>OY776133.1:58920733-59545733 GCA_963675135.1 Galeopsis tetrahit
ATTTGTTTGGGGTTTAGTTCGAAGTATTCAAAGCAACAACAATGAGCTTTATGTTACCCATTCTCCCATGATCCTCTTTTCTCTATTTAGGATTCGTTGATTTCATACCTATGTTTTTGCTTAAGGTAATCATACAATGTTGACTCCTTCGTTGAGAATTTTTTTTTTTTGTTGTATTTGGTAGAAGAATTATTGCATCAACAATTTATTCTTACATTTCTAGTAGTCATCATAATAAATAGACGGAATAGGAATGTCAGAAAGCGCACACATTCTTGGAGTTTGATTGATAAAATTCCTAGACAAGTTGTGCGTATGAATAGACTAGTACACATTCGTGATGCAGAGTGTATTGCAAATCTAAGAATGGACCGGAATGCGTTTGCATATTTATGTTTTTTATTGAGAGATTTGGTAGGGTTGACAAATAAAAGGTATATTGGGGTTGAAGAGCAAGTTGCAGTGTTCTTAAATGTTCTTGCTCACCACAAAAAGAATAGGACGATTGCATTCGACTTTGAAAGGTTTGGGCACACAATATCCACATTTGTTCATCTAGTTTTGAAAGTTGTTTTGAAATTGCAACATCTTTTCCTTGTTAAGCCTACTCCCGTACCTGATGGCTCAACCGATGTAAGATGGAAATGGTTCAAGGTAATTAGTTGTCTACCTTTTCCAGGGTTGTCTCAGTGATCTCTTAAAATTATGATATGTACTAGCAATTGTCACATGTTTTGTAGGGTTGTCTTGGTGCCCTCGACGGTACATTTATTGATCTCCATGTGGCGTCTGTTGATAGAGGACGTTATAGAACACGCAAGGGTCGTGTTGCAACTAATGTGCTCGGAGTATGCGACACACAAATGCGATTCGTTTACGTTCTTTCAGGTTGGGAAGGGACTTCTTCTGATTGTAGAATTCTTAGGGATTCCGTTTCCAGAACTTATGGGTTAAAAGTTCCGAAAGGTAACTAGTTCGAATATGTCTTCCCTAATCTTACCCAATTTATAACCATGTAACCCGAGGCTAACCATTTTCTATGCTTTGGTGTTAAGGAAGTACTATTTGTGTGATAACGGCTATCCCAATTGTGAAGGATTTCTTGCTCCTTACAGGGGGTGTAGGTATCATCTTAGTGGGTGGGGTCCCAATAGTGGCAGGCCAGCTAATTTACTTGAACACTACAACATGAGACACACTATGTGTCGTAATGTTATAGAACACACCTTCGATGTCCTAAAAAAATGTTTTGGGATACTTAGAAGCCAGTCGTTTTACCCTGTCAAGGTTCAAGTGAGACTCATAATGGCTTGTTTCCTCCTCCATAATTTTTGCCGCTCTCAAATGTCTGTTAACCCAATAGATGACCTGCCTGATGTACATGATGTTGAGGCAGCTGACGATGAAGTGAACGATGATTTTGTAGACTTCGTTAATTCATCGGGATAGTTTAATCAATGGCGAGAGGAGTTAGCTTTGGCCATGTGGAATACCTAGAGATCCGGGCAATAGTTTACTCAGCCTTGTTTTTGTTGGGCATATTTTATTTTTATAAACAGAATCTGAATTGTTAATGTGTGTTGGACATTTGTATGATTTGTTTCACCTCATGAACTTTGTGTAAGGACGTTTGTATTGGCCTTTAGTTTTAGCAGATTTGGCCTTCGTGAGTAGATAATTCGTGAGTTGTTTCATTCTTAAGTTTGGTTTGATAATGGATGGATTTATTTGATTATGCATATCTTCTAATCCAACTCTCTTACATGCAATTTCAATCCCTTTGTGTGCTTGCAATGACACCTCCAATTTGTTCTTGTGGATCTGGACATATGATCATTAAGTGTGCGGGCTCTAGTTCGAGACATCCAGGCAGATACTTCTACACGTGCCCTTATTACCAACATCATAGTAATCACTTTTTTTGGTACGATGAATATCATCGGAATGATCCACCCGATAGCGTGCCGCTCTTTATTGCTACCCAATCGTATAATGCAAATCAAAGAAGCACTAATTCCCAAACGGAACCATTGGTGGAGGGTGCAGAGTCTCAAATGCATAACCGTTCCAATGGAGACGAAATAAATTAATGTTAATATATTTTTTTATAACTTTTGGTTTAATATTTTGTTCTTTAATTTATCTAGTTTGTGCCATTTAAAAAAGGCAAGAAAAAAAAGAAGCCAATCTTCTCTTTTCATAAACTATAAATTTATTAGTTTAATTTTACTTTAGTGATTTAAGGAAAGTGATTATAAAAAAATGGCCAGCAAAATAAAAACATTTATAAAGCTAGGACCACATTTTATCAATTAAAAGTGGAAAATCGGGACCACATTTAATGCCTAGTCGCAGCCCTGGTAGGTGTGGATTACATTCTTCAAATTGTTCTCTTTTTTTCTCATTTGTACACTCTCCCCTTTTTCCAACTTTTACTTATATTTCTTCTACCTCATTTCTCCTCTCTCCTCCACATAAGCATCCCTACAACCACTTCTATCCTTATTTTGAGTGAGAGGTAGGAATTCACATGGAACTTCTCACCCCATATTGTGGATGCACTAAGATACCATCGTATTTACTCACCCTTCAGTGAACACGATGTCTTGAACAAGTCAACTTTTTGTGTAAACCAAGAAAATGACATATACACAACAATGACTCTGATATCATTTGGTTCTCACATTGTGTCCTCCATTTAAAGCGGTCCACTTCACACTTATATAAGTGATCTCATATCAAGAGTAGCATACAATACTCCACCCTTAGGACATAAGAATCATTAAAAGTTGTTAAATTTAACCTCATCACACGTCAACGGGTTTTGTTGCACCTAAAGGCGCATGCTGCAATTGAAGGGATTCGAGAATGAGTTGAAATGCATTTTTCAAGTGTGCATCTGAGTGTTTCATGATTTAGTTGTATCGTGGAACCAAGTTCATGGGATCCTCTAGTTATCATGGACGAGTTACCGCTATGAACACCCTTTTATGTGTGGGTTTTAACTCATTCTCCTTACCCATTATCCCCATAAACATTTTATCATTATCGATCGGTATTTGTCAAAAATGCAATAATTGTTAATTAATTGCATAAGTGTTTAGAGGATTTTTGTGGCACTGCTCCCCCACATTTTCAATGATGGGCTTTGAGTTTGTGTCCAAATAACCAGTTTGTGCAATTAGATATTTCTTATGCAAATTTTCACATTAGAGATTTTCGATTTGTTCATTTTTCAAGATTAACAAATTCATATTACTTGGGAAAAATATTCTACTGAATTCAATCGCTTCAGGTTTTTCTTATTTAGCTTTAAGGTCACGTCTTTGCTAATTACCTTATATTCGAACATATCGATGGAGACCTCTTTCCCCCATATTCGAATGTATCCACATGAGGAGACGCATTCCCCCAAGTAGCTCGTCCCTTTATTTGTGAATTACTCTTATTCACCAAATTTGAACACAACCTCGAAATGAATAGAAAAACCAAACGGTTGAATTCTCAACAAAATCTGAAATTAATTTAATCTTTGATCAGCACATCAAACCTAAATTCAATTTCAAATGTGACTTTTATCGCCATACATGACTCAAGTATAATTTTCAATCGAATTATACGAGTCAAGATGTTTTCGAGTTTAAATTCAAAACACATTTGTGCTCTTAAGCATAATTTCAATTCTGAAATTAATTTGATAATAAATTCAATTTCAAATCATGTGGCTTTTTAGCACCTTAACTTGGGTATAATTTCCGATTAAATTACACGACTTAAGGACTTTTGGATTAAATCTTGGCGTGGGGTATATACCCCTCCAGCTTTGTTTAATGCACTCTCCCCTTCCATTTATTAATTAAATTTGTATGTAAAATACCATATTTGTCATTTTAGTAAAATATTTTAGATAGATACACTCCCCTAAATCCTAACCCTAATTCCAAATAAAGTAATCGTCGTAACTGTCGCCCCATCTACGCCACCGCCGCCGACGGCCAACCCTCCACCTCCGTCGGCCAACTCTACACCTTCGGCCGCCGCCGCACCACCTTCGGCGGTCGTCGTCGTCCAGATAAAAAAAAGTATATTTCATAAACATGTCAAGTATATGAAAATTCATATAAATCAATAAAAAAAGTGAGTCAAACTTAAAAAATTCAATAGAATATCAGATATGATATTAAATATGTAGAGGATAATTAAGAAATGGAGTAGAAAGAACAAAAGTAGGGAGAGAGATGGGTATGAATGAAAAAACAGAGAAAAATACTGTAAATTGAAAATTTTAGGTTGGAACGAAAGGGAAGTGTAAACTTTAGAGAGTGGCGGAGGTAGTATTACTTTCGTAAAAACAAGTCATAAATCTCGAAAAAAACCATGAATTTTGAAAAAATAATCTAAATAAGTCATAAATCTTGATTTTTTAAAATATATTTACCAAAAAAAAAATCAGACCTTCGGCAATCCAAAAACCAGATCCACACCCATGAATTTACATTGCTCACAATAGAATGAAGAAGATCGACGCCATGAATAAAGTGTTGCTTTGGGAGTAAATTTAATAGGTGTTATTTTGAGTGATTTTTTAAAATTAATTTTTAAATCACATCCCTTAAGTGAAAGGGGTAAATTAGGATTTAAGTGGGTGTATTAATTCAAGAGTGGGTGGGTGAAGTAATTATTCCGGATGTGTAAATAACTTGATTAACGTGGGAAATGGGCCACTAACTCGTGCGAGGTTTCTCAAGTGTTTTTCACTTTTCTCTCTAACTCTCTTCAACTTTGCTTTTATTTATGACTTTGGAATTTTATTCAACTTGCTTATAGGAAGAATTTGAGTTAAATTTAATTTCGAATTCAATGTAAATGTACATGTGTAAAAATAAAATAAACAGAGATAGTCAAAGACAAACAATGACAGCAAAAATAAAAAAAAAGAGAGACTTTTCAGAATCTATAACACCTGAAGAGAGACTATTATGTTAACTTTTACTTTATACTATTATTATTATTATTATGAGACTAATTTTATTGCAAGTATTATAATGCAAGTGAACAGAAAATTCGGAGATTCTTTCTTCCATTAACTCTTCAAATGTCAACGACTTACTTTTTGCCCACTACACCTTTTTCTTTAAAGCCTTTCGATGTGAAATCAAAATAATACTCCATTAATTATTAGTATAATATTATATTATAAATATGTGAAATGCCTAATTTTTTGAAATAATGGATAGTGATTGCACATTTTTTTTAATCATTAGTACGAATTCTTCTTTTAAAAAATCGATATGAGTATCTTTTTATATGGGACAAGGTCTCTTACTCAAATCTTACTAAGGAGGAGAAACAATTTTAACAAAAATATTCAACTAACCTAGTATAATTTTTGCAAATCATTGGAAGAACCGGTCGGAAAGTATTGGTTAATGTGAAAGAAAATATAGTTGTATATTGAGAAATGAGAAGGGATTAATATTGTTTTTAACATATTTCTATTATATTACTCAATTTTATTAATAAAAAAATAATAATCAAAATTAACTATTTAAATAGAATAAACATATTATAGAACTAAGTAAAGTTTTATTGAACGGAGGGAGTACTAAAAGTATGCTCATACTCACAAGTTTTAAGAAAAATAAAATAAGTAGATAAAGTAAGAGTATTGTGGGTTCATTTATGATAAAATGGTTTTTGTGATAAAAGTTAAGTGAAAATTCAAGTAAGTGGTGGTTGGAGGGTGAAAAAAAGTGTTGTTTTCATAAAGGGAATGTGTATATTTTTGGTGGACCTAACAAATAAGGTAAGTGAACATATATTTTGGTGGATTAGGTCAACTCGACCCTTGAATTAGTTGGGCATACGAAATGAATCCTTGTCTAGACTAGCGGTAGCCCTAGGATGCTTGGGGGAGCCTATTCCATCACCAAATTTCGGACAGCGCTATCAATGAATTCGAGGCTAGGGCCTGCACGAACTACACTACCAGTCCACCGACAAGACTTGACAATGATTTCACCCGTGTCTCCAAGTTAAAGAGCAGTTGGGGCGATGCATTTGACCCCCTCAGCTTCAAATTCCTTGACTTGATCAGTTTTTTCAGATTTTTTAATCGCTTTTATTGGTATGTCGTATTTAGAGGTGTACCATTTTTCGATGACACTCTGACCTCTGATTCGCCTTGTGAACTTATGACCTTTATCTTTTTTTCCTTTTAATAAAAAACATTTTATTGTCCTTGTCTAGACTAGCGGGCCAACCCAACTCATGCCTTGAATTTTTTTTTTAAAAAATATTTCTAGCAAAAATTATACACAAAAACTTATATGAAATCAAGCTAATTAAGATAAAATTTACAAGTAAAATATGATTTACAATTTTTTTTTATAAAAATTGTGATAATTAAACATATTTGATGTATACAATATTTCACATAAGTGTTAGTTCAAAATTATATATATAAATCTTATTGTCTATTAATCTCATATAATATTTATTTATATAAATAAGTATAATTAACAATACACATTACTCATATATAAACTATACAAAATTTATAAACGGCCATGACCATTATGCCATTACAGTACATAGGAAGTTCAATTATAATTATAAATTACTCATAAGTTCAAACTATAAAGTTAAAATAAAATTAAAAACATAATACTAATATTTATATTTAATATTTAAAATTATTCAAAACTATCAATATAATATTGGAATCATGTTAAGAATTTTTTTTTGATTTGACCAATTGGGCTGTCCATAGTCCACCAAGCCAAATTGACCTCTATTTTTTGTCCAGACTTTGGTATTCTGAAGAACTGATTGAATTTTAGTTGGATTTTTCCAATAGTTACAAGTTTAGTTGGAATTTTGAAAATTCCAATGATATATTTTTTATTGGAATTTTTTTTTGGTTGAGTTTTTTTATATATACCTGTTTTTTTTTTCTTTTATATATGAACTACTATCCATATTATGAATTCGCGTTTTGAGCTAACCTGTGAGTGAAGTTGTTATTCGGTTCGTTAAACGGGCCGTCCATTTAGCTCTAATATGTGTAGGTTTATATTTAATAAATTGTAGATCTTTTTAAATCAGGTTGTCCGATCGATCGATTAGCTCTCGGACTAAACAGGCCTGTCTGCTAGCTTGTGTAATTTATATATATATATATATTCTGATTTGATATTGAATAAAATTAATTACACTCCACAATTTATATTTTACACGGTCCCCCGTAGGCCCATGTTTGGTACTACAATTCATACTTCAAATTGATCGATCCATGGGTATTAGTTATTTTAATTTTAATTATTCCAGATTTTTTATAAATTTATTGATAGAAATTTCAGGATTAAAAGAATTACGACACAATTCACAAATATCACTTGTTTTTATCATTTATCGACATATCAATCAGGACAAACGCGGGAAGCCACACAAAATCAGTGGCGGTACAGCGACAAGCGAATACTGAAAAAGAAAAAAAAAACCCTGCAGAAACTTACCTATATCCAATGTGAAATTTTAAATCTTTTATTGATTTATTCATAATTGAATACATAGAATTTATATATGACACATATATAAACATGGAATTTTGATCTATATTTCTTAATTTTTATCAAAATATTGAACGTAGATTCTCTCATTTGTGAAACATAAAACCAGTTGTTGATATGAGCTATTTATTACTAAATTTATAAAACACGAAAATTATATTTTGAAAACTTTTAACTTTAAAAAAGAAATTATTTGTAACCTACTTAGATTAAGTTTAGGTCCTAACTTTTGTCAGACCGTTAAGGGGCCTAGCCCGTTGAGCTAGAAGCTATATAGGACTAGAACCACCCCGATAACATCTCTACATGTGAGATACTAGCCATGATTTTTACATGACTAGAATAAGAATAAAATCAATTTCACATTAAATAAATCATAAATCATATATGTTCATATAATACATTACAATCTTAATATTACGGAGTATATTTTATATTCTCCTGTTCCACGATTATTAGCACATCTTTTTTTTCCATCCGTCTAAAGACTATTTACACACTTTAAATATAAAAATAACACACAAAATTAGTAATCTTACAATATTATTTTATTTTTAAAATTACCACTTATTTTGAATTCATATTTTACCTCCCATCTCACTAAAATTTCTGGATACTTCACTAACTCACCCAAAATGTCACTTACTTATTTAATCCCACATCTCATAAAATTTACTTTTCTCGAGACGGGAAGTGTATTATAGGGTTATCTTTAGCATGCACTATGTGAATTGAATAATTTGTATATTAATCTATAATAGTGTGTAAAAAATAAACAAATTTAAAAGAGATTTTGTAACCACATTTTCGAATGCTAATCCAAGTTCGAATAATTGCCCTCAACACTCTAATACAAAATTTCTTAAATTTTTGTGGGGCAGTGTAAGTATTATTTTTAGTGTGCATTATGTACAGTCGACAATTTGGACCCGACTCGATGGACCAATCCAACCAACTTGAAGCTTAGTATGGAATAAAATCAAAAAATATATATGTCCAAAAAAATCGGGTTTATTTGGTCCGATCCACTGACTCGACGGGCTTGATGGGCTCAAGTCAATTTGGCTCGGCCAGCCGTGAGCTGCTTGATTGGTATAATCATTTTATTTTTTTCTAAGCAAGATTCTAATATTATGATTAGTGATGTTTAAGTAGTTTTGAGCATTAAATTTAAATATTGTTGTGTTTTTAATTTTATTTTAACTTTGAACTTTTAAGTTGTTTATAATTTAAGAAATGTGTATTGTTAATTATAATTATTTGTATAAATAAAAATTTATACGTGGTGAATAAATAATATTATATATAGGAGTATATATTGAGGTGACCTGCTAGTCTAGAGACAAGGTTAAACTAGCTTTCATTTTGTGTAGGTATGAATTTAGCTCATGATCCAATCCATGAATATTACTTAACTAAATAAATTGGACTGAATTGAATGGTTCAAATTACAATTTGTTAGGGATATTGAATAATTTTTTGTACACACTACAATATCAAATTAAAATGAAAATTTGTAACCACATCCTCGAATGCTAATCTAAGTTTGAATAATAACATTGAAAATTTCCATTTATGAACAAGACAATGAATGACATGTTAGGATAAGATTATACTCCATGATATTGAACTCCTCTAACACCGTATCTTTCCTCCCTCCCTCCACTCCACTATATCTATTACTCCATGAATTATGATATGATATAATATAATATGATATGATACGATATGATTAAATAAATAAATAAATAAAAACAAATTCCCACACCCACAATCGGTTGCGCACGATAACCACAGACGCCAAAAATTAAAAAAAGAAAAGAAAAGTATACTAAAACAATTAAATTCTCAACGCACTCCACGTCATCATCAGCTCATTCTTACAGATGAAAACAAACAGTGCATATGAAGGCGTTTGACTTTGAGCTGCTAAAGTGTTATTCTTCATTGATAGTGATCTCCATAACCTTTTCCATTTTCTTCACCGCTTCACTTTTTTTCCAAACTCAAACTCTAAACAAAGCAATGGAGGGCCTTCCCCCCGGTTATCGCCCCAACATCGGACTCTGTCTCATTAACGATGATAACATGGTAACAATTTCTAAATTCCCAATTTTTTTTTTTTTTTATATATGTAAGAAATTATGCCCTATTGATCTAGTTTCTTGTAACAATTTTATGGAGTTATGAATAATTTGATTTTCTGTGTAATTAAAATGCTGCCCCTTTTTCTTCTGGGGTTTGGACAAGATTTCTTTTACAACTTATGGGTTTTATGCTTAATTTAATTAAGAATGCCATGAATTTATTATTTATGTTTTTCAAGAAAATTATTAACTTATTTAATTTTTGCTTGCAGGTGTTTGTGGCATCTAAATTGAATGTTCCTGGAGCATGGCAGATGCCTCAGGTACCGTACAATATAGATTTATGTTTAGTTATTAGTAATAATCTTGTTAATTTATTGTAAGATTTTTGGAAATTAATTAAAGGAAGTAGTAGTATCTTTTTGTGAATCTGCTTGTTCAATTTCAGCTTCATAATTGATTTTATTTATAGTAAGTAACTGTTGCTTGGGAGTTTAATGTTCATGATGAAGGTGTTTGTGTAATTTTTACGAGCAGTACATGATTCTTACGTGCATATTTGATAGGGGGGTATTGAAGAAGGCGAGGAACCAAGGGCTGCAGCAATCAGAGAATTGAGGGAAGAAACTGGAGTTGTCTCTGCTGAAATAATTGACGAGGTTCGTCTCAAATTTATCTGTTGTGATGTTTGCTTGCATACTGAAGAAACAGGCGAAAGCAATTTGATAAGTTTTTGAAATTATCAGGTTCCGGAATGGCTGACATATGACTTCCCCCCAGCTGTTAAGGCGAAAGTGAATCGTCTCTGGGGAGGAGAGTGGCATGGGCAGGCGCAGAAATGGTTAGTCTACGACGTATTCATGTTGTTCATGAATAAAAAAAACGTGCTCTAAGTTATATCTTCTTGCAAACCACGTGGCTGAATAATTACTTGTTTCGATGTGCTGTTTTTGTCGTTCACATTGAATGCATATTCGGTCATGTGCATCCTCATCTTTCTTAAGTAAACCTGTTTCACAGTGCAAGTGGTTTGCATTTTGTGTGCATTTTAAAAGAGTATTAGTTGTTATGTTCAGAAGTATTGGTTGTTACACTATAAAGTAATACTTGCAAACCAATTGTACGGAAAAACTGCTTTACATAAGATCAACGCGTGTTTTTTAGATATGGCTGAAAAGTCCCTTTTTGTCGTTTTGTTTGACGTATCCACATTTTGCAATAGTCCGTGTCGGTTAAAAATCAGGTACCACCAAAAGTGTCGTCACTCGTTAGATAATTGTGCTGTCGTTTGTCGATAGCTATAAATAGAAATGTGGATCCATTGATATTAATTTAACCACTCAGTATTTCATAATTATGATTATCATGATGACAAAGGCCTTGATCTAGTTTTCTGTTTATTTACGAGTTACGACAAAACAGACAGACGAGTACTAACTGTGATTATTAACAGGTTTCTAATGAGACTGACAGGAGACGAGAGTGAAGTGAAAACAGAAGCAGAATTCTCAGAATGGAAATGGGCTACTCCTGAAGACGTCATCGAGCAGGTATTCATTCATTCACATAATTCTCGATTCCCATGCATAATTGGTATCTAATTTGTGGGGGGATTTTGATTGATCTGAATCATCAGGCAGTGGACTACAAGAGGCCAACGTACGAGGAAGTTGTAAAAACCTTTCGGCCTTACTTCAATTTAGGAAAAGCTGCAAAGTGCTACTCGACCAAATGGTGAAGAATATATGATACACCCCCGTCTCTTTTTGCAGCTTTTCGTTCTTTCTTCTCGTTGTCTTGGACTTGCTGTAACAGCATATGTTATGGACTTGTTGTAAATGTATATGGGGATTAGATGCTTATTTCTAATAAAGTGCTTCTACAAGAATCTAATGTTGTTTTCTCTTTCTTTTACCTCTGCTTGCTTTTGCCTGTGTTCATTGTTTAATTGATATATGATATTATGAAGCATTGGAAAGGAATACTGAAACATTGTCATGTAAATTTCCCTCCAATATTTCATGAATATACCCATTCTGAATGAAAGAAAAATAGGACCTACTAATTCCGTTTGTTTTTAATTAGATTTAAGTTGTAACCTGGTCAATAGTCCAAATACAAATGGGGCATTATTCTCTTTAGATATATATTTTTTTAAATCAAAGATGTTTCATTTATTCAATGCACGAACAAAATACATTGGGGAGTCCAACTACAAAGTTCGGAGGATCCTTCCAAGTATGAGAACTCCCAAAAGATCGGGCCGCTCTTTTAATAGCGTGAGCATGAGTGTTAGCACTTCACTTTACAAATGAAATTGTGCATAAAAGAATACTAATAAGAAGGGTCTTGCACGTTGATATGAAATCTCTGAACACGAAGTCACTTGTATCCGTTGAAGTGATGACATCAACGACCACCTTCGCATCGCCTTCTATGGAAACTCTTTCTAGGTTGAGATCCAACTAGTAGTATGCTTCTTGCTAGCACAAACTCCCTATTATCATTGTGGAGGACCATCCCTTCTATGGAAACTCTTTCTAGGTTGAGATCCAACTAGTAGTATGCTTCTTGCTAGCACAAACTCCCTATTATCATTGTGGAGGACCATCCCAATCCCCGTCTTGTTCGTTGCCTCAAAAAGTGTTGCGTCTACATTCCATTTATGGTAGCCTAGACATGGTTTGTGCCATGCCCCACATTGTAGCTCTCGCCTTATTCCTTCATTCGACCTACTCTGGGACCATTCATCTAACAAGCACTAGGGGTGTGCATCGGTCGGTTCGGTCACTGAACCGAATTAGCAAAACCGAACCAAAACCGAATTCCAGTATTAGTAACCGAAACCGAACCGAATTGAGTCAAACCGAAAATGACCGAACCGAAATATTCGGTTCGGATTCGGTTAAAAACCGAATAACCGAACAAAAACCGAAATCACATTAAAAAATTCTAAAAAAATCAAATAAGCACAACTTACAGACTACTTTAACTTTAATTAATAATTTTTGACTACATAATAATCTGCTAATTACAAATCAACTAATTAAGAGTAATTGTGAACATTTCTGAATATTTCTCCAAAATTCCAAAGAGGCATAAGTGCATAACAGCAGCAACAAAATTCCAAAATAAAAAATATGTAAACAGTCAGAGGAGTCACACTTGTGAATTACTTGGATGCAGCCTGTGAATCACGGGGGTGAACGTGAGGCTTGTTAATCGCCACCCTCACGTCTTGCCTGCGAAACGACGGTGGAAGCACAACTGACGAGAAGGGTGGAGCCGTGAAGGTAGACGGATGGTGGGATTGGGTGGGTGGGTGGTTGTGGAGTATTGAGGATATTCAAAATTTTGTGAATTTAATGAATTTTGAGAGAAGGGAATTTCATCCGTTATATTAGGATGATTGAACAAATTTCTACAAAATTCTTTATTATTTTTGTTCATTTATTATTGAAACAAAAATGAGAATGGATTGAAATAAAAAATAAAGTGGAGTGAAGAGAGTATGAGGTAAAAGTTTAGTGGAAGAGTGAGAAAGAAAAAATGTGAATGTGATGTATTTATAGAGGAAAAAATGACCGCGGTATAAATTTAAATTTTGAGGATGAAATAAAAAAAAAAGTAATAATAATAACCCAATGGTATAATTACTGTATCTAATTTATTTGTTGTATAATAAAAACATAAAAAAACTGAATGAAAAAAATAATATAAAAAAAAAAAAAATTATGTGGGCCAAGCCCACATATGTCAGCAAAAAACAGTAAAAAAGGACGGCTCATGGAGGAGAGAAAAATGTTTGGTCGCGGCTAAAGGCACCCAAGGATCCTATGAGTACACCCACAGAAACTTTTTTTTATCATTAGAGGTATGCGAAATGTCTTTTGTACCCTTCTGCACATTTTTAAAATAAAGGACGGATAAGTACACCCACTCATTTCATTTTACATCCGATTCCTCATTTACTCATTTCACACCTGAATCATTAGGATCCCTACCATCACCACCAAAACAACAAAAAAATCCAAAATTTCAACAACAAAAAAATCCAAAATTTCAACAACAAAAAAATCGTAGTATGTTCGAAAATTTTACCCAAACAAAGTTGAAATGTCCGAAATTTTTTTATGAACAAACTCAGTATGTTCGAAAAAAATTCCAAAACAACTCAAATTTGTCCGAAAATAAAGATCGAACAAAATGTTCGAAATTTTTTCCAAGACAAACACTGATTGTTCGAAAAAATTTCCAAAACAAACCAAGATTGTTCGAAAAAAATTCCAAAACAACTTAAATTTGTACGAAAAAAAAGATCAACAAAATGTTCGAATTTTTTTCCAAAACAAACACATATTGTTCGAAAAAAATTCCAAAACAAACTAAATATGTTCGAAAATAAATCACGATTTATAAAAACCCTAATTTTTCTAAAAACCCTAAATTTTCAAAAATTCCAAAAATTAAAAAAAAAAACCTACCTGGAACTGGCGGCGGTGGCGGAGGAGGGAGGATGGGTGCGAGCGGCCGCGTCTTTGGGAGAAGGGCGACGGCGGCCGCGGCGGACGAGGGAGAAGAGGGGTTGGTCGCGCGAGTTGGGTGGGGAGTGAGGCGGCGACGTGGGGAGCGAGGGGAGGCGGAGCTGCGCCGCGGCGTTGTCGCGCGTGTTGGGTGGGGAGTGAGGCGGCGACGTGGGGAGCGAGGGGAGGCGGAGCTGTGCCGCGGCGTTGTCGCGCGTGTTGGGTGGGGAGACGGGGACGGCGCTGGCGAAACGGGGACGACGACGAGAGGAGTCGTGGAGAGCGGCGCTGCCGGTGACGAGAGCGGCGCTGCTGCCGGCGAAGAGAGCGGCGCTGGCGAAATAGAGGCTGCCGGCGACGAGGCGTGGGAGGGAAGGTGAGGAGGCAAAAATGTGGTGGGTGTACCAAACTAAGTGAAATTAGGGTTTTAATAGTTTTAATGGGAGAGGGTATTTTTGAGTTTTCCACGTGGGTGTCCTCATCCGTTTTGTGGGTGTCCTCATAGGATCCTTGGGTGCCTTTAGCCGCGCCCAAAATGTTTTGTAGTTATAACTTATTTCTACATTGATGAATAATTCATTCACAAGAGTTATAACCCATGAATAACCCACCAACGACAAAGTGGAATAGCTCAAGTGGTTAGAACACCATTACCTAGGCCTTAGGTCCTGGGTTCGAGTCATGGGAAGAGAAAAAGGGATGAGTATTTAACTTGTAATAAAAAAAAAATGAATAACCCACCAACGTTACACTCTAAAAAAGGAAGGAGCCTTGGATGGACATTTCGAATTCTAGAGAGAGAAAGAACATAGGCTTAAATGACTTCCATTAACTTAAATCTACAACTTCCCATTGAGAAATAAAACTGATTTTCCAATATATTTTCTACTTAAGTCTTACTATTTTTCTCTTATTATCCAATAATTTATAGTAGTGTTTTTAAAAAAAATAAAGTATTTAAAATTTTAAGAAAGCAGCTTATTACTGTTGTTGAGTATTTAATTTAGCAATTAAACTTGAAAAAACAATAAAAAAAAGGGTAAAAAAAATGGTTCAGACGCTCAAATAACAAGACAGAAAATGGACTGCCTTTATACACCATCAGTACGTTGACAGTAAAATTAATTTTGCAACATTTCCCAGATATGGACAGGGACAATCCGGAGACACCACCACCGCAACAGCATGCAACCGCTAGCGCCACCGTCGATCATGTACTCGATAACTTGAAATCGCTACTAATAAAATGCGCCAGCGTCTCAGCTCCAGCTAAACCGCTCACCATTCCGCAGAAAGCCTTCATCGAGAAGCGCATTCACGATTTCTTTCCGACTGTTGACGCCCCTGATCATCCCCCTTATGCTTCGGTACTCATTTTCCCCTCATTCTGCTAATGTTTTGCTTTATAGTTTGGGACATGCATTCTGTTGATGTTTTGTTACTCCGATTGTGTTTATTTCTGGGTAGATTTTTTGATTTGGTAAAATTTTGAGCTGTTGATGATGTATGAGCTCTTATAAATTAAATTTACCGCTGCATTTACTTTTTTCGATTTTCAGGAAAAAAAAATTACGAAGGGGCAAAATGCAATTTACATATATTTTTCCGATCACCTTGTTTTTTTTTTTCCGAGATTGTTAACTGAGAAATCTCAATTCAGCTGTGTGCAATTTGTTCTGGTCCGGGCTATTTAGAAATGATGGTGTTGTTAATGTGATGGAAATATCTTCGAAAATCTTTCTGCATTCATTTACTTTGCATATTGGTGATTAGTAACTTGATGGAAGTCGATAATTTTGGTGGCAGATGATTGAGAATGCAATCAAACAGTTAAATGAGGAAGGAGGTTCCACTGAGGAGGCAATATCCAAATTTATATTACAAGAGTACAAAGGCGTGCCGTGGGCTCATGCTTCTTTGCTTAAGCACCATCTGATGAAGCTTTCTGATTCTGGTAATCTTGTTGAGAGTAATAGGGGGGGTTATTTGATTGGTAAACCAATAATCGATCCTTATCGGGCTTCTAAGCCCAGGCTGGTGGCAACCTGTTCTACTAGTCATAGACGTAGCCCGTCCGCCAGCTCCAGTTCGAGTTCTACATATGCATCTAGCTCTAGTGAGAACTCTAGCTCTAGTGAGATTAGCCTTGAGGAGGAGCCAAGAAAGAGGGGGAAGTATAGGAGAAAACAAACTCAACGTCGAAAGCAAAATGCTCGTCCTATGCACCAAGTGGGGCGGGGGCGTGGCCGGGGTAGAGGAAGAGGTAGGGGTAGGGGAAGGGGGAGGGGAATGGGCAGGGGTAGGGGAAGGGGAAGGGGAAGGGGTAGAGGTCGGGGTAGGAGCTATGATAATTCTTCTGAGGAGAAGATTCTAGAAGAAGTGTATGTGGAAGCAAGAGGAACGGTGGAAGATGAGGGAGCTGATGAAAGTATTCGAGGGAGAGAGAAAGGTAAAGAAAGAGAAAATCAAAGCATGGTGATGGAGGTTGAGGCTTGGGAAGAAAGGATTGTGCCTTGGCAACAGGATATGGATAACTGCTCTACTTCTACTTCAAGTCCTATCTTTTGGACGCGTAAAAAAAAACCGATGTATAAGCAGGGGAGAATACGAATTCAGGAATCCAAGAGAAGTTTTCATATGAGAGACACTGGAAAGAACAAGGAACCATTGGAGGATATAAGGAAGACTGAGAAACAAATTCAACTAAAAGTCTGTCTTCTATCTCTTGTTAAATTATTTGAGAATATCCTTTGAATCAACTTCTCTCTTGTGAAATTTTGGCAATGTTTTTTGATTCTGAGATTTTTTTTCAACTAGTTTATACTAGCTATGAACTGCTAAGTTTACTTGTTACTTGGAAATAAAGGGATTTTGTATTTTCTTTTGAAATCTTATACATTATCTGGCTCCGGATATGTTGACTGATGACTCATCTCTCTATTATGAAGGCAAACATGATGGAAAGAAAAAACAAGTTTGTGGATCAGATGGACCAAGATGTAGAAAACATTCTTTTTGAACTCATTGATGAAGTATATCAGGAACGGTGTGGGGGACATAAACAAGCTGCGGAGGACTATATGGATGAACTCATTGATGAAACATATATGGAATTTAATGAAGAAACAGAAGGACGGGATCCAATAACAAATGATGAAGCAGCTGAGGGATATCTTCAGATAAAAGAGCACCATGAAAACCAAGAGCCGGCCAATGTTGAATGTCGAGGAGAGTCAAGCACTATGATAACAGAGATTGGGCCAAAGCAAAAAGATATAGTCAGTGAAGAAAGGACGAACAAACTGATGAATGAGCCTCATATGCGGCAGACTGAAGAACAAGATGAGAGAGACTCTCTTGTTGAACTCACTGAAGAAGAATTTAAGGAAGCAACAGAAACACGGTGTCTAATGACAGAGCTGATGGTGGAAAATGAAAATGAACAAAGTGCATCTATAGAAGGCCTAAGTGGCGGGATTGAAATACAAACGCAGAGTAGAATCAATCAGAAGAGTGCATCGGATCAAACATGTCAGGGGCAGAAATCTATATCCACTGATAAACTGAATGTGCAGCAGCTAGAAGAGTGTAAGTTTGCTGAATGTTTTTGTGAACACATTACTAAGTCATTGTTTCATGCATTTCCAATTATCATCTTACATTATGAACTGAGTTGTTTACGAAGGCATGTTATTGAAGGTAGCTTTCGTTTCATTTATATTATGGGGCCTATGCCTGTTACGTGGCATATGCTTGTTACCTTTGAGGTTCAGTTAGATAATATTGGAGATTAGATCTTAGAGAGTGTCTGTATACATTTGGTCTTGTCAAATAATGTTAAAATATTTAATATCGCGTATATATGATCATGCAGACCCTCCCTCCGTAAAACGAACTGGAGCTCGTTTGGGATGACAACTCTGTAACATAACCTTGAGCTAGCAGAGAAGTGTGAAGCAACTTAACTGGAATCCTTTGAAGGTGAAGCTACTCTGATCAAGTGTTTTTTTCTATCATGATGAAAGAATGTTAGTACCATCTCCATTTTCATGTTAATGCATTTTTCTTTATATCATGAAACCAACTACTCTATTTGATTTTTCATCTGGATTTAGTGTACATGATGAAAGCTTCAGGTAGTTCATGTTTTGTGTGTTTTGATTAGTTCATGAATTTAGACTTAAAAAAAAAAAGTGTTGATTACCATCTCCATTTTCATGTTAATGCATTTTTCTTTATATCATGAAACCAACTATTTGATTTTTCATCTGGATTTAGTGTACATGATGAAAGCTTCAGGTAGTTCATGTTTTGTGTGTGTTGATTAGTTCATGAATTTAGTCTTTAAAAAAAAAAGTGTTGATTAGGATAAGTAGAATTCGCGTTAATCACATATGGATTCCTCCTGTGGTGGACTAGATTTTTTTTTTTTTTTATTAATGTTACTTGGAACGGATGGGGGGACATATTTTTTTACTGCAAAGGAAATTTTAAAAAGGTCAATTTTAAAAGTTGTCATCAGATTGTCCTTTAAAAGTCACTTTTCTTGATTAGCAAAACTAGACAATTCATACCAAAATCAGAATGACTTTATTTGAGTTCATTAAAATATATTCCACTATATATATTTTGCAAACTATGTCCACACCCCAGTTTATAGTACATAGTTTTGCTTTAAACGGGGTCACTGTAAATGACAAGTGAGATTGATCCCTCCAATTCCAGCTTAATAAAAAATATTCATTTTATTTGTTTCACTCTCTTCCCTCTTTCATTAATCGAGGATTAATGGAACATAAATTAATTTAGTATACTACTTTTTTAACAAAGAAGTAATATAAAATTATTAATGGAACATAAATAAATTTGATAATAAAATTTAAAATTATACACCTATATTAAACAATGGGAAGACAAATAATATCATTAACTTAAATCACCCCTATATACTATAGTTTTGTCACGGAGATTAAATTGATTTTTTTTAAAATTTAATGTGTAATTAAACTATTGGCTAATACATATGTCATTAATATTAAAATGGAAAGTCTTACCTAAATTAAATTAAAATCAATTAATATCTTATTTTAATTAAGTTCTCTTTTAAGTTTTTTTATCTAAAAATATATCTATACATTTTATAGAATATATCAATTTAATTAATTAATAAGATAAATTTATTTGTATATAATTTTATTAGTAATTGAATATATATTATAAATTAAATGATAAAATAAATTTTATCAGTACTAATTATAACTAAAAAAATTATTCAAAATAAAAAAATTATATAATAAAATATTAAATTATGAAAAGTAAATTTACAAATTTTATAAGTGTATCTTTTAAAATATGAGTTATACTATTTTGAATATTAACTTTTATCAATATACGCGTATTACGCGGGGAGTCATCTAGTAATGTATATAAATAAGTTTTTATAATTGATTCTAGCTAATACCAAACCTTTATGTTTGATTATACACAAAAAAAACTTATATGAAAAGTAACGGAGTATTATTTAATCAATTTTCTTAATCTCTCCAAAAAGTAACGGGAAGTTTATAGGCAGACGGAGGGAGTAATATATTTTTGGTCTTGTAGTAGTCAAAATATGTTATTATAAGGTTAAAAATATTCTGCTACTACAAGACCAAAAGTATACTGCCACAAGTCCAAAAATATTCTAAACTCTTAGTGCTTGTTTGCTATATGGGTTTAGAGGTGGATTAGATGTGTAAACCCACCACAACCCATGTTTGCTAGAATTTTTTCATAACCCCTTTACCCTGGTTTAAAATAGGATCTGGGTTTTGTAAACCTAATTTTGTGGGTTTTGAGAACCCACCTTCCCCATGAGTTGTGTAAACCCACCTCATAATCTACCAGAAAAATTCTTCAATTACACATTTGCCCCCACCTCACAACTGAAAGAACTCCATGGATGTCGCTGCCACCAACCCTCTCCATTGTTGCCGTCGTCACCGGAACTTCGCCGCCGCCGTCACCGGAACTTCGCCGCCGCTACCACCAAACGTCCATCGTCTCCTTCTTCCCTATTTCCTTTGGCGAGCGCCTTGATAGATAGAAGATGGCGACGAAAATGGACTACACCATGAATAAACGTCTTTTCTGCAAGTG
The DNA here is from genome assembly GCA_963675135.1 of Galeopsis tetrahit. NCBI lineage: Eukaryota > Viridiplantae > Streptophyta > Magnoliopsida > Lamiales > Lamiaceae > Galeopsis > Galeopsis tetrahit. Next base: position 58,941,056 of record OY776133.1, read on the forward strand.
ATTGAAGCAGAAAGCATGCTACTTTTTCCCAAATGAGTTTTTTGGATGTCAAGATTTGGAACTTTGCAATTTGGATATATTTGATATACAATCTTATTCCCTTTTTCTGCAAATGATTTGGGTTTATGATTTGGAAATTGGAAGTTTTGAATTTTGATTTCTGCAAATGGTGTTTTAAGATTTATTTTTTTTTGACTAAATGGTGTTCTACAACTCCATAGTTAGTGGGAATTTGGAAATTTTGATTACTACAAATTGAATGATTTCATATTTTGGGAATTTAATTTTTCTGCAAATTTTATTTTTTTCTCACGCTTTTGTGCTCTCAATGAAGAAGATGAAACATAATTGCAAGGGCAATTATGTCTATTTGCATTTGAATACCCTGTTAGAAAATTTTACAAACAAACATGAGATAAATAAGTTTACAAATCCCATCTCAACCCAACCCACCTAATCCCACCTCATTCCAACCCTCTAAGCAAACAGGCACTTAATCTTTTTGGACGATTTTTCTAAAATACTTTTTGACATGTAGTCGTACATTTTTGTAGTGATAATACTTTGGTCTTATAGTAACAATATATTGATCATGTAGTAAACCACATGCTTGCGACCTGCGAATTTTTTGGACGATCCGAATCCAAGCTTATGACCCACAATTTTTTTTAAAATTGTTTTAATTAGATATATTTCACATAAGTGTTGCTCATAATATAATACTCCCTCCATTTTACAATAAGTAATGTTTTAGTCTTGGGTCTTCCTATGGTAAGACAGGTTTCGCTCTGTCTTACAAAAGACAATACTTTAAATACCGTTAGATCATTGATATAACGTATGCAATTGAATTTATATGATTGTTCTTCGCATTAGTGCGTTTGCTCTATGCATTATGCAATCGCACTTCATCGCTCTACAAATAAATTGAATTAATATATATAAAATGACGAAAATATCCTTATATTTTAAAACAAATAAAAATATTAAATTATAAAATTACATAAATATCCTTATTATTAAAATAAACATCATTAAATAATACATATAAATCAATTACTACTATATTACAAAATTAATCAAATTACAATATTTTAATTCGATTAATCTCATAACCCTAGCCATTTTTCCGTCTCTAAAATTGGAGATGGTATGCAGCTAATCCTCTTTGTTTTCTCAAGTAATCGAATAGCGAACTAAACATTGTTTTCTCAAGTAATCGAATAGCGAACTAAACATTTTCTTCTCTCTCTTCTATGCTGCTCTAATAGCATTTTATCACAATAGCGTGTTGCAAGTTTTTCAAACAAGCTCCATGCCCCCATTATCTCAGTTATGATAGCAGTAAGCAGAGTTTACTTGCGAATACATGTTAAGAGATTAGGGAAGAACAAGAAAACCTTAAAAATAATTTTGACTTATGTTATCCATCCTCCCCGAATTCAAGCATCAAGCTAGGATATTGAATTTTCAAACTCGTGAAATTGGTGTGGATGGTTTACAAAACTCAAATGAGCATTCAAATATTTTTCGATTAGTATGTGAAGCGAAGGGAGTTGATACAGTTGCATGATCCTATTCTATGAATCTGAAAATTTAATGTATATTTTATAAACTTGACTTTCTTATTTCTCGGCATAGCTCTCATATATGGAGTGGGCAAAGAAAGATGAAAACAGAGAAAGTTAAGATTCACTTTTATTGCCTACAACATATGAGATTATGATGACAAAGCTAAGGAGGCTAGTCATACATTTACCTGACTCTCAAACTTCAAACAATACCATAGAGAGCTCATGAAATATTAATAAGAAGAAAATTAAACTCCGGTGGCATATTAATTCTCATGTCTCAAGTATAGAAAATTTCCAAATGGTTAATGATTAAACAAGTAACTATAGAAGAAATTGTACAAAATTTTCACAAACACAGATATACAACAATATTCTAGTTGGGCTTTTCGGCATAGCAAGGGCCTCTGTACAATGAATATATAGCCCATATGCAACACATCACTTGGCTCTGCCCAAAGGGCCCTCTCTTGGCAATCCCGATTTATGAAACCCAAGCCCGCGAACCGGTCGGAGAAAATGGTGGAGCCAGAGTTGATTTTGATTAAAGTTAAATGCTTTTCTTAGCCTGAAAAGCAAATGCACAACCATCCCACAAAGTAATCCAATAGCAACGCTCGATCCGACCAAAGAAACAGCGTTGCAGAGGAGCATCATAAAGGCCTCCTCATTGGAATTCATGTCTCTTGCACACATTGCTAATTCAATCCCTGCAAACAACAGTAGAACCCTTAATAATCATATAGGTGTGCTACATTATCTAATTGTATAGGATATCCAAGCATATACAAATTCAGAGTACCTTAATTGAAAGTTTGTAGACAGTCTCTTATTCAACTCAATTATCAAATCAATATAAACAGATGACTAGCTTGATCTCCATGTATATGCATTAAGAATCTACAAAATCAAACCAACTCAACTAAGGTAAAGAAAAATAGCATAATCTTAATGAGCAAAATGTGCAATGCATCAAAACCAAAGTGAAGGATAATTGAATAGATGAAATCATACTAGCGGTTCTAAATTGTTGCAGCCTCTGTACAATGAATCATAAGAAAAACTCATTATGTTGAATATCGTACACTATTTCCCCTAATAACTAACATAAGCATAACGTACTTTGAGTTCCGACATATATACTTGTATGCTGTTGAATTTCATGACAGGTTGTTTTGGTGCACAATCAAGGGAAAGGAACGTATAGCAATGTTTATTAAGAAAGAAACAATAAAATGTAATTGAAATCCATCACAGCCTCTGTCCAATGAATATACAGCCATTTCTAAATAGGAAAAACTCACACAAAACACATGGGAAGGGCCTCCAAATTAATACACATGCCAGGGCCTCTGTACAATGAATATAGAGTCCAGATGCAACACATGCCAAGGGCCTTTCTTGGCAGTCCTGATTTATGAAACCTAGGCCCGCGGACCTGTAGGAGGAAATTGTGATTCAGAGGGACGGCGACTTTCGGTTGTGCGACATCAACTCGACAAAAATGCGCCGCCACAGTGAGGCGGCGCTTGGTTGGACGACGCACGACGACTGTACCATGGTGAAGCAGGGGCTTCAATTCGGAATGAGGGAGAGAGAAAGAAATCCGTCATGAATGGCGGTTCAATGTTAACAGATTTGTATGTCACTCGTGAATTTAGGACCATCGACCTCTATGGTGGAGGCTCACCGCTCACGGAGGAGGACCGGGTGTGAATGTTCTTGATTTCATCTGCAAATTCATACTTAGGTTTTTTTTTTCCTTCATTATCCAACACAGTCGGTCTTGCTTTCGAAATATTAACTATTAATCTAATAAAAATACATAAGGACACTTTGGTATATATATTTTTTTTTTATAAAAATTAAAATTTTATTAAGATTGCAAATAGCAATCTCACATGGCGAAGTTAAATGATGTGGCGAATTTTAATTGGATGCCTTTTGTAAGACAGGGCGAACCCGTAGAAAACCTCTTTAGTCTTTTTTTTTTTTTCTTGTACACAATTAAATAATATTTTAACATTTTTTGCACTACATTCTTCCAATTATCCTCTCCTTTTAAGTTTAGAAAATCTCATAAAATTACTTTTATTAACTAATCTACACACATGGTAAATCTTCTTTCACAGTAAACAAAAATTAGAAAATGTGATTACATCTCATTATTAATTAAGGTCAAACTTATCAATAAATACCCCCTTCTCAATTTCAACAAAAAAAAAATGAAAACTTCACTTATTGTAGAACGAATGGAGTATTAATTAGTTTATATATAAAATAGATAGGTTGAGATATGATGGGGGTATTGTAGGATCCATCTACAAATAAAGTAATTGTTAATGAATAAAGTAAATGACAATTTGAATAAATAAATGATGGTTAAAGGATAGATATCAAGTAATGTGTATTACTCGTATTATTTTAAAAAATGAGAATAATATTGATGATACATCATATAATACATGTTTTTGGAGGAAAAAAAAAATCCTAAAAATACAATCAAATTAAATAAAATAATAAATTTTATTCACCCCAAAAAACCCCCACCTCACCCGGGCCACCCCCACCTCACCCGGGCCACCCCCACCTTTGATCGATACCTAAGACGTCAACACCCCATCCATAACTGAGGAGGTGAAATGTTTTTTTCATTTTTATAAAAACTAGTTTGTTGCCCGTGCGATGCACGGGTCAGTTGTAAAACTTGAATGAAATAAATAAATAAAAGAATTGATGATTAGTCGTGGAGGTCTCTAGAATTTTCAATGTCGAAAAACTCGACGACTTAGATAGAATCTCCTTGTTAGAATTCCAATAAAGTTTAAATATGATAAACACTTCGGAATTAACAAAGACAGCAAGAGATGATAAAATGTATAAAACGAATATTGTTGTTCACAAACATCAAAGTTGAAGACAAATTACAATTATTGATCGACAATTTTAAACCAAATAAGATAATTTAAGAAAAGTAGATATTGAGTTATACATTAAATTTCGCGAAACATTAGTAGACTTAAGCAAGTGAATAAAATTATCACTCAATTAATCTGAATATGGTTAACACACAACGAAAGTCTTGCTTCTCAAAATTCTGGTCAAACTCCTGTAGAAATTCTGATAGCAACATTCTGGTTTTTGTATCTGCCCAAGAAAATATAATGAAATGTTACAATCACTAAAAAATAGTGAATCAGAGGTTCCATCATTAAACACAACTTCTGCTCATAAGAAAAAATTCAAGAGAATTTCTTATGTAATGTTATGAATTCAAGACAGGAACATCAGAAGTAGAACTATTCCAAAATATGTGATTAATAATCCTCTCTTCTTAATCATAATTTATGAACTAAAAACCAACTTGTGAAGAAAAGTATTTATCCATTTGCACAACTTATCTGATATATTTGACTAATGATCACAAAAACACAAAGCAAGTCCTCCCAAAATCTATTATATTACCCATGGCCACTGAGACGTCCTCCTCCACTCTCTTGATTGAGAAAGCATGGCAAAGTGGATGGACAATAGAAAATATATAAGATGAATTAATCTATAATACACTTATGACGCATTGTATTTATTGTTGATTAATTTTCGGTACATGAGAGGTCCAAGATGTTATAGATGAGAGCTTGAGAGTCTCATCTTAAAGGGATGACAAGTAGAATGAAATAAAGGAGAAAACTAAAAAGTCACTTGAATTCAAGACTTGAGAGTCTCTCCATTTCCCTCTATGTACATGTGGATCTCAAATGCCAAGTCATCTAACACATCGCAAAAGGAGGAGGGGTCTCAAATGCACACGTGTCGCAAGCAGGAGAGTCCTCTTCCTCCTTTTATTATATAAGATTTTGTTAGCCCATCCATAACTCAGAATTTTTGGTGTCCCACTTTATTTTGAATTTAAATCTATTTTAAAATATTAATATAATATTATATTAAAAAAACACAAAAAATGTAATTATGAGAGTAAAAATAATAGATAAATATGAGGATGAAGTATGGACCGTATGGTATAACAATAGATACTCCCTTTCGGTAAAAGCTACACATGAATTTTGGGTACAAGAATTAAGAAATATGATAGAATAAGTAGATGCATTAGAGGTGATGTGATCGAGAGAAAATATAATATGAAATGTGAGAGAATGATATATGCTATAATTAACTTGGGTCTTTTTATGAAAAGATAGGTTTCGCCCTGTCTTATAAAAGACAATACATTAAATATTATTGGATTGTTGATCTGACGTATGAAATTTGTTTCTTGTGATTGCACTTCGTATTAATACGTTTGTTCTATGCAATATGCAATCGCACTACATCGCCCTATCAATAAATTGAATTAATATATATAAAAATGATAGAATTGTCCTTTTAATTTAAAATAAATAAAAAATATTCCTATTTAATTATAAATAAAAAATCATTTAATAACATTTTATCTTAATTTTGATTTATTTGGAAAGAGATTAAAAAAAATCTGCTTCCTCACACAATTTTTCTGCAAAATATTCAGGCGACATCAACCATTCAAGACTGCTACGGTAACTTCAGTGAACCAACCAAGACCACGTCCGAAGTCGTCGTGACTCTCGCGATATATCCCACCCCAACGTGTGACAATCAAGTTGTTGTGACCAAGTCACCGACACGTGTCCCTTTCACCGTCATCGTTCGAGTATTTTGGTCATCAAGATTCACACCATTTTAAAGCACTTGACGAGGAGAGAAAAATCCCTCAAGAAATTAGGCGATTAGACGCCGAGAAGTTAGTCGATTTTCAATGATAAATTTCTGCGAAACCCCCATGTTTTCAAACTTCCTCATTCAATTCCAATTCGAACCATTCCCATCGCCATTAATATCAACAAAGTCATATAAGTATAATTGCAGATTCTTTTGGTAGAGGTGCAAGAAGCTTCTGTGATAAATGATACTGCAATTGAGTGAACCAAGAACAATATTCTTAATTATTTCAACCACCATTCGAAAAGTTAGAATAAAAACATAATTGTGTCAACAAGTCTGTATTTTGCATCTTTATGTTTGGATTTGGGCGTGTGTTTTCTTCTTTGCTTGGACGCGATTGTGCCGGAGTTGGGATTGGGATAGATCGTCGGAGTCATGGTGAGTTCAGCCGTGATGGGAGGGAGGATATATATATATATATATATATATTTTGCAGAAATTCTTGAGGAAGAAGACGAAGTTGTAATTGATTTATATTTATTTCCCTTAAAAAAAATTATAAATTGATTAAAAAAATCCACCCAACAGTCCATGTAAGCAACTCGCCCCAATCTTTTCCGTCAAAATTGAACAATTGTTAAAAAATATAAAAAGGACATTTCATTAATTTTATATATTTCTTAACAAAAAAAACAAATATTTTATATGATGGCGAAGTGTGATCGCTCATAACAAAGATAGATGACGTGACAACTTTTTACTGGACGTCTTTTATAAGACAGGGCGAGTCCCCTGTTTCACCCTAGAAAAGCCCAATTTACTTTCAAAACAAATGTACATGTACATAGATAAAGATTCTCTAGTAAAATTAGAGAAATAATACCAAAATTAGAGCAACATATTTTTAAAAGTAAAACTCCAATATTGATACCGTGGTATGTCCACCACAATGTTGGAGGGCCGTATTACTCACGAGGTCTCAAAAAAATCCTATCAGCTCTACTACTACTCTAGTAAGTTAGTGCGCCTTAACATTGGCCACACAATAAATATAAGTAATTTAACACGGAAGAAAAGTAGAAATTTTTACGCTTATAAGTTCTAATTATATCACCAAAAGTTATGCAACACTGAATTCATTTAACGCATCGACCACTAACTTCACGTCTACCTCCATGGCCACCAACTTCGCGTCTACCTCCATGACCACCTTGTTGTACCCTAAGGACTTAATCCATGAGAGGGCCTCCAAAAGGCTTAGAAGCCTCCCCCTCGTCCACACGATATTGTCCTTGAGTAATTCTTGTTCAGCATGACAGAAAATCACCTCTCTCGTCATAACTCCACGGAGTTGGCATAGTGGTGTTGGCTTGGGACTTAGGAGTGTGTCCCTCTCTAGGTCTCAAGTTCGAAACCCCTAATGTGCAAACAATTCATAAGGGGCTAGTCCATACAGAACTTTGATATGACTTTAAACGGGGGCCCCACAAATGGACAGTAGGATTGGTTCCCTGGATTAATCGATCCTTGGACGGGATATCGAGGCATAAAAAAAATCACCTCTCTCGTCATGAACAATTGCTCCAAAATCCATTTCTCTCGACTACCTGAAGAAAGTGGCATCGAAATTTAGATTCACGAAAGAGGATGGCGATTGATGCCATGCGTCGCAGGTCGTTGACCTCTACACCAACGAAGGCCTAAGTCAAACCTCACTCCAAGCCGACAAATATCCCATCGCCAGCGAAACTGCCACTTTCACTAGTCTACACTTCTCATTTCTAACGGTATCATTTCTCTCCTTCCATAATCGCTATAGGGTAATAGCAAACAATGACAAATTAGTTTTGTCCAAATCTAACAACACGAGAAACACCAACTCCTCCATGGATTCAAAAGTTATCATCTGAAAGAATTCAATCTAATCTAAAAGTCTGATTTGTAGAGATGTAGGGAATTAATTTGTTTATATTAATTCCCTAATACTCCCCTCAGTCTTAGGCCAGATTATCACCTCTACCCTTTGGGGAGGAGGCCCATCGTGTAGACAATTTAGATGGGTGGAGTTGCTATGAGCAGGAATCGAACCCAGGACGTGTGGGCGTGAGTCTTCAGGCTCTGATACCATGAAAGAAGTATGTCTCATCTAAAAGTTCAAATTTGTAGAGAGGTGTGAAATTAATTATTTTATATTAATTTCATAATACCATGAAAGAATCTTGTCTCATTTAAAAGTTTGAACTTGTAGAGAGGTGAGAAATTAATTCATTTATATTGATTCTCTAATACTCCCTCTCACTCGTGGGCCGGATTATCACATCTACCTTTGGGGAGGAGACCCATCAAGTGGACAATTTAAATGGGTGGAGGACGTTTGTCTAAGACTCTGATACCAAGAAAGAATTTTGTTTCATCTAAAAGTCTGAACTTGTAGATAGGTGGATAATTAATTCATTTATATTAACTCCCTGATATCATCGCTCTGCTAAGAATTCTTCTATAACCAACTGAGTGCCATGCGTCGAGTACATACAAACATGCTACTCATTTTCATCTGCATTTGAGCAATGTGAGTATAGTTTATTATCGACCACATGCCTCATGTATAACCTAGTCTTAGGGGCAAGAAACCCCTACAGAGCCTCCACAAGAAATTCAGAACCTTAGGAGGAACTCAAATTTTCCATATTGTGAGAAAAGGTATGTGATCACTGTTAATGAGGTGATATGAATAATCAACTATATATAAGTATTTACAATGAGATAAATAAGGTAAATACAAAAAACCATACCAAAGAGATATATACAAAAGATATGGACTAAATTAAAATATATTATTCATATATTATTATTCTCTATTACCCCCGTCAAACGATGATGTGGATGCAATCGAACACAGAGCTTGGAACGTAATAATTCGAAACTAGGGCGAGGAAGACTTTTGGTGAAGACGTCAGCGAGCTGAAGAGTGGATGGGACAAACTTGGTGATGAGGCGACTAGATGAAACCTGTTCACGAACAAAATGACAGTCAATATCGATGTGTTTTGCTCGTTTATAAGCAACTGAGTTTTGAATCCAAAACAAAGCACTCTTGTTTGTCGCAAATGAGTGTTGGGGCCGAATAGGGGAGCTGACCAAGCTCCTGAAGAAGTTGAGTGACCCAAATCATATCTTGGGCTGTGTTCGCGAGTGCCCTATACTCGGATTCACAGCTCGAGCAACAATGTGTTGTTTCTTCGCGCTCTAAGAGATAAGATTTACACCCAAAAAAATTGAGTAACCATAAGTGGAGCGACGAGTCTTAGTGCAACAAGCCCAATCCGCATCATAATAGCCAACAAGCGAGTAGTTACTAGTCCTGCCAAAGGAGACCCCATAGTTGATAATACCCTTAACATATCTGAGGATCCTTTTAACCGCGAGGACGTGGTCGGTGGTCGGCGAGTGTAAAAATTGACTAACATGATTCACAGCATATGAAAGATTAAGACGAGTGATCGTCAGGTACTGCAATGCGCCGACGAGCGAGCGGTAAAGAGTGTGGTCGGCAAAGGGGGCACCTGTACTAACTAGAGACTCCCCGACCGCGAGGGGACTGGAGACAGGTTTTGAGTCGAGCAACTCAGCTCGTGATAAGACATCGTGAGCATACTTCGCTTGGCTGAGGAAGAGACCGTTTGTCGAGTAAGTGACCTCGAGGCCGACGAAGTAGGTGAGGCGACCAAGATCTTTGATCGCAAACTCCTTATTGACACGGCGAATAAAACGTCGAATGACATCCTAGTCGCTCCATGTCACAATAATGTCATCCAGATAAAGTAAGAGATATAGAGTAACTTTACCACATCTGAAGTAGAAGAGAGAAGGATTTGTCTGCACAGAAAACCCAAGGACTTAAGGAAGCCACTGAATCGAACAAACCAGACGAGGGGAGCCTGTCGAAGACCATACAGTGCCTTCTTGAGTCAACAAACATGATCTGGAAAGTGAGAATCAACAAAGCTAGGAGGTTGAGACATGTAAACACTGTTTGTCAATTTTCCAAGGAGAAAGGCATTATTAACATCGAGCCAAACACAAGATGATGTGAATAGTAGTGGCCTTGACGACTAGACTGAAGGTGTGCAAGAAGTCAAGGCCAAGAACCTGCGAGAAGCCCTGCGCAACCAGACGGGCTTTGTAGCGATCAATTTTACCATCTGCAAGAAATTTGGTGCGAAAAACCCACTTCGAACCAACAATGTTTATAGAGGGAGGGCGAGGAACTAGCTCCCAAGTTTAATTAGTATGTAGGGCATCGAGCTCAGATTGCATTTGTTGGTCCTTGGTGGAGTATAACACAAGTGTATGGGGGGGGGGGGAATGCACTTGTGTAAGCAAATTCTTTTCTTTTTGATAAACTGGTCTTATCAGGCAAGTTGTCTCACAACTGGCCTGAGTGAACTTGGATAGATACTTGTCCTACTGATTACTATTAAGTGATCAGTTGGCTAAATATCTAAAAGAGTTGCTAAGTGCGGAATGTGGTTGGCCTTTACTCAAAGAAATACTCCAAGTTGATTTCTGAAAAATACAGTTATCAGGGACTTTGTCCAAAACTTGTTTTCTTAGCTTACTGAGTTTTGCTCTTTGAAAAGGATTGAATGTAAGTACAATAAAAAGTGCAGTAAGTAAATGGCACACAAGTTTATAGTGGTTCAGAGACTCAAGCTCCTACATCCACTTTCCCTGATTGAACAGGATAATTCCTTCTCAATGGAATTAGCTTGTTTTATAGTGCCAAGGTGCACTGATCAACAACACTCTCTTAGTGTTTTGATCCCTAGGATAACTTGAGTCCTAGTGCTCAATCTCTCTGAGTTAAGACTGTGTTTTACACTAACAGTCCTTAACTCCTCACTTCTACAACAAACACTCTCTTCACTAAATGAGATAAGGTTTGATGTTTGGTTCCAACTAATAGAGATATCCTTTACAAGAAGAACAGTGTAAAGGCTTAGGATATCTCAATGCTAAGCTAGGATGTTTATAAAGATTGGCTTAGCTGACTTGAAGTGATTCAGGAAACTTGGAATTCTAGAGAACAGCTTGGTTTCCTTTTGAAAGCTTGATGATAGTTTGATAGCTTGTAGTTGGATGTTGAATTCCTTTGATCACTTCTGTATTTATAGGCAATTTGAACAACTAACCGTTGGAGGGATTAGCAATTCAAATATGTCTATTTGCAGCACCATTGAAACGGCTATGAAGCTTGACATCCTTTTATCCACTGTGTAAAAGAGGTCTTCAATGGTTGCTTGAATGAATGTGTTGACTTCTGACAAGGGCGGCTGAGAAGACTTGTGTCAGTTTCCAATTTTGCACATTGTCCTAGGTTGATTTGTGGAAAACTTTACACACAACCAACGGTCAGATGGGACAAGCTCCCTGAACATTCCTGCTGCAGTTTTAGAATGTTCCAACATTCATTCAATGCTTCACTCTTTAATGCTCTAAGTCTTTAATGCTTGGTTCAGGCATGATTGGCAATAAATGCTTCATTGAATGTATCTTCTGTAAGCTTTTGTCATTTAATTCTCTTGATCATTTGTACTTCAACTGCCTAGAACTTTTGCATTTATGAGCACAGCTTCAGTATACTTGAACTCTTCAGCCAGGTTGTCCATTTGGTAAGTTTGTCTTGAATAGATCAGCCACTTTGTCCTATAGACCTATCAAGCTGCCTAACATTCCAGCTTTGGACAACTATCCTGATCACTAATATCTCATAACATTTCTGAGATTTTATCTTAAGCATACTATACATATACTGTTCTGGGACAACTTGCCTGAACAATAACTTGAGCATATCTCAACTAATTTGTACATCATCATTCAGGGGTTTTGGTATCTAGATCAAAATCATTTTATTCCCAACAATTTCCCCCTTTTTGATGATGCCAAAACCTATTACAAAGGGACCTTGACTTATACTATACTTTACCTTCAGGATCAATGAACTGGTCAACTTTCCTGAAAGACACTGTTAGCACAATAAATCAAGTATATGTAATATCAAGTTAGTTGAGATAATGAGTTGTTATCTCTTGATAGAAAATCATTGGTCCTTTTATATATCATGGAGCATTACAGATCAAAAGATTCAAAAAGGACACACTAACTGATACAAGTAAACAGAATAACAACAATTAACATCAATCAAAAAACAAGGATAGGGAAGAGATAAACTTATCCATCAGAGAGTTCCATCATCTTGGGGAGCAATGCCATATTGAGCCCAGACCCTTTTCTTCAGCTCCCAAACATCCTTGTTGGAGCCTCTAGGGCCTATTTTCATCTTCTCCATCTTCATGATGTTGATGAAATCCTCCAGAATCTTTCCCTCATCAATCAAGTTCCCATTGAACTTAGGAGGCATGTACAGAATTGGACCAGGGGCCTTGAACTCAACTCTTGCCATATCAGCTGCTGCAAACAGCTTCTGGTAGAGGTCCCTGTGGTTCTCAAACATGAATTGAACAAAGACTTCATCTACACTCTCTCCAAGCCACTTCCCAATGACATAGAAGTCATATACAAAACTTCTCTTGGCCTCCTCCCATTCATCATTCAGTGAGATTGGAACCCACTTATCATGGTGAGGGTACTGAGTGTCCCATCTTTGCAGCATTTGAGGTTTGAGCCTTCTGTATGAAGCTCTCCTTCTTGGGGCTCTGAAATTTGCCCTTCTTTCATCCCTTGCCTTGTTGGCCTCAACCAATTGCTCCATCCTCTCTTTAGCTCTCTGAAGAGCTAGCTTCTCTTGGGTTTCTGGATCTTTTCCAAAACCTTCTTCAAATAATTTAGAGGGATCATCAGCAAGCTTGGGCACACCAACTTCAGGCATTCTTTCCTGGACTTCTTCTTCAGCTTCTTCTTCTTCAATTGCAGGCATCCTGGCTGTTTTCTTTAATCTCTTTGATTGCCTTGCTGGAGTAGATTCATCAGATTGAAATTCTGAAGGCAAGGTCAAGCTGGTTGGGAAATCATTGAAGGCTTGCAGCTCCTTCCTCTTTCTTTCAGATGACCTTGTCACCTTCCCCCTTACTTCAGCAGCCTTCTCCTTAGGTTCAAGTCCTGTAGACTCACCACCTGGCCTTTGAAGCTTCCTTGCCTGACTTTCCATAGCTGACACCATGGACTCCTTGACAGCTATTTGAATCTGCTCTTCCTCAGTCAAATTTTCAATATTCATTGAGCCTTTGCCTTTCCCAATGTCTTCTACTGCTTCCTCCTCAATCTCAGGGACTTTCTCCTTTCCCTTGGATTCACCAATCACCAAGGTTCCCTTTGCCCTTGCTCTCTCTCTTTCCCCCTTTTTGGCATTATCAAAACACTGGGGCTTCAGTTCACTCATTGAGACTGAGAGGTGTGAGTGGGCCTGAGTGAGGGACTTCAATTCTTGCAGTAGATAAACATTCTCATCATGAATGTTTTGCATTTTATCATCTGCCATGCTCAAGAAGGTGTGAACAGGCTTCATCTTTTGGGAAACTATGGCATCCAATGTGGCTTTTAGTGATTGATCAAGTTTGGCCTGAAGGTGATCAGTGAGGTTGGCCACAACTTGATCAGACACCTTGGCCATGAGTTCAACAGTGAACTTCTCAGCTGCTTCCTTCACCATTGCAGCTTTCAACTCTTCTGCCTTCTTTCTCTGGGCTGCTGTCCTCTGCCTCAAAGCATCCTTGATTGTCTTTCTCAATGCTTTCACATTATGCTTGTACAAGGATTTGAGATCCTGCTGCTCTTTCTTCACAGATCTTGTGAATTTACCCATAGCATCTTTGGCCTTTGTCACTTCAGTTGAAACTGTTTGCAGTCCAGTTTCAACTCCACTTATCCTTGCATCAAGAGTAGGCAAGATCACTTCTTCTGACCCTGTGAGCCTCATCTCCACAGAGGCTAGAGTCTTGCCTTGGCCATCTAGGGTATCAGCAGTTGTTGCATGGGCCTTCCCAACTTCCCTGACCAGTGTGTCCAACTTCTCTGACTGCTCTTCAATGATGGATGCAGTCTGAGTAGCAATCTGAAAGTGAGCCTCAGAGGTGTTGGCTTGCTCAAAGAAGATTTGGTTAAGTGTGGACACATTTGCTGAAACTGCCTCAAGATCAGTGTCAGCATCAATTGGTATATCTGTCAAGGAAGCATCTGCAAAAATTTGCTCAAGAGTGACAGCAACTGAGTCTGCAAAACTAACAGTGTTAGTAAAAACTCCCTCATCACCCTCAATTTCTTTTTCTCCCATAAGGTCTGATACATCAGCACCTTCTCTCTCATTTTCAACTATATTCTTTTCTTCTTTATTCTCAAAAGATGTACTCACATTCACTGGAGAATCAGGCCTCCTTTCACCAAGGGATTCATCAAGTTCATATTTGACTTGAAGAATAGCCTGACTCTCATATTGGGCTGCACCCAATATTTCTACTTCCTCACCCTCTATTTGTGGTGCACTCAAGGAACCAGTGATCACACAATCCTCACCATCATCTCCCTCTGATTTTTCAGCACTAATAGCCTTTTCAACTCCTTCAATTCCTGACACCTCTATATCCTCAACAGGATCCACAGAGGGCAGTTGTTGGGAGATCACAGTACTTGGGCATCCCAAGGCCACTGAGTCATCCTGAATGACTAAAGGCTGGTCAATGTCCACCTTGCCTGACATTGATGAGGCTTTAGCCAAACCAGCTTCTCCTATGGAAGTCTCAGCATTGTCAAGCTGTGCCTCAGGCTCAGAAGAACCATCCTTGGCCAATGCATCTTGGACTGAGTTACCATCTTTGGTCAACTCCTCTGAATGATCAGAGTCCTGTACAGAATGAAAAGTCAAGTAATGTACCTGAGCTGAGTTGATACCAGGGGGATTGGGATTGGTGTGATCATCATCATCATCATCATCAGATGGACTGTCAGGATGCTTGATTCCTTGTGCTATCCTCTCTCTTTCAGCAAGCACCTTTTCATGGACAATGGTGCAAAATAGGGCCTCAGTGGTTAAAACACTGGTCTTCTTCACATTTGCAAAATGCAACAGCCTATTTTCCTCAACCTGCCACCAGTTGGCACCCTTATCCTGAATAGCCTGAGCTATTTCCACAATAGTTCTATCTTTGATCTCAACAAGAGCTCTGAGATCATAGAACTGTTGTTGCAGCCTGGGATAATCCTTCAAACCTGGATATAATTCATCCACATTGGCTCTTGCAATCTGTCTCAACATCCCCTCATAAGTATATTCTTCACCACTATCATCTCCAGAAGAGTTGGATTCAGGAGGGTTGGAATGGGATTCAAGTAAGCTTGGCTGGGATTCAGGTAGGTTGGGTTCAGAAGGGTTGGGGTCATGAGAGGTCAAAGTAAGTTGGGATTCAGGTGCTTTTGAGAGCATTGTGCCTGAATAGGTAATTGGGATGGCTGGAATGGGTGGGAAAACAACTTGATCACCTTCTTGAATAGCAGTTTCAAGAAGTTTGGTATATGAGAGAAGTCTTGGATCAAGGGGGGAAAAGGGTCTATCTTCAAGATTGACTAAATCTGCCAGCACATCAATACCTGATCTATCAGGTGCACCTTCAGGGGAGTACACCTTCTTGGCAATGATTGGTGCATCTTCAGGAGTCTTGCACTCCTCTTCTTCTTGCCTTGGAGATATTCTTCTAGACTGAATATCAGGGGAGTTGGCTTCAGGGCTGTTGGCCCTTGACTTTGACTTGGAGTTAGACTTGCTTGCTTGTCTAATCTCCTTGAAGAACTCTTTCTTCTTCTTTTTCTCTTCCATCAATCTCTGCTTCTCAGAGGTCTTGATGATTCTCCTTCTCCTTTCATACCTTGTAGGCTGGTCAAGGTCTCTGAATTCTGTGATTGCCTCAGGGTGCAGTGGGACAATCTCTCTGACTACTTCACCTTCTTCAGGAGGGTTGACTCCTTCCTCAGCTACTTTCTCAATTTCTTCAGAAGTGGCTCCTCCACTTCTTGACTGGCTTTCAGGGGAAGATTCACTTAGAATCTCCTTCATCTTCTTCATCTTTGGCTGGATTTTGGGTGGTTGTGCTTTCCTTTTCCTCGGAGAGGCTCTTGTTGCTGGAACAGTTGCAACAGCTTTCTTGGAGGCAGCCTCCTGCTTTCTCTTTTCTGTCCTTGAAGACAGTTTTCTGAACAGCACCTTCTGTGCTGGAAAAGGCTTTGGCTTGGCTTGAAGGTGGGTATAATGAGCAAATATTTCCAAGAGCAGGCTGGCTCTTGTGCAGAACTGGAGTCTTCCATCAACCACCACCTTGTGGTGTTTCACCTCTTTAAACTTGAATTTCTCATTCATCATTTTGTCCAAAATGAAGCTTTTCCAATCAAATTTGACTCTCTTCTCAGCAGAGTCAATCACAGCAGCCATTACTCTCAACTTAGGCATACTAAGTTGTTCAACACTCCCAGAGTGACTTAATAAACTCTTCACCACACAGTCAAACAAGTGTCTAAACAAAGGTTTTAGAGTATTCTTGTTTTGAGCACTTACAAGCTTTTTGGGAGTAAGCAGCCATGGAAAGTAGAACTCCTGATCTTCTCCTTCCTTGTAAGTCTCTGGATTCTGGCCTTCAGAAGGTAGCCCAAAGCTAGCATCTATATCCTCTGCAGTGAAGGTGATGGAGTGTTGGCCTTCTGCTTCTTCATCTTCCTCAGCATATGTGAGCTTTGTGCATACATCTCCTTTCTTGCCCTTCCATCTTAGATGGGCAAAGAATTCTGCCATAAATGGATTTAGGCATGAATCAGGCTTGGTCCCAAGAAACTTTTCCAAGCCTGCTTCCCTAAGCCAATGGAGTACTGGTTCAACCTCCTTGTCCGGACTGTCAAAGGCAACCAGTTTTTCAAACCATAAGGAGTTTGGGTTGCTAAGATAGGAGAAATCAATGTCCAAAGAGGAATCATTGAAGTCTACAAGCTCTTCTCTCTTAATCTTAGGTGCCATGGATAATATGAGAGATTTGGTAGGTGTTTGGGGAGGAATTGCAGGTTTGAGAGTATGAAGAAAGACTTAAGGGTTTTTGAAATTTTGAGTGCGTAAAGATGGTAGTGAAAAGTGAGGAGTTTATATATGTGGGGAGTTTATTAACCGTTGGTTAATAGAATCTAACCGTGGGTAATAAATCTGACCAATTGGATAATATGTGGTAGTGGGATTGAGGCGGTTTGATGGAGGTTTAATGCAAATTAATGGTTTTGATGAAGGCTCAAGAATTCATGAAATCCCAATTAAGATTTCTGCATTAAATGCTGATTTGCCTTTTTGGTGATAAAAATCTTTATAGCACACTCCATCCTAAAATGGCCTACTCTTAGATCAAGAAACCTCTTAAATGTCTAATCAATGCTAAAAATAGCAATGATTATCTAATTAACTCGGACAAACATCCTGAGATGTGCTTTGGTTTCTGTGAAGGTCAAACTGCCTGATGAGCTTGCCTGAGTGGGTCCCAAAGTTGCTGACTGGGTCCCACTTGGACAGATCCCTTGACCAACATTGCTGAGCATCATAGGGACAACCTTGCTGAGTTTCTCCCTTTGGCTTACAACTTCAGTGAGGTTGGTCAACTTTGCTGAAGTTCAACTTTGATGAACTTCCCCCTTCATATGAGCTTTCTTTCCTCATTTTTCCATCTTGCCTGGATCAAGTAATCCCAATTCAGCTGACAACTCCAAGAACCTTGCTTCAGCTAGAGGCTTGGTCAAGATATCAGCTTTTTGCTTATCAGTGTGGATTTTGACAAGCTTGATATCTTTCTTCTCCACATGATCCCTTATGAAATGATGCTTGATGTCCACATGCTTGCATCTGGTGTGGAGTACTGGATTCTGTGAGATGGCAATTGCACTATTGTTGTCACAGAATATTGGCACTTCATTTGTGATGACTTTGTAATCTCTTAATTGTTGCCTGAGCCATAGAATCTGAGCACAGCAACTTCCAGCAGCTACATACTCAGCTTCAGTTGTTGAAGTTGCAACTGTATTTTGCTTCTTGGAGAACCATGAGATAAGCTTGCTGCCCAAGAATTGACAAGTTCCTGAGGTGGATTTTCTGTCAATTCTACATCCTCCATAGTCTGCATCTGAATAACCAGTAAGCTCAATGTTATCATCAGCTGGATACCATAATCCAAGATTCTCAGATCCCTTGAGATATCTTAGAATCCTCTTGGCAGCATCAAGATGGCTCTTCTTTGGATTGGCTTGAAATCTTGCACATACTCCAACTGCAAATGTGATATCAGGCCTGCTTGCAGTGAGATATAGCAATGATCCTATGATTCCTCTATAGTTAGTGGAGTTGGTTGGCTCTCCACCTTCATCAGGATCCATCTTCCAGTTAGTATTCATAGGAATTCTGACTGGCTTGCTTGTTGCACATCCGAATTTTTTGATCATGTCCCTTGTGTACTTGGCCTGATTGATGAATATCCCCTTCTTTGTTTGAGTGACCTGAAGTCCTAAGAAGAAATTCATCAATCCCATCATGGACATCTCAAATTTGCTTTGCATGAGTTTGGAGAACTTTTCACACATCTTCTCATTTGGAGATCCAAATATAATGTCATCCACATAGATTTGGACTAACAAGATATCATCTCCTTCACAGATTCTGAACAGAGTTCTGTCAACAGTGCCTTTGACAAAACCATGATCTAGAAGAAACTGTGATAAGGTGTCATACCAAGCTCTTGGAGCTTGTTTTAAGCCATAGAGGGCTTTCTTCAATCTGTACACCTTGTCTCCTTCTTCAAAGCCTGGGGGCTGTTCAACATACACTTCTTCCTTGAGTACCCCATTTAGAAATGCACTCTTCACATCCATTTGATACACCTTGAATCTCATGTGAGCTGCATATGCTAAGAAAAGTCTGATTGCCTCAAGTCTGGCCACTGGAGCAAATGTCTCATCATAATCAATCCCTTCAGATTGACAATATCCCTTGGCCACCAATCTTGCTTTGTTCCTCACAATGATGTCATTTTCATTTTTCTTATTTTTGAACACCCATTTGGTTCCAATGACATCTTGATGAGTTGGCCTATCCACCAGCTCCCATACTTCATTTCTGGTGAACTGGTTCAGCTCTTCTTGCATGGCTATGATCCAGTTGGTGTCTTGTAATGCTTCTTCAATATCTCCTGGTTCTATTTCTGAAAGAAAACAACAAAACAAGGCACTTTCTCCATGAAACCTTCTAGTTTTGATCCCTTCACTTGGATTACCAAGTATCAAGCTAGTTGGGTGGTCTTGTAACCAAGTCCTTCTAGACCTGATCCCTTCAGGAGGACTGTCCTCATCTGAGGTTGGATCACTAGACTCATTAAATTCAGGAAAATTAATTGAAGAATCAAGCTCAGGATCATATTCAGGGGTGTTGTCCTCATTGTCAGATGAGTTGACATTTTCATTGGTTCCCCCTTGAATATTGGATCCATTAACTACCTCAACATTGCCTGCTTCTTCATTGGTAGTTGTTACCTGGTTTTGAACTGGGATTGGATCAATCAGTTCAATATCACCTTCAGGTTGGTTGACTCCTGGTTGATTGCCATCAGGTAGGTTGTCCAGTTTTTGACAATCATAAAATTCAGGCTGGGCAACATCTACAAACACTGTCTCCTTGCTTTGAAGCCTTAATCTGGTTGTTCTTTGTGTTATCTCATCAATATTCAGGTTTCTATCCCTGAACTCATTAATAGATTCATCAAACACAACATGAGGTGTTTCTTCCACAATAAGGGTTTTGCAATTGTAAACTCTGTAAGCTTTGCTGATTTGTGAATATCCAACAAATATTCCTTCATCAGCTTTGCTGTCAAAAGCTTTCAATTGCTCTTTCCCATTATTATGAATGAAACACTTACAACCAAATATGTGAAAATATGCAACAGTGGGCAATCTACCTTTCCATATTTGATATGGGGTTTTACCTTGTCCTTTGGTGATTAAGGACCTGTTTTGTGTGTGGCATGCAGTGCTAATGGCTTCAGCCCAGAACCTTTTAGGCAGTTTGGATTCAGCAATCAAGGTTCTTGCTGCCTCTTTCAAGGTCCTGTTCCTTCTCTCAGCTACCCCATTTTGTTGAGGTGTTCTTGCTGCTGAGGTTTCATGAGTGATGCCATTCTTGCTGCAGTACTCTTTGATGTATGAGTTTATGAATTCAGTGCCTTTGTCTGATCTGATTTTGACAATATTAAGGCCTTTTTCATTGCTTAGTCTCATCATCAATTCAGGTAACTTGACTTGAGTCTCCTTCTTGTTGAGTAAGAATACTACCCAAGTGTACCTGAAAAAATCATCAACAACAACTAAAGCATATTTTCTTCCATTTATACTTACTGGGATAATTGGCCCAAATAAATCCATATGCAGTAGTTGAAGAACTCTCTCAGTTGAGATGACAGGCTTTCCTTTGAATGAAGCTTTGATCTGCTTTCCTTCCTGACATGGCTGGCATATGTGTTCTTTGGTGAACACTTGATTTGGCAGCCCTTTAACTAGAGAGTTTCTTGCAATCTTGTTGATGGTTTTGAAGTTCAGGTGATTCAGCCTCTTGTGCCACAGCCAGCTTTGCTCTCTTGTGCTTTTGGCAACAAGACAAACTGGTTCAGGGGTTTTGCTCCAATCTGCAAAATAGACATTTCCCTTTCTCACCCCTGTTAGTAGCACCTGTTGTGTTGATTTGTTCTTGATAGTACATTCATTAGGAGCAAATTCAACACAAAAACCTTTATCACAGATTTGACTTATAGACAGCAAGTTATATTTTAGGCCTAGGACATATGAGACATCAGTAATTTTAACACTACCAATGTTTAATGTACCATAACCTCTTGTGATCCCTTGTGAGCTGTCTCCAAAGGTTACTGAAGGACCCTCCTTTTCTATGAACTCTGAGAGAAGCTCTTTATTTCCAGTCATGTGTCTTGAACATCCACTATCCAAGTACCATGCTGTTTTCTTGTTGATGCTTCTCTTCTTCTTGTGGTCCTTGCAGCCCTGCAAAGTCAAAATTTAGGTACCCTTTGAGTGTTGGGTCCTAGAGGGTTAGCTGTACCTTTTGGAACCCAAATCTGCCTGATTACTCTGATTGATTCAAAGTGACTGACTTGGTTTCCATTTACATCTACATACACAGTTTGACCCTTAAATGCCTTGGGTGATCTCTGTGTATAAGTGTTAGCTTTGTAAGGTTCAGGAGAGTTGGTAAATTTCTTTGGGACATTTCTCCTGAAGT
Source organism: Galeopsis tetrahit (assembly GCA_963675135.1). Taxonomy (NCBI): domain Eukaryota; kingdom Viridiplantae; phylum Streptophyta; class Magnoliopsida; order Lamiales; family Lamiaceae; genus Galeopsis; species Galeopsis tetrahit. The sequence goes on from OY776133.1 coordinate 58,962,635, forward strand.
TACTAAGCTTAGGTGCAGCTGGATAAGACTTTTGAGGATAGGTTTTTGGATGGCCTTTTCCATTTGGCAAGTAAGGTCCAGGCTTCCTGAATGTTTTATACCTATCAGAGGGGATTGGCCTTAATCCATTAAGTTGAGGTTTCCTCATTTGAGTTGGCCTTTTCTGAATAGGTTTTGGACAACTCCTCTGATGATGATTCAGATAGGTTGGCCTTCCATTGGTTCTACCTTTCTGAACCTCATTCCTCCTGTAAGCAATGCCTTTAACCTTTTCCAAAGGTGTGGGTTTAGGTGCATTGATTACCTGAGTTGGTATAAAAATTCCTTTACCCTTATCCTTGATCAGTGGTTGATTTACTTCAATTTCATTTTGCTGTGCCACTGATCTTACAAAAGTCATCTTAGAATTGCTTGATGAAGCAATGCTAAGACCAGGTGAGGGTTCACATGGATTATAGCCTAATCCACCCTTTTGAGCAAATTGTCTTTGAAGCCCTTGAATCTCCTCTATTGCTTTAGCAGATTTGTTCAAGGCAGACATTTTCATTTTTAAGCTCCCCTCACTTAATTTTAGAGTATCAAATTCACTTGAGAGATTGTCAAATTTTGCCTGAAGAATTCTGAGATCAAAATCCTTTTTCCTCAAGGCCAGTTCTTGATCATCAATCAACTTTTGTTGTTCAGAGACTTTGAGAGACACTTCCTCAAGTTCTTTCACAATCTGCTGATACAACTCAGTTGATTTAATGTCAAGCTCAGGTTCAGGAAGGTTGGGAGTTTGAGCTTTTGAATTCAGTAGCTCATTTTCTCTAAGTGCTATATTGCATACTTCTCTTAGTCTGGTGAAATCCTCAAATAACTTTACAAAGTTGAGTTTTAAGGGGATTTCACTGGACTCATGTGTGTTATTTGAAGAACTGGAAGAGCTAGAAGATGAACATACCTCATCATTTTCAAATGCCATTTGACAGTCATCATCACTGTCACTGTTGGAGAATAGTCCATCATCAGAAGAGTAGACACTTTCTTCACTAGCTGAATCTCCAGCCACCATAGCCTTCCTGTTGTTCAGCCTCTTGTCTCTTTTGGTCTGCCTTTCTTTCCTTTATTTTGCACTAAGGTCAGGACAGTCATACTGAAAGTGACCCTTTTTCTGGCAGTTGTAACACACATCTTCATCATCATTCTTCTTGTTTGAGGACTCCTTCCTCCTTGATGATGATGGTTCACCCTTGATGTATCTCTTTCTATCAGCATACTTGTCTTCTTTCTTTTCATCAGAGACTTTGTCCTCTGATTTGGTGTCAGGAGAGTTGAATCTCCTTCTGGTTCTGTTGTCTTGGTAGAACTTCTTGTATCTACCAAATCTGGAGTTGAGCTTCTCAAATCTTCTAGCCATGAGTGCCAGCTCCTCCTTTATTTCAGATTTTGAAACAGATTGAGAGGACCTTTGAGTATTCTTCTTTTCTGTTTCAGCAGCTTTGAAGGCAACACCTTTGGTTGAGGAGGATGGCTCTTCATGCACCTTCTTTCTGTTGAGATCAAACTCATATGCCTTGAGTTCAGAAAATACTTGCTGCATTGGCATGTTGTCAAGATTGCTAGTGTTTTGCATCATGACAGAATATATATCCCACTTGGATGTGAGACTTCTCAAGATCTTCAAGGCAACTTCTCTTTTGGCATAGAACTTGCCAAGAGAGTTTATTTCATTCATGATGTCAGTGAACCTGCCATCAAGATGATCAATGGTTTCATTGGCTTCCATAGAGAATTGTTCATATTTTTGGATAGCCACTTGAAGCTTGTTCTCCTTGATCTTTTGGGTACCTTCACACATAAGTGCTAGGGTGTCCCAAATCTCTTTAGCTGATGTGCAGTGGTACACTCTTCCCATCACTGCATCTGGAATTGTCTGGTACAATGTGTTCATTGCAATGTAGTTCAGGTTGTGCCTTTTTCTTTCTTCAGCTGTAAAGTCATCTTCATCCTTTGGCAGCAACTCCCTTGGATCAGCTTTTTGAGCATCAGTGAGCTTGGGATTAGCTTTAGTAAATGTGAATGGCCCTCTAGTGATGACTTTAAGCATCTCATCATGCTGGCATGCAAGATGTGCTCTCATCCTGATTTTCCAGAAATCATAGTTCTCAATTGAGAACATTGGCAGTTTGTGATGAGAAATATGGTTGACTTGGTTTGGACCCATATTGTTGATGTTGTTGACAGCATCTCCTGGAACTGCATTGTTAGCCATTTCAACAGATGTAATATAGGATGAACACAAAAAGGTTTTTCAGAAATTTGGATCAGTTCAGTGACAACAGACAATGTGTTTTTTTTTGAAAATCAGTTGGATTTTCAGAAGCAGTGGTCTTTGAACCCCTGCTCTGATACCACTTGTTGGTCCTTGGTGGAGTATAACACAAGTGTATGGGGGGGGGGGAATGCACTTGTGTAAGCAAATTCTTTTCTTTTTGATAAACTGGTCTTATCAGGCAAGTTGTCTCACAACTGGCCTGAGTGAACTTGGATAGATACTTGTCCTACTGATTACTATTAAGTGATCAGTTGGCTAAATATCTAAAAGAGTTGCTAAGTGCGGAATGTGGTTGGCCTTTACTCAAAGAAATACTCCAAGTTGATTTCTGAAAAATACAGTTATCAGGGACTTTGTCCAAAACTTGTTTTCTTAGCTTACTGAGTTTTGCTCTTTGAAAAGGATTGAATGTAAGTACAATAAAGAGTGCAGTAAGTAAATGGCACACAAGTTTATAGTGGTTCAGAGACTCAAGCTCCTACATCCACTTTCCCTGATTGAACAGGATAATTCCTTCTCAATGGAATTAGCTTGTTTTATAGTGCCAAGGTGCACTGATCAACAACACTCTCTTAGTGTTTTGATCCCTAGGATAACTTGAGTCCTAGTGCTCAATCTCTCTGAGTTAAGACTGTGTTTTACACTAACAGTCCTTAACTCCTCACTTCTACAACAAACACTCTCTTCACTAAATGAGATAAGGTTTGATGTTTGGTTCCAACTAATAGAGATATCCTTTACAAGAAGAACAGTGTAAAGGCTTAGGATATCTCAATGCTAAGCTAGGATGTTTATAAAGATTGGCTTAGCTGACTTGAAGTGATTCAGGAAACTTGGAATTCTAGAGAACAGCTTGGTTTCCTTTTGAAAGCTTGATGATAGTTTGATAGCTTGTAGTTGGATGTTGAATTCCTTTGATCACTTCTGTATTTATAGGCAATTTGAACAACTAACCGTTGGAGGGATTAGCAATTCAAATATGTCTATTTGCAGCACCATTGAAACGGCTATGAAGCTTGACATCCTTTTATCCACTGTGTAAAAGAGGTCTTCAATGGTTGCTTGAATGAATGTGTTGACTTCTGACAAGGGCGGCTGAGAAGACTTGTGTCAGTTTCCAATTTTGCACATTGTCCTAGGTTGATTTGTGGAAAACTTTACACACAACCAACGGTCAGATGGGACAAGCTCCCTGAACATTCCTGCTGCAGTTTTAGAATGTTCCAACATTCATTCAATGCTTCACTCTTTAATGCTCTAAGTCTTTAATGCTTGGTTCAGGCATGATTGGCAATAAATGCTTCATTGAATGTATCTTCTGTAAGCTTTTGTCATTTAATTCTCTTGATCATTTGTACTTCAACTGCCTAGAACTTTTGCATTTATGAGCACAGCTTCAGTATACTTGAACTCTTCAGCCAGGTTGTCCATTTGGTAAGTTTGTCTTGAATAGATCAGCCACTTTGTCCTATAGACCTATCAAGCTGCCTAACATTCCAGCTTTGGACAACTATCCTGATCACTAATATCTCATAACATTTCTGAGATTTTATCTTAAGCATACTATACATATACTGTTCTGGGACAACTTGCCTGAACAATAACTTGAGCATATCTCAACTAATTTGTACATCATCATTCAGGGGTTTTGGTATCTAGATCAAAATCATTTTATTCCCAACAGCATTGCAGCTAACCAGTATGGATGCTTAAGGGCCGATTTGAAACCCTTAGGTTCGTCAAAGACCGAGAGTGTGGACAAGAGTCCAGTGGTCGTAATATCGGCAATGTGCCGAGGCTTGAATATCCCAAATTTGGCACGAGTAATCATCGGGTGAGTCGGGACAGGGAGTTGGCGAGTAGCTGGTGAATGAGCAGTCGGGCGATTAGTCGGTGGATGGACAGCTGGGCGAGTAGGAGGCTGCTGAACTGCTGGGCGAGTAGGAGGCTGCTGAACTGCTAGGTAAGCAAGAGGCAGGGCTGAATCTTGTGGGTCAGGGCAAAGACCATTAGGGAGCCAGCGAGGAGCAGTAGATGGTTCCATAAAAGAGCTGATTTCAAGGGAATCAGGCGAGGATGGAGCATGAGTAGTCGAGAACGGGAATGCTGATTCATCAAACTACAATGACGAGTAGTGTAGAAGCGAAAAGCGATTGGATAGTAACATCGAAACCCCTTATGGGAAGAACTGTATCCCATAAAAACACTCGGAGCACTGCGAGGAGTAAGCTTGTGGAAAGCATAATCGCGAAGATACGAAAAGACCCTACAACCAAAGGTTTTGAAGTTCCCAAAGTTGGGTGCAGTGCTGAACAGGAGATGAAAGGGCGACGTATCCTTGAGAACAGGCGTGGCCAGAGGATTAATAATGTAGACAGTAGTGGAGAAGGCATCAACCCAAAAGTGAGCAGGCATGCTCGACTGAAACAACAATGAGAGCCCAGTTTCAGTGACATGACGATGTTTGCGCTCAGCTGGACCATTTTGCTGAGGAGTGTAAGGGCATGAGATGCGACGATGACTTCCATGGTCGGAAAGGAAACCACGAACGCGACCATTAATAAATTTAGTTCCACCATCACTTTGGAAGACTTTGATCGAAGTGGAAAACTGATTGCAAACAAAGGTGTGAAACCGAACAAACACATAGTAGAAATCAGATTTGGCGTGCAAAGGATAGAGCAAAGTAAATATGGAGAAATCATCCACAAAAATAACAGAGTAATAAAAACCATCATTCGAAGCAACAGGGACAGGTCCCCAAAGATCACGATGAACTAAATCCAAAACATTAAATGCTCGCTTTTCATTCAAAGTAAAAGATAAATGTTTACTCTTAGCCAATTGAAATGGAGTACATAAGCCTGGTGTGGGCAACACAGAAGTGAGAGATAGTAAGCCCAATTTATTAAAAAAATTAACGACATAAATAGGAACATGGCCTTCAGCGACAAGCTTTGTAAAGCAGCGACCCTGCTCCAAGGCACATAGTCCTAGACTATGCCGACCCTTCGCCAAGGGTTGCTTAATCGCCCAATTCTGAATGACAAATGAGTCATTAGTAAACAAAACATCAACAGGAAAGTATGAAGTAAACTTACTAATGATAACAATTTCTTAGTAAGATGTGGTACAACGAGCACATCTAACAGATGAACATCCTTATTAACCGAACACGACCCAACATGAGTGATCAGAATAGTAGAGTCATTAACAACAATAACATAATCGTTACCAGAATACGGGTGAAGGTTGTCCAAATTAGTTGAGCGAGGAGTCATGTGAGCGGATGCACCACTGTTGAGTAACCAATCTGAGGTCGGAGGCTGTGAGATATGACACTGAGTGTCAAGAGCATGAGCAAGGTTGGCCGCCGAGGGGGCAGGGTGAGCATAGCGTTCCGGATAGCGATTGGCATAATGGCCCTATTGTCGGTAGATCTGGCAAGTCAGAGGGCGACGAGCTGGAGCTGAACCACCAGGCGAAGATGCAGTGGTCGCCTGGCCACCAAAATTCCGCGAAGAAGAGTTACGGGATTTGGCGCCAGGGCGAGGAGACTTGCCCGGACGAGGAGAAGCAGCGAAGGCCAGAACAAGTGAGGACAAGGAATACATCGAGCGAGTATACTGCTCGTAGTTTAGAGCTTGATGGATCAGAAAGCGAAAAGTCGGCATGGGCGTCATGGCCATGCGAGTGTCATAAAAACCGACGAACTGGGGGCCAAGACCAGTGAGGAACTAGTGGGACTTGTCGTCATCGCCGAAAGGCTTGCCAATAGAAGCAAGTTGATCGCAGAGGGCACGAAACTTCTTACTGTAATCATTGACAGAGGTCGAACATCGACGAAGGGTGAGTAACTGATTTCACAATTGATTTATGTGAGGGGCCGAGGTATGCCTCGAGAGCAACCCATATGGAACGCGAGGTGTCACAGCCGATGACCTCGGCCATGGCTTCTTCAGAAAGAGAGGAAAGAAGGAGACTGATGATGAGACTGATGATCTTCTGATCCTTTTCAAACCAAGCAATGTACTGCGGTTGGGAGTCGATTCACCAGATATGGTGATCGACTTGGCCGGAGCGGGTGTCGTACCATGAATATGAGAGATGAGATCATGGCTTGACAGGACCGGGACTACCTGATTTCGCTAAATGAGGTAGTTGGAGGATGATAGTTTAATGGTCAAAAGATGGACCAAAACGTTGAGAGGGATGGTAGAGGGAGAAGGTGTCGCCGCCGCCATGAGAGGGAAGGGAGGAATGAAGCGTGAAGCTTTAGAGAGAAAATTAGGGTTTCGATGACTCAGACTGATACCATGTGAGAATAGGTATGTGATCATCGTTAATGAGGTGATAGGAATAATCCACTATATATAAGTATTTACAATTATAAATACAACAAACAATATCAAAGAGATATATACAAAAGATATGAACTGAATTAAAATATATTATTCTTATATTATTATTCCCTATTACATATTGCTCCCCAGTCATTACCATCGTGTGAGTTTCTATCATTTAATAACTCAGTAGCTAATTTTTAGGCTGATTTACCGAGTATTTTCTATCTCGAGCAAAATGCCACATGATTATGTCCACATCCTTTAACGAAAACAATGATTAATAGTTCGATGTCCCAGCTTCGTCACGTCGAAATCATCAACTCCCCCACCCTCGTGTCCTCTAAACCCTCATCCAGTTGAGCTATAAGCCAAAAATCTTGATCGCTGTAAATCCAAGGCTGCCCCCAGACCCGAATATGGTTCCCACTACCCACTTTCCATTGGGTCCTCTCCGGATCAGGTCCTAGGATTCTCACATGCTCCTCCAGGTTAGAATATGATTGTGCCCTAGAAATGTCGTCCAGAAGTCACCGTTTGAGAAATATTTGGTTTCAACACTTTACACATGAGCGCGTGCATCAAGATTCGTTTGAAGCCTAGCATAATAATGTTGAAAAAGTGGAGGTCACAAGAACTCATTCTTCCCACCTTCTTGTTGTCGCATAAATTTCCCCAGGTAGTCCACCGGATTCCTTGTGATCTCTCTCCCGATCCCCACAAAAACGAATTAAACATTTTTTTAAGGTCATTGGTAATGGTCGGAGATAGCAAGAAAATCCTCATCGTGTAACCAGGAATTACCCACAACCTTGGTTAATTTCCTCTTTCTCCAACTCTGCAGCCTTCCCCCACAAACTTTCTTTTAAGAAATTAAAATTTTCCCTCTTCCTCCGGCCAACAAGAGATGGAAGTCCTAAGCATTTTTCCATTTCAACGGCTGATGCACTCCAAATATATTACCAACATCATTTCGTTGCTCCTCCCCCACGTTGTTACTATAAAAGGTAACAAATTTACTATAATTTATAGCTTGCCCCGAAACTCTCTCGTACTCATCCAAAACATTCTTCAAATTTAACGTTTTTCACATGTGACAAGATAAAATAAAATGTTATCGTCGGCGAATATCATGTGAGAGATTACCGACGCCCTCCAACACACACGATGACCATGTATCCAGTCACCCCTCTCTACTAGCACGTCGAATGAGGGCTAAGAGGCCCTCGTCACAAAGGATAAATAAGTAGGGAGACAAAGTGTCTCCTTTCTTGAGCCTCACACCCCGGTGATATGAGCTCCACCATATCATCTTTCACTTGAACCGAGTATCTGACCAAATTGACACACATCATCATCCAACTCACCCACTCCGAAAAAAATCCCAATCTCACAAGAACCATCTTAGCTCCATCCTTTTGTGCTTCCAATGAGTAACAAGAGGGCCAAGTGTCAAGATTTTCGTTAGGAAATCTTTGACACTCTTCAAGTAAAACCCCCCCAAACTTGGCTTCTTGTCGTATCTCCATGAATTTCTCTTCCTTCTATATTGGGAGCTCCTTCAAAACATCAAGAGAAGACATGTATTCAAACAATTCTATATCATTGAGCTCATCAAAATTAAAATCAAAAGGAATAGAAGAGAGTGAAGTAAGAGAGTTTCTTATGCAAAAGTCAAGTGGATCCTTTGAGTTGCTCTTCTCTATATGTATATCCGCACAAGCTTGCACACTATTGATCATGTTGCACTCAAAGACCTCATCCTCATCATCTCTAAACTTGATAGCCTTGTAAATGTTGAACAAGACTTTTTCATTGTTCACTTGAAGCTCTAATTCCCCTTTCCTCACATTAATGATGGCCCCACCGGTTGCTAAGAATGGCCTTCCCAAGATTAGTGGAATGTACTTATCCTCCTCCATATCCAACACCACAAAGTCAACCGGGAAAATGAATTTGTCGACCTTAACCAACACATCCTCTACTATACCCAAAGGGTATGTCATGGATCTATCCGCCAATTGAAGGCTCATTGTGGTTGGTGTGAGCTTTCCCAAACCAAGAGACTTGAAAATGGATAGAGGCATAAGATTAATGCTTGCTCCCAAATCACACAAAGCTCTAAATGTACCTCCATCTCCAATGACACATGGCAAGGTGAAGGATCCGGGATCTCTAAGCTTTTGAGGTAGCTTGGCTTGGATTATAGAGCTACACTCCTCGGTCAAGTGTACCATTTCAAACTCCACCATGTTCCTCTTGTTTGACATGATTTCCTTCAAGAACTTGGAATAATGGGGCATTTGTTCTAGAGCCTCGGCAAAGGGGATATTGATGTGGATCTTCTTGAACATTTCCACAAACTTGGCAAATTTGTTGTCCAAGCCCTTCTTCTTCAACCTTTGAGGGTATGGGAGAGGTACCACATTCTTGCCTTTGTCTTGAGGAGGGATTGCCTCCTCACTCTTCTTCTCCTCTACTTTCTCTTCTTCCCTCACTATCTCTTCTTGCCTTTCTTTCTCAAGCCCTTCTTCCTTGTTAACATCCTTGGGTACACTCACCATTTCCTCCTCTTGTGGCATACTTGGCCCCTCATAGCTTGTCCCACTCCTTAGTTTTATAGCCTTACAATGCTCCTTGGGGTTAAGCTCCGTGTTTGAAGGAAATTTCCCCGGTGTATGTTGACTTCCAATGGCATTAGAGAGTTGGCTCATTTGTTTCTCCATGGCCTTCATGTGGGTGGTCACATCTTTGATCATCTCTCCTTGTTCATCAAGCTTTTGCCAAGTCTTGGCCATGTAACTCTTTGTTTCACCCATGAAAGCACCAAACATGTCTTCCAATGATGGTTTTGATGAAGACTCCAAAATTTCTCCATCTCTCACATTGAAATTCGGAGGTGGTATGATGGCATTCCTTGTATTTGCATAAGAGAAGTTCTCATGTTGCCTCAACCCGGGATGGTAATGATTCGGATTAGGAGGGTTTTGCCTCTCATTCCAACCTCTTTCTCGAAAATGACGGTCCCTTTGATTATTCATATAGTGGGCCTCTTCATATTGATCGTCACTCGGTCCCACTAATGACTTAGCCGCCATCATCGAAGTCAATTTATCTATCTTGTTGGATAGAGTAGAAAAATCCTCCGATTCTCTAGTGGAAGCAACTTTCCGGGTTTGCCTTCTCTCGGATGGCCATTGGTTCCCGTTCTTTGCCATCTCCTCTATTAGCACATAACCCTCTTCCGTTGTCTTCCCCAACAAAGAACCTCCACCGGCCAAGGCATCCACCATCCCTCTCGTACGGTGGTCCATCCCGTTATAGAAATAACAAATGATTTGATCCCTTGAAAACCCGTGTTGAGGACAACTTCTTATGAGATCCTTAAAGCGCTCCCAAGCCTCGGCCAATGACTCATCGTCGTCTTGCCTAAATTAGGATATCTCCCCTCGGATTTGGATAGTCTTACTTGGAGGGAAGTACTTCATTAGGAATGCATCGACAAGGTCGGCCCAATTCTCAATGGTCCACAAGTCAAGAGAGAGGTACAATTGCTTTGCTCGGTCCCGGAGTGAGAAGTGGAAGAGTTGCAAGCGGATGTAGTCTTGGGGGACACGGTTGATCTTAACCGTTCCACTTATCTCGAGGAATTGAGACAAGTGGAGGTTAGGATCCTCCTTGGAGAGCCCACCAAATTGGTTATTTTGAACCATGACTATGAGGGCCGGCTTGAGTTCAAAGTTGTGTGCATCAACGGGTTCCCGACCCGCTCCTCCATAGGGTCTTGGGATAGGACGGAAGTGGTCTCTCAAGACTCTTTGTGGTTCGTCATCCTCCCTTCGCCTATCGTCTCTTTCCACACCAACATTTTCTCTAACTCTCCGGCGAAAGTTATCCCTTAACACTCCTTGAGGTCGGTTACCTCCATTCCCGTTTGGTTCCTCAACTCCTTCCACCCCTTGATTCTCAAATTCCTCTTCAACTTCTTCTACAATCGAATTTTCCCTTCGATTCATTCTTTCCAACTCAATCCTTCTCCTTTCGGCGTTCCTTCTTCGACAATTGGCTTCGATCTCCGGATCTAAGGGTAAAACTTCTTGTTGATTCCTCCTAGATCGTGTGATCATAAACCATGTCTATCAAAAGAGCACACGAGAGTGAGAATTGCAAATAAGATCAAGATAACAAACACAAATATTTTTTTGGATTTTTGCAACTAAAGAAAGCAAGTAAAATGTCTAAACTAAAACTCTATTAACCTACACTCTAAAGCAAGTAAACTGTCTAAACTAAAATTTTATTATGTGCACCACTATAAACTTGATTCACGTGTTATGCAACACTAGAATAAACAACCGCAAGTATACGGTATCTATCGTAGCGTGATAAGCACGAGGTCGATCCCACAGGGAGGTATAGCGTAAAAATTTAGTTTGTTAACGGAATTCTATTTAGACGCGATCGATAAATTGAAAGTGGTGAATTACCCTAAATTATCTATCGAATTGTCACTAGTAAACAATTAAAAGAGTAATTATAAAGAAATCGATCGAATACCATGCAAATCAAGAAACGAAAGTAAAACGAATGAAAACTCAAAGAGAGAAGGTGGGTTCCAAGGCAATTGTAATACTTAGATATCCGTTTATGAATTGTAACTCGTTTAAATGGCCATTAAGGTTGTCTTCATATAGGGTGATCACAAAAGAAGGATTAATCAATCTCTCGATACAACTAATCCAAAGGAGCATGCAACATATGCTCGTATTTCTACATCACAAACGTCACACCACCTAAAATAGCCCCTAAGATCATTCAATTCCCTCTCCGATAACTAATCCTCTCTCGAGATCATAATAATATCGGGTTGCATGCTTGCATATGATTAATGGAATAAATCTTTCAATATTATCCCAATTAACAATGAATTAAACAAATCATCATGGCCAATAACAACATACTTTGCAACGGAGAATTAAGCATACAAATAAGAGACAAACACCACTTAAAGCAAGAAATTAGTTCATAAACTTCAATCTAAATATTTACAATGCCTTAGAACCACAAATGTTCTAGCCAATCAACCACATAATCAAATTACAAAGAAAACTAAGATCAAAGCAATAAAAAGTGAAAGGAAAAGAAAGCTTAGACTATTGTAGGGTGAGGAATGAAATTCCCAAGCTAATGGTGGCCTCCTTGCATGAATTGATGGAGAATTGAAGAGGTGGATGATGGAAAACCTCCAAGTGTGTGTGATTGTGTGTGAAGATGCTTGAAGGAGAGGTAAGATGGTTTTGAATTTAAGAAGTGAGGTATTTATAGTGTTGGGGTAGGGTTTGGGTGTGAGAATTGCAAGTTGGTCCCTTAAAAATGGAGAAAATACAAGTTTGGCACCGAAAATGAGGTGGCCCGCCCGGGTGGGAAAGTGGCCCGGCCGGGCGGAGGTGTTGGTCGAAAGTTGCAAAAACAGGGGGTGAGTGGCCCGGCCGGGCGGGAAATGTGGCCCGGCAGGGCCAAACCTTCGAAAATGGTGAAATTCTGTAATTTGGCCACCCGGCCGGGCGGGAAATGTGGTAAGTATTCCCGCTTGTCACGCGGGTGACCCGGGTTCGATCCCCGGCAGCGGCGCCATAAACTTGATTCACGTGTTATGCAACACTAGAATAAACAACCGCAAGTATACGGTATCTATCGTAGCGTGATAAGCACGAGGTCGATCCCATAGGGAAGTATAGCGTAAAAATGTAGTTTGTTAACGAAATTCTATTTAGACGCGATCGATAAATTGAAATTGGTGAATTACCTTAAATTATCTACCGAATTGTCACTAGTAAACAATTAAAAGAGTAATTATAAAGAAATCGATAGAATACCATGCAAATCAAGAAACGAAAGTAAAACGAATGAAAACTCAAAGAGAGAAGGTGGGTTCCAAAGCAATTGTAATACTTAGATATCCGTTTATGAATTGTAACTCGTTTAAATGGTCATTAAGGTTGTCTTCATATAGGGTGATCACAAAAGAAGGATTAATCAATCTCTCGATACAACTAATCCAAAGGAGCATGCAACATAGGTTCGTATATCTACATCACAAACGTCACACCACCTAAAATAGCCCCTAAGATCATTCAATTCCCTCTCCGATAACTAATCCTCTCTCGAGATCATAATAATATCGGGTTGCATGCTTGCATACGATTAATGGAATAAATCTTTCAATATTATCCCAATTAACAATGAATTAAACAAATCATCATGGCCAATAACAACATGCTTTGCAACGGAGAATTAAGCATACAAATAAGAGACAAACACCAAATAAAGCAAGAAATTAGTTCATAAACTTCAATCTAAATATTTACAATGCCTTAGAACCACAAATGTTCTAGCCAATCAACCACATAATCAAATTACAAAGTAAACTAAGATCAAAGCAATAAAAAGTGAAAGGAAAAGAAAGCTTAGACTATTGTAGGGTGAGGAATGAAATTCTCAAGCTAATGGTGGCCTCCTTGCATGAATTGATGGAGAATTGAAGAGGTGGATGATGGAAAACCTCCAAGTGTGTGTGATTGTGTGTGAAGATGTTTGAAGGAGAGGTAAGATGGTTTTGAATTTAAGAAGTGAGGTATTTATAGTGTTGGGGTAGGGTTTGGGTGTGAGAATTGCAAGTTGGTCCCTTAAAAATGGAGAAAATACAAGTTTGGCACCGAAAATGAGGTGGCCCGGCCGGGCGGAGGTGTTGGTCGAAAGTTGCAAAAACAGGGGGTGAGTGGCCCGGCCGGGCAGGAAATGTGGCCCGGCCGGGCCAAACCTTCGAAAATGGTAAAATTCTGTCATTTGGCCGCCCGGCCGGGCGGGAAATGTGGTAAGTATTCCCGCCTGTCACGCGGGTGACCCGGGTTCGATCCCCGGCAGCGGCGCCATAAACTTGATTCACGTGTCATGCAACACTAGAATAAACAACCGCAAGTATATGGTATCTATCATAGCGTAATAAGCACGAGGTCGATCCCACAGGGAGGTATAGCGTAAAAATGTAGTTTGTTAACGGAATTCTATTTAGACGCGATCGATAAATTGAAAGTGGTGAATTACCTTAAATTATCTACCGAATTGTCACTAGTAAACAATTAAAAGAGTAATTATAAAGAAATCGATCGAATACCATGCAAATCAAGAAACGAAAGTAAAACGAATGAAAACTCAAAGAGAGAAGGTGGGTTCCAAGGCAATTGTAATACTTAGATATCCGTTTATGAATTGTAACTCGTTTAAATGGCCATTAAGGTTGTCTTCATATAGCGTGATCACAAAAGAAGGATTAATCAATCTCTCGATACAACTAATCCAAAGGAGCATGCAACATAGGTTCGTATTTCGACATCACAAACGTCACACCACCTAAAATAGCCCCTAAGATCATTCAATTCCCTCTCCGATAACTAATCCTCTCTCGAGATCATAATAATATCGGGTTGCATGCTTGCATACGATTAATGGAATAAATCTTTCAATATTATCCCAATTAACAATGAATTAAACAAATCATCATGGCCAATAACAACATGCTTTGCAACGGAGAATTAAGCATACAAATAAGAGACAAACACCAATTAAAGCAAGAAATTAGTTCATAAATTTCAATCTAAATATTTACAATGCCTTAGAACCACAAATGTTCTAGCCAATCAACCACATAATCAAATTACAAAGAAAACTAAGATCAAAGCAATAAAAAGTGAAAGGAAAAGAAAGCTTAGACTATTGTAGGGTGAGGAATGAAATTCCCAAGCTAATGGTGGCCTCCTTGCATGAATTGATGGAGAATTGAAGAGGTGGATGATGGAAAACCTCCAAGTGTGTGTGATTGTGTGTGAAGATGCTTGAAGGAGAGGTAAGATGGTTTTGAATTTAAGAAGTGAGGTATTTATAGTGTTGGGGTAGGGTTTGGGTGTGAGAATTGCAAGTTGGTCCCTTAAAAATGGAGAAAATACAAGTTTGGCACCGAAAATGAGGTGGCCCGGCCGGGTGGGAAAGTGGCCCGGCCGGGCGGAGGTGTTGGTCGAAAGTTGCAAAAACAGGGGGTGAGTGGTCCGGCCGGGCGGGAAATGTGGCCCGGCCGGTCCAAAACTTCGTATTTGGACCCAAAATTCGCGTTTTATCGCCCGGCCGGGCCAAACCTTCGAAAATGGTGAAATTTTGTCATTTGCCGCCCGGCCGGGCGGGAAATGTGGTAAGTATTCCCGCCTGTCACGCGGGTGACCCGGGTTCGATCCCCGGCAGCGACGCCATAAACTTGATTCACGTGTTATGCAACACTAGAATAAACAACCGCAAGTATACGGTATCTATCGTAGCGTGATAAGCACGAGGTCGATCCCACAGGGAGGTATAGCGTAAAAATGTAGTTTGTTAACGGAATTCTATTTAGACGCGATCGATAAATTGAAAGTGGTGAATTACCTTAAATTATCTACCGAATTGTCACTAGTAAACAATTAAAAGAGTAATTATAAAGAAATCGATCGAATACCATGCAAATCAAGAAACGAAAGTAAAACGAATGAAAACTCAAAGAGAGAAGGTGGGTTCCAAGGCAATTGTAATACTTAGATATCCGTTTATGAATTGTAACTCGTTTAAATGGCCATTAAGGTTGTCTTCATATAGGGTGATCACAAAAGAAGGATTAATCAATCTCTCGATACAACTAATCCAAAGGAGCATGCAACATATGCTCGTATTTCTACATCACAAACGTCACACCACCTAAAATAGCCCCTAAGATCATTCAATTCCCTCTCCGATAACTAATCCTCTCTCGAGATCATAATAATATCGGGTTGCATGCTTGCATACGATTAATGGAATAAATCTTTCAATATTATCCAAATTAACAATGAATTAAACAAATCATCATGGCCAATAACAACATGCTTTGCAACGGAGAATTAAGCATACAAATAAGAGACAAACACCAATTAAAGCAAGAAATTAGTTCATAAACTTCAATCTAAATATTTACAATGCCTTAGAACCACAAATGTTCTAGCCAATCAACCACATAATCAAATTACAAAGAAAACTAAGATCAAAGCAATAAAAAGTGAAAGGAAAAGAAAGCTTAGACTATTGTAGGGTGAGGAATGAAATTCCCAAGCTAATGGTGGCCTCCTTGCATGAATTGATGGAGAATTGAAGAGGTGGATGATGGAAAACCTCCAAGTGTGTGTGATTGTGTGTGAAGATGCTTGAAGGAGAGGTAAGATGGTTTTAAATTTAAGAAGTGAGGTATTTATAGTGTTGGGTTAGGGTTTGGGTGTGAGAATTGCAAGTTGGTCCCTTAAAAATGGAGAAAATACAAGTTTGGCACCGAAAATGAGGTGGCCCGGCCGGGTGGGAAAGTGGCCCGGCCGGGCGGAGGTGTTGGTCGAAAGTTGCAAAAACAGGGGGTGAGTGGCCCGGCCGGGCGGGAAATGTGGCCCGGCAGGGCCAAACCTTCGAAAATGGTGAAATTCTGTCATTTGGCCGCCCGGCCGGGCGGGAAATGTGGTAAGTATTCCCGCCTGTCACGCGGGTGACCCGGGTTCGATCCACGGCAGCGGCGCCATAAACTTGATTCACGTGTTATGCAACTCTAGAATAAACAACCGCAAGTATACGGTATCTATCGTAGCGTGATAAGCACGAGGTCGATCCCACAGGGTGGTATAGCGTAAAAATGTAGTTTGTTAACGGAATTCTATTTAGACGCGATCGATAAATTGAAAGTGGTGAATTACCTTAAATTATCTACCGAATTGTCACTAGTAAACAATTAAAAGAGTAATTATAAAGAAATCGATCGAATACCATGCAAATCAAGAAACGAAAGTAAAACGAATGAAAACTCAAAGAGAGAAGGTGGGTTCCAAGGCAATTGTAATACTTAGATATCCGTTTATGAATTGTAACTCGTTTAAATGGCCATTAAGGTTGTCTTCATATAGGGTGATCACAAAAGAAGGATTAATCAATCTCTCGATACAACTAATCCAAAGGAGCATGCAACATAGGTTCGTATTTCTACATCACAAACGTCACTCCACCTAAAATAACCCCCAAGATCATTCAATTCCCTCTCCGATAACTAATCCTCTCTCGAGATCATAATAATATCGGGTTGCATGCTTGCATACGATTAATGGAATAAATCTTTCAATATTATCCCAATTAACAATGAATTAAACAAATCATCATGGCCAATAACAACATGCTTTGCAACGGAGAATTAAGCATACAAATAAGAGACAAACACCAATTAAAGGAAGAAATTAGTTCATAAACTTCAATCTAAATATTTACAATGCCTTAGAACCACAAATGTTCTAGCCAATCAACCACATAATCAAATTACAAAGAAAACTAAGATCAATGCAATAAAAAGTGAAAGGAAAAGAAAGCTTAGACTATTGTAGGGTGAGGAATGAAATTCCCAAGCTAATGGTGGCCTCCTTGCATGAATTGATGGAGAATTGAAGAGGTGGATGATGGAAAACCTCCAAGTGTGTGTGATTGTGTGTGAAGATGCTTGAAGGAGAGGTAAGATGGTTTTGAATTTAAGAAGTGAGGTATTTATAGTGTTGGGGTAGGGTTTGGGTGTGAGAATTGCAAGTTGGTCCCTTAAAAATGGAGAAAATACAAGTTTGGCACCGAAAATGAGGTGGCCCGGCCGGGCGGAGGTGTTGGTCGAAAGTTGCAAAAACAGGGGGTGAGTGGCCCGGCCGGGCGGGAAATGTGGCCCGGCCGGGCCAAACCTTCGTATTTGGACCCAAAATTCGAGTTTTATCGCCCGGCCGGGCGGGAAATGTGGCCCGGCCGGGCTAAACTTTCGTATTGGTTCCTTCGCTTTCGTCTTCCAACTTCGTCCCTCCGTATCTTGAGCTTCACTCCTCTTTTTGATCTAGTAAAGTATGGTTGGTGTTTTTCTCCAAATTCCATCGTATTTCCTACAAAATCGACAAAACACTACCTTTCTCTTATTTCGACCAAAACAATGATAATCACCCCATAAATCAATGAAATCAACATCAAAATGAGCTTCACATGTGCATCTAAAGTGTGTAAATTCCACCCGAATCAAACATAAAATTGTAAAGATTTGAAAAGGATGATGAAATTTGTTAAAGAATCTAGAAAGATTTGAAATATAATGTGCACTATGGAAAATATGCATTAGAAAATTAATGTGATTAGATACCCCATTTATTATTTAAGAGCATACTTATCAATACATACCCTTTTTTAAGTCTAACAAATTTCACGAAAAGATCACTTATTAAAAACGGAGGGAGTACTTTTTATGTAAACCATGACTTTATCTTCACTCTCCAACCATCCTTAATTACTCAAATTGTCATTCAACTTTACTCAAAACAATCACTTTATTCATAATAGATCCCACAGCCCCTTATTTTATTTATTTTTCTTAAAACTTGTGCATAAACATGAGACTATATTTTATGGACCAAAAAGAATATACTGAAAAGTAATAATGTAAATGAAAAATATTATTTTATTAATTTATATAAATTAATACTCTTTATTTCATTTTTTACCATTAAAATAAATTAAAATTGGAACAAAATTTCACAAAGTTGGACGGATTTTTTTTCCAAATTGACTGTATTTGAGTTCTAAAAATACATTTTAGTATATTTTATAGTATTAAAATTTAAAATAATCTTCTAAAAATCAGTTCGACACGTCACAAGAAATTAAAATTGAATTGCAAATATGTAATGATAGGAAATATGTCATTATAATTTTTATAATTAAAAATTATAATGATAAGAAATTGAGAATAACCTTTTACCCAGGGAGATTGTATTAAATTGTTATTAAATGTCAATTTTTGTGGGGTATATAATCAGTGTTCGATATAATTAGGATCACAAGGATTGTGTTTTTATACTTTGATATTCAATTCGTTTATAAATGAATTATTTTTTCAGTACCATATGTTTGTACACAATAAAATGGTGTTTTAATTTTTATTTTATTTTACACAATATCTTTCAAATTTACCTTCTTATTAACTTTAGAAAATATCCATAATTTCTAACTTACCTTTATTATATAATCCTCTATCATTCTTACTTTAAAAAGTACACATAAAATCATAGGGTAGGTGGAATTGAGTCCATTTTAAAAAAAAGGGTAGAATCAACAATAAAAATAAAATATGCAAAAAATGTGTACGTTAATTGATGTAGCTCAAACGGTTGGGCATAGTCTATTTTATGTTGTAGTCTAGTGTTTAACTCTCACATCTAACAATTTTCACATAATTTTTTTTTTTAATTATAAAAGTGCATGTTGAAAATAAGAAAAAGTGTAACATGCATTTTACAATTTTTTAGCATGTTATTTTGCAATGTTTGCAATAATAATTTTAGTTATAATGACATACACTTTTTAGTGATGTTATGTTAAACATTTTAGATATATTTTGTTGTAATTTTCAGTTGTAGTGACTTACAATTTTCAACAATATTTTTCAGTTATATTGACTTACACATTTTAGTAATGTTATGCTATACCTTTTAGTCATATTTTGTTGCACTTTTCAGTTGTAGTGACTTACAATTTTCAACAATATGTTCAGTTATAGTGACTTATACTTTTTAATAATGTTACGTTACACCTTTTAGTCGTATTTTGTTGCACTTTTCAATTATAATAACTTACACTTTTCATTAAAACACTGTGTTGAACTTTTCAAGTATATTGACATGCACTTTTTAATAATATTGTGTTGCACTTTCTAGTTATACTAACTTGCACTTTCTAGTTATAATGACTTACATTTTTCATTAAAATTTGTGTTGCACTTTTCAATTATAGTGACTTACACTTTTTTAATAAAAAAATGTGTTACACTTTTTAGTAATATTGACTTACACTTTTCAACACACACATTTTTCGGAAAAAATTTACCAATAAAAAAAAATTGACCAACTCAAAAAATTTATTCACAATATTCTTGAATATTTAGGGTTTAGGGTTGATCAAATCAACTCAATTTCTTATAAAGAATTGATTCTATATAAGACGAATCCAAAATCATAAGATATAGTAAGATAATTATTTATTTAATGACAAACTTGTTAACATATCTTTTCTTAGTTCCAAAAAAAAAACTGAAAAATCTTTTATTTATGGACGGAGTAAGATTTTTTTTTTTAAACCTTGCATTTTAGAATGAGATATACTACATTCGTTTTACAATAAATTATATTTTAGTATTTTATTTTTGTCCATAATTACATAATATTTTAATATTTTTACATCTTCCAATTTTACCCTTTTAAATATTAACTTACCTTTATGCTAAGCTAAAATTATGAAATGTGATTAGAAGATTTTAGTATTAATTAATTAAGAGTAAATTTGTGTCATATTGATCAAATTTATTTGTTTCGGTCGATTCTATAAGCATAGATGAGAGAATATATTAATTTATTTGTTTTAAATTCAAGAAAAGACGCATTTTATATATAAATAGTATAC
Organism: Galeopsis tetrahit; assembly: GCA_963675135.1. Lineage (NCBI taxonomy): Eukaryota > Viridiplantae > Streptophyta > Magnoliopsida > Lamiales > Lamiaceae > Galeopsis > Galeopsis tetrahit. The sequence continues at coordinate 58,982,855 of OY776133.1, forward strand.
ATGTTCTCTAACGTGACCCTAAATCTAAATACAAATATTTTATAAAATTTGAATTCCATAAGGAAACAAATTTCAACTAAATAAAAGGAAACTATATCAAATTAGGAAAAATAAAGATATATTCATATTATGTGAAATTCTTGATTTATTTACCATATATAGTTCAAATATATATATATATAAAAGACATAACATTATTAATTAATCATGAATTCGCAAGGCTCTTCTCCATTCGTTTTCAAAACCAAAAAATTGCATGAAGATGAAGAAGCAAAGTATGATATTAGCAAGAATCTAGTTGATGTTTTTGTAAAAGTGGCGGAGACACATCCAAACACGCCCTTAACTTCGGCGGCCAAAGCCCATGTTGAAGGTCGCCTAAAACACTTCTTCTCTCACTATAAAACGCCTCAGCACCCTCCTTATCATGCGGTACGTTTTATATGTCACAATTTGTGATTGTTATTTTATATAATTTATTATGTCAATTTTTCTCCATACACGAATTTTGAATTTTTGTGATTATTGGACGATAATTTTGATTTAATTTGGGTTTCTTGATTGTGTAATGGTATTATATATTGTAGTAATTATCTGGTGAATGTACAATCTTCATTTCGAGAATTGACATTGTCACATGCCTAGTTGTACCATCGTCTTCACTATTTAACAGTACAACTTTTTTCGAAAAATAAATAAATAATACAGCTATTAATTTGGGTATATATATTTTTTTGTCGACTACAATTGATTATAATACTTGTAATTATTAAAAAGTAGTATAAGTAGGTGTTGATTAGATTTGAATTCAAGTTTATCTTGATTAGTATAATTTAATTAAATTCAAAATTACTCAAATTTATAAAAAGACGCCTCACAGGTGTGTATATATATATATATATATATACTCTCTTCGTGTCACAATTGTTTACACACTTTTCTTATCAGTACATTTGACAATTATTTGCACACCTTAAAAAGAAAATTTATACTCACAATATCCAAATATTTACATAAAATAACATTACTTTTACACTCAAGTCAATTATTTTATTTATTTTAAATAAAAGTTTACAAAATTTTTTCTCAACATTTCACTCATTACACATTTTTTTTAGTTTATGTATAAAAAATTGCGATGCAAACATTTGTAGAACAGGGAGAGAGAACTGTATAATGTAGTGGATTAATGGAATTGATTGTAATGCAGATGATAGAAAGGGCAATTCTGGAATTGAAAGAGGAAGGAGGTTCAAGCGAGGAGTCAATTTCCAAGTTTATGGAAAAAGAATACAAAGATGCATTGCCAACTGCACATTCCATGTTTCTAAAACATCATCTTACTAAACTTTGTGAATCTGGTTATATGGTTACTCGTCCGGGTAACAAATACATGTTTTTTGTGGACGGATTCTTTGCATAGACTGTCTCATTCAAGTTTTTGTTATTACATTATAAAACACTGATTCATATCTTTTATTTTATTATTCATTGGCATTCCTTAAATTTGAGGTTTTATGCGTAGTAGTATACATGTTCTCTAACCGGATCCTAAATCTAAATACAAATATTTTATAACCATATAAAAATTTGAATTCAGAAAAGAAACAAATTTCAAATAAATAAAAGGAAACTATATCAAATTAGAAAAAAATTACTCCTTAAGATGGATTGATTTATTTACCATATCTATTACTATCTAAATGAGGGAGTTGCACTAAGTTGGCCAGTAGGTACAGGTAAGTGTTAATATAGCTGGCAGGAGGTAAGCCTGACTTGGAAATCTTCACATAATTATAGGATTTTGGCTCATTGTTTAATTTTAATAATCTATATATTTTACTGTATTAGATAAATAATGACATGATAAATTTAAATGTTATACTATAATTTTATTATTTTATATTCCTAATATATATTTCTTCTGTTTTTTAATAGATGATATTTTAGACTTTTTCTCTTTTACATAATTAAATAATGTTTTAGAATTTTTTACAATGTTTATTCCAATTATGTCATCCCTTTAACTTTAGAAAATCTCATAATTTCTAACTTGTATTATTTAAGAGAATTAATGTACTATTTATTCCAATTATCTCCTCCCTTTAACTTTAAAAAATCTCATAATTTCTAACTTACTTTTATTATTTAAGGGAATTAATGTGTATTATGAAAAATTAGAAAATTAATGTGATCAGAAACATACTTTATTATTTAAGGCTATACTTATCAATACATACCCTTTGTAGGTAAGAAATATATATTAGGAATATAAAATAATAAAATTATAGTATAACATTTAAATTTATCATGTCATTATTTATCTAATACAGTAAAATATATAGATTATTAAAATCTTCCAACAAATTTCACGAAAACATCATCTATTAAAAAACGGTGAGACTGTTACTATATTCATCCAAACTTTGTAGGTATGATTTATTGTCCACGAATTAAAAAATAATAATTGTTTATATATAAACTAAACGAGTTGAAGGGTATTATGGGGTATTGCGAGGTACACTAATGAATAAAGTGACTGTGTACGAATAAAACGAATGACAATTGAGTAAATATATAATGGTTTGGAGGTACATGATAAAAATATTATTTTCACCTTAAAACATACTCCATCTGTCCCATACTTGAAGACACAAACCAATTGAGCACGGATTTTAATGAATGAATTGTTGATTAGTATTGTGTAAGATAAAGTGGAGGTAGTAAAGACTTTTCAACTTTATGAATAGTAATAAAATTACTTTTTAGTGTAATTAATAAAGTAGTAGCATTTGTTGTAATATTGTGATGTTTTAAGGAGATTGTTTAAAAGTGTTTTTGCTATTTAAGGTAAGTGTCTTTAAGTATGGGACACCCAAAATGTTAAAATGTCTCTTCAAGTATGGAAGGGAGGGAGTACATATTAAGTTTAGATGAAAGAAAAATAGATTTTTTACATAAAAAAGAGTATTAACAATCGTATAATAAAATATTAAATATATTTTTATTTTATACTATTAAATTATTATTTGTATATACGATTTGACCGTTTTTTTATGTCTCTGTATCCGGTCCAAGGATCGACAAATTTGGGAATTCATTCAAAATCTTCCACTTGTTGAGGGCCGTTTAAAGTAAGAATTTTGCGCTCTTTTGTTAACAAAAATATTATACTAAGTATATAAATATCAAGAAATTAAATAGAAAAGTAATTGTGTATAAATTGAAAAAAGCAAAAAACTTAAATTCGTTCACGGGTCGAATGTGAGATCGTAATTCCATTAAAATATTGTCCAAAAAAACTCTCATTTAGTGATAAAATATGAGGAATAAGTACAATTATAATTAAATAGATGGAAAAACAATATAAAAACTTACCTATTTTAACGGGCGGAGAGAGGAAAGTTAGAGAGAAGGAAGAGCTTCTCTCTCTAGAGAGTTGTTTCTCCCTTTCTTCTTTGGTCTCCGTCACAGATCCATCGCTCACGTTGTCGTCCTTGTTCTTGTCTCGGTTGCTGCAGTCTTTGTTGTCGCTTCAGATCTGTTGGTTTTCGCTTCTCTCCGATCTCTTCTTTTATTTTAGGTTTTGCTAGATCTGAGTTATAGATCTGTAATCTTGAGTTGTAGATCTGCAGATCTAAGTTTTAGATCTGCCGATCTGAGTTTGTAGATCTGCAGATCTGAGGTTGTAAATCTGTAGATCTGGTGTAGTTTTTTTCAATTCTTGTTAGGGATCAACGTAGATCTTATCCGTAACGGAGCCACGGTGACCGTTCGGGTATTTCTACGTTGATCCAATTTTATTGCTTTCTTAGATAGTTTTTGGTGTTTGCTTAGTTTTTGTTTTAGTTTTCGTTGGTTGTCTCTGCGCGTGCTTTGTTGTGGCTGTGAGTTTTTTTGATGGGTGGGCTCCTTGAGATAGACTCGAGAGCCCTGGTGCTATGGTACTATTGAATCGGGTACTCGTGGAACTTTGTCTGTTTATTATGTTTTTTCTGTTCTTGATATGAGAACACCTTAGTGTGGGGTTGCCTCATTTAAAGATTGGAGACCTGGACACATGTTAAAGACAAAGAAAAACTCGTCTTTCCTCTTTACGCGATTGGAGAGGACGGCGATATCCGTTTGGTTTGAAGATCAAGATCTTAGGCTCGTGATTTGTAACTCTATTTTATGATCTTGTAAACCCTCCATAAAAAAAAAAAAAAACTTACCTATTTTAACATCAATTTAATATTTGCAACTCAATTTTTTTTTTAAACTACTACTCCGTAACTATCATATGCACTCTACATATTATACATTTTACCACTAATACTACATTATACAATTAAATTACATAATATCTGGGTAAACACCTCAAGAATTGAGGTGCTGCCCATACTAGTATATATATAAAAGACATAAGCATAATACCGAATCAAATTTATTATTCGAAAATTAAACGAATACGAATACGAATCGAATACTGCAGTATTCGCTTCGCTTCGATTCGTTTACAACCCTGCCCAGTATTCGATTCGCTTCGATTCGTTTACAACCCTGCTCAGAACCCCTAGGGATCAAGCCACTTAAGATTAGTGTGGTTGATCAGTGCACCTTGGCACTATAAAACAAGTTAATTTCGAGTGATAAGGAATTATTTTGTTCAATTAGGGAAAGTGGACGTAGGAGCTTGAGTCTATAACTGATGTGTTATTTCTTTGTGTATTGCTTTACATTTGATCACATTCACTCACACCACACAAAATAGTTCAGCAAAAGAAAACATTTGTTTAGGTGATAAAATCTGTTTTGGACAAGTTCCCTGATAGCATTGATTTTAGAAAATCTAAAGTAGTTTTTATATGTATAAAGCCCCACCACATTCCGCATCAAAAGACTAACTTAGATAGTTGTCCAACCGAATACTTGAATAGTTTCTAGTAGGTTGATTATCTGAGACCAGTTTACACAATCAGTGAGGTTGTCAGACAACTCACTTGAAAGTCTTAATATACTTTGTGATTGTTTTAAGAAAGAAAAATTGATACACAAGTGCATTCCCCCCGCCCCATCCCCCCCACCCCCCAACACTTGTGTCATACTCCTTCAGGACCAACAACCATATATATTTTGTTTATTAATAACCAACCATACACAAATGATAGTAATTAAAACATTAACTGAACCATGTTCTGGCTTATAATTGCTAGTAACTAAAACATCCTTACACATGTATATGGGATATTGCTTACTTAATTTATGAACGTTGATAAACCATTGAAATTTGATATGTAGTCCCTTGTCTTTCCCATACAATAGCACATCTAAACATACGAATGGCAAATTGAACATGAACTGTAATAATTTGAACTTGTGGAATAAATTTTGAATTTTCATGCAATATATTTTAAACAATTCACTGCTACACTGTTGTGAGATGTTACCAGAATTGTGGAAGACTACAAACCAACTGGTAATTAACAAAAAAAGGTCCCTAAACCCTAAACCATCCAACAAAAAATGTTGAAAACAAAAAACAATAGTGTAGAATTCCCCATGTCCTACATTGGCCCTAAATACAAAAAATAGGAAAACACCCTCAATCTTCAAACCAATCAGTGTCGAGCTGCATACTATCTACAACCGAATCATTTGATAGTAAACAACAAAAGGTGTCGTGCCTCCCAACTTTAAAATATCGGGGACATGTGGTCGGTTTCCTCTTCCCTTGTTCACTGTATGAGGGCAACCTTTTCTTTTTGGGGCGGCCTGTCGGGCGCTTCAATTTTGGTGGGAGAATTTTTGTATCAGCAAGTAAAACTTGACATTCAAATTTTTCAGTTTCAGGGATGGGATAAAGGACATGGCTGTAGCACTCTCTGTACTTAGTTGTGAAAAAGCATTCTTCAACATAAGAGCAAACACTGGGGCTATTCTTACGAATAACAGCCACGTCATGTGAGCATGGGAAACCTCTAACTCTCCATTGACAGCATGTACAAGATTTTGTTCTAAGGTCAACGCGAACAGATGGTGTAGATCGAACTTCAAAATCGCCCCCTGGGCATTCCAGAACTTTCTAAGTACGTCCTTTGTTGGTTAGGTAGTTCCACCACTGTTCTTTAGTAGGACACAACGCACCAGTCCATGCTGCACTTTTTTACCTCCGTTCAAGGTGCCAGCGGCTGATTCCTAATATTAAAAAGGACTGAAAATAATACACAGTTTCTTCAGTTAATTCAAAATGTGGGTTGTAACAATAAAAAATGATACCTCCACGAATTGAGTCTATCATATAGGTGATTTGGAGGCTCCTAGAATCCGATATCCATGAATTAAATGATTCTGCGGCATTGGAAGTCATTTCACCATAACTTGTAATGTGGGGAGAGTATGCAACAGCCCATTTATCGTATGGAAGAGATTCTAACCATTGTTCAACAATCAGGCCTCCAGCATTTATAAAAAATTGTGATTTTCTCTTCGAAAATACGAACAATGGGAGCATATGCACAGTCACGAAAATAATCTCCCATTTTTTATATATGTTTATTGCTCCATCCCTTTGAAAATTTGCCTTTCAAATTGGTTAACTAGTGAAATAAACAGAAGAAATGTATAGGTTCTTGAAAAACAATTGGGAAGGCAGCCATTAAACCACAGTGTTTGTCGGAAATGTAATAAACCTGCTTGAAACGTTTAATGTAATCCCTACATTTCTCTAGAAACCAGATCCAATTTTTTGTATTCTTGGAGGATACTATAGCAAATGCCACGGGAAACAAACCTAAAACAATATACTATAAGTTGAGAATGCACTAATATACTTGATGTACACATTTATGTAGTTCAACGACATTAAAAACTTTCCAATAAAAAGGTTTAAAAAATCATATTGTTTGATCAGCCTCTTTTGTCATCTTTGTAAATGTTTAAGTAGTTATGTGGCTATTGGAAATGAGCCTTTAATTACATGTTTAAATAAGTTGTTAGAAAACTCAGATTGAATTCACAAGTGCCCATGTGCATGGCCTGTATCAGAAGGAATAATGGTGGAAAAAAGTTAAACAAGCTATGCATTGATATGAATACAGTACATATTTGATAAAAAGTAGTAGGATATGTTACCATTGTCACCGTCTTTAGCAGTTGCAGATAGTAATGTACCCTTAGCACGACCCTTCATGAATGTACCATCGATAAACAACATTGGCCTACAACTCTGAAATCCATTGATGCATACCTTGAAAGCAATGAACACACGTTCAAAGCGTTTTGTTTTGGGATTAGGCTCAAGAAGAATGACATTTCCTGGATTTGTACGTTCAATTGTAGAGCAATACCAACGTAATTGGTCGTAGGAATCATCGTAAGTACCAAATATGTGATCCCTCGCTGCCTCGACTGTTCGCCATGCTTTCCAGTAGGGTATTGTCAAACCATAGTGATCATTCAACAAATCAGTGATCTCTTTCCCACCTGAAGTTGGTGTTGTCCTAATGGTCTGAATCACAAATTCAGACATGATTTTGGGACTCATTCTACTGGTATCATCATTTACCAGCTTTCCAACACATTTATGAATGAAGTTAGCTTTGTAAACTATAAAGTATTCAGTAACAGGCTGATACTTGGCTTTGACAAACCAATCACAATCACTATTCTTCAACTCTTTGCAGACAGCATGGATGTAATTACGATCATTTCTTAGGTATGTAAACTTAAACTCCATTTGAGTAGAATACTTGATTAGTTCACGTCTAAATTCAACAGCTCCACCCCTAAATTCCTGTCTTATGCCACCATTCATTATCTGTGACCAAGCATCTGAAAGCAAAGGTTTAGTGGGAATAGTAGGAAACAAGTCATATGATGGAATATTGGATTTTCCCTCAAACTCGAGTGGATGGGAAATAGGCTGAAAATCAGGGGGTATGAAAATAGCGTGAGACTGACATGGTTGGGAAATTGGATCCCATTCAAAATCACATGGTTGGCCAATGGATTCAGACTCATTTGGTTGGGAAATATGCCCAAAATCACATGGTTGAGAAATAAGTCTCCTTTTATTAATACTCTTAAATGGGATCCTATTTGATTGTTGAGCAATAAATGACTTCCGAGGACTATTATAAAACTTAGAAGAAGGCATTAAAGGTTGATCAAGAGTAAATGCACCTGAAGTCCTATCTCCTGAATGACATAAATGATGATTATGGGTTGTTGGGACGGAGAAACATAAACGAGTTTCTGAGACGTAATATTGCACACTAAAATCAAGTTTTTCAAATCATCATCACCCAACAACTTGCAATTGGAGATGTTACCCACAGACCAAGAAAATGAAATATTTTTGTAGATGTTGTTAATCCTTAAATGCCTTAACATTATCAACAACATCTTAATTTGACCTTCCGAGATTTTTTCTAAGTCCTTTCTGAAATGTTACATTAAATGTTGATCTAAATGTCACAGCATTTCTGGCAGAGTCTAGAAGCTTCTACAAGGATCTGGAACCTGGAAGATTCCAGAATATTGGAGAACGTCCTAGAAGAACTAGAAGAGGCTGGAAGCATCTTAGAATGACCTGGAACGTGCAAGAAGGATCTAGAAGAATCATGGAAGTTGAGTTCCTAAAAAATAGGATCTCATTATGGAAGCCTCTAGAATCAGCATCCCACTTCTATAAATACCGATTGAAGGCTTCTCAAATCAGTGTATTCTATTCGATCAATTTCCTAGACCGAGCGTTGATCCCTGTTAGGAATTGTGGCCAGTAGTTTTACCTTTTAGATCATATGAAGTATCCCACCCGTATGGCTGTGTGTCTTCTTATCTATTGAGAGTGTAATCATTAGATAGACTAGGCATTTCGACAGTGTATAATTCATACACTTAGTTCGTTTTTAGAACAAGGCACCTGCCTCGTTTGTAGTTTCAGTTGTGAAGGTTATTGCTGTAACATTTCACACAACATTTGTACTTGAAGATAAGTATTGAATTTCGCCGTAAGGCTCGCATAGATTTTTTATTTATAAAATCTATGTGAAAAATTATTTCCATTGTGTCACGTTTGTTTTTAGTGTTTCAAGTCTTCCGCTGTGAATCTTAATTTCTGATATTCTGTTAGAGTCAGTGTTGTACAATTTGTCACAACATTTAGTACAACATTATTCTACTTACACTTAAACACTTCATACACACCACACTTTCAGTTGGTATCAGAGTTGATACCTGACGACACTAGGTTAGATCTTTGGTCAAGTGTGTTTTTAGTGTAGGTTAGCAATGGAAACACATCACATATCCACGACACTTAGGCCACCCGTTTTAGATGGTTCAAATTATGCTTATTGGAAGCCTAAGATGCGTATGTACATCAAGTCAGTTGATGAACGTGCTTGGAGGACTGCACTTACAGGTTGGGAAGCTTCAAAAAGACCAGCAGACGCAGATGGTGAAGTTCAACTCAAGAGAGAAGTTGACTGGACGGCTGATGAAATAACAACAGCAAGCTACAATTCTAAAGCTTTAAATGCTATTTTTACTTCTGTTGATGTTTCAATGTTTAAAATTATATCTATCTGTTCTACTTCTAAAGATGCATGGGACAGGTTGCAAGAGCATTGTGAAGGTTCAGAAAGTGTTCGAAGGACTAAGCTTCGAATGTTGGGGATAAAATTTGAGAATCTCCGAATGAGGGAAGATGAAACAATTACAGCCTACAATGAAAGGTTAAGTGAGATTATCAATGAATCACATTCTCTTGGTGACCCTATTTCTAATGTTAGAGTAGTTCATAAGATATTAAGATCTGTTCCTAAAAGATTTGATGCTAAAATTTATGCCATTGAAGAGGCAAAAGATACTGATAAGTTAAGTCAAAATGAGTTAGTGAGTATTCTTAGAACATATGAAATAAACACTAATCAAGTTGATGAAACTAATGCTGATAAGAAAGTTGTGGTTTTTAAAGGAGAAACATCAAACATTTCTGAAGTTCAACCTATCATTACTGAAGTTGATTCTGATGAAGAATTGCTTGATGAATGCCTCAACAATCCTAACAACATTGCCTTGCTCACTAAGCACTTTAATAAGTTTCTTAAGAAATCTGTGAACAAATCTAGAAACATTCAGCCTAAGATTCAAATCAACACATCAACACCTCAACCAGAAAGGAGGAAAGGTCAATTCACACCAAGACCATCAAAGAGTGAAGGTAAACCAAGGTATGATCCTGAATTTCGAAAATCAGTTCAATGCAATGCTTGTTCTGGTTATGGCCATTATGCAAATGAATGTGCTAATACTAGACTTAAGCAAAAACTGAATTTTAGTGCTACCTTGAGTGATGAATCTGATGATGATGATCTTGATGAATTAAATCAGAATGAATATTCTAATTTTACCAGAATTGATTATAATGATTGCTCAGATGATGATCTGGATGAAATAGATTCTGATGATGTACCTGATGCTTCAACATCTACAGCAACATCAGAACAGAATCACCCAAATTTGAACTGTTTTAATGGTTTAGTTGATGATGCAGGAAAAAGGACTGATGACAATGAACACCAAAAGCTGTTAGACGATTGGAACAATCAGAAACTCACTCTTAATTCCTTGAATAAAGAGAATGAGGACCTGAAAGACACAATCACCAAGCTAGAGGTTATACTTACCAAAAGAGATCTGAAAATTTGTAACTTAAAGAAGAAATTGATAAATTCCACCTTATGTTTCAAGAAATATTCCAAGAGTGCTTCTGAGGTAAATAATGATATAGCTACTGGTAAGTCTAATAATCATGGTTTAGGTTATGATGGTACTACTGCTTCTATTTCTGATAAATTTAGAAAACCTGTGAAATTTGTGAAGGCAAATGTTGACACATCTGATGCAACATCTGCACAATCAGATCCTCACAAGGTTAAAAGAAAGTATATCTGTCATTACTGTTTCAAAGTTGGTCATATTCGTCCTTACTGTATAAAATTGTTTGAAGAACAGAAAACTTTGAAAATGCTGCATAAAAAACTGTCACATCCTGGTAAACAGTTTATGAAATCTGCATGGAAACCAAAAACTACCTGTAATGTTGCTCATACCTCCTTAAAAGCATGTCTACCTGATTCATGATATTTTGATAGTGGTTGTTCTAGACATATGACAGGTCGTACTGATTTCTTATCTGATTATGTGACCTTGAATAGTGGTAGTGTTACATATGGTGGAGGTTCTAAAGGAAAGATTGTTGGAAAAGGAACTTTGAATGTTGAAGGTTTTCCTAAGCTTTAAAATGTCTTACATGTTGATGGCTTACTTGCAAATCTGATTAGCATTAGTCAACTTTGTGATGATAATTTACATGTGAAATTTGATAAAGATTCATGTTATGTTCTTAATAAAGATGAAGTTTGTGTAATGACTGGTACTAGGTCAGCTGATAATTGCTATCTTATTGGAACAAATATGTGTAACTTGTCAAAATATGATGAAAATGTTTTATGGCATCAAAGATTGGGTCATGCAAATTATAGAGCAATGCAAAAACTAATCAAAGCAGATGTAGTAAAAGGAATTCCAAAACTGAGGTTTCACAATATCACTGTATGTGGACCATGCCAAAAAGGTAAGCAAGTAAGAATGTCGCACAAAATGCTGTCACATTGTACTACACATCGATGTTTTGAATTACTGCACATGGACTTGATGGGTCCTATGGAAACTGAAAGCATTGGAGGAAAGAGGTATTCTTTAGTTGTGGTAGATGATTTTTCATGATATACATGGGTAGAGTCCTTAAGAGACAAATCTGAAGCATTTGCTGCATTTAAAATTCTTTATAAGAGGTTCAAAAATGTGTTTAACTTGAAATTTGGCCGTATTAGAACTGATCATGGTAGGGAATTTGAAAACAACATGTTTAATGATTTTTGTGATAAAAAGGGTATCTTGCAAGAATATTCATCTCCTAAAACTCCACAACAAAATGGAATTGTTGAAAAAAAGAATAGAACTTTACAAGAAATGGCTAGAGTCATGCTTACATCCAAATGTCTTGCTAAGAAATTTTGGGGAGAAGCATTGAATACTGCATGTCATATTATTAATAGGGTTTTTATTCGTTCTGGCACAAGTCAAACACCTTATGAGATTTTGAACAACAGAAAACCAAGTGTGAAATATTTTCATGTATTTGGTTGTGTGTGTTATATTTTGAATGATAGGGATCAACTTCATAAGTTTGATTCTAAGAGTGATAAAGGTTTCTTTTTAGGCTATTCTAGAAATAGTAAAGCTTATAGAGTATATAACCTTAGAACTAACACTGTTCAAGAATCTGTTAATGTTGTGTTTGATGATGATAAAGGTCTTACAGATGACAAAGATGAAGAAGATGTATCACAGGTTACTGACACTTCTGAGAATACACTAAAGTCTGAAAATGTTGCACCAAATGTTAACAGATCTGGGTCAACATCTACAGAACAGACAGTTGTAACTTCACAGAATGACCAGTACGTTCCCAAAATGAATCCTTCTTCAAGAATAGGTAAAAGTCATCCTTCTGACCAGATCATAGGCGATGCTACAGTTGGAGTGCAAACAAGAGGAAGAGTAAGATCAAACAAGGTAGATGAGGTAAGAACAATATGCATGTCTTCTATGTGTAACATTGTAAATGTTGAATGCTATTTATCTGAAATTGAACCTAAAAGTGCTAAAGAAGCATTAACTAGTGAAAACTGGATTAATGCTATGCATGAAGAACTTGGTCAGTTTGAAAGAAATGAAGTATGGACACTTGTTCCAAGACCTAGTCATATTAATGTCATTGGAACAAAGTGGATATTCAAGAATAAAACTGATGAATCTGGTAACATTGTTAGAAACAAGGCTAGGTTAGTAGCACAAGGTTACACCCAAGTTGAAGGAGTTGATTTTGATGAGACTTTTGCACCTGTTGCTAGAATAGAATCTATAAGATTGCTGCTAGCTATTGCATGTTTTATTGATATTAAACTTCATCAAATGGATGTAAAGGCTGCATTTCTAAATGGCATATTGAATGAAGAAGCATATGTTGAACAACCTATAGGATTTGAAGATCCACAATATCCTGATCATGTATATAAACTAAAGAAAACATTGTATGGTCTTAAACAAGCTCCTAGAGCATGGTATGGTAGGCTTACTGACTTTCTTTTGGAATATGGATTTATTAGAGGAGAAGCTGATAGAACTTTGTTCATTAAGCACACTGAAGGAGATTTACTTATTGCACAAATATATGTTGATAACATTGTGTTTGGTTCTACTTGTGATAAAATGTTGAGTAACTTTGTTGAGGCAATGACTGCAACATTTGAAATGAGTATGGTTGGAGACTTGAACTATTTTCTAGGTCTTCAAATCAAACAGTGCAGTGATGGTATTTTCTTCTCCCAGAGTAAGTATGCTAAGAACTTGGTTAAAAGATTTGGTCTTGAGAATTCAAAACCAATGAAAACTCCTATGGGATCTTCTTTGAAACTATGCAAAGATAGTGCTGGAACAGATGTTGATCCAACACTTTACAGATCCATGATAGGCAGTTTACTGTATTTAACCTCTAGTAGACCAGATATTATGTATAGTGTGTGTGTTTGTGCTAGGTACTAAGCAAATTCAAAGGAATCACACCTGAATGCTGTGAAGAGGATTATCAAGTATGTTTCAAGTACAAGTGACCTTGGAATCTGGTATACTAAGGACACCAACAACATTTTGATTGGTTATAGTGATGTTGATTGGGCTGGAGACATAGATGATAGAAAGAGTACGAGTGGAGGATGTTTCTACATGGGAAACAATCTTGTATCATGGCGCAGCAAGAAACAGAATTGTGTTTCACAATCCACTGCAGAATCTGAGTATATTGTTGCTGGAAGCTGTTGCACACAACTCTTGTGGCTGAGCAAGATGTTCCATGATTATGGTATTGAGAATGGTATACTTACTATCTTTTGTGATAATACTAGTGCCATTAACATTTCTAAAAATCCTGTACAACACTCACTCACAAAGAACATTAGCATAAGACACCATTTTATGAGAGATCTAGTAGAGAAGAATATTGTTAAGTTGGAGTATGTAACTACTGAAAAACAGAATGCTGATATCTTTACAAAAGCCTTAGACCATGAGAGATTATCTACTTTGAGGAAATCTCTTGGCATGAGCACTATCTGAAAAAAATTCAGATGGATGTTGTCACAAATGCGTTAGCATTTGGGACAACATCATGGGTTGTATAAATTTTATAAGTTGAATTTATTTCTTACTTAGTTAAATAATTCCTTTGTAAAATATCTACGAATCTAAGAACCTTGGAGTGCAAAAATAAACATGTCTTACACCTCTTAAATGCATAAAAAATGAGAATGTTATTAGCATACTAAAAGATGTACCAAATCACTGAGTAACTATGGAGCACGGAGTTCACTACTACGATGCCTTCTTTTCAAAAGGTGATATTTGGTAAAAACATCAACATATTTGTAATCCATTAAGTAAGTATGGGGCACGGAGTTCGCTACTACGATGTACTCTACAGGAACAATGGATCAATACAAATTAGATGCTATAACACAAAAAGAAAAAATATGGTGCAACACAAATGAAGCAAATTCATTTAAAAACCGTGTTGAGGTGTTTGTAACAGTTTTGAGCACAACATTGCCTGATTCGAATTTATTTTTATCTGTTGTAACTATTTAATTATTTATTGAGATTCATTTTATTTATTTAATTAATTACTGACCCATATCTATTTTTTTTTCAGATTATGCGAATTTTATTCTGGAAGCTTCTTTAATTTTAATTAATTTAATTAATTGATTTTTCCCACTAATTAACCATGATCTAAGTTGTGGCTAGAAATGTGGAGCACTATCGAAATTTCTAGATTAATTCTTCTGTTTTATTTTCTTAACCTCCAACTACATTATTCTCTCTATAAATATCGAACATAAGATGTCATTCATTTGCTAATTGTGATTTCTGAATTTGTTGAGTACTAAGATTGCAGAACTGATTTTTTGGCTGTGTATATCTCAAAGAAGTGTGTGCAAATTCCCATCCTATACCTTGAAATTCCAACCGCCTAACTTAAATGGCTGGAAGAAACTCGAAATCCTCACAATCTCACTCTGATTCGAAAAATTCATCCCACTCTCGCACAAATCCTCTCGAAATTCTTGCTTCCATGGCTTCACAAAACTCAACCTCGTCAAATGCTGACTCGAATGTCTCTGCAACACCATCAACAACCGCTCCCACTCCTCAAACAAACTTTCCTCAAGATGCAACCGTCGAACAGGTCACTAGGGCTATCGAAGAGGTGTCTGATACTCTTCGAACTACTGGTCATCTGCCCGTGATGACTTTTGGAGATATCACTGTGGATATCTCGAGCTATTTGGCTGATCAAACCGCCCGAATGGCTTCTGCTGCAAAAACCCCCAATTCTTCAAACCCTACTGAGCCTGCTGAACCGGAACGGAATGTGAAAACCGTTGCTGAAGGAGAAGCTAGTGCTGATGCATCCAATTCTGAGGATGTCGAAATGAAGGATGCTGAAGCTTCTGATGATGGTACAAACTCCTCTCTCTCACCCTCTGATGAGTCTTCCCTTGTTCCTCTTAAGAAAATGGTGCAGAAAGGGAAACGACAGAGAAGCCTTGTTCAAAGGAGGAGGTCAAACCGTGTCATTACCCGAGTAGATTACTCTGAATCTATGAGGAAGAAGAAGAAAGCCGGAGCTGATGCTAGTGAACCCATTCAAGTGTTCACTGATTCTGATGAAGAGACTGAAGTTGCCACTGTTGCTGCAAAGAAACCAAAGAAAGTTCTTGTTGAGAAACCAATTGAGAAGAAGATTGCTAGTGATCCTAAAGGAAAAGGGAAAGCCAAGATGATCCCTGAAGAAGAACCTGCTGAATCAGACTCTGATTCTGATTTCAATGTTTGCCTAAGAGATATGCAATAATCTCTTAAGAAGAATGCTGAGTCATTTGCTGCTGCAAAGGAGTCCGCACCAGAACCTGATGATGGTGGAAGTGGAGACTCATCTTCTGAGGCAAAGAGCTCATCTGCTGAGGCAAAGAGCTCATCCAAAAGCTCCTCTGAACATGATGGAGATTCTGATCCAGATGAGGAACTACCTTCTGAGGCAGAAAGTGAAGGTATCTCTGATCACTCTAATTATGTTGAGAAAAGATTAGAAATTTACTCTAAGACGAAGCTGTTGATTGAGAAAAGAATTAATGTACCTGATTTTGATAGTAAGGGAATGATTAAGTTCTTAGAGGATAGAAATTTGCTGAATGCTGTTACATTTGGTGAAGCTTTTCTGACTAATTGGTCATATGAATTCTATGCTTGTATGAAGAAAAGCACTGGAAGGAGAAGTTCTAGATCATATGGTACTGTTAATTTTAGGGGGAGGGATGTGCCATTCACTCCTGAACTTATTAATGAGTTCTTGCACACCCCTAATGTTGATGAGGATGAGGATCCAGATATGGATGTTGTGATTACTGCAATCACAGGGGGTAGAAAGACTAAGTGGGCTAGGAAAATGTTGGCTAGACACTTAACCTCCTTACATTCTGTTTTGTATAAGCTGATTATTTACAATTGGATCCCCACTACCAACACCACTAAGATTACCAGAGATCAAGCCATTCTTATGTATAGGATTTCCATACTTAAGAAGTTCAATCTAGGCCACACCATTTTTCACCATATGAGGAAGTTTACTGGGAAAACTATTGGGAAAAGAAATCTGCCCTATCCAGTCTTGATTTCAAACTATTTGAAGCACCATGGCTTCACTGCTAAGAAGACTGATGTCTTGAGGGGGAGAGTGCCACTGCTTGCTGTTGCTCCTGCCTTATTGATTGGGGACAGAGTAATTGATATGCCCTTAGTTGCCCCTGGTACTGATAGTCCACAGAGAACTTCCAGACCCTCAACTTCTGATCATCCTGAATCATCCAGATCAAGACAGAGAAATGCAACCCCAAATGTTGAGAACATCTGTATCAACATTTCTGGTAATGTGTATCTTTCACAGGAATTCATCAAACTCCAACTCCAACACTTGCAGGAAACAATTGATGAGCTCCAGTTCCTGAAGGACAGGTGGACCAATCTGCTTTCACCTACAACAGGGGGAGTACCACTACCATCCAACTCCAACGTGGTCATTGAAGAGATAAATGATGAAGGAGTTCCAGCTGCTGCTGCTGATGCTGGTGATGGACCTGATGCTGGAGATGCTGCAGTGACTGATGTAGTTGCACACCTTGCATCTACTTACTTTGTTGATGAAGGAGATGATGATGATGCTGCTGAGATGGACACCTTGTATGGTGATCTCCATAGAGGAAGCTGCTAGACAGGGGGAGATCTGAATTTCATAATGGCTATGGTGCAGGAAGTTGATGCTGCAGCTGTTACCACAACAATATATGCCATTTATTCAGTTCAATCTCTGTAATTAATGTTTAAGTTTGAATTCTGAAATTCTGATACACTTGTTATTTATTTTTTTCTAGATAATAGGCTGTTTAGTGTTTGCAACTTGCTTAATTATGGTTCCACTTGATATCTGTTTACTGCCCTTGCTTAAATTGTTTACAAGTTATCATGTGTCTACTGCAGGTTGCTTAGTCCTTGTTCTGTTCATTTTTTTAATTTTTTTTTTTTTTGCTCTGATATTTGTTTTTGTTAGTGTCTTACTTAGATTCTAAGTTAATTTCTTCCAGTTTAACTTATGATCTTAGTAAAGTTACTTATGTTATGAATAAGTGTAGTGTTTATACTTGTTCTATTTTGGATAAAATTTATCTTGATCTTATGGCACGGATCATTGTAAAATTATCCTTGATCTTCATTTGATTTGATCCAACGATTACAACAGGTATTGTCTTGACTAGTGCTTAGCAATGATGTCGACCTCAACTAAGTACATAATACTAGGTATGTATAGAAATATATGTGCATCAGGTGTGTTGTAGTCGAAAGGTCAAACTGGGGGAGATTGTAGATGTTGTTAATCCTTAAATGTCTTAAAATTATCAACAACATCTTAATTTGACCTTTCGAGATTTTTTCTAAGTCCTTTCTGAAATGTTACATTAAATGTTGATCTAAATGTCACAGCATTTCTGGCAGAGTCTAGAAGCTTCTACAAGGATCTGGAACCTGGAAGATTCCAGAATATTGGAGAACGTCCTAAAAGAGCTAGAAGAGGCTGGAAGCATCTTAGAATGACCTGAAACGTGCAAGAAGGATCTAGAAGAATCATGGAAGTTGAGTTCCTAAAAAATAGGATCTCATTATGGAAGCCTCTAGAATCAGCACCCCACTTCTATAAATACCGATTGAAGGCTTCTCAAATCAGTGTATTCTATTCGATCAATTTCCTAGACCGAGCGTTGATCCCTGTTAGGAATTGTGGCCAGTAGTTTTACCTTTTAGATCATACGAAGTATCCCACCCGTATGGCTGTGTGTCTTCTTATCTATTGAGAGTGTAATCATTGGATAGACTAGGCATTTCGACAGTGTATAATTCATACACTTAGTTCGTTTTTAGAACAAGGCACTTGCCTCGTTTGTAGTTTCAGTTGTGAAGGTTATTGCTGTAACATTTCACACAACATTTGTACTTGAAGATAAATATTGAATTTCGCCGTAAGGCTCGCATAGATTTTTTATTTATAAAATCTATGTGAAAAATTATTTCCATTGTGTCACGTTTGTTTTTAGTGTTTCAAGTCTTCCGCTGTGAATCTTAATTTATGATATTCTGTTAGAGTCAGTGTTGTACAATTTGTCACAACATTTAGTACATCATTATTCTACTTAATCTTAAACACTTCATACACACCACACTTTCAATTTTCAACATTATTTCTCAATTCAGGCCACGATTCAAGAACAAGCGACAAGAAATCGATGAATGAAGACTGACAATCAACGAAAACAATCTTGGATGTTGAATTGTGGGTTACATTGACAAATACTTCATGATCCATTACGAAATTGAGAGTAGAAATGTACCAGGAATAATCTGATTTCAACTCGAGAACCCTAATTTCCGAAAGAATCGCTGAATCCCCTTTGAGATGAAATCGAAGCCGGTGAGAATTTTGGTGGTGGCTGTATACAAAAAATTCAAAATTTGAATTCTGATACGAGTTTTGAGAGGAGCAAGCTATTTCTCTCATTTCTCTCCCCCAATTCTGCAGATGTGACTTTTGGTAGCTTCGTAGGGGAGACTGACATGCATACGGCTCATCAAAAATTTTCAAGCCTCAATTTTTTGTTCTTTTTGTATTTGAAGGGAACAAATGACATTTCGCTTTGCTTTTTGTGTGTAATTGCAATACAAAAATTCTCATTGTATGTAATTGCTATACTTTCTCAAACCATGTACCCTATTGGAAAAAATCTCATTTCTATTTTATTTTGCACAATTTCTTTCAAATTTACCTTCTTATTAACTTTAGAAAATACTCATAATTTCTAACTTACCTTATATAATCCTCTATCCTTCTTACTTTAGAAAATACTCATAAAATCATAAGATATAGTAAGATGGGACCTCCTACATGTAGTCAGGGTGTCGTAAGGTGTCGTAATGACTACCTTAGTCAGTTAATTTAAGTCATTAAAAATCTAATCTAAAGGTTTAAACTTGATGACCTGTTACCTTTTGTATATTTTACGGTATGTATTCATCGTATGTGTTGTAATGTGTTATAAATTTATATTTTCTATTAAATTAAATTAATTAAAATATATTATTGTAAAATTACATTTTTATCCTTATACAATAAAATAATTTATTATATTTATTAATTTAATTAAGGGTGATACTTGGGTACACTCGCATGTACCGTACCCCTAATTTTAATTATTCATTTATATTTTATCTACACCCGTTAATTTAATAAGTTCACCCCCAAATTATATTTTTACTACAGTTATCTGCACACACTCATTTTCTGAGTTCACCCCCAAATCATTTATTTTTTACAACAGTTATCTACACCCGCTAATTTTATGAGTTCACCCCCAAATTATTTTTTTACCACAGTTATCTGTACCCGTTCATTTTATGAGTTCACCCCCAAATCATTTCTTTTTTACAACGGTTATCTACACCCACTCATTTTATGAGTTCACCCCCAAATTATTTTTTTACCACAGTTATCTGCACACACTCATTTTATGAATTCACCCCCAATTTTTTTTTAAATAATTACATTTAAAAGACTATATTTTTTTTTATTAATTTACACAAAATATAATAAAATCAACCCTAATTTATACATTTACCAAATCACCCATATTTTTAGAAAAAAAAAATTGTAAAAACATAATTAAGAAAAAATATCGAAATTAGGCACAAATCTCGATTTTTTTTTCTTTTTAATTTTTCTTCCCATTTTTAAATTTTATTCCAAACTTTTTATTTCTTCGTTTTTTTTTTTTGTTTCCTACTTTTTTTTCATTAGTATTTCTTTAAATTTTAATACAAAATAATATTATATGTATGATTTTATTATAATCTCTCCGTTCCAGTGAAAGCTCCCCATGAGCTTCGGGCACGGAGGTTAAAAAATATGATATAATAAGTGGATGTATGAGCGGTGATATGATTGAAAGAGAGAAGAATATAATGAGATGTGAGAGGGAATAATTTGTCAAAAAAGGATTAGGTAACTTTTATTTGGGAAAAATGAATAAGGAAAGTTGGGTAGCTTTCACTAGGACGGAGGAGTAGTCGGTAATACAATAAGTAATAACCAGTAATACCATAAACAGTAATCAGTAATATCATTAACAATAATTAGTAATATCTTATATAAAATAAATAATTACACACATCTAATTATATTCAGTAATATCAAAAATAATTATTAGTAATACCACAAACATTAATCAATAATACCATTAATATTAATCAGTAAATTTTTATACAATAACAAATAATTCCACACATCTAATTATATTCAATAATACAAAAAACAATTAATAGTAATATCATGAACATTGATCTGTAATATCTTATACATTAACAAATAATTCCACAAATCTAATTATATTTAATAATACCATAAACAATAATATGTAATACCATAAAAATAATAATAATCAGTAATGTCTTAAACAATAATAAATAATTTCACATAATCAGTAATATCACAAACAATAACCAGTAATACCACAATTAATAATTAATAATACTGTAATCAATAATCATTAATATTAATTCAATAGTGTATTAATAGTAATACCAGTACAAATAATACCACTAACAATAATATCATAAAAATAATACCAGTACCAATAATACCATAAAAAAGTGGAGAGAGTGCAGATCGGGGTGTACTGAAGAAAATAGGGGGTGCACATTACCAAGCCCAATTGAAGGAAAACATATCCCAATGGGAGGGCACCCTAGGTCAGCAGTCGTCGCCTGGGACTTCATCAACAAGGTCACCGGCTCCGAGTGTCGGTCGGTTAGAGATCCATCAACAACATACTCACAGTCCTCCGTCGGGCCGCCGTTAGCCGAAGAAAGAGGCTGCGCAGGAGCAGGGTGAAGAAGACGGAAGATGCAATGTAGCTTCGATTTGGGCAGAGATGAACGACGAGAGAGAGGCAACGTCGATCCGAGTGTTGCAGGCGAGCGCCATTGATGCCGGAGAAGCTCCTAGTTCACGAACGCAAGGGAGATTGATCGAAGCAGTCGCGTTGGTGGTCGAAATGAGGAGAGAAATTCGGCCGCCATGGATCGTGGCCGAGATGGAAGATTATGTCGATTGTCATGGAAGTGAAGAATTGCGACGATTGCGATTCGAGGAGGGGTCTCAAGATTCAGCGGTCGAGACGGAAGCGCCTCCGTCGCCATCGATGGGGTGGTCGGGCATGGTGGTTGCTGAGTCACCCGCCGACAATGGATTTCCGACTGGTCCTTTACTCATCAAATTAAAATTAAAATTCAGGTGCATCGCCGATCGACTATAATAAAATTATACCTATAATATTATTTTGTATTAAAATTTTAAAAATACACATGCAAAAATGGAAAAGAAAGGCAGGAAAATTTAAAAAGGAAAAGAAAAAAAAAATGAAGAAAAAAAAAATTTGGAAAAAAAATTGAAAATGGGAAGAAAAAAGGAAAAGAGAAGGGGGAAGAAAAATAGTAAGCCCATTTATTCAAAAATTTAACGTAAGAAATAGGAACATGGCCTAATCTACGATGACAACACTGAAAAGAGGCCTTCAGCGACGAGCTTCGTAAAGCAGTGACCAAGGCTGGAGTACCCTGCTCCAAGGCATAAAGTCCTAGACTATGCCGACCCCTCGCCAAAGGTTTCTTGGTCGCCCAATTCTGAATGACAAATGAGTCATTAGCAAACAAAATATCAACAGGAAAGTCTGAAGTAAACTTACTAATGATAACAATTTCTTAGTAAGATGTGGTACGACGAGCACATCTGACAGATGAACATCCTTATTACCCGAACACGACCCAACATGAGTGATCAGAATAGTAGATCCATTAATTACAATAACATAATCGTTACCAGAATACGGGTGAAGGTTATCAAAATCAGTTGAGCGAGGAGTCATGTGAGCGGATACACCACTGTCGAGTAACCAATCTGAGGTCGGAGGTTATGAGATATGACACTGAGTGTCAAGAGCATGAGCAAGGTTGGCCGCAGAGGGGGCAGGGTGAGCATAACGTTCCGGATAGCGATTGGCATAATAGCCCTGTTGTCGGTAGATCTGGCAAGTCGGAGAGCGACGAGCTGGATCTGAACCACCAGGCGAAGATGCAGTGGTCGTCTGGCCACCAAAATTCCGAGAAGAATTGTTATGGGATTTGGCGCCAGGGCGAGGAGACTTGCCCGGACGAGCAGAAGCTGAAGGCCAGAACAAGCGAGGATGAGGAATACATCGAGCGAGTATACTGCTCGTAGTTTAGAGCTTGATGGATAAGATCGCGAAAAATCGGCATGAGCGTCATGGCCATGCGAGTGTCAGAAAAACCGACGAACTGGGGGCCAAGACCAGTGAGGAACTAGTGGGACTTGTCGTCATCCCCAACAGGCTTGCCAATAGAAGCAAGTTGATCGAAGAGGGCACAAAACTTCTTGCTGTAATCGTCGACAGAGGTCGAACCGCGACGAAGGGAGAGTAACTGGTTTCACAATTGATTTATGTGAGGGGCCGAGGTATGGTTGTAGGCAGCCTCGAGAGCAACCCATATGGAACGCGAGGTGTCACAGACGATGACCTCGGCCATGTCTTCTTCAGAAATAAAGGAAAGAAGGAGACTAATGATCTTCTGATCCTTTTCAAACCAAGCAATGTAAGTAGGGTTGGGAGTCTATTCACTAGATATGGTGATCGACTTGGCCGGAGCGGGTCTCGTACCATGAACATGAGAGATGAGATCATGGCTTGATAGGACCGGGACTACCTGATTTCTCCAAATGAGGTAGTTGGAGGATGATAGTTTATTGGTCAAAAGATGGATCAAAACGTTGAGAGGGATGGCAGAGGGGGAAGGTGCCACCGCCGCCATGAGGGGGAAGGGAAGAATGTAGCGTGAAACTTTAGAGAGAAAATTAGGGTTTCGATGAGTCGGACTGATACCATGTGAGAATAGGTATGTGATCACCATTAATGAGGTGATAAGAATTGTTGGGAATAAAATGATTTTGATTTAGATACCAAAACCCCTGATTGATGATGTTCAGATTAGTTGAGATATGCTCAAGTCTAGTTCAGGCAAGTTGTCTCAGTACACTTGAGTAAGTAGAATGCTTAAGTTAAAAATCTCAGGAATGTTGTGAGATTTTAGAGTTCAGGATAGTTGTCCAAAGCTGGAATGTTAGGCAGCTTGATAAGTGTTAAGTGTCTAGGCCAAAGTTGCTGAACTTTCAGGACAAGCTGACCAAGTGGACAACTGAGCTGAAGAGATCAAGAACATTAAAGCAATGATCATAAATGCAAATGATCAAAACAGTTGAAGTACAAATGATCAAGAGCATTGAATGCCAAAGCTCACAGAAGACACATTCAATGAAGCATTTATTGCCAATCATGCCTGAACCAAGCATTGAAGACTTAGAGCATTAAAGAGTGAAGCATTGAATGAATGTTGGAACATTCTAAATTGCAGCAGGAATGTTCAGGGAGCTTGTCCCATCTGACCGTTGGTTGAGTGTAGAGTTTGCCACAAATCAACCTTGGGAAATGTGCATATTTGGAATCTGACACAAGACTTCTCAGCCGCATTTTTCAGAAGTCAACACATTCATTCAAACAACCATTGAAGAGCCCTTTTACACAGTGGATAAAAGGATGCCAAGCTTCATAGCCGTTTCAATGGTGCTGCAAATAGACAAGTTTGAATTGCTATCTCTCCAACGGTTAGTTGTTTAAATTTGCCTATAAATACAGAAGTGATCAAAGGGATTCATAATCCAACTACAAGCTATCAAACTATTATCAAGCTTTCAAAGGAAACCAAGCTGTTCTTCAGAATCCCAAGTTTCCTGAATCACTTCAATTAGCTAAGCCAATCTTTGTAAACATCCAAAGCTTAGCATTGAGATATCCTAAGCCTTTACACTGTTCTTATTGTAAAGAATATCTCTACTAGTTGGAACCAAACCTCAAACCCTTATCTCATTTAGTGAAGAGAGTGTTTGTTGTAGAAGTGAGGAGTTAAGGACTGTTAGTGTGAAACACAGTCTTAACTCAGAGAGATTGAGCACTAGGACTCAGATTATCCTAGGGATCAAAGCACTAAGAGAGTGTTGTTGATTAGTGCACCTTGGCACTATAAAACAAGCTAATTCCATTGTGAAGGAATTATCCTGTTCAATCAGGGAAAGTGGATGTAGGAGCTTGAGTCTCTGAACCACTATAAACTTGTGTGCCATTTACTTACTGCATTCTTTATTGCACTTGCATTCAATCATATTTTAAAGAAGCAAAACTCAGTAAGTTAAGAAAAACTGTTTTGGACAAAGTCCCTGATAACTGTATCTTTTCAGAAATTAACTTGGAGTATTTCTTTGAGTCAAAGGCCAACCAAATTCCGCACTTAGCAACTCTTTTAGATATTTAGACAACTGATCACTCAATAGTAATCAGTAGGACAAGTATCTATCAAAGTTCACACTCAGGCTTGTTGTGAGACAACCTGCCTGATAAGACAAGTTTGTCAAAAAGAAAAGAATTTGCATACACAAGTGCATTCCCCCCCCCCCATACACTTGTGTCATACTCCACCAAGGACCAACAAGTGGTATCAGAGCAGGGGTTCAAAGACCACTGCCTCTGAAAATCATTGATTTTCAAAATCACATTTTCTGTGGTCACTGAACTGATCCAAATTTCTGAAAAACCTATCTGTGTTCATCTTATATTATTTATGTTGAAATGGCTAACAATGCAGTTCCAGGGGATGCTGTTAACACCATCAACAACATGGGTCCAAACCAAGTCAATCATATTTCTCATCACAAACTGCCAATGTTCTCAATTGAGAACTATGATTTCTGGAAGATCAGGATGAGAGCACATCTTGCTTGCCAGCATGATGAGATGCTTAAAGTCATCACCAGAGGGCCCTTCACATTCACTAAAGCAAATCCCAAGCTCACTGATGCTCAAAAAGCAGATCCAAGGGAGTTGCTGCCAAAGGATGAAGATGACTTTACAGCTGAATAAAGAAAAAGGCACAACCTGAACTACATTGCCATGAACACATTGTACCAGACTATTCCAGATGCAGTGATGGGAAGAGTATACCACTGTACATCAGCTAAAGAGATTTGGGACACCTTAGCACTTATGTGTGAAGGTACCCAAAAGATAAAAGAAAACAAGCTTCAAGTGGCTATCCAAAAATATGAACAATTCTCTATGGAAGCCAATGAAACTACTGATCATCTTGATGGCAGATTCACTGACATCATGAATGAGATAAACTCTCTTGGCAAGTTCTATGCCAAAAGAGAGGTTGCTTTGAAGATTCTGAGAAGTCTCACATCCAAGTGGGACATATACTCAGTCATGATGCAAAACACTAGCAATCTTGACAACATGCCAATGCAACAAGTATTCTCTGAACTCAAAGCATATGAGTTTGATTTGAACAGAAAGAAAGTACATGAAGAGCCATCCTCCTCTAGCAAAGGTGTTGCTTTCAAGGCTGCTGAAACAGAAAAGAAGAGTACTCAAAGATCCTCTCAATCTGTTTCAAAATCTGAAATAAAGGAGGAGCTGACACTCATGGCTAGAAGATTTGAGAAGCTCAACTCCAGATTTGGTAGATACAAAAAGTTCTACCAAGACAACAGAACCAGAAGGAGATTCAGTTCTCCTGACAACAAATCAGAGGACAAAGCCTCTAATGAAAAGAAAGAAGACAGATATGCTGATAGGAAGAAATACAGCAAAGGTGAACCATCATCATCAAGGAGGAAGGAGTCCTCAAGCAAGAAAAATGATGATGAAGATGTGTGTTACAACTGCCAGAAAAAGGGTCACTTTCAGTATGATTGTCCTGAGCTTAGTGCCAAAGAAAGAAAAGAAAGGCAGAACAAAAGAGACAAGAGGCTGAACAACAGAAAGGCCATGATAGCTGGAGATTCAGCAAGTGAAGAGAGTGTCTACTCTTCTGATGATGGACTGTTCTCCAACAGTGACAGTGATGATGACTGTCAAATGGCATTTTAAAATGATGAGGTATGTTCATCTTCTAATTCTTCTAATTCTTCAAATAACACACATGAGTCCAGTGAAATCCACTTGAAACTCAACTTTGGAAAGTTACTTGAGGATTTCACCAGGCTAAGAGAAGTATGCAATATGGCACTTAGAGAAAATGAGCTACTGAATTCTAAAGCTCAAACTCCCAACCTTCCTGAACCAGAGTTTGACTTTAAATCAACTGAGTTGTATCAGCAGATTGTGAGAGAACATGAGGAAATGTCTCTCAAAGTCTCTGAACAACAAAAGTTGATTGATGATCAAGAACTGGCCTTAAGGAAAAAGGATTTTGATCTTAGAATTCTTCAAGCAAAATTTGACAATCTCTCAAGTGAATTTGATACTCTGAAATTGAGTGAGGGGAGCTTCAAAAGACCATTTGCTCAAGGGTTTCAAAGACCATTTGCTCAAAAGGGTTTCAAAGACCATTTGCTCAAAAGGGTGGATTAGGCTATAATCCATTTGAACCCTCACCTGGTCTTAGTATTGCCTCATCAAGCAATTCTAAGATGACTTTTGTAAGATTAGTGGCACAACAAAATGAAATGGAAGTAAATCAACCACTGATCAAGGACAAGGGTAAAGGAATTTTTATACCAACTCAAGTAAACAATGTCCCTAAACCCATACCTAAGGAAAAGGTTAAAGACATTGCTTACAGGAGAAATGAGGGTCAGAAAGGTAGAACCAATGGAAGGCCAACCTATCTGAATCCTCATCAGAGAAGTTGTCCAAAATCTGTTCAGAAAAGGCCAACTCAAATGAGGCAACCTCAACTGAATGGATTAAGGCCAATCCCCTCTGACAGGTATAAAACATTCAGGAAGCCTGGACCTTACATGCCAAATGGAAAAGGCCATCCAAAACCCTATCCTCAAAGGTCTTACCAAGCTGCACCTAAGTCTAGTAACTTCAGGAGAAATGTCCCAAAGAAATATACCAACTCTCCTAAACCTTACAAGACTAACACTTATACACAGAAATCACCCAAGGCATTTAAGGGTCAAACTGTGTATGTAGATGTAAATGGAAACCAAGTCAGTCACTTTGAGTCAATCAGAGTAATCAAGCAGATTTGGGTTCCAAAAGGTACAGCTAACCCTCTAGGACCCAACACTCAAAGGGTACCTAAATTTTGACTTTGCAGGGCTGCAAGGACCACAAGAAGAAGAGAAGCATCAACAAGAAAACAGCATGGTACTTGGACAGTGGATGTTCAAGACACATGACTGGGAACAAAGAGCTTCTCTCAGATTTCATAGAAAAGGATGGTCCTTCAGTAACCTTTGGAGACAGCTCTCAAGGGATCACAAGAGGTTATGGTACATTAAACATTGGTAGTGTTAAAATTACTGATGTCTCATATGTCCTAGGCCTAAAATATAACTTGCTGTCTATAAGTCAAATCTGTGATAAAGGATATTGTGTTGAATTTGCACCAAATGAATGTATTATCAAAAATAACTCAACACAACAGGTGCTACTAACAGGGGTGAGAAAGGGAAATGTCTATTTTGCAGATTGGAGCAAAACCCCTGAAGCAGTTTGTCTTGTTGCCAAAAGCACAAGTGAGCAAAGCTGGTTGTGGCACAAAAGACTAAACCACCTGAACTTCAAAACCATCAACAAGATTGCAAGAAACTCTCTAGTTAAAGGGCTGCCAAATCAAGTGTTCACCAAAGAACATATATGCCAGCCATGTCAGGAAGGAAAGCAGATCAAAGCTTCATTCAAATGGAAGCCTGTCATCTCAACTGAGAGAGTTCTACAACTACTACATATGGATCTATTTGGACCAATAATCTCAGTAAGTATAAATGGAAGAAAATATACTTTAGTTGTTGTTGATGATTTTTCCAGGTACACTTGGGTAGTATTCTTGCTGAACAAAAAGGAGACCCAAGTCAAGTTACCTGAATTGATGATGAGATTGAGCAATGAAAATGGCCTAAGTATTGTTAAGATCAGATCTGACAAAGGCACTGAATTCATAAACTCATACATCAATGAGTACTGCAGCAAGAATGGCATCACTCATGAAACTTCAGCAGCAAGAACACCTCAACAAAATGGGGTTGCTGAAAGAAGGAACAGGACCTTGAAAGAGGCAGCAAGAACATTGATTGCTGAATCCAAACTGCCTAAAAGGTTCTGGGCTGAAGCCATTAGCACTGCATGTCACACTCAAAACAGATCCTTAATCACCAAAGGACAAGGTAAAACTCCATATCAAATATGGAAAGGTAGATTGCCCACTGTTGCTTATTTTCACATATTTGGTTGTAAGTGTTTCATTCACAATAATGGGAAATAGCAATTGAAAGCTTTTGACAGCAAAGCTGGTGAAGGAATATTTGTTGGATATTCACAAATCAGCAAGGCTTACAGAGTTTACAATTGTAAAACTCTTATTGTGGAAGAAACACCTCATGTTGTGTTTGATGAATCTATTGACGAGTTCAGGGATAGAAACCTGAATATTGATGAGATAACACAAAGAACAACCAGAGTAAGGCTTCAAAGCAAGGAAACAGTGTTTCTAGATGTTGCCCAACCTGAACTACATGATAATAAAAAACTGGACAACCTACCTGATGGCAATCAACCAGAAACCAATCAACCTGAAGGATAAATTGAACTGACTGACCCCATCCCAGTTCAAAACCAGGTAACAACTACCAATGAAGAAGCAGGCAATGCTGAGGTAGTAAATGGATCCAATATTCAAGGGGGAACCAATGAAAATGTCAACTTATCTGACAATGAGGACAATACCCCTGAATATGATCCTGAACTTGATCCTTCAATTAACTTTCCTGAATTTAATGAATCTAGTGATCCAACCTCAGATGAGGACAATCCTCCTGAAGGGATCAGGTCTAGAAGGACTTGGCTGCAAAACCACCCATCTAGCCTGATACTTGGTAATCCAAGTGAAGGGATCAAAACTAGAAGATTTCATGGAGAAAGTGCTTTGTTTTGTTGTTTCCTTTCAGAACAGGAACCAAAAGACATTGAGGAAGCACTGCAAGATACCAACTGGATCATAGCCATGCAAGAGGAGCTGAACCAGTTTACCAGAAATGAAGTATGGGAGCTGGTAGATAGGCCAACTCATCAAGATGTCATTGGAACCAAATGGGTGTTCAAAAATAAGAAAAATGAAAATGACATCATTGTGAGAAACAAAGCAAGACTGGTGGCCAAGGGATATTGTCAATCTGAAGGGATTGATTATGATGAGACTTTTGCTCCAGTGGCCAGACTTGAGGCAATCAGACTCTTCTTAGCATATGCAGCTCACATGAGGTTCAAGGTGTATCAAATGGATGTGAAGAGTGCATTTCTCAATGGGGTGCTCAAAGAAGAAGTATATGTTGAACAGCCCCCAGGCTTTGAAGAAGGAGACAAGGTGTACAGATTGAAGAAAGCTCTCTATAGCTTAAAGCAAACTCCAAGAGCTTGGTATGACACCTTATCACAGTTTCTTCTAGATCATGGTTTTGTCAAAGGCACTGTTTACAGAACCTTGTTCAGAATCTGTGAAGGAGATGATATCTTGTTAGTCCAAATCTATGTGGATGACATTATATTTGGATCTCCAAATGAGAAGCTGTGTGAGAAGTTCTCCAAACTCATGTAGAGCAAATTTGAGATGTCCATGATGGGATTGATGAATTTATTCTTAGGACTTCAAGTCACTCAATCAAAGAAGGGAATATTCATCAATAAGGCCAAGTATACAAGGGACATGATCAAAAAATTTGGATGTGCAACAAGCAAGCCAGTCAGAATTCCTATGAATACTAACTGGAAAATGGATCTTGATGAAAGTGGAGAATCAACAAACTCCACTAACTACAGGGGAATCATAGGATCCTTGCTATATCTCACTGCAAGCAGGCCTGATATCACATTTGCAGTTGGAGTGTGTGCAAGATTTCAAGCCAATCCAAAGAAGAGCCATATTGATGCTGCCAAAAGAATCCTAAGATATCTCAAGGGATCTGAGAATCTTGGATTATGGTATCCTGCTGATGATAACATTGAGCTCACTGGATATTCAGATGCAGACTATGGAGGATGTAGAATTGACAGAAAATCCACCTCAGGAACATGTCAATTCTTGGGCAGCAAGCTTATCTCATGGTTCTCCAAGAAGCAAAATACAGTTGCAACTTCAACAACTGAAGCAGAATATGTAGCAGCTGGAAGTTGCTGTGCTCAGATACTTTGGCTCAGGCAACAACTTAGAGACTACAAAGTCATCTCAAATGAAGTGCCAATATTCTGTGACAACAATAGTGCAATTGCCATCTCACAGAATCCAGTGCTCCACACCAGATGCAAGCATGTGGATATCAAGCATCACTTCATAAGGGATCATGTGGAGAAGAAAGAAATCAAGCTTGTCAAAATTCACACTGATAAGCAAAAAGCTGATATCTTAACTAAGCCTCTAGCTGAAGCAAGGTTCTTGGAATTGTCAGCTGAATTGAGCTTACTTGATCCAGGCAAGATGGAGAAATGAGGAAAGAAAGCTCATATGAAGGGGGAAGCTCATTAAGGTGAACTTCAGCAAAGTTGACCAACCTCACTGAAGCAGTCTACCAAAGAGGGAAACTCAGCAAAGTTGTCCCTATGGTGTTCAGCAATGTTGGTCAGGAGCTTTGTCCAAGTGGGACCCAGTCAGCAACATTGGGACCCACTCAGGCATGTTGATCAAGCAATTTGACCTTCACAGAAATCAAAACACATCTCAGGATGTTTGTCCGAGTTAATTGGATAATCATTGCTATTTTTAGCATTTATTAGACATTTAAAAGATTTCTTGGTCTAAGAGTAGGCCATTTTAGGATGGAGTGTGCTATAAAGATTTTTACCACCAAAAAGGCAAATCAACATTTAATGCAAAATCTTAATTAAGATTTCATGAATTCTTGAGCCTTCATCAAGACCATTGATTTGCATTAAAACTTCATCAAACCGCCTAAAGCCCACTACCCCACTTTATCCAATTGGTTTTTACTTTTACCCTCTGTTATTCTCTATTAACCAACGGTTAATAAACTCCCCACATATATAAACTCCTCAGTTTTTACTTCCATCCTTACGCTCTCATAATTCCAAACTCTCAAGTTTTTCAAACCCTCTCAAAACCTGCAACTCCTCTCCAAAAAAACCTACCCAAATTCTCATATAATCCATGGCTCCCAAAATCAAAAGAGAAGAACTTGTAGATTTCAATGATTCCTCCCTGGACATTGATTTCTCCTATCTTAGCAACTCAAACTCTCTGTGGTTTGAAAAGTTGGTGGCTTTTGATAGCCCAGATACAGAAGTTCATCCTGTACTCCATTGGCTTAGGGAAACATGCCTAGAAAAATTTCTTGGCACCAAGCCTGATTCCTGCCTGAATTCCTTCATGGCTGAATTCTTTGCCCATCTCAGATGGAAGGGCAAAAAGGGTGATGTGTGCACCAAGCTCACATATGCTGAGGAAGATGAAGATGAAGAAAGCCAACACACCATCATCTTCACTGCTGAGGATCTGGATGCTAGCTTTGGGCTACCATCAGAAGGCCAGAATCCTGAAATTTACAAAGAAGGAGATGATCAGGAGTTCTACTATCCATGGATGATAGTACCCAAGAAACTTGTAAGTGCTCAGAACAAGAACACCTTAAAGCCTGTTTATAGGCATTTGTTTGACTGTGTTGTGAAGAGTCTGTTGAGCCATTCTGGTAGTGCTCAGAATAAGTTGGGATTCTCTTCATTTTTGGCTGTGCTTTTGGTGGTTGGGCTTTTCTTTTTCTTGGAGAAGCTCTGGGTGCTGGTACAACATCAACTGCTTTCTTTGAAGCTGCATCTTGCTTCCTCTTTTCTGTTTTGGAAGACAGCTTCCTGAACATCACCATTTGAGCTGAAAAAGGCTTTGGCTTGGCTTGAAGGTGGGTATAGTGAGCAAATGCCTATAAAGACAGAAGCATTGAATGAATGTTGGAACATTCTAAAGTAGCAGCAAGAATGTTCAGGGAAGTTGTCCCATCTGACCGTTGGTTGAGTGTAGAGTTTGCCACAAATCAACCTTGGGAAATGTGCATATTTGGAATCTGACACAAGTCATCTCAGCCGCATTTCTCAGAAGTCAACACATTCATTCTAGCAACCATTGAAGAAGCTTTTACACAGTGGATAAAAGAATGTCAAGCTTCATAACCGTTTCAATGGTGCTACAAATAGACATATTTGAATTGCTATCTTAGTTGTTCAAATTTGCCTATAAATACAGAAGTGATCAAAGGATTCAAATATCCAACTACTTGCTATCAAACTACCATCAAGCAAATCAAAGGAAACCAAGCTATTCTTCAGAATCCCAAGTTTCCTGATCACTTCAATTAGCTAAGCCAATCTTTGTAATCATCCAAAGCTTAGCATTGAGATATCCTAAGCCTTTACACTGTTCTTGTTGGGAATAAAATGAGATATGTTTTGATTTAATACCAAAACCCCCTGAGACTTGCCTAAGTCATGATTGAATGTGTTCTAGAAATGTTAGAACATATAGAATAAAGACTAGATGAGAAGCTGGTATGTTAGGCAGCTCTTAGATGATTAGATGCACAATTTGAGGGGGAACACATGCTTAGAAGTTCATCTAGAACAAGTCCCCTCAAGGCTCAAACTCTGGATACAACACTAAGTCTTTTGAAGACCAACTATGCTGATCAGGAGAGTTGTCCAGAGTAGTTGTCTCAGTACAAGAAATCAAGATCAAGTGCTCTGAAAGCCTGAGGTCAACTATGCTGAAAAGATAGAGACAACCAAACCCTAAAGAACTACAAATCAACATGCTAAGATCACCTTGAAGTGAAGCAAAAGGTATGAGTCAAGTCATCTGAAGAAGAGCAAGCCAACCTTGCTGATAAGCAAGACTGGTGATAGTGATAAGGAGAGTTGTCCAAATGATGAGGAATGTTGTCCTATCAATGGAACAACCTTCAGAAGCCATGTCCAAGTCTTAACAAGAGAATCTGAAAGTCAGACATTGGGTAGAGTACTGCAGAATGAAGACAAAGTCTTAACAGCCGTTTATTTCCCAAATGAGGACATGTCACTATCAAGATTCTGTCTTCTGAGTTGAAGAACTGAAAGAAGACATTTATGGACATTTGAGGCTGCCTCTCCAACGGGCAAATCCTTCATTTGTCTATAAATACAGAAGTGTGAAGACCATTTGAAAGCATCCAACTAAATCTCAACTTGACAACTATCCTACAAGCAAGAGTGCTTTCAAGCTTTCAAAAGAATATCTTAGTCTTCATACACTTCTTCTAAGCTGAACCTATTGTATATCCATACACAAGCTTAGAGAGATATCCTATCCTTATACACTGATCTTCACTGTAAAGGATATCTCATTAGTTGGAACCTTACTTCAATCCTCATATCTTTCAAGAGTGAAAGTGAGAAGGTTGTAGTAGTAGAAGTGGTAGGAGCTGACTGTTGAGAGAAGAACAGTTCAGTTCTGAGTTGAGAAGAGGGTACTAGGACTCTAGACATCCTAGGGATCAATTCACCAAGGAGTGGTGTTATTGATCAAGTGCACCTTGGCACTATAAAACAAGTTAATTCCAAGAGTGAAGGAATTATCCTGTTCAATCAGGGAAAGTGGATGTAGGAGCTTGAGTCTCTGAACCACTATAAACTCTTGTGTTGATTTACTTTCAAGTACTTACATACATTCAACACTGCACACAAAACTGATCTTTCAAAGGATAAACTTTCAAAGACTGTGCAAAACTGATTTGGACAAGTTCCCTGAAACAGGACTGTATTGAATTGACTAAGTGATTTCAGAAACTAAAGGAGTCTAAACTAAAAGGGCCAATCACTATTCCGCACATATAACTCCCCTAGATAGTTATTCAACTAAGTACTATTGAGTACTTAGTAGTCTGATTATCTTAGAAGAGTTAATCATCTTCAGCAGAGTTGTCCAAGACAACCTTGCTGAGCTCTGGTTTTGATCAAGTTAGAAAAGAATTTGCATACAAGTGTATTCCCCCCCCCCCCATACACTTGTTATATACTCCTTTCAGGACCAACAGTTCTTATTGTAAAGGATATCTCTACTAGTTGGAACCAAACCTCAAACCCTTATCTCATTAAGTGAAGAGAGAGTTTGTTGTAGAAGTGAGGAGTTAAGGACTGTTAGTGTGAAACACAGTCTTAACTCAGAGAGATTGAGCACTAGGACTCAGATTATCCTAGGGATCAAATCACTAAGAGAGTGTTGTTGATCAGTGCACCTTGGCACTATAAAACAAGCTAATTCCATTGTGAAGGAATTATCCTGTTCAATCAGGAAAGTGGATGTAGGAGCTTGAGTCTCTGAACCACTATAAATTGTGTGCCATTTACTTACTGCTCTTTTATTTCACTTACATTCAATCATATTTCAAAGAGCAAAACTCAGTAAGTTAAGAAAAACTGTTTTGGACAAAGTCCCTGATAACTGTGTTTTTCAGAAATCAACTTGGAGTATTTCTTTGAGTCAAAGGCCAACCACATTCCGCACTTAGCAACTCTTTTAGATATTTAGCCAACTGATCACTTAATAGTAATCAGTAGGACAAGTATCTATCAAAGATCACACTCAGGCTTGTTGTGAGACAACCTGCCTGATAACACCAGTTTGTTAAAAAGAAAAGAATTTGCATACACAAGTGCATTCCCCCCCCCCCCCATACACTTGTGTCATACTCCACCAAGGACCAACAAGTGGTATCAGAGCAGGGGTTCAAAGACCACTGCCTCTGAAAATCATTGATTTTCAAAATCACATTTGCTGTGGTCACTGAACTGATCCAAATTTCTGAAAAACCTATCTGTGCTTATCTTATATTATCTCTATTAAAATGGCTAACAATGCAGTTCCAAGAGATGTTGTTAACACAATCAACAACATGGGTCCAAACCAAGTCAATCATATATCTCATCACAAGTTGTCAATGTTCTCAATTGAGAATTATGATTTCTGGAAGATTAGAATGAGAGCACATCTTGCCTGCCAGCATGATGAAATGCTCAAAGTAATCACCAGAGGGCCATTCACATTCACCAAAGCAAATCCCAAACTCACTGATGCTCAGAAAGCAGATCCAAGGGAGTTGCTACCAAAGGATGAGGATGATTTTACAGCTGAAGAAAGAAAAAGGCACAACCTGAACTACATTGCCATGAATACATTGTACCAGACTATTCCAGATGCAGTGATGGGAAGAGTGTACCACTGCACATCAGCAAAAGAAATTTGGGACACCTTAGCACTTATGTGTGAAGGTACCCAAAAGATAAAAGAAAACAAGCTTCAAGTGGCTATCCAAAAATATGAACAATTCTCTATGGAAGCCAATGAAACTATTGATCATCTTGATGGCAGATTCACTGACATCATGAATGAGATAAACTCTTTTGGCAAGTTCTATGCCAAAAGAGAAGTTGTCTTGAAGATTCTGAGAAGTCTCACATCTAAGTGGGACATATACTCTGTCATGATGCAAAACACTAGCAATCTTGACAACATGCCCATGCAGCAAGTGTTCTCTGAACTCAAAGCATATGAGTTTGATCTGAATAGAAAGAAAGTTCATGATGAGCCATCCTCCTCAAGCAAAGGTGTTGCTTTCAAAGCTGCTGAAATAGAAAAGAGTACTCAAAGATCCTCTCAATCTGTTTCAAAATTTGAAATGAAGGAGGAGCTGGCACTCATGGCAAGAAGATTTGAGAAGCTCAACTCCAGATTTGGTAGATACAAGAAGTTCTACCAAGACAACAGAACCAGAAGGAGATTCAGCTCTCCTGACAACAAATCAGAGGACAAAGTCTCTGATGAGAAGAAAGAAGAAAGATATGCTGACAGAAAGAAGTACAGCAAAGCTGAATCATCATCATCAAGGAGGAAGGAGTCCTCAAGCAAGAAGAATGATGATGAAGATGTGTGTTACAACTGCCAAGAAAAGGGTGAACAACAGAAAGGCCATGGTAGCTGGGGAATCAGCAAGTGAAGGGAGTGTCTACTCTTCTGATGATGGATTGTTCTCCAACAGTGACAGTGATGATGACTGTCAAATGGCATTTGAAAATGAAGAGGTATGTTCATCTTCTAATTATTCTAATTCTTCTAATAACACACATGAGTCCAGTGAAATCCACTTGAAACTCAACTTTGGAAAGTTACTTGAGGATTTCACCAGGCTACAAGAAGTATGCAATATGGCACTGAGAGAAAATGAGCTACTGAATTCTAAAGTTCAAACTC
The DNA here is from genome assembly GCA_963675135.1 of Galeopsis tetrahit. Lineage (NCBI taxonomy): Eukaryota > Viridiplantae > Streptophyta > Magnoliopsida > Lamiales > Lamiaceae > Galeopsis > Galeopsis tetrahit. The sequence continues at coordinate 59,020,037 of OY776133.1, forward strand.
CCAACCTTCTTGAACCAGAGTTTGACTTTAAATCAACTGAGTTGTATCAGCAGATTGTGAGAGAGCATGATGAAATGTCTCTCAAAGTCTCTGAACAACAAAAGTTGATTGATGATCAAGAACTGGCCTTGAGGAAAAAGGATTTTGATCTTAGAATTCTTCAAGCTAAATTTGACAATCTCTCAAGTGAATTTGATACTCTGAAATTAAGTGAGGGGAGCTTAAAAATGAAAATGTCTGCCTTGAACAAATCTGCTAAGGCAATAGAGGAAATTCAAGGGTTTCAAAGACCATTTGCTCAAAAGGGTGGATTAGGCTATAATCCATTTGAACCCTCACCTGGTCTTAGTATTGCCTCATCAAGCAATTCTAAGATGACTTTTGTAAGATCAGTGGCACAACAAAATGAAATGGAAGTAAATCAACCACTGATCAAGGATAAGGGTAAAGGAATTTTTATACCAACTCAAGTAAACAATGTCCCTAAACCCATACCTAAGGAAAAGGTTAAAGACATTGCTTACAGAAGGAATGAGGTTGAGAAAGGTAGAACCAATGGAAGGTCAACCTATCTGAATTCTCATCAGTGGAGTTGTCCAAAACCTGTTCAGAAAAGGCCAACTCAAATGAGGCAACCTCAACTGAATGGATTAAGGCCCAACCCCTCTGATAGGTATAAAAACTTCAGGAAGCCTGGACCTTACATGCCAAAAGCAAAGGGCCATCCAAAACCCCATCCTCAAAAGTCTTACCAAGCTGCACCTAAGTCTAGTAACTTCAGGAGAAATGTCCCAAAGAAATTCACCAACTCTCATGAACCTTACAAGACTAACACTTATACACAGAAACCACCCAAGGCATTTAAGGGTAAGACAGTGTATGTAGATGTAAATGGAAACCAAGTCAGTCACTTTGAGTCAATCAGAGTAATCAGGCAGATTTGGGTTCCAAAAGGTACAGCTAACCCTCTAGGACCCAACACTCAAAGGGTACCTAAATTTTGACTTTGCAGGACTGCAAGGACCACAAGAAGAAGAGAAGCATCAACAAGAGAACAGCATGGTACTTGGACAGTGGATGTTCAAGACACATGATTGGGAATAAGGAGCTTCTCTTAGAATTCATTGAAAAGGATGGTCCTTCAGTAACCTTTGGAGACAGCTCTCAAGGAATCACAAGAGGTTATGGTACATTAAACATTGGTAGTGTCAAAATTACTGATGTCTCATATGTCCTAGGCCTAAAATATAACTTGTTGTCTATAAGTCAAATCTGTGATAAAGGATATAGTGTTGAATTTGCACCAAATGAATGTATTATAAAAAATAATTCAACACAACAAGTGTTACTAACAGGGGTGAGAAAGGGAAATGTCTATTTTGCAGATTGGAACAAAGCCCCTGAAGCAGTTTGTCTTGTTGCCAAGAGCACAAGTGAGCAAAGCTGGCTGTGGCACAAAAGATTAAACCATCTGAACTTCAAAACCATCAACAAGATTGCAAGAAACTCTCTAGTTAAAGGGCTGCCTAATCAAGTGTTCACCAAAGAACATTTATGCCAGCCATGTCAGGAAGGAAAGCAGATCAAAGCTTCATTCAAAGGGAAGTTTGTCATCTCAACTGAGAGAGTTCTTCAACTACTGCATATGGATTTATTTGGACCAATAATCCCAGTAAGTATAAATGGAAGAAAATATGCTTTAGTTGTTGTTGATGATTTTTCCAGGTACACTTGGGTAGTATTCTTGCTGAACAAAAAGGAGACCCAAGTCAAGCTACCTGAATTGATGATGAGATTGAGCAATGAAAAGGGCCTAAGTATTGTCAAGATCAGATCTGACAAAGGCACTGAATTCATAAACTCATAAATCAATGAGTACTGCAGCAAAAATGGCATCACTCATGAAACTTCAGCAGCAAGAACACCTCAACAAAATGGGGTTGCTGAAAGAAGGAACAGGACCTTGAAAGAGGAAGCAAGAACATTGATTGCTGAATCCAAACTGCCTAAAAGGTTCTGGGCTGAAGCCATTAGTACTGCATGTCACACTCAAAACAGGTCCTTAATCACCAAAGGACAAGGTAAAACCCCATATCAAATATGGAAAGGTAGATTGCCCACTGATGCTTAATTTCACATATTTGGTTGTAAGTGTTTCATTCATAATAATGGGAAAGAGCAATTGAAATCTTTTGACAGCAAAGCTGATGAAGGAATATTTGTTGGATATTCACAAATCAGCAAAGCTTACAGAGTTTACAATTGCAAAACCCTTATTGTGGAAGAAACACCTCATGTTGTGTTTGATGAATCTATTAATGAGTTCAGGGATAGAAACCTGAATATTGATGAGATAACACAAAGAACAACCAGACTAAGGCTTCAAAGCAAGGAAACAGTGTTTGTAGATGTTGCCCAGCCTGATCTTGATGATAATCAAATACTGGACAACCTACCTGATGGCAATCAACCAGTAGTCAACCAACCTGAAGGTGAAATTGAACTGACTGACCCCATCCCAGTTCAAAACCAGGTAACAACTACCAATGAAGAAGCAGGCAATGCTGAGGTAGTAAATGGATCCAATATTCAAGGGGGAACCAATGAAAATGTCAACTTATCTGACAATGAGGACAATACCCCTGAATATGATCCTGAACTTTCCTGAATTTAATGAGTCTAGTGATCCAACCTCAGATGAGGACAATCCTCCTGAAGGGATCAGGTCTAGAAGGACTTGGTTGCAAGACCACCCAACTAGCCTGATACTTGGTAATCCAAGTGAAGGGATCAAAACTAGAAGATTTCATGGAGAAAGTGCCTTGTTTTGTTGTTTCCTTTCAGAACAGGAACCAAAAGACATTGAGGAAGCACTTCAAGACACCAACTGGATCATAGCCATGCAAGAAGAGTTGAACCAGTTCACCAGAAATGAAGTATGGGAGCTGGTGGATAGGCCAACTCATCAAGATGTCATTGGAAGTAAATGGGTGTTCAAGAATAAGAAAAATGAAAATGACATCATTGTGAGGAACAAAGCAAGACTGGTGGCCAAGGGATATTGTCAATCTAAAGGGATTGATTATGATGAGACCTTTGCTCCAGTGGCCAGACTTGAGGCAATCAGACTCTTCTTAGCATATGCAGCTCACATGAGATTCAAGGTGTATCAAATGGATGTGAAGAGTGCATTTCTCAATGGGGTGCTCAAAGAAGAAGTATATGTTGAACAGCCCCCAGGCTTTGAAGAAGGAGACAAGGTGTACAGATTGAAGAAAGCTCTCTATGGCTTAAAGCAAGCTCCAAGAGCTTGGTATGACACCTTATCACAGTTTCTTCTAGATCATGGTTTTGTAAAAGGCACTGTTGACAGAACTTTGTTCAGAATCTGTGAAGGAGATGATATTTTGTTAGTCCAAATCTATGTGGATGACATTATATTTGGATCTCCAAATGAGAAGCTGTGTGAGAAGTTCTCCAAACTCATGTAGAGCAAATTTGAGATGTCCATGATGGGATTGATGAATTTCTTATTAGGACTTCAAGTCACTCAATCTAAGAAAGGAATATTCATCAATCAGGCCAAGTATACAAGGGACATTATCAAGAAATTTGGATGTGCTACAAGCAAGCCAGTCAGAATTCCTATGAATACTAACTGGAAAATGGATCCTGATGAAAGTGGAGAGTCAACAAACTCCACTAACTACAGAGGAATCATAGGATCCTTGCTATATCTCACTGCAAGTAGGCCTGATATCACATTTGCAGTTGGAGTTTGTGCAAGATTTCAAGCAAACCCAAAGAAGAGCCATCTTGATGCTGCCAAGAGAATCCTAAGATATCTCAAGGGATCTGAGAATCTTGGATTATGGTATCCAGCTGATGACAACATTGAGCTCACTGGATATTCAGATGCAGACTATGGAGGATGTAGAATTGACAGAAAATCCACCTCAGGAACATGTCAATTCTTGGGCAGCAAGCTTATCTCATGGTTCTCCAAGAAGCAAAATACAGTAGCCACATCAACAACTGAAGCAGAATATGTAGCAGCTGGAAGTTGCTGTGCTCAGATACTTTGGCTCAGGCAACAACTTAGAGATTACAAAGTCATCACAAATTAAGTTCCAATATTCTGTGACAACAATAGTGCAATTGCCATTTCACATAATCCAGTGCTACACACCAGATGCAAGCATGTTGATATCAAGCATCACTTTATAAGGGATCATGTGGAGAAGAAAGATATCAAGCTTGTCAAAATTCACACTGATAAGTAAAAAGCTGATATCTTGACTAAGCCATTAGCTGAACCAAGGTTCTTGGAATTGTCAGCTGAATTGGGCTTACTTGATCCAGGAAAGATGGAGAAATAAAGGAAGGATGCTCAATTTAAGGGGGGAAGTTCATTAAGTTGAACTTCAGCAAGGTTGACCAACCTCACTGAAGCAGTCTGCCAAACAGGGAAACTCAGCAAAGTTGTCCCTAAGGTATTTAGCAATGTTGGTCAGGGGATCTGTCCTAGTGGGACCCACTCAGCAACTTTGGGACCCACTCAGGCATGTTGATCAGGCAATTTGACCTTCACAGAAATCAAAACACACCTCAGGATGTTTGTCCGAGTAAATAGGATAATTATTGCTATTTTTAGCATTGATTAGACATTTAAAAGATTTCTTGGTCTAAGAGTAGGCCATTTTAGGATGGCGTGTGCTATTAAGATTTTTGCCCCCAAAATGGCAAATCATCATTTAATGCAAAATCACCTTTAAGATTGCATTAATTACTGTGCCATCATCAACACCATTGATTAGCATGTAACCTTCATCAAACCGCCCCAAACCCACTACCCCTCAATATTCAATTGGTTTTTAATTTTATCCACCTTTGCAAATTATTAACCAACGGTTAATAACTTTGCCTCATATATAAACTCTCCAGTTTTATCTTCTTCCCTACGCACTCATACTTTCCAATTCTCAAGTTTTTGAAAACCTATCAACTTGCAAATTTCTCCAAAACTACCCAATTCTCAAATTATCCATGGCTCCTAAAATCAAGAGAGAAGAACTTGTAGACTTCAATGATCCATCTTTGGACATTGACTTTGCCTATATCAGCAACACAAACTCTTTGTGGTTTGAGAAGCTGGTAGCTTTTGACAGCCCAGACAAAGAGGTTGAACCAGTCCTCCAATGGCTTAGGGAGGCAGGCCTTGAAAAGTTCTTAGGCACTAAGCCTGATTCTTGCCTGAATCCTTTCATGGCAGAATTCTTTGCCCATCTCAGATGGAAGGTCAAAAAGGGTGATGTATGCACTAAGCTGACATATGCTGAGGAAGATGAAGATGAAGAAAGCCAACACACCATCATCTTCACTACTGTTGGCATCTATCTGAAGGCCAAAATCCAGAAGTGTACAAAGAAGGAGAGGATCAGGAGTTCTACTATCCATGGATGATAGTACCCAAGAAACTTGTAAGTGCTCAAAACAAGAACACCTTAAAGCCAGTTTATAGGCACTTGTTTGACTGTGTTGTGAAGAGCTTGTTGAGCCACTCTGGAAGTGTTGAACAAATCAGTATGCCAAAATTGAGAGTGATGGCTGCTGTGATTGACTCTGCTGAAAAGAGAGTCAAGTTTGATTGGAAAAGTTTCATTCTGGACAAGATGATGAATGAAAAGTTCAAATTTAAATAGGTAAAGCACCACAAGGTGGTGGTTGATGGGAGACTCCAGTTTTGCACAAGAGCTAGCTTGCTCTTAGAAAGATTTGCTCACTACACCCATCTTCAAGCAAAGCCAAAGCCTTTTCCAGCTCAAAAGGTGATGTTCAGGAAGCTGTCTTCTAAGACAGAAAAGAGGAAGCAAGATGCAGCTTCAAAGAAAGCAGTTGTTGTTGTACCAGCAACCAGAGCCTCTCCAAGAAAAAGAAAAGCTCAACCTGTAAAAACTCAGCCAAAGATGAAGAAGATGAAGAAGATTCTGAGTAAATCTTCCCCAGAAAGCCAATCTAGAAGTGGAGATGCCACCTCTGAGGAGATTGAGAATGTTGCTGAAGAAGGAGTCAACCCCCCTGAAGAGGGTGAAGAATTCAGAGAGGTTGTCCCCTTACAACCTGAGTCTGTAACAGAGTTTAGGGACCTTGATAAGCCAACAAGGTCAGAAAGAAGAAGAAGAATAATCAAAACTTCTGAGAAGCAGAAGTTGATGGAAGAGGAGAAGAAGAAGAAGGAATTCTTCAAGGAGATTAGACAGGCAAGTAGGTCTAACTCCAAGTCCAAATCAAAGCCAAACAGCCCTGAAGCCAACTCTCCTGATATTCAATCTGAAAGAATATCTCCATCAAGACATGAAGAAGAGGAGTGCAAGACTCCTGAAGATGCCCCAATTGTTGCAAAGAAAGTTTACTCTCCTGAAGGTGCCCCTGACAGATCAGGTATTGATGTGCTGGCTGATTTAGTCAATCTTGAGGATATGCCTTTCTCCCTACTTGATCCAAGACTTCTTTCCTACACCAAGCTTCTTGAAACTGTTCTTCAAGAAGGTGATCAAGTTGTTTATCCACCCATTCCAGCCATTCCAATAACCTCCTCAGGAACATTGCTCTCTAAAGCACCTGAGTCCCAAATTGTCTTAAGCTCTTCTGAACCCAACCTATCTGAGCCCCAGCCCAACCTACCTGAATCAAAATCCAATCCCCCTGAATCCCAAGCCAACTCTTCTGAAGGAGATGGAAGTGAAGAAGAATACACATATGAGGGGATGTTGAGGCAGATTGCAAGAGCCAATGTGGATGAATTGTATCCAGGATTGAAGGATTATCCTAGGCTGCAACAACAGTTCTATGATCTCAGAGCACTTGTTGAGATCAAGGATAGAACTATGGTGGAAATAGCTCAGGCTATTCAGGATAAAGGAGCAAGCTGGTGGCAGGTTGAAGAAAACAGGCTTTTACACTTTGCCAATGTGAAGAAATCCAGTGTGTTGACCACTGAGGCCTTGTTTTGTGCAATTGTTCATGAGAAGGTGATTGCAGAAAGAGAGAGAATTGCACAAGGTATCAAGCATCCGGATAGCACCTCAGATGACAATGGTGATGATGATGATAACACCAATCCCAACCCTCCTGGCCTCAATTCTGCTCAGGTACATTACTTGACCTATCATTCTGTTAAGGACTCTGATCATTCAGAGGAGTTGACCAAAGATGGTAACTCAGTCCAAGATGCATTGGCCAAGGATGGTTCTTCTGAACCTGAGGCACAGTTTGACAATGTTGAGACTTCCATGGGAGAAGCTGGTTTGGCTAAAGCCTCATCAATGTCAGGACAGTTGGACATTGACCAGCCTTTAGTCATTCAGGATGACTCAGTGGCCTTGGGATGCCCAAGCACTGTGATCTCCCAACAACTGCCCTCTGTGGATCCTGTTGAGGATATGGAGGTGTCAGGTTTAGGAATGGAAGGAGTTGAAAAGGATGATAGAATTGAAAAATCAGAGGGAGATGATGAGGATTGTGTGATTACAGGTAGCTTGAGTGCACCAAATATAGAGGGAGAAGAAGTAGAAATATTGGGTGCAGCCCAATATGAGAGTCAGGCTATTCTTCAAGTCAAATCTGAACTTGATGAATCCCTTGGTGAAAGGAGGCCTGATTCTCCAATGAATGTGAGTCCATCTTATGTGAATGAAGAAGAAAAGAATAAAGTTGAAAATGAGAGAGAAGGTGCTGATGTATCAGACCTTATGGGAGAAAGAAAAAATGAGGGTGTTGAGGGAGATTTTACTAACACCTTGAGTTTTGCAGATTCTGTTGCTGTTACTATTGAACAAATTTTTGCAGATGCTTCCCTCACAGATATTCCAGTTGATGCTGATATTGACCTTGAAGCAGTCTCAGCAAATGTGTCCACATTGAACAAAATGTACTTTGAGCAAGCCAATGCCACTTAGGCTGGTTTACAGATTGCTACTCAGACTGCCATATTGAAGAGAAATCAGAGAAGTTGGACACACTGGTCAGGGAAGTTGGGAAAGCACATGTTGCAACAGTAGACACCCTTGATGACCAAGGCAAAACTCTAGCCTCTGTGGAGATGAGGCTAACTGGTTCAGAGGAAGTGATCTTGCCAACCTTGGATGCAAGAATTTGTGGTGTTGAAACTGGACTGCAAACAGTTTCAACAGAGGTAACCAAGGCAAAGAATGCAATGAGAAAATTCACAAATTCAGTAAAGAAAGAGCAGCAAGGTCTCAAAGATCTGTACAAGCACAATGTGAGAGCTTTGAGAAAAACAATCAAAGATGCCTTAAGACAGAGGACAGCAGCTCAAAGAAAGAAGGCTGAAGAATTGAAAGCTGCCATGGTGAAGGAAGCTGCAGAGAAGTTCACTGTTGAACTAATGGCTAAAGTGTCTGATCAAATTGTGGCCAACCTCACTGATCAACTACAAGCCAAACTTGATCAATCACTGAAAGCCACACTGGATGCTGAAAGTGTGTGGGGGGATGGTATCTAGTGTTTAAGTAAAAACAGAACAATGTTACACTGAATGTTGTGACAATTAGTGTAGCATTAACTCTAACAGAATGTGAATAAGTAAACACAGTACACAGCGGAAGTCTAAAACACTAAAACACAATACGAACACAATGGAATAATTTTTAACATAGATTTTATTAATAAAAAAACCTATGCTAAGCCTTACGGCGAAAAGTAACTTAGTTCCTAAGTTATACAAAAAGTGTCGTGTGAAATGTCTCAGCAATTACTTCAACATTCCACAAACAGAAACTACAATCGAGGCAGGTGCCTGAATCCGCAAACAGACTTAAGTGTAAAAACACTGTCTAAAGAACTAATCTAATCTGTGATTCACTCTCACTCGATTCAAGACTAGAACTAAGTACACTGGAAGGTGTGGTATCCCTCGGCGTACGTTAAATGATACAACTACTGACCATAACTCCTAACTAGGGTTGAACGCTCAAGGAGGTGTTACTCGAGTAGTGCATGCTTTGAAATTAGAGGCTCTGGCGGTATTTATAGAGAAATACACAGCTTCTAGATCCTTCCATTATGAGATCCTATTTTTTAGGACCTCAACCTCCATGATCTTTCTAGAACATTCTGCCATCTTCCAGGTCGTTCTACAATGCTCCAAGGCCTTCTAGCACGTTCTCCAACCTTCTGGAATCTTCCAGGTTCCAGACTATTGTAGAAGCTTCTAGAATCGTTCCTGAATGTGAGAGCATTTAGTACAACATTTAATGTAACATTTCAGAAAAGACTTAGAATAAATCAAGGAAGGTCAAATTAAGATGTTGTTGATAATGTTAAAGCATTTAAGAGTTAACAACATCTACAATCTCCCCCAATTTGACCTTTCGACTACAACACACCTGATGCACATATATTTCTATATATACTCAGTATTATGTATTTAGGTGAGTTGAACTCCAAAGCTAAATACTAGTCAAGACAATACCTGTTGTAACCGTTGGATCAAATCAAAAGAAGATCAAGAATAATTTTACTAAGATCCGTGCCATAAGATCAAAGTAATCTTATTCAAAACCAAAACAAGTATAAACAGTACACTTGTTTACAAAAACATATAACTTTTACAAAAATCAAAGATTAAATCAGAGAATCATATATGAATATGTACTAGATCAACCTAAGACTTAAGTAAGACTCAAAATAAATCAAAGCAATAACGAAGAAAAGAAAAACAAACAGAGCAAAGACTAAAAATAAAAACAGAGCAAAAAATGTGAAAAACAATATATAACAAAGACTTAAACAATAAGCAGTAAGCAAATGAGAATTAAAGAGAAGTGTACTTCTGAATTATATTATCATCAAGGCAAACAATTTAAGCATTAAGTAGTAAGCACATGATAATTAAAGAGAGGTGTGTACTTCTATATTATTCTCAAAGCAAACAATTTAAGCAAATTGAATAATAAGGCAAGTTAGAAAGACAAAACAAACAACAACTAACAAAGACCTAAAATCAGCAAGCAGTAAGCAAATAAGACTAATTCTTAAGGCAAACAATTTAAGCAAACTTGATGCAGTAAGCAAATAAGAATAATTCTTAAGGCAAACAGTTTAAGCAAACTGAAAATAGAGCAAAGTTAGGGAAAAACAAATACAATAAACAACTAACTTATACAACATGCAGTAAGCAAATAATGATAAGTAAGAAAACAATTTAAGCATAAAAGCAGTAATCTATTATCATAAATGCAAACAAATTAAGCAAGTTGAATAAAAGACAACCTACCAACTAGGAAGTAAAAACAAAATCTGTAAATCAACTTAAACACAGAATAGATGAATAAGATCAAGGGAAGTATAAAAGACACAAATACTTAAGAAACTAAACAAGTGACATATATTGCTGTATCAACAGCTGCAGCATCATGTTCCTGCGCATAATCACTTATAATGTTCAGCCCTCCCCCTGTCTTGTATCAACCTGTCCAGTTGTTACCATAACCTGTTTAGATGTCATAAAGAACATCCATATGTTTATCAGCATCAACAAATTAATCCTCCTCCTCTTCAACAACAGTGCACATTGTAGCAAAGTGAACTACAACATCTGGTTCAACAGTCTCTTCATGAATAGCATCAGGTACACAATCAGCTGCTGGTACATCTCCATGGAGCTCTTCACTTCGAACCCCAGAAGTTGATGGTGTTTCTCCCCCTGTGGTAGTAGAAAGCGTCTCTAACCACGGATTTTAAGGAACTGAAGGCCATCAATAGAGTCCTGTAAACGTTTTAGTTGAAGTAAAATAAAAGATCTGGAAACAGAAAAAGTTTGACCAATGTGACCACCAATGTGCTTCACATTCGGTGTAGCATTTCTCTGTTCAGTTCTTGCTGGAGCTGGTCGAGCTGGAATAAGAGCATCTCTGTGATCAGAACCATCTGAATTTTGCAAGGGCAAATCAACAATCCTTTCACCAAGTAACAGATCAGGTGAGATAGTCATTAAGGGTACCTTGCCTCAAATAACCTCAGTTTCCTTAGGTTTAAAAATTCATGCCTCTTGAGGTATGAACATATCAACAATGGTAAGGTAAATTCCCTTTATAAGAAATATCACTATAAACTGCATGTGGTGAAAATAGTTAAATCCAGATTGAAATTCTTCAACACAAAAATCATCTTATACAACAATGTAGCTTGATCCTTACTCACCTTAGTGGAATTTGTAGAGGGTATCCAATTGTAGACAATCAATTTATGGAGTACAGAGTATAGAGATGTGAAATCTTTAGCAAACTTAAAAAATTTCACCTAGTTAATCTACCACCAGTTATAGAGGTAGCAACCAAGTTCAAATCAAGTTCATCTTCATCAATCACATGCTCTATCTCTAAGAGATCATTAATCAATTTCAGAGTAAGTGAAACTAATCTCCCCCTAAATTGTACATTCCCATATCATTTAGAGCTACGTCTACCCGTACTCTTTCTAAGTCAAGCACAAAATACATATACCCAATAAGACACAAAAGTATCACTCAAAGTTACAGTTTTCAACAATTTCTTTTCAACCAAAAAATTGTATCAATCCTTTACTCTCAAAATCAGCAATGTTAATTCCCTTTTCCTTTAACAATTTTCATCTATCTAGATAGTTTAGTGATTTTAGCAACAAACCTATTAGTTTCAGAATCATTATCAGGAAAATCAGCAATGTTAATTCTCTTTTCCATTAACAACTTTCATCAAGATAGCTTAGTGATTTTAACAACTAACCTATCAATCTAAGAATTGTTATCAGGATCAGAATTACCTCCTTTAGAATTTGTCTTCTCAGCTGATTAAGAGTCCGTACTACTGCTTTTCTCAGAATCATCACTACTACTGTCATCAGGGTCTGGTGTTACGGCACTTGCTTCAGCATTTGATGCAGCATTCTTTCTCAGAGTCTTCTTAATCTCATACACAATGGGATTATCTTCTGGATCAGAATTTTCAATTCCTTTGGGCAAGTCTCGTTTAGCAGCAACCATCTTTCCCTTTGGATCATACTTCCTTTTGACTCGTTTCTCATTAACCACATTATCTTCCTCCGATTAAGAAAACACCTTGAATCGGTTCATCATCAACACTGCTTTCTTTCTTCTGTCTCCTCAGTGAGTTAGAGTAATAACTCTTGTGAACACAAAGCCGGATCTCCTTCGTTGAACATGGGCTAATCTTTTCTCTTTTCTTTCTTAACGATCTTCCTAAATGCAATCTATTCAGATTCATCAGTATTAAAAAGATAAGAGTTAGTTTCACCTGAGCTAGCATTTGCGTCGGCCTCCTTCATTTGAGCGTCCTCAGAATCGGATGTCTCAGCATTTGTAGACTCGTTCTGCTCAGCAACAGGAAAATCATCAATTTCCTTTTCACTCTCCCCCAGAGAGGAAGCTATCGAGGCGTTTGCCTCTGTTTCAGTATTAGGACTTGGAAATTGGGGCTTTTATGAGGTGAACGAACTAAGTGTAGTGGTGAGTTTTTGGGTTTTCAGTAATGAGAAATGTCAATGGACATATTTCCAACAGTAAGAATGTAAGATTCTCAAAATTCACATTCGATTGAGACATAATCTCAACAACTTGGTTCAGCTCGTTAAGGGTCGAATCGAGTGGAATGTGAACAGTTGTAGGAATGGGTGTAACTGGAGTTGTTTGGGTAAGTGTTTCAGCTTTTCTGGTAGCAGTTGGTGAGTTTTGGTGTAAGCGGCCATGAAAGCGAAACTATTAAGATTGGAGAGAGATGGAGATGACAGTTTCGTGGGAGTTTGAGTGTGGGGAAATAGTTTCTTTGTTTCCTGTCATTTAAGCACCAAGAAATCGAAAAGATAATCACAATAACCGAGACAAACAAGGCTTTAGCAAATCATAAAATGCAATACTCAAATCACTCGAAAAAATGCAATGCTTAGTATATCATGTTATGAGGAGAATATAGGAGAGAATGCATAGTTGGAAGTAATACGTGTAAAAATTAAAAACTAACTAAGGAAGTTTCTAGAAGAAATTCGATAATACTACATAAACTTAGCCACAAAAATAGATCATGGTCAAGTGGTGGGTAAAATCATAATTAAATAATTAATTAAATTAAGAACATTCTAGAATATTTAGTATTTAAATGTGTATAATCTGAAATAAAACAAGGATGTGGGTTAGTATAATTAGAATAAATAAAATAAATTTCCACAAATAATCAAATAATTACTACTTATAAAAATATAATCGAATCGTCTAATGTTATGCTCAAAACTGTTACATACACCTCAACACGGTTTTTACATGAATTTACTTCATTTGTGTTGCACCATATTTTTCTTTTGTGTTATAGCATCTAATTTGTATTGATCCATTGTTCCTGTAGAGTACATCGTAGTAGCGAACTCCGTGCCCCATACTTACTTAATGGATTACAAACCTCTTGATGTTTTTACCAAATATCACCTTTTGAAAAGAAGGCATCGTAGTAGCGAACTCCGTGCTCCATAGTTACTCAGTGATTTGGTACATCTTTTAGTATGCTAATAACATTCTATTTTTTATGCATTTGAGAGGTGTAAGACATGTTTATTTTTGCACAACAAATTTTAGATTCAAGAATATTTTACAAAGGAATTATTCAACGAAAATAGAAAATAAATTAAATCTATAACAATTATACAACCTTATGATGTTGTCCTAAATGCTACGACATTTATGACACCATCCATCCAGGATTATTCAGATACTACACATACCAAGAGATTTTCTCAAAGATAAGAATGTCTCAAGGTCAAAACCTTAGTAAATAGATCAGCATTGTGATTTTCAAAAGGTACGTATTCCAACTTTACTATGTTCTTCTCAACTAAATATCTCATAAAATAATGCCTAATGCAAATGTGTTTAGTGAGTGAGTGTTGTACTGAATTTTTAGAAATGTTTATGCACTCGTATTATCACAGAAAATTGTAAGGATATCAATTTCAATTTCATAGGCATGAAACATCTTACTTAACCACAAGATTGTTTCCCATGTAGAAACATCATCTACTCTTACTCTTTATGTCGTCTATATCTCATGCTCAATCTGCATCACTGTATCCAATCAAAATGTTGTTGTTTTCCTTAGTGTACCAAATCTCAAGTTCTCTTGTACCTGCAACATACTTGATAATTCTTTTCATTACATTCAGGTGAGAGTCCTTTGAATTAACTTGGTACCTAGAACAAACAAAAACATTATGCATAATATCTGGTTTATTAGAGGTTAGATAAAGTAAACTTCTTATCATGGATCTATACAATGTTGGATCAACATCCTTACCAACATTGTCTTTGCAAAGTTTCAAAGTAGATCTCATAGAAGTTTTCATTACTTTTTAACTTTTAAAACCAAACCTTTTAACCAAGTTCTTAGCATACTTACCTTGAGAGAAGAATATACCATCCTTACATTGCTTGATTTGAAGACCTAAAAAGTAATTCAAGTCTCCAACCATACTCATCTCAAATGTTGCAGTCATTGCTTTAACAAATTGGTTAACATTTTATCACAAGTTAAACCAAACACAATGTCATCAACATATATTTGAGCAATAAGTAAATCTTCTCCAGTGTGCTTAATGAAAAAAGTTATATCAGTTTCTCCTCTAACAAAACAATCAGGGTATTGTGGATCTTCAAATCCTTTAAGTTGTTCAACATATGCTTCTTCATTCAAAATGCAATTTAGAAATACAGCATATACATCCATTTGATGAAGTTTAATGTCAATAAAACATGCAATTGCTAGCAATAATCTAATAGATTCTATCCTAGCAATAAGTGCAAAAGTTTCATCAAAATAAATAACTTCAACTTGGGTGTAATCTTGTGCAACTAATCTAGTCTCATTCCTAAAAAATGTTATCAAACTCATCAGTTTTATTCTTAAAAATTCACTTTGTTCCAATGACATTAGTATAACTAGGTCTTAAAACAAGTGTACATACTTCAAGGTTTTCAAACTGATTAAGTTCATCATGCATAGCATTTATCCAATTTTCATCAGTTTATGCTTCATTCACATTTTTAGGTTCAATTTCAGAATAGTAACACTCTGCATTCACAACATTTAAAATAGAAGACATGCATATTGTTCTTACCACATCTACCTTATTCGATCTTATTCTTCCTCTTGTTTGCACTCCAACTGTAGCATCGCCTATGTTCTGGTCAGAAGAATGACTTTTCCCCATTCTTGAAGAAGGATTCGTTTTGGGAACATACTGATCATTCTGTGGAATTACAACTGATTGTTCTGTAGATGTTGCTCCAGATGTGTTAACATTTGGTGCAGCATTATCAGACTTCAGTGTATTCTCAGAATTGACAGTCACTTGAGATACATCTTCTTCATCTTTATCATCTGTAAGACCTTTATCATCATCAAACACAACATTAACAGATTCTTGAATAGTGTTAGTCCTAAGGTTATAAACTCTATAAGCTTTACTATTTCTAGAATAGCCTAAACAGAAACCTTACACTTTTAGAATCAAACTTATGAAGTTGATCCATATCATTCAGAATATAACACATACAACCAAATACATGAAAATACTTCACATTTGGTTTTCTAATGTTCAAAATCTCATAAGGTGTTTGAATAGAACTAGATCGAATATAAACTCTATTAATAATATGACATGATGTATTCAATGCTACAGTCCAAAATCTCTTAGCAACACTTTTAGAAGTAAGCATGACTCTTATCATTTCTTGTAGAGTTATATTCTTTCTTTCAGCAAAGACATTCCGTTGTGGAGTTTTAGGAGATGAATATTCTTACAAGATACCTTTCTTATCACAGAAATCATTAAACATGCTGTTTTCAAATTCCCTACCATGCATGATCAGTTATAATATGGCTAACTTTCAAGTTAAACACATTTTTGAACCTTTTGTAAAGAATTTTAAATGCAACAAATTAATGTTTCAGATATATCTCTTAAAACTCAATCAAATACATGAAAATACTTCACATTCGGTTTTCTAATGTTCAAATTCTCATAAGGTGTTTGAATAGAATTAAATCCATGTGCAACAATTCGAAACATTGATGTGTAGAACAATGTGACAGCATTTTATGCGACATTCTTACCTGCTTACCTTTTTGGCATGGTCCACATACAGTGGTACTCTGAAACTTCTGTTTTGGTAATCCTTTTCACTGCATCGACTTTGATTAGTCTCTTCACTGATCTATAATGTGCATGTCCCAATTTTTTGATGCAATAAGATATTTTCATCATTCTTTGACAAATTACACACATTTGTTCCAATAAGATAACAATTATCTACTGCCCTAGACAATTTTCATCTTTATTAAGAACATACACATGATTCTTTGTCAAATTTTACATGCAAATATATTATCATCACAAAGTTGACTAATACTAATCAAATGAGCAAGCAAGCCATCAACATGCAAAACATATTTAAGCTTAGGAAAACTTTCAACATTCAAAGTTCCTTTTCCTATAATTTGTCCTTTAGAACAGCCACCATATGTAACATTACCATCATTCAAGGTCACATAATCAGATAAGTAGTCAATTTGTCCTGTCATATGTCTAGAACAATAACTATCAAAATACCATTGACCAAGTAAACATGCTTTCAAGGAAGTGTGAACAGCATTACAAGTAACATCATATTTTCATGCAGATTTCAGAAAATGTTTCATAGGATGTGACATCATTTTAGTTAACATTTTCTCATATCTCAGATCATCAAACATTTGCATGCAGTACGGACAAATATGATCAATTATCGAAAAATAATGACATACAAACTTCTTTTCAATGTTTTTGACTTTGTGAGAATCTGTTTGTGCAGATGTTACAACATATGTTTTAACATTTGCCTTCACAAGCTTCACAGCATTTTCAAAATTCTTAGAAAATAGAAGCAGTTTTGTAACGCCCCGAATCCGGAATGCAGCCCTTGAGGCTTAAACACTCTAAATTCGAGTCGCCACTTAGTTTCTGAAAAACCAAACCTAATTTTTTTTTTTGAAAGTATATTAACACAAGTAAAATAATAAGAGTTTTGCAGCGGAAATAATTTAAAGGACAAATAAAAGTTGTCGTAAGAGTAGTGTAGCCCTTTTATTTTTAAAACTTAGAAATTTATATAATAAGCCGTAATTGTTTTAAAGAAAGCATACATATATTTCATCGAGCAACTTTTAGGAAAGTTTGTCGCTCGGCATACGAATGTGATTGTCTCCAAGTATAGCAATATCATTTATTTAAAACGAGCATTAAGTATATAAAGTCTTATAGCATTTTAATTATTGGGAAACTCCGTGTCATCACTGCTGCAGCATCGGCCCCTCGAAGTCGAAACCTGAAAAGATATTAGTTTGGGGTGTGAGATAAAAATCTCAGTGGACATCCTGTACGCTACTATATAGATTGGCAGTACGCCAGAATAAATTATCTTTACATTTTATTATAAATTATTCTTATTAATTGGATAGTGAATTTTGTTATTCACAAAGTGTTTAATGTATATTTTCATTCATAAACATCATCATAATTATCATAATCATAGTCATCATATTTCATAAATTTTCACACATCATATAACACCATTATCGTATATCGTATGGGACACTGGTAGCGTCTCTACCACATGCTACCCCCTAAACGCTTCCACCTCCTTCTAGGACACTGATAGCGACTCTATCACATGCTACCCCCATAAACACTTTCCCGCCTCCTCCGTGAAACACATATTGGGACACTGGTAGCGACTCTACCACATGCTACCCCCATAAACACTTTCCCGCCACCTCCGTGAAATCGTAATTTACATATCACACATATCATAATATTATATATATCATAATTATTATTGTATTCTTGTATTCTTAGTTATATGTTGATGTTTGTTTAGTTTAGTTCAGAATACACCAACAGTCCATATAATATTACGGCAATACAGTAGTGACACCCACCTCTTTAACTTTTAAGAAAAGCTACAAACTTCTTGAACAGTGTAGCAAGCGTAACGCAGGGATCGTCCGAGCTTTGACTTGGGCCGCACTTCGCCTAGCACAGTTCTTCCGTATTTTAGTGATCTCTTTTATCCTTGATTAATATAATTTTAAAGGTGGTCGTAGTAACGCATATAATTATTTTCAAAGCAAAACATTCTTCTTTTAGCCCAAAAAATATCGGAATAATATGTAAATTATATTTAAATATTTGTTTGGTCGTTTGAGAATTTAACGAGGGCGTTAAATCTCGTTCTTTAGATTTTATAATGAAGAAAGTGTTTTCCGCTTAATATTTATCAATTTCGGTCCTAGCCGTTCATAAAACATCGCGACTACGTACTGAAATTCATTAACACAGTTTTGCTTGGTCAATAAAAATCATTTGAAATCGCATGGCAATAGAACAAAAAGTGTAATTAGGAAAAATTCAAAACTGGTCCTTGCTAGCTAGTTTAAAGACATAAAATGACTGAATTTTCTCCCATGTTCGCGATTTTATTCCCGTCAAACGGACGATCGAAATAGCGTTTTTCTTCAAGTAAAATAAACTAAGCTATGTCAAGTTTATTGGCAATAAAAAGTTTGTGAAGATTTGTGCGTCAAAGTCGAGTAAAAACGACTCCTAAGTTTTGGACTGAAAAGAACATGCCCTGTTTTTCTTTATTTTCCAGCTTACTGTCCTTACTTTAAAAATCGAATAACTCCCAGAATACTGAACCAATTTGCGTAATTTTTTTACACTCAAACTCCCTACCATATGGAGATCATAACCTCTTTGGTTTTGAGTCAAAATCATTTTTCTATCAAAAGATACGGACAGCTAAAGTTACTGCATTTCAACATAAATTTTTCAGTTTTATTGTAACTTCCAAAGTCATTTCGCATACTTAATCTAGTTCTCAACCAACAAAGACACATCTACCACATAACCTTAACATAACAAAACATGTATAATACAAATTCCATCAGATTCAAGCACCGAAAATCAAGGATGGTAATCGAAATTTCGCAAATAGCACGTAAAGGGGTTTGTGTTGAAAACCTGTGTAGTTTTCTTGATTTAGATACTGGTTTTTGGCCTGAAATCGCGTGGAAGCTCGGAGGGATGATTGATGACGAACTTGACAAGAGCCCTTCGTGATTTTTTGCAAGGAGATGATCTAAAAGTTAGGTACAGAAGCTGAAAAATAAGAAACAAAAACAGGGGAAAAGAAGGGAGATGGTGGTTGTTACTCTTTTTGGATCGTATAGAGTATTCTCCGATTCGTTTCGCCTCGAGTCTGAGTTGGATGATGATACGACCCCTACGTTTTACCGGAATGATAGAAACGATCCATCTTCTCTTATGAGTTAAGAGAGATTAATCAAGAAGGCTTGTATGAGGAGGGGTGTTCTTACCTTGGATGGTGATTCGAAGGATGTATATAGCTAATCACAATTTCTGCAGAGCTTTGGCGTAGTTTGATCGAAGGACCTTTGAACAAGTAAATGGGGAGGCTGCTTTAAATAGTTGGAAGAAAGGGTAATTGCTTCTTTCGAAACACCTGAGAGGAGACGTGGCTGCTTGGAAACCTTTCAAAACAATTGATACTATTATTTTATTATTTTTTTTTTTTATACTTTACTCACCGACTCACATATACAAATTCAGTTAGTTCATAATCATGTTATTAATCTGTTTATTAATTTGTTTTGAGACGTGTAACTTAATTTGTTTATTAATCATGTTATTAGTTCATACTCGATGTTACGCCTTCGTATCATCAACCCGTATTTTAAAATCGTGATTTTGTTAAAATCGAATTTATGAACTTGATGGAATTAATTATTTAGGATTTTTGGTTGTTGATCCGTCACGTTTCGAGACGAAATTTATTTATTTATTTGATTCTATTTCTAAATGATAAACTCTCAAATTCGTCGAAATTTTGATTTCTTTCAACGAACGGAAGTTAAAGTTCCCTTTAATGTGTTTATGATTTAAAACTTCTTTTAGAGTGCTAGGAGTGCGCCCGCCTCAAAATGCTCGTCCGTTTCCTGAAAAATTCAAAGTCTTTGCAAATATACACACTCTAATATTATTATTGGGAGAGAAAATACGAAAAATTAAATTCTAGTTTATTAAGTTTATTTATGCGTTATTTATATTAAAATTTTGGGACGGGGTGTTACAAGTTTCACTATCATAACGTATACCACAATTATCAGATTTACCAATAGCTATAACATATATCAGAAGCACTCACAGACAATTTTATGAAACTTAAAGTAGAGGTGATCAATTTCTCCTTCAGTTTACAAACTTCAAAAATCTCTTCTGGAATGTATGACTTCTAGCTTGGTAATTGTTCCTTTCAGATTCTCATTCTCTTTGTTCAAAGAATTAAGAGTGAGTTTCTGAGAGTTACAATCATCCAACAACTTTTGGTACTTATGATCATCAATCCTTATGCCTGCATCATCAACAAAACCATTAAAACAATTCAAATTTGGGTGACTCTGTTTTGATGTTACCATAAATGTTATGACATTAGGTGCAACATCAGAATCTGTATCATCCAGATTATCATCTAAAGAATCATCATAATCAATCTTGGTATGAAAAGTAAATTCAACATCTTTTGATTCATCAAATTCATCATCTGATTCATCATTTAAGGTAGTACTAAAATTCAGTTTTTGCATAAGTCTAGTATTGGCACATTAATTTTCATAAAGACCATATTCAGAACATGCATTGAACTGATTTTCTACATTAAAGATCATACCTTGGTTTACCTTCACCTTTTTGATAACCTTGGTTGAAATTGACTTTTCCTTCTTTCTGGTGAGAGAGTTGATGTGTTGATTTGGATCTTTGGTACATCATAACCTGTAAGTACAGTCCTCCAAGCACGTTCATCAATCGACTTGATATACATGCACATCTTAGGCTTAAAATATGGATAATATGTTCGGGTGCCTAAGTGTAGTGGATATGTGATGTGTTTCCATTGCTAACATAAACTAAAACACACTTTAAGCAAGGATCTAAACCTAGTGTCGTCAGGTATTGGCTCTGATACCAACTGAAAGTGTGTGGGGGGATGGTATCTAGTGTTTAAGTAAAAACAGAACAATGTTACACTGAATGTTGTGACAATTAGTGTAGCATTAACTCTAACAGAATGTGAATAAGTAAACACAGTACACAGCGGAAGTCTAAAACACTAAAACACAATACGAACACAATGGAATAATTTTTAACATAGATTTTATTAATAACAAAACCTATGCTAAGCCTTACGGCGAAAAGTAACTTAGTTCCTAAGTTATACAAAAAGTGTCGTGTGAAATGTCTCAGCAATTACTTCAACATTCCACAAACAGAAACTACAATCGAGGCAGGTGCCTGAATCCGCAAACAGACTTAAGTGTAAAAACACTGTCTAAAGAACTAATCTAATCTGTGATTCACTCTCACTCGATTCAAGACTAGAACTAAGTACACTGGAAGGTGTGGTATCCCTCGGCGTACGTTAAATGATACAACTACTGACCATAACTCCTAACTAGGGTTGAACGCTCAAGGAGGTATTACTCGAGTAGTGCATGCTTTGAAATGAGAGGCTCTGGCGGTATTTATAGAGAAATACACAGCTTCTAGATCCTTCCATTATGAGATCCTATTTTTTAGGACCTCAACCTCCATGATCTTTCTAGAACATTCTGCCATCTTCCAGGTCGTTCTACAATGCTCCAAGGCCTTCTAGCACGTTCTCCAACCTTCTGGAATCTTCCAGGTTCCAGACTATTGTAGAAGCTTCTAGAATCATTCCTGAATGTGAGAGCATTTAGTACAACATTTAATGTAACATTTCAGAAAAGACTTAGAATAAATCAAGGAAGGTCAAATTAAGATGTTGTTGATAATGTTAAAGCATTTAAGAGTTAACAACATCTACAGATGCCATTGTTGCTCAGAAAATGAAGCCTGTCCACACATTCTTGAGCATGGCTGATGACAAGATGCAAAACATTCATGATGAGAATGTTTATTTGCTGCAGGAGTTGAAGTCCCTCACTCAAGCCCACTCACATCTCTCAGTCTCTATGAGTGAGTTGAAGCCCCAATGTCTTGATAATGCCAAAAAGGGGGAAAGAGAGAGAGTTAGGGCAAAGGGAACCTTGGTGATTGGTGAATCCAGAGGAAAGGAGAAGGTCCCTGAAGTTGAGGAGGAGAAAGAAGAAGACATTGGGAAAGGCAAAGGCCCAATGAACATTGAAAATTTGACTGAGGAAGAGCAAATCCAGATTGCTGTCAAGGAGTCCATGATGTCAGCAATGGAAAGTCAGGCAAGAAGGCTTCAGAGACCTGGTGGTGAGTCTGCAGGCCTTGACCCCAAGGAGAAGGTTGCTGAAGTAAGGGGGAAGGTTGAAAGTGTGTATGGTATGGTATTACTAGTGTTTAAGTGAAAAACAGAACGATGTTACACTGAATGTTGAGACAAATGGTGTAACATTAATTCAAACAGAATATCAGAAAAGACAGACACAGCGGAAGACTAAAACACTAGAAATAAACTGAACACAAGTAAAACAAGACTGATGCTACACTCAATGTTAGAACACTCAATGTAACACTGACTCGATTACAGAATATCAGAATACGAATAGCGGAAGACTTGAAAGTATGAAAAACACAAAGACACAAAATTAACTTTTTAACATAGATTTTAATTTAAAATCTATGCGAGCCTCATGGCGAAACTTTCACTAATAATTATGTGAATACAAATGGTGTGTGAACAAATATTCACAACGGAAACAAGACTCGATAATGTATCTAGTCTAAAGATGGCTTAAGTGTAAAAATTACACTACCAAAAACTAATCTAACTCTATGATCTATCTATCAAAGAAGTATAGAAAAGTCTATGTTGTACAGGAAATTTGGACTCTTCGGCACAACGACATGAACATGCTAATGACAATTAATTCCTAACAGGATGAACACTAGTTTAGGAATTAAAGAATAGCACTTCGTGAAATATGTGACTCTCGGATCTGATATGTATTTCTTCATGTTGCACGAGAATCTGATGAAGAAGAAATAATAATCACGATAATGTCTAAGTAGGACGAACACTTCACATAGACATTATGTGATTACCCTTAATTCTCCATGCTAAATAATGAAGACTTCCTTGTGTATTTATAGTGGAAAAAATGAATTCTAGAAGCTTCATAATCCATATCCTATTTTTTAGGATCTCATCCCTTCTTTTTAGCCCACTCTTCATTCCAATGAATTCTAGCACCTTCCAGCCTATTCTGGACGTTTTCAAAGGCAATCGCATGATCTACATACTTCTGCAAGCTTCCAGATCCTTCCAGACTGGAACTGTGTAGAATGTTCTAGATCTTCAACCTGCGATATTACAACATCCAAAGCAGCATCAACTAGAAAACAGAATTTAGACTTAGACAAAATAAGAAAGGTCGAATTAAGATGTTGCTGTGAATGTTAAGACATTTAAGAGTAACAACATCTACAATCTCCCCCAATTTGACCTTTCGACTACAACACACCTGATGCACATATATTTCTATATATACTCAGTATTATGTACATGCAATAGTATTACCATCATATCCATGTACTAGTCAAGTCAACACCTGTTGTAGCTTCCGGATCAAAGTAAGAAAGACCAAGAATGATTTCACATAGTCTGTGCCATAAGAGCAATGTGATCTCACTCAAAACAACAATAAGTATAAACAATATACTTATATGAACAACATATAAACTTTACAAAAATCATAAGTTAAATCAGAGCATATATGAATATGTACTAGATCAACCTAAGACTTATGTATGACTCAATAAAATAAAATCAGAGCAATAATGAAGAAAAGAAAAACAAACAGAGCAAAGACTAAAAATAAAAAACAGAGCAAAACATGTGAAAAACAACAATATCTAACAAAGACTTAAACAATAAGCAGTAAGCAACTGAGAATTAAAAAGAAGTGTACTTCTAAATTATATTATTATCAAAGCAAACAATTTAAGCAGTAAGCAGTAAGCACATGATAATTAAAGAGAGATGTACTTCTATATTATCCTCAAAGCAAACAATTTAAGCAAATTGAATAATAAGGCAAGTTAGAAAAAAACAACTAACATAAATATAAATATAAACATATACAACATGCAGTAAGCAAATGATAATAAGTATGAAAACAATTTAAGCATAAAGCAGTAAACTATTATCATCAATGCAAACAATTTAAGCACATTGAATAAAGAACAACCTATCAACTAGGAAGGAAAAATAAAATCTGTAAATCAACTTAAACACAGAATAAATGAATAAGATCAAGGGAAGTATAAAAGGCACAAATACTTGAGAAACTAAACAAGTGACATATATTGTTGTAACAACAGCTGCAGCATCATTTTCCTGCACATAATCACATATAATGTTCAGCCCTCCCCCTGTCTTGTATCAACCTGTTCAGTTGTTACCATAACCTGTTTAGATGTTATAAAGAACATCCATACGTTCATCAGCATCAGCAAATTAATCCTCATTCTCTTCAACAACAGTGATTGGTGTAGTAATAAATGAACTACATCTTTCGGTTTAACATTCTCTTTATTAACAGCATCAGGTACACAATCAGCTTCTGGTACATCTTCATGGAGCTCTACACTTCGAATCCCAGAAGTTGATGGTGTTTCTCCCCCTGTGGTAGTAGAAAACGTCTCTAACCACTGGACTTTAAGGAACTGAAGGCCATCAATAGAGTCCTGTAAACGTTTCAGTTGAAGTAAAGTAAAAGATCTAGAAACAGAAAAAATTTGACCAATGTGACCACCAATGTGTTTCACATTCGGTGTAGCATTTCTCTGTTCAGGTCTTGCTGGAGCTGGTCGAGCTGGAATAAGAGCATCTCTGTGATCAGAACCATCTGAATTTTGTAACAAAGCAAATCAACAGTCCTTTCACCAAGTAACAGAGTAGGTGAGATAGTCATCAAGGGTACCTTGCCTCTAATAACCTCAGTTTCCTTAGGTTTAAAAATTCACACCTCTTGAGATATGAACATATCAGCAAATGATAAGGTAAAATCCCTTTATAATAAATATCACAATAAACTGCATGTGGTTAAAATAGTTAAATCCAGATTGAAATTCTTCAACACAACAACAATATGACTTGATCCTTAATCACCTTAGTGGAATTTGCATAAGGTATTCAATTGTAGACAATCAATTTATGGAGTACAAAGTATAGAGATGTGAGATTTTTAACAAGCATAATATTTTTCCACCTAGTTAATCTACCCCCAGTTATATAAGTAGCAACCAAGTTTCAAATCAAGTGCATATTAATCAATCACAGGCTCTATCTCTAAGAAGTCATCAATCAATTTCGGAGTAAATGAAACTGATCTCCCCCTAAATTGTACATTCCCATATCATTTAGATCTACGTCTACCCGTACTCTTCCTAAGTCAGGCATACAATACATATACCCAATCAAACACACAAGTATCACTCAAAGTTATAGTTTTCAATAATTTCCTTTCAATCAAAAATTGTATCAACCCTTTACTCTCAAAATCAGCAATGTTAATTCTCTTTTCCCTTAACAACTTTCATCTAGATAACTTAGTTATTTTAGCAACTAACCTATTAGTCTAAAAATTATTATCAGGATCAGAATTACCTCCTTTAGAATTTGTTTCCTCGGCTGATTTAGAGTCCTTACTACTGCTCTTCTCATAATCAT
Source organism: Galeopsis tetrahit (assembly GCA_963675135.1). Lineage (NCBI taxonomy): Eukaryota > Viridiplantae > Streptophyta > Magnoliopsida > Lamiales > Lamiaceae > Galeopsis > Galeopsis tetrahit. The sequence goes on from OY776133.1 coordinate 59,045,898, forward strand.
CACTTCTACTGTCATCAGGGCCTGGTGTTGCAGCACTTGGTTCAGCATTTGATGCAGCATTCTTCCTCAGAATCTTCTTAATCTCACGCACAGTGGGATTATCCTCTGGATCAGATTCAATTCTTTTGGGCAAGTCTCATTCAGCAGCAACCTTCTTTCCCTTTGGATCATACTTCCTTTTGACTCGTTTCTCAGTAACCACATTTTCTTCCTCCGATTAAGAAAATAACTCAAATCGGTTCATCAGCAACACTACTTTCTTTCTTCTTTCTCCTCAATGAGTTAGAGTAATCAACTCGTACACACACAACCGAATTTCCTTCGTTGAACAGGGATCCTCTTTCTCTTTTCTTTCTCAAAATTCCTCCAAAAAGCAATCTATTCAGACTCATTAGTATTAAAAAGATAAGAGTTAGTTTCACCTGAGTTAGCATTCGCGTCGGTCTCCTTCATTTGAGAGTCCTCAAAATTGGATGTTTCAGCATTTGCAAACACATTCTGCTCAGCAACAAGGAAATCATCAATTTCCTTTTCAATCTCCCCCAGAGAGGAAGCAATCGAGGCAGTTGCCTCTATTTCAGTGTTAGGACTTTGAAATTGGGGCTTTTGTGGGGTGAATGAACCAAGTGTAGTGATGAGTTTTTCGGTTTTCAGTAGTGAGAAATGTCTATGGTCATATTTCTAACAGTATGAATAAGTAGATTCTCATAATGTGAACAGTTTTAGAATGGGTGTAACTGGAGTTGTTTGGGTAAGTGTTTCAGCTTTTCTTGTAGCAGTTGGTGAGTTTTGGTGTAAAGCGACCATGAAAGCGAAACTATTAAGATTGGAGAGAGATGGAGATGACGGTTTCGTGGGAGTTTGAGTGTGGTGAGGTAGTTTCTTTGTTTCCTGTCATTAAAGCACCAAGAAATCGAAAAGATAATAACAAAATTCGAGACAAACAAGGCTTTAGCAAATCTTAAAATGCAATACTCAAATCACTCGAAAAAATGCAATGCTTAGTATATCATGTTATGAGAAGAATATATGAGAGAATGCATAGTTGGAAGTAATACGTATAAAAATAAGAACTAACTAAGGAGGATTCTAGAAGGAATTCGATAATGCTCCATAAACTTAGCCACAAAAATAAATCATGGGTAAGTAGTGGGTAAAATCATAATTAAATAATTAATTAAATTAAGAACAATCTAGAATATTTAACATTTAAATGTGTATAACCTGAAAATAAACCAAAGACGTGGGTTAGTATAATCAAAATAAATGAAATAAATTTCCACAAATAATCAAATAATTACTACTTATAAAAATATAATCGAATCATCTAATGCTATGCTCAAAACTGTTACATACACCTCAACACGGTTTTTACATGAATTTACTTCATTTGTGTTGCACCATTTTTTTCTTTTCTTTTCGTGTTGTAGCACCTAGTTCATATTGATCCATTTTTCTAGAAGAGTGCATCATAGTAGCGAACTCCATGCCCCATAATTACTCAATGGATTATGAACATGTTGATGTATTTTATTAATCACCTTTTGAAAAGAAGGCATCGTAGTAGTCAACTCCGTGCTCCATAGTTACTCAGTGATTAACTACATCTTTTAGTATGCTAACAACATTCTATTTATATGCATTTGAGAGGTGTAAGACATGTTTATTTTTGCACAACTAATTTTAGATTCAAGAATATTTTACAAAGGAATTATTCAACGAAAATAGGAAATAAATTAAATCTATAACAACTATACAACCTTATGATGTTGTCCCAAATGCTACAACATTTGTAACACCATCCATCTAGGATTATTCCGATACTACACATACCAAGAGATTTTCTCAAAGATAAGAATGTCTCAAGGTCAAAACCTTAGTAAATATATCATCATTATGATTTTCAGTAGGTACGTATTCCAACTTCACTATGTTCTTCTCCACTAAATCTCTCATAAAATAATTCCTAATGTGATTCACGTGATATGCAACACTAAATAAACAACCGCAAGTATACGGCGTCTATTGTAGCGTGATAAGCACGAGGTCGATCCCACGAGAAGGTTAAAGCGTAAAAGTGGAGTTTGCTAGTCGAATTCTAAGTAGACGTGATCGAAATTTTGAATATGATGTTTTACTCTAAAGTTACCTACCAAGTGTCACGAATAAGCAACAAAGAGCAAATATAAAATCGATCAAATGGCATACAAATCACAAAACGAAAGTAAAAATGGGTGTAACTCAATAAAGAGAAGGTAGGTCCTAAAGCACATGCAATACTAATGAATCCATCTATGATTAACTATCTACTCAAGTGGTGTTCATGCTTTGTCTATAAGATTGATCACGTAATAATGAATTAAAAGTTCTTTCGATCCAAGTAATTCAAAGGAGATATCACACAACCTAGTATCTCTACCTAACTTGCACAATAAAACCCAATCAAGCTCCTAAGATCATCACACATCTTCCTAATCATTGATCATCTTTCAATCTCACAATAAAATTAGGTCAAATGCTTGCAATCAATCAACCAAACTAGATTTCTCAACCTAATTCAATTAACTATGATCAACACATCATCATTGTACACATAATGACATGCTTTGCAATATAAACCAAGCATCCAAATAGAATTAAGCCACACAAACACCAAATAAGCATAACATTAATTCATAGATATCATCAAAAGTATTTACAAGGCTTTAGAACCAAAAGTGTTTAGCCAACTACAATCATAATGAAATTACAAAATAAACAAAGATCAAAGCACTAAAAACTGAAAATAAAAGAAAGCTTAGGCTATGGTGTGGTGGGGGAATGAATTCCCAAGCTAATGGCTCCTCCCTTGCATGATTTGGTGGAGAGATGAAGAAGTTATGGCCAAACACCTCCAAATATGTGTAAATGTGTGAAGAATTCTTGGGAGAGGGGTAAGATGGTGTGAAGTTTAAGAATTGGGGTATTTATAGTGTTGGGGTAGGGTTTGGATATGATCTTTGCAAGTTAGTCCCTCGAAAATGGAGAAAACACGCGTTTGGCACCGAATTTGGAAGTGACTCGGCCGAGTTGGGGTGTTAGTCGAATCTTCACAAAAACAGGGTATGCGCGTTACTCGGCCGAGTTGGCTTACTCGGCCGAGTGATCTTCAAAATCTTCAATTCAACTCGGCCGAGTTGGGTTACTCGGCCGAGTGCTCAGAAAAACTCCAACTCGCAGATTCGGCCGAGTAAGGTCACTCGGCCGAGTGCGCAGTAACACCCAAAGTCGCAGATTCGGCCGAGTAAGGTCACTCGGCCGTGTGCGCAGTCGAGGCCAAACTCTCAGATTCGGCCGAGTAAGGTCACTCGGCCGAGTTGCCTCGCACCTCGATTTCGGCCTTTTCTCGTTTCGTGCATAACTTTCGCCTCGGGTGTCGGATTGACTTGATTCCTTCGGCTAATCCACTCCGTTTTCCGCGACGAATCCAACCGTGCACTCCTCTTTCTAGTCCAATCACTTGTGGTATGTGTTTTGCTCCAAATTCCATCGTTTTACCTACAAAACCGACAAAACACAACCTTTCTCTCATTTTGGCTTAAATAGCCATATTCCATGCATAATTCAATGAAATCCACATCAAAATACATCTCACATGTGCTCCTAAAACGTGTAAATTCCACCCGAATCAAACCCCCCCAAACTTAAAATGTTGTTTGTCCTCAAACAACTAAGCACTTAAAGCAATGAGGGTGGAATGATCACAATGGAATATTCAATGTAATTCACACATGTAAAGCAAGATGTAATGATATCTCTTTCTCAAAGTGCATTTCTCAATGAAGGTCATAGGCTCATTATTGCAATTCACACTCATGGATCAAAGAATGCATAAACACACAACACATTGTGAATGGGAAACATAATCCAAATGTTCAAATCCTCTACTCACATGATGTAGTGTTTCTCTCAAACGCACAAACAAATTAAGGATATTAATGCACTCATCAACCAAGTCGTGCTATGCAATCACCATATGCTTGCCCAACTTCTACTTTCTATATACACTCAAATGCTCAACAATGTGATCAATAGGACTTAATCAAGGATGTAACATTGGCTCTTTGGACAAGGTAGGATGAATTTAGGATTTTGTGACTCTTCTAGTGGAGGACAAAGCTTGGTGTTTTACAACGTGTGCTTTCACTTTCAAAGCTTACAAACTTCATCCTCACTTTTCTTTTTCTTTTCTTTTTCAAGCATTCATCACCTCATCTTTTGAACCATTTTTTTTTTCTTCTTTTCAAGCTTTTGGGGCTCTTTGTCCCTCTTTTCTTTTCCTTGATTTTCTTTTCATCTTTCTCTTTTTCTTCTTTCAACTTCTCCAACTTTTCTTTTCACCAAAGATATTCATTCAAGCACATGTTTTCCACTTTGTCTTTTATCCCCCACTAGATATAGGAATCAAAGGCTCAAAAAGGCTAAGTGGTTAACATTGTAGTTTTCCAAGAAAATGAGGAATTAAGCTCAAGGGGCTAACTACGGAAAATTACTTCGGTTTTGGGAAATTTTGGCTAAGTGACTCTTTTAGAACAAGATGGCCTATATCACATCACATCATTTCACACAATCATGCTTTCAAACAAGAACTTGGGCAAGTTCTAGGATCACTAGCAATAACCTAGTCCACTCTCAAATGAACTAAACCGGATTACATACTCGATTTAAGGCTCAATTCTCACCGGTTTATTCAATAGGACTCTCACATTCATCAAATGTCCCCAAACAACAACACATCATATATCCATGCTATCAAAGATCACAAATATGAACACAATCATGATACTATATCCAACATCAATCATGCTTACATTCAAAGCAAATAGACATCACCATAACTACTCAACAATGGATTCCAATGACTATTCATGCTCACATTTCACCAATTGTCCACTACCCAACATATGCTCAAAACCAACTAAACCAATATACTCATGTGAAAGCCAAGTGTGCGTCGGTGCAAAATGTGACACAAGTAGAATGACGAACCGGTGCAAGGGTAACAATTAGTAGAAAAAAAAAATAAAAAAAAATAACTCCCCCAAACTTAGAATTTTACTATGTAAAAATTCTAAGTTTGGGGCTACAAATTGTTACCTCCCTCCTTGCACATCCAATGCTCTTCAAGAGTCACCATTGCATCACTTGCTTCCTTTTTCCAAAGTTGGCTTTGCTTCTTCTTCATTCTTCATGACAAGGTATTCATGAAACTCCTCATCCATACCTACAAAGCAACTAAGCTATCAATACTATCAAATCAATAAAAACAAGAAAGCAATAAAACCTTGGGTTGCCTCCCAAGAAGCGCTATTTTTAACGTCCTATGCCGGACGGTTGTTTCCTCTTTCAAGCCTCATTCAAGTGAAGTGTTTCCACCATTCGAAGTTGCTCGTTCCCATAGTAATGCTTCACTCTTTGTCCGTTCACTACAAAGGTTGTTCCATCCTTACCAATAAGTTCCACATTTCCCATGGGCGTTACATTCTTAATCACAAAGGGCCCCGACCACTTTGACTTCAATTTGCCCGGAAATAACCTCAACCTTGAGTTGAACAATAGGACTTGTTCTCCAACTTGAAACTCTCTTCTTTCAATCATCTTGTCATGAAATCTCTTGGCTCTTTCTTTGTGAATCTTGGAATTCTCAAAGGCTCCATTCCTAAATTCATCAAGCTCATTAAGCATCATCTTCCTTCTTTCTCTGGATGCCTTAAGATCAAGATTCAACTCGTTAATGGCCCAACGAGTTTTTAACTCCACTTCCACGGGTAGATGGCAAGATTTACCATACACAAGTTGGTAAGGAGATGTGCCCAAAGGTGTCTTATAGGCCGTTCGATACGCCCAAAGAGCATCATCCAACTTGATAGCCCAATCCTTCCTCTTTAACCCAACGGTTTTCTCCAAAATTTGCTTCACCTCTCGATTAGCAAGCTCCGTTTGCCCATTTGCTTGGGGATGATATGGTGTGGTCACCCTATGCTTTACTCCATACTTTGTTAAAAGTTGGTCAAGCCATCGATTGCAAAAGTGTGAACCACCATCACTCACTAATGCCCTTGGAGTACCAAAACGAGTAAAAATATTCTTCCTCAAAAAGTTGAGGACCACCTTGGCATCATTTGTAGTGGTTGGAATGGCCTCAATCCACCTAGAGACATAGTCAATAGCCAATAGGATGTAGGAAAATCCATGGGAAGTAGGGAATGGTCCCATGAAATCAATCCCCCATACATCAAAAAGCTCCACCTCAATTACATTCTTCATAGGCATCTCATGCCTCTTTGAGATGTTTCCCATCCTTTGGCACTTGTCACACTTCTTCACAAAAGCTACACAATCCCTAAAAATAGATGGCCAATAGAAACCACTTTGAAGAACCTTGTGAGCCGTCCTATTTGCTCCAAAATGACCTCCATAAGGAGATGAATGGCACTCTTCAATCACTTTCTCCCACTCATCTTCCCCTAAGCACTTTCTCATAATCATATCCGAACACCATCTATAAAGAAACGGATCCTCCCAAACATAGAACTTAACATCATGATAGAATTTCTTCTTTTGATGGAATGAGAGGTTTGGTGGTGGTGTTCCGGTGGCTATGTAGTTCACAAAATCGGCGAACCATGGACATGTTTCTTTGATAGTAAGGAGTTGCTCATCGGGAAACCACTCTTTAATAGGAACTTGGATGTCCTTTTCTTCTACATTCTCAAGCCTTGAGAGGTGATCCGCTACCACGTTTTCACATCCCTTTCTATCCCTTATCTCCACGTCAAATTCTTGCAAGAGGAGTACCCATCTTATCAACCTTCACTACAACAAAATGCATTTCTTGTAACGAATTTATTTGTAACCAACGTTAAATTGGTTACAAAAAAATTGACTTATTGTAACGAAATTCAATTTTCGTTATTAAACATTATATTTTAAATAACAAGAAGTAATTGTCGTTACAAATTGCAAAATATTGGTTACAAGTAGTAAATCTCTTATTATTTTGCTGTAAACATAATTTTTAAACATATATAAACTAAACATAATTTTTCTTATCCTAACGCCTTTTAAAAAAAAAAAATCCTAAATTCATAGGCTTACGCTACTCAAAAGGATTTTCTTCCAATTTTTTTTTTTTTGTTTTGTTTTTTACGGTTTAGGGTTTATTCCTATTTTTCATTCAGTTTCCAAGAATTAACCAAGAACGTAACTTGCAAATTCTCATTCCCCTTTCTCAGATTCAAATCTTAATAATATTCAATTACGCTAATTATGAGCGATTTTTGGTCGACGAAACAACATCTTTGACCCTTCCGTGGTTCGCAACTCAGCAGCTCCACCGGCGATGAGGCGTCACTGTTCGCCGCCGCCTGCATCGACTTGAAGGAGACGCCGAATAGCCCCACATTACGCTTACCACAACCCACGCTATGCCCGCACCCCCACCTTCTCTCTAATCTCTAAATTCTCAAATCCTAAATTCCTAACCCTACGATGAGTTGAGCCTAACTACCACGACCGACTCCCCATTCTCATAGACGCAGGCACAGGTAATTCATGTCATTTTTACTCCCACCAAATAAATTAATTAACTCTTGATTATATATATTGGAGATAAAAGGATTGATTTCCTATGGATTTTAGGCTAATAGGTGAAGCGGTGGTGATAGTATGATGTTGCTTTATTTATTTGGGGTATCTAGAAATTAGGAACACTGTTATATTTAATAACTCTTTTGTAAGTGTAGATGAGTGTTTTAATTCTTGTTGTGCTAGGTTATGGAGGTGGACTAAAGTTAGAGGAAGGATTATGTTTCACTATAGTTTGCACGATTGGATTTAACCCAATTTATTGTCTTGAGGCAGATTAGTTTTTAGGGAGTTTCTGGGTGTTTGTACCTTGTGTTTGTCACCCCTTTGTGAGGGTTGAGTACCCCTTGTACTCAAGTTTTATTTCAATACATTTAACTTTTAAAAAAGAGAATGGTGTTGCTCGATACAATATTAGAACACATTGAGAGGTCAATGACAGGACTTCTTTTGGTGATGCTAGTGATGGTCTTAAGGATTCCAGTACTCTTGTGCGATCAATTAAACAATCATATGGTGATTCCAAGTAAAGTGATAACAACCCATGCCTCAAAGAATTAGATAGTATTGTCTTTTCCATTTGTTTATGTTGTCCATTTATGTTACATATTTTTATAATTGATGGATGAGTGTTTGAGTTTTGATCAAACTCGTTTATAGAATTGCATCCTGAGGCATTTTCAAAGGCAATTAAGTATATTATATTAGTTAAATCCTATAGTCACTTGTGTAGAATGCATGTGTAGCTGAAATTTAAAGGGGTCTTCAATGTTGTTTCAAGCATAATTGTTGTCCACCGGCATTGTGGTGATTTTTATTCCTTTTGAAGAATCCTCTAGTTCCACTTTCATGGTAGTGCTAGTTGATTTCTCTGTTTTTTCCATCCATGTTTGTTGAGTGTTTTTCTCATTTATCGTATTCTTTATGATGTTATGGAATTGAGTTTGAGTATGATGAGTTACTGATAATTTGGGGATTTGTTAATGTTTTTTTCATATATCATATGTATTTTTCTCTTTGCATATAAGTACTTTGATTGGTCCAGTGTTTTTCACTTGATAATCAGTTAGTACTTGGACGTTAATGGATAAAGATTTGCATGTTCTATTTTGGTTTATTAACATCCCTGTCAAAATATATTGCAGCTTGAAAATATGTTTACTGATGATGCTAAAAGGGCTAAAATTCAGGCAATAACCTTGTGAAATCACATGTTTACTTCTCTATTGTTTAGGCAGGAATTCAGTTAAAAGGTTGCCTTTGCTAATGATGCTAAAGAGCCTGTAAAAAAATTGATGCTAAAGAGGCTAAAATTCAGGTAATACCCTCATAAAATGATTGTGTTAATATATTGCTTCAATGTTGCAAGCTTTTAAGGGCTTGTATGAAAATTCATCAAACAGAGCTCATGTTGATGCTTACCTTGTGATCTAGGCTTTTATTTGTTATGTCAGCAAGGTTATTGGTGATGCTATGGAGGCCCAAATGTTGCACTAGAGGTTGATTTGCAAATTGATGAAAAAATATTAACTTATACATTTATCTTCTTTGTTGATAACCATTTGATTACTCTGTTTAAATCCTTATATCTTTTCTTTTTAGTGTTTCCAGTTATACAAATGATTCTCCTCGACTAATGCTTTTGTCATTTTGGATTGGAAACAAGGAAGAACAATTATTAAGGTATGATATTCTATGTATTGGCCATTCAACTTGCAGTCTTCTTTGCTTCTTTGATGCCCACTCATGTATATTTGGCTCTTCTACATAATGCATCTTATGGGAGGTAATCTAATGACAAAGTAAAACAATATATGTACGGATGTGTATTCGTTTATGGAGGCACTACAAGATATAATGTACACGTTTATAGGGTTTGGATGAGTGAAAATGTGTATTCGTTTATGGAGACACCACAAGTTTATAATTTACACGTTTATAGGGATTGGATGAGTGGAAATATACATGGGATTTGAGACATTAGTACAATAGCGACAATTAAAAAGCTTGATAAGAATTTTTTTATCAACTTTTCATTCAACATTGTTTTCCTCATAAGTACATAAACCTGTTCTTTAATATAAATAAAGGGTAACTTTTCCAGAAGAGGACTGATGGAATTGATGTTTGGAACTTTATCTATGCAGTAAACTTATATTTGTGCATTATAAATTCTTAATCTTATGATATTTTATTGTTGTGTGTCTTTTGTAGGACAATGAAGTTTCACTCGATTGTAGACAAGAAGACTTATCAAGACTTCAATCAATTATATAGTTTCTTATGCAAGTTATTAGATAAATGTTTAAAATACATTTTCGAATACTTGTTTAGTAATAGTACATTTTTAGATATATTTTGTTTTTGGATCCATTTAGATGACAGTGATAGTGTTTTTTCATGGGTATGTTGATATTGTTGACTAAGCTTATTTGGAGATTTATCATTTTCTTGAAATAAAATTATTGCATTAATTATGGTCCTATATTTTTAAAGATATTATAATTTGTAAATAAAGCATGAGTTATTATTTATTACTGTAATAAATTGAGCTAGCAAATGTAAGGAAATATAAGTTATAAATAAAATATTTTAGCACTAAATATAAGATCTTATGTAACAACTTATTTGTAACGAAATTGATATTTTGAATAAATTTTGAACATTTTGTAACGAGACTTTTGTTTCCATTACTACGGTTTTAGTAACCAAAAGAGGCGTCGTTACAATTGTATTGGTAACGAAATTGAATTTTTTTCGTTACAAAAACTTTTTACAACGAGCTTTACAAGACCAACTTTTGTAACAAAATGTTTCGTTACAAAAGGTTTTTGTAACCAAAAAATAATTTTTTGTAACCAATTTTTTCGTTACGAAAAGTGCATTTTCTTGTAGTGCTTGGTTTGGCCTCCTTCTTCTCAACCAAGTACTTTAAAGCCGTGTGATCCGTATACACAATAGTTTTTGCTCCAACCAAATAGGCTCTAAACTTGTCAATGCTATAAATCACGGCTAGCATCTCCTTCTCCGTTGTGGTGTAGTTCCTTTGAGCCGGATTCAATGTTTTGCTTGCATAATAAATCACCCGAAAGAGCTTGTCTCTCTTTTGGCCCAAAGCTACTCCAATAGCATAGTCGCTAGCATCACACATGATCTCAAATGGTTGGCTCCAATCGGGTATCACCAACACGGGAGCTTTAATCAAGGCCTCCTTCAAAATCTCAAATGACTTTATGCACTCTTCATTAAAGATGAAGGTGGCACCCTTCTCCAACAATGCACACATGGGCTTGGCTATCTTTGAAAAGTCTTTGATGAATCTTCTATAGAACCCGGCATGCCCAAGAAAACTCCTAACCGCCTTCTCATTGGTTGGTGGGGGTAGCCTCTCAATAGCCACTATCTTTGCTCTATCCACCTCAAGCCCTTTAGCCGAAATCTTGTGCCCAAGCACAATCCCTTCCTTCACCATGAAATGGCATTTCTCCCAATTAAGCACCAAGTTGGTATCTATACATCTTTGTAAAACACAAGAGAGGTTACGTAGACATGTATCAAAGCAAAAACCAAACACGGAAAAATCATCCATGAATACCTCCATTATGTTTTCAATCATACCATGAAAAATAGCCATCATGCATCGTTGGAAGGTGGCGGGAGCATTGCACAATCCAAATGGCATTCTCCTAAAAGCAAAAGTACCATAAGGGCAAGTAAAAGTTGATTTCTCTTGGTCTTTAGGATCAATCAAAATTTGATTGTATCCCGAATAACCATCAAGAAAGCAATAATACTCATATCCCGCCATCCTATCCAACATTTGATCAATAAAAGGCAAAGGGAAGTGATCTTTCCTAGTGGCACTATTCAACATACGATAATCAATGCACACTCTCCACCCCACAATGGGCCTAGAAGGAACGTCCTCTAAGGCTTCGGTTTTAATAATGGTCATACCCCCCTTCTTAGGGACCACTTGTGTTGGGCTCACCCACTCACTATCACTTATGGGAAAAATTATGTCATTATCTAGCCACTTCAACACTTCTTTTCTTACTACATCTTGCATAATGGGGTTCAATCTTCTTTGACCTTGGGCTTTAGGCTTAATAGACTCATCTAGTCTAATTTTATGCATGCAAATATGAGCCGGTATACCCTTCAAATCCGAAATATCCCAACCAATGGCCGATTTATAAGTTCTAAGCACCCTAAGCAATTTTTCTAACTCAAGTGTGAAGAAACAATAACCGGAAAGAGTTCACCTTGTTCAAGATAAGCATATCTCAAGTGCTCCGGAAGTGGTTTCAAATCGAGCTTCCTCCCCTTCTCTTGAGCTTTTGGTTTCTCCTTAGCTTCCTCCTTTGGTGCTTCCAATGCATAACATGAGGGCCAAGTGTCAAGATTTTTGTGAGGAAATCTTTGACACTCTTCAAGTGAAACCCCCCCAAACTTGGCTTCTTGTCGTATCTCCATGAATTTCTCCTCCTTTTTAATTGGAAGTTCCTTCAAAACATCAAGAGAAGACATATATTCAAACAGTTCTATATCATTAAGTTCATCAAAATTGAAATCAAAGGGAATAGAAGAGAGTGAGTTAAGAGATTCTCTTATGCAAAAATCAAGTGGATCTTTTGAGTTGCTCTTTTCCATGTGCATATTCACACAAGCTTGCACATTGTTGATCATGTTGCACTCAAAGACCTCATCCTCATCATCTCTAAACTTGATGGCCTTGTAAATGTTGAACAACACTTTCTCGTTGTTCACTTGAAGCTCCAACTCCCCTTTTCTCACATTAATGATAGCTCCACCGGTTGCCAAAAATGGCCTTCCCAATATGAGTGGAATGTACTTATCCTCCTCCATATCCAATACCACAAAATCCACCGGAAATATGAACTTATCGATCTTAACCAACACATCCTCTACTATACCCAAGGGGTAAGTCATGGATCTATCCGCCAATTGAAGGCTCATCGTGGTTGGTGTAAGTTTCCCCAAACCAAGTGACTTGAATATGGACAAAGGCATAAGATTAATGCTAGCTCCCAAATCACACAAAGCTTTAAATGTACCTCCATCTCCAATAACACATGGTAGAGTAAAGGATCCGGGGTCTCTAAGCTTTTGAGGTAGCTTTGCTTGAATGATTGAGCTACACTCCTCGGTCAAGTGCACCGTTTCATACTCCACCATCTTCCTCTTGTTGGACATAATTTCTTTCAAGAACTTGGAGTAATGGGGCATTTGTTCTAGAGCTTCGGCAAAGGGTATGTTGATGTGGATCTTCTTGAACATCTCCACAAACTTGGCAAATTTGTTGTCCAAGCCCTTCTTCTTCAACCTTTGAGGGTATGGGAGAGGTACCACATTCTTGCCTTTGTCTGGAGGAGGGATTGCCTCCTCACTCTTTTTCTCCTCTACTTTCTCTTCTTCCCTCACTATCTCCTCTTGCTTCCCTTTCTCTTGTCCATCTTCTTTGTCGACATCCTCGGGTGCCATTACCATTTCCTCCTCTTGTGGCATCTTTGGCCCATCGTAACTCGTCCCACTTCTTAGCTTTATAGCTTTGCAATGCTCCTTGGGGTTGAGCTCCGTGTTTGAAGGAAATTGCCCCGGAGTGTGTTGACTACCGATGACATTAGAAAGTTGACTCACTTGTTTTTCTATGGCTTTCATGTTGTTTGCCATATTCTTGATCATTTCTCCTTGTTCCTCAAATCTTTGCCGAGTTATGTTTGCATTCTCTCTAGTCTCTCTCATGAATTTCGTGGTTTCCCCCATAAAAGTACCAAACATATCCTCCATTGATGGTTTTGATGAAGACTCCACAATAGCTCCATCTCTCACATTAAAATTTGGAGGTGGGATGATGGAATTTCTTGTGTTGGCATAAGAGAAATTCTCATGTTGCCTCAACCCGGGATGGTAATGATTCGGGTTAGGAGGATTTTGCCTCTCATTCCAACCTTTTTCTCGAAATTGACGGTCCCTTTGATTGTTCATATAATGGGCCTCTTCATATTGTTCATCACTAGGTCCCATTAATGACTTGGCCGCCATCATTGAAGTCAACTTATCCATCTTGTTGGATAAAGTAACAAAATCATCCGACTCCTTCGTGGAAGCAACTTTCCGGGCTTGCCTTCTCTCGGATGGCCATTGATGTCCGTTTTTTGCCATCTCCTCTAGAAGTACATAACCTTCATCCGTCGTCTTTCCCAATAAAGAACCTCCACCGGCCGAGGCATCCACCATCCCTCTCGTTCGATGGTCCATCCCATTGTAGAAATAGCAAATCAATTGGTCTCTTGAGAACCCATGTTGAGGACAACTCCGTATGAGATCTTTGAAACGCTCCCAAGCCTCGGCTAACGACTCATCATCATCTTGCATGAAGGAAGAAATTTCTCCTCTTATCTTGATGGTCTTGCTTGGAGGAAAGTACTTCATAAGGAAGGCATCAACAAGATCGGCCCAATTTTCGATCGTCCTTAAGTCAAGAGACATGTACCATTGCTTTGCACGATCACGGAGGGAAAATGGGAACAATTGGAGACGGATGTAGTCTTGAGGAACTCGGTTGATCTTAACCGTTCCACTTATCTCTAGGAATTGAGATAAATGGAGGTTAGGATCCTCCTTTGACAACCCTCCAAATTGGTTGTTTTGGACCATCATGATTAAGGCCGGCTTGAGCTCAAAGTTATGAGCGTCAACGGGTTCCCGACCCGCTCCTCCATAGGGCCTTGGGATAGGGCGGAAGTGGTCTCTCAAAACTCTTTGATTTCCATTGTCCTCCCGTTGCTCTCCATCTCCTTCCACATTGACATTCCCTTCATTCCTCCGGTTGAGGTTATCTCTTATACCTCCTTGTGGTCGATTACCACCATTCCCATTTGGCTCCACTATGCCTTCAATATCCTCTTGGTTCCTTTCTTCTTCCACTATTGGATTCTCTCTTCTATTCATGGCTTCTAATTCAATCCTTCTTCTTTCGGCGTTTTGTCTTCGACAACGAACTTCGATTTCCGGGTCTAAAGGTAACAACTCTTGTCGATTTCTCCTAGCTCGGGTGATCATATGCCATGTCTAGACAAAAGTTCAAAATAAAGTAAGAATCACAAGTGAAATCAAGGTAAAACAAACAAATATTTTTGGATTTTTTTGCAAATAAGGAAAACAAGTAAAGTGTCTAAACTAAAACTCTCCTAGCCTACACTCTAGAGCTTATGAAAACCTCCCCGGCAGCGGCGCCATAAACTTGATTCACGTGATATGCAACACTAAATAAACAACCGCAAGTATACGGCGTCTATTGTAGCGTGATAAGCACGAGGTCGATCCCACGAGAAGGTTAAAGCGTAAAAGTGGAGTTTGCTAGTCGAATTCTAAGTAGACGTGATCGAAATTTTGAATATGATGTTTTACTCTAAAGTTACCTACCAAGTGTCACGAATAAGCAACAAAGAGCAAATATAAAATCGATCAAATGGCATACAAATCACAAAACGAAAGTAAAAATGGGTGTAACTCAATAAAGAGAAGGTAGGTCCTAAAGCACATGCAATACTAATGAATCCATCTATGATTAACTATCTACTCAAGTGGTGTTCATGCTTTGTCTATAAGATTGATCACGTAATAATGAATTAAAAGTTCTTTCGATCCAAGTAATTCAAAGGAGATATCACACAACCTAGTATCTCTACCTAACTTGCACAATAAAACCCAATCAAGCTCCTAAGATCATCACACATCTTCCTAATCATTGATCATCTTTCAATCTCACAATAAAATTAGGTCAAATGCTTGCAATCAATCAACCAAACTAGATTTCTCAACCTAATTCAATTAACTATGATCAACACATCATCATTGTACACATAATGACATGCTTTGCAATATAAACCAAGCATCCAAATAGAATTAAGCCACACAAACACCAAATAAGCATAACATTAATTCATAGATATCATCAAAAGTATTTACAAGGCTTTAGAACCAAAAGTGTTTAGCCAACTACAATCATAATGAAATTACAAAATAAACAAAGATCAAAGCACTAAAAACTGAAAATAAAAGAAAGCTTAGGCTATGGTGTGGTGGGGGAATGAATTCCCAAGCTAATGGCTCCTCCCTTGCATGATTTGGTGGAGAGATGAAGAAGTTATGGCCAAACACCTCCAAATATGTGTAAATGTGTGAAGAATTCTTGGGAGAGGGGTAAGATGGTGTGAAGTTTAAGAATTGGGGTATTTATAGTGTTGGGGTAGGGTTTGGATATGATCTTTGCAAGTTAGTCCCTCGAAAATGGAGAAAACACGCGTTTGGCACCGAATTTGGAAGTGACTCGGCCGAGTTGGGGTGTTAGTCGAATCTTCACAAAAACAGGGTATGCGCGTTACTCGGCCGAGTTGGCTTACTCGGCCGAGTGATCTTCAAAATCTTCAATTCAACTCGGCCGAGTTGGGTTACTCGGCCGAGTGCTCAGAAAAACTCCAACTCGCAGATTCGGCCGAGTAAGGTCACTCGGCCGAGTGCGTAGTAACACCCAAAGTCGCAGATTCGGCCGAGTAAGGTCACTCGGCCGTGTGCGCAGTCGAGGCCAAACTCTCAGATTCGGCCGAGTAAGGTCACTCGGCCGAGTTGCCTCGCACCTCGATTTCGGCATTTTCTCGTTTCGTGCATAACTTTCGCCTCGGGTGTCGGATTGACTTGATTCCTTCGGCTAATCCACTCCGTTTTCCGCGACGAATCCAACCGTGCACTCCTCTTTCTAGTCCAATCACTTGTGGTATGTGTTTTGCTCCAAATTCCATCGTTTTACCTACAAAACCGACAAAACACAACCTTTCTCTCATTTTGGCTTAAATAGCCATATTCCATGCATAATTCAATGAAATCCACATCAAAATACATCTCACATGTGCTCCTAAAACGTGTAAATTCCACCCGAATCATAATGCAAATGTGTTTAGTGAGTGAGTGTTATACTGAATTTTTAGAAATGTTTATGCACTCGTATTATCATAGAAAATTGTAAGGATATCAATTTCAATTTCATAGGCATGAAACATCTTGCTTAACCACAAGATTGTTTCCCATGTAGAAACATCCTCTACTCTTACTCTTTTTGTCATCTATATCTCATGCTCAATCCGCATCACTGTATCCAATCAAAGTGTTGTTGGTGTCCTTAGTGTACCATATCCCAAGTTCATTTGTACCTGCATCAAACTTGATAATTCCTTTCAAAACATTCAGGTGAGATTCCTTTGGATAATATTGGTAACTAGCACAAACAAAAACACTGTACATTATATCTGGTCTAATAGAGGTTAGATAAAGTAAAAATTCTTATCATAGATCTATACAATGTTGGATCAACATCCTTTCCAGCATTGTCTTTGCAAAGTTTCAAAGTAGATCTCATAGAAGTTTTCATTACTTTTTAACTTTCAAAATCAAACCTTTTAACCAAGTTCTTAGCATACATACCTTGAGAGAAGAATATACCATCCTTACATTGCTTGATTTGAAGACCTAGTAATTCAAGTCTCCAACCATACTCATCTCAAATGTTGCAGTCATTGCTTTAACAAATTGGTTAACATTTTGTCACAAGTTAAACCAAAAAAATAATGACATCAACACATATTTGAGCAATAAGTAAATCTTCTCCAGTGTGCTTAATGAACAAAGTTATATCGGCTTCTCCTCTAACAAAAATGATCAAGGTATTGCGGATCTTCAAATCCTTTAAGTTGTTCAACACATGCTTCTTCATTCAAAATGCAATTTAGAAATGCAGCATATACATCCATTTGATGAAGTTTAATGTCAATAAAACATGCAATTGCTAGCAATAATCTAATAGATTCTATCCTAGCAACAAGTGCAAAAGTTTCATCAAAATCAATAACTTCAACTTGAGTGTATGTTTGTGCAACTAACCTAACTGTGTTCCTATCAATGTTACCAAACTCATAAGAAAATGTTTCATTAACATTTTTAGGTTTAATTTCAGAATAGTAACACTCTGCATTCACAACATTGCAAATAGAAGACATGCATATTGTTCTTATCACATCTACCTTATTGATCTTACTTTTCCTCTTGTTTGCACACTGTAGCATCACCTATGATCTGGTCAGAAGGATGACTTTTATCAATCCTTGAAGAAATATTCATTTTGGGAACATACTGATTATTCTGTGTAGATTCTGTTGAACTTTTTGTCGATGTTGTTCCAGATGTTGTAACATTCGGAGCAACATTTTCAATTCTCAGAGAATCTCCAGATTTTTCAGTAACCTCTGAAACATCTTCTTCTTCATTTCCATCTGTAAGACCTTTATCATCATCAAACACAATATTAACAGATTCTTGAACAGTGTTAGTCCTAAGGTTATAAACTCTATAAGCTTTACTATTTCTAGAATAGCCTAAAAAGAAACCTTACACTTTTAGAATCAAACTTATGAAGTTGATCCATATCATTCAAAATATAACACACACAACCAAATACATGAAAATACTTCACATTCGGTTTTCTAATGTTCAAATTCTCATAAGGTGTTTGAATAGAATTAAATCCATGTGCAACAATTCGAAACATTGATGTGTAGAACAATGTGACAGCATTTTATGCGACATTCTTACCTGCTTACCTTTTTGGCATGGTCCACATACAGTGGTACTCTGAAACTTCTGTTTTGGTAATCATTTTCACTGCATCGACTTTGATTAGTCTCTTCACTGATGTATAATATATGCATGTCCCAATTTTTGATGCAATCAAATATTTTCATCATTTTTCGATAAATTACACACATTTGTTCCAATAAGATAACAATTATCTACTGCCCTAGACAATCTTCATCTTCATTCAAAACATAACATGTATCTTTGTCAAATTTTACATGCAAATTATCATCACAAAGTTAACTAATACTAATCAAATCAGCAAGCAAGCCATCAAAATGTAAAACATTTTTAAGCTCAGAAAAACCTTCAACATTTAAAGTTCATTTTGAAACCACCACCATATGTAATATCACCATCATTCAAGGTCACATAATCAGATAAGTAGTCAATTTATCCTGTCATATGTCTAGAACAACCACTATCAAAATACCATTAACCAAGTAAACATGCTTTCAAGGAAGTGTGAACAACATTACAAGTAACATTAGATTTTCATGCAGATTTTAGAAAATGTTTCATAGGATGTGACATCATTTTAGGTAACATTTTCTCATATCTCAGATCATCAAACATTTGCATGCAGTACGGAAAAATATGATCAATTATCGAAAAATAATGACATACAAACTTCTTTTCAATGTTTTTGACTTTGTGAGAATCTGTTTGTGCAGATGTTACAATAGATGTTTTAACACTTGCCTTCACAAATTTCACAGTATTTTCAAAATTCTTAGAAATAGAAGTAGTTTCACTATCGTAACTTATACCACAATTATCAGATTTACCAATAGCTATAACATTATTCATATCAGAAGCACTCATAGAAAATTTTATAAAACTTAAAGTAGAGGTGATCAATTTCTCCTTCAGTTTACAAACTTCAAAATCTCTTCTCGAATGTATGACTTCTAGCTTGGTAATTGTTCCTTTCAGATTCTCATTCTCTTTGTTCAAAGAATTAAGAGTGAGTTTCTGAGAGTTACAAGGATCTAGACCTAGTGTCGTCAGGTATTGGCTCTGATACCAACTGAAAGTGTGTATGGTATGGTATTACTAGTGTTTAAGTGAAAAACAGAACGATGTTACACTGAATGTTGAGACAAATGGTGTAACATTAATTCAAACAGAATATCAGAAAAGACAGACACAGCGGAAGACTAAAACACTAGAAATAAACTGAACACAAGTAAAACAAGACTGATGCTACACTCAATGTTAGAACACTCAATGTAACACTGACTCGATTACAGAATATCAGAATACGAATAGCGGAAGACTTGAAAGTATGAAAAACACAAAGACACAAAATTAACTTTTTAACATAGATTTTAATTTAAAATCTATGCGAGTCTCATGGCGAAACTTTCACTAATAATTATGTGAATACAAATGGTGTGTGAACAAATATTCACAACGGAAACAAGACTCGATAATGTATCTAGTCTAAAGATGGCTTAAGTGTAAAAATTACACTACCAAAAACTAATCTAACTCTATGATCTATCTATCAAAGAAGTATAGAAAAGTCTATGTTGTACAGGAAGTTTGGACTCTTCGGCACAACGACATGAACATGCTAATGACAATTAATTCCTAACAGGATGAACACTAGTTTAGGAATTAAAGAATAGCACTTCTTGAAATATGTGACTCTCGGATCTGATATGTATTTCTTCATGTTGCACGAGAATCTGATGAAGAAGAAATAATAATCACGATAATGTCTAAGTAGGACGAACACTTCACATAGACATTATGTGATTACCCTTAATTCTCCATGCTGAATAATGAAGACTTCCTTGTGTATTTATAGTGGAAAAAATGAATTCTAGAAGCTTCATAATCCATATCCTATTTTTTAGGATCTCATCCCTTCTTTTTAGCCCACTCTTCATTCCAATGAATTCTAGCACCTTCCAGCCTATTCTGGACGTTTTCAAAGGCAACCGCATGATCTACATACTTCTGCAAGCTTCCAGATCCTTCCAGTCTGGAACTGTGTAGAATGTTCTAGATCTTCAACCTGCGATGTTACAACATCCAAAGCAGCATCAACTAGAAAACAGAATTTAGACTTAGACAAAATAAGAAAGGTCGAATTAAGATGTTGCTGTGAATGTTAAGACATTTAAGAGTAACAACATCTACAAAGGTGACTAGGGCCTCTGAAAGAAAAGGAAAGGAACTGCAAGCATTCAATGAGTTCCCAACCAGCCTGACTCTTCCCTCAGAATTCCAGTCTGAAGAGTCAACTCCACTGAGGCAGTCTAAGAGGTTGAAGAAAACAGTTAAACTGCCTGAAATCCAAGAAGAAGATGAAGAAGAAGAGCAGGACAAAGAGCCTGAAGTTAGTGTGCCCAAGCTTGCTGATGATCCTTCTAAGTTGTTTGAAGAAGGATTTGGAAAGGATCCAGAGACACAGGAGAAGCTAGCTCTTCAAAGAGCTAAAGAAAGAATGGATCAGTTGGTTGAGGCCAACAAGGCAAGAGATGAGAGGAGGGCAAACTTCAAAGCTCCAAGAAGGAGGGCTTCTTACAGAAGACTCAAACCACAGATACTGCAAAGATGGGACACTCAGTACCCTGACCATGATAAGTGGGTGCCAATTTCACTGAATGATGCATGGGAGGAGGCCAAGAGAAGCTTTGTGTATGACTTCTATGTCATAGGGAAATGGCTTGAAGAGAGTGTAGATGAAGTCTTTGTGCAGTTCATGTTTGAGAACCATAGAGCTGAGATGTTTGCAACAGCTGAGATGGCAGGAATTGAGTTCAAGGCCCCTGGTCCTATTCTGTACATGCATCCAAAGTTCAATGGGAACCTTATTGATGAGGGAAAGATTCTGGAGGAGTTCATCTCAATCATGAGGATGGAGAAGATGAAGCCTGGCCCTAAAGGATCCAACAAGGATATTTGGGAATTGAAGAAGAGGGTCTGGGCTCAGTATGGCATTGCTCCTCAAAATGATGGATCTCTCTGAAGGATAAGCTCATTCCTTCCCTCTCTATCTGTTTTTTATTTTAATGATTGTTGTTATTCTGTTTCATTAGTATCAGTCTAGTGAGTCCTTTTAATTTTCTGATCTGTAATGCTCTTTGATTTTTATGAAAGGATCACTATGTTTCTATCAAGAGATAACAACTCATTATCTCAACTAACCTTACATGACATATTTACTTGATTTATTGTGCTAACAGTTTCTTTCAGGAAAGTTGACCAGTTCACTCACCCTGAAGGTAAAGTCTAGTATAAGTCAAGTTCCCTTTGTAATAGGTTTTGGCATCATCAAAAAGGGGGAAATTGTTGGGAATAAAATGATTTTGATTTAGATACCAAAACCCCTGAGTGATGATGTTCAGATTAGTTGAGATATACTCAAGTGAGATCAGATTAGTTGTCTCAAGATACTTGAGTAAGTGTAAAATTGCTTAAGTCTAAAATCTCAGAAATGTTGTGAGATTTATAGTTCAGGATAGTTGTCCAAAGCTGAAATGTTAGGCAGCTTGATAAGTATTAAGTCTCTAGGCCAAAGTTGCTGAGTTCTTACAAGACAAGCTCACTGAGTGGACAACATGGCTGAAAGGATCGAAGAATGATAAGGCTAGGACTGTTGCACTGATAAGAACTGCATCAGATCAATCAAAATGCCAATGATCAAGTGCATTGAATGCTAGGGTCACAAAAGACACATTCAATGAAGCATTTATTGCCAATCAAGCCTGAACCAAGCATTGAAGACTTAGAGCATTAAAGACAGAAGCATTGAATGAATGTTGGAACATTCTAAAGTAGCAGCAAGAATGTTCAGGGAAGTTGTCCCATCTGACCGTTGGTTGAGTGTAGAGTTTGCCACAAATCAACCTTGGGAAATGTGCATATTTGGAATCTGACACAAGTCATCTCAGCCGCATTTCTCAAAAGTCAACACATTCATTCTAGCAACCATTGAAGAAGCTTTTACACAGTGGATAAAAGAATGCTAAGCTTCATAACCGTTTCAATGGTGCTGCAAATAGACATATTTGAATTGCTATCCCTCCAACGGTTAGTTGTTCAAATTTGCCTATAAATACAGAAGTGATCAAAGAATTCAAATATCCAACTACTTGCTATCAAACTACCATCAAGCAAATCAAAGGAAACCAAGCTATTCTTCAGAATCCCAAGTTTCCTGATCACTTCAATTAGCTAAGCCAATCTTTGTAATCATCCAAAGCTTAGCATTGAGATATCCTAAGCCTTTACACTGTTCTTATTGTAAAGGATATCTCTACTAGTTGGAACCAAACCTCAAACCCTTATCTCATTAAGTGAAGAGAGACTTTGTTGTAGAAGTGAGGAGTTAAGGACTGTTAGTGTGAAACACAGTCTTAACTCAGAGAGATTGAGCACTGGGACTCAGATTATCCTAGGGATCAAAGCACTAAGAGAGTGTTGTTGATCAGTGCACCTTGGCACTATAAAACAAGCTAATTCCATTGTGAAGGAATTATCCTGTTCAATCAGGGAAAGTGGATGTAGGAGCTTGAGTCTCTAAACCACTATAAATTGTGTGCCATTTACTTACTGTTCTTTTATTGCACTTACATTCAATCATATTTCAAAGAGCAAAACTCAGTAAGTTAAGAAAAACTGTTTTGGACAAAGTCCCTGATAACTGTGTTTTTCAGAAATCAACTTGGAGTATTTCTTTGAGTCAAAGGCCAACCACATTCCGCACTTAGCAACTCTTTTAGATATTTAGCCAACTGATCACTTAATAGTAATCAGTAGGACAAGTATCTATCAAAGATCACACTCAGGCTTGTTGTGAGACAATCTGCCTGATAACACCAGTTTGTTAAAAAGAAAAGAATTTGCATACACAAGTGCATTCCCCCCCCCCCCCCATACACTTGTGTCATACTCCACCAAGGACCAACACAATCAACTCTGTCATATATGTCTTGTCAATATCAATTTTAAGCGTCACATCTCCCACTCTACCCCTCTTCTTCTTCATAGTATGAATGGTTTAAAAACTATCAAAATATTGTTTTAAATAACATTACCACTCACAAAGACATGTCGTAGCTTATCGATCAGGAATGACACCACATTTTTTTAGTCTATTACTAAGTCACAATTTTCCAACCAAATACAGTAGATTTTTTGCATTACTTTTCGCAAAGCCGTTAGTATACATAAAAATAATATTTCATCCGTCCACAAAACTTAGTCTTTTTTATCTTATGTGTCCATTCATAAAATCTAGTCTCATAATACTTCCTTTTTTCAATAAGTAATGTTTTTGCTTTTTTTTCTTGTACACAATTAAGTGATGATTTAAAAAAAAATTACATTGTTTCTTCCAATTATGTTCTCCCTTTAACTTTAGAAAATCAATTATTTGAGACATAAAATTGTAAAGATTTGTAAAGGATGATGAAATTGGTTAAAGAATCTAGAAAGATTTGAAATATAATGTGCATTATGGAAAATGTGCATTAGAAAATTAATGTGATTAGATACCCCTTTATTATTTAAAGGCATACTTATAAATACATACCATTTTTTAAGTCTAACAAATTTCACAAAAACATCACTTATTAAAAATGGAGGGAGTACTTTTTATGTAAACCATGACTTTATCTTTACTCTCCAACCATCCTTAATTACTCAAATTGTCATGCAACTTTACTCAAAAAATCACTTTATTCATAATAGATCCCACAACACCCTTATTTTATTTATTTTTCTTAAAACTTGTGCATAAACATGAGACTATATTTTATGGATCGAAAGGAATATACTGAAAAGTAATAATGTAAATGCAAAATATTTTTTTATTAATTTATATAAATTAATTACTCTTTTTTTTTTTTTACCATTAAAATAAATCAAAATTGGAACAAAATTTCACAAAGTTGGACAAATTTTTTTTTCCAAATTGGTTGTATTTGAGTTCTAAAAATACATTTTAGAAGTACTTATATTTTATAATATTAAAATTTAAAATAATCTTCTAAAAACCAGCCCGACACGTCACAAGAAATTAAAATTGAATTGCAAATATGTAATGATAGAAAATATGTGATTTATAATTTTTATAATTAAAAATTTTAATGATAAAGAAATTGAGAATAACATTTTACCCAGGGAGATTGTATTAAATTGTACACAATTAAATGGTGTTTTGATTTTTAAATATTTTATTTTGATTTTTATTTTATTTTGCACAATTTCTTTCAAATTTACCTTCTTATTAACTTTAGAAAATACTCATAATTTCTAACTTACCTTTGTTATATAATTCTCTATCATTCTTACTTTAGAAAATACTCATAAAATCATAAGATATAGTAAGATAATTATTTATTTAAGGACAAACTTGTTAACATATCTTTTCTTAATTCCAAAAAAAAAAAAAAACTGAAAAATCTTTTATTTTTGGACGGAGTAAATTTTTTTTTTAAACGTTGCATTTTAGAATGAGATATAATACATTCGTTTTGCAATAAATTACATTTTAGTATTTTATTTTTTACATAATTAAATAATATTTTAATATTTTTACATCTTCCAATTTTACCCTTTTTTAACTTAACTTTATGCTAAGCTAAAATTATGAAATGATTAGAAGATTTTAGTATTAATTAATTAAGAGTAAATTTATGTCATATAGGCCAAATTTATTTGTTTCGGTCGATTCGATAAGCATAGATGAAAGAAAATACTAATTTATTTGTTTTAAATTCGAGAAAAGACGCAATTTATATATACATAGTATACATGTTCTCTAACCCGACCCTAAATCTAAATACAAATATTTTATAAAATTTGAATTCCATAAGAAAACAAATTTCAACTAAATAAAAGGAAACTATATCAAATTAGGAAAAATAAAGATAGATTCATATTATGTGAAACTCTTGATTTATTTACCATATATATACTTCTAAATAAAAGGAAACTATATCAAATTAGAAAAAATGAAGGAAACTCTTGATTTGTTTACCATATATATATATTTGAAGTATATATGGTAAACAAATCAAGAGTTTCACATAATAATTATCTACCTTCATTTTTCCTAATTTGATATAGTTTCCTTTTATTTAGTTGAAATTTGTTTCCTTATGGAATTCAAATTATATATATATATATATAAAAAAAAGACATAACATTATTAATTAATCATGAATTCGCAAGGCAATTATCCATTCGTTTTCAAAACCAAAAAATTGCATGAAGATGAAGAAACAAAGCATGATATTAGCAAGAATTTAGTTGATGTTATTGTAAAAGTGGCGGAGACACATCCAAACACGCCCTTAACTCCGGCGGCCAAAGCCCATGTTGAAGCCTAAAACACTTCTTCTCTCATTATAAAACGCCTCAGCACCCTCCTTATCATGTGGTACGTTTTAGATGTCACAATTTGTGATAGTTATTATATGTAATTTATTATGTCAATTTTTCTCCATACACGAATTTTGATTTTTTTTTTTTTTTTGAATTTGAATTTTAGTGATTATTGGACGATAATTTTGATTTTATTTGAGTTTTTTTATTGTGTAATGTTATGGTATTTCATTACTATATAATTAATTGAGGAATGTACAGTCTTCCTGTCGAGAATTGTCGTTGCCACATACCTAATTGTTGTACCGTCGTCTGACTATTTAACAATATACAGCTTTTTTCGAAAAAAAAAAATAATAATACAGCTATTAATTTGAGTATATATATACATATTTTCTGTTGACTACAGTAGATTATAATACTAGTAATTGTTAAAAAGTCAATTGTATAAGCAGATGTTGATTAGATTTGAATTCAAGTTTATCTTGATTAGTACTACTCCTTCGTTAATGAAATATGGTCTCATTGGAGTGGGGCACGATAAAGTAAATAAAGTAAGGGTATTGTGAAGTATTGTGGGGTCCATTGTGAATAAATTGATTGTTTGTGAATAAAGTTGATGGCAATTTGAGTAATTAAGTGATGGGTGATAGCTTCCATAAAGGGTATGAGATACATTTTGTGGACAAAGAATATAAGACAAATGAGACTATTTTTTGTGAACGGAGGGAGTATAATTTAATTAAATTCAAAATTATAAATAAACGCCTCATATATATATACTCTTCGTCTCACAATTGTTTATATTGTTATACATTTTGCTTATCAATTAATTCATTTCACAATTATTTGCACACCCTAAAAATAAAATTTTTACTCACAATATTCACATATTTACATAAAATGACATTACTTTTACACTCAAACCAATTATTTTCTTTACTTTATTAATAAAAGTTTACAAAATTATTTCTTAACACTACACTCATTACACATTTATCTTAGTTTATGTGTAAAAAAATTAGGTGCAAACATTTGTTTGTGGAATGGGGAGAGAGGACTATATAATGTAATTGTGGAGTAATGGAATTGGTTGTAATGCAGATGATAGAAAGGGCAATTCTGGAATTGAAAGAGGAAGGAGGTTCAAGCAAGGAGTCAATTTCCAAGTTTCTGGAAAAAGAATACAAAGATGCATTGCCAATTTCACATTCCATGTTACTAAAACATCATCTTACTAAACTTTGTGAATCTGGTCATATGGTTACTAGTCCGGGTAACAAATACATGTTTTTTGTGGACGGATTATTTGCATAGACTGTTTCATTCAAGTTTTTGTTATTACATTATAAAATACTGATTCATATCTTTTATTTTATTATTCATTGACATTCCTTAAATTCAAGGTTTTATGGCGTAGTAGTATACATGTTCTCTAACCCGGTCCTAAATCTAAATACAAATATTTTATAACCATATAAAAATTTGAATTCAGAAAAGAAACAAATTTCAACTAAATAAAAGGAAACTATATCAAATTAGAAAAAAATAAGATAGATTGAGTTTAAATGGGTTAATTGTAAAAAAAAAAAAAAATGATCTTGAATAATAATTGATCTTGAAAATAATTGTAAATTTGAAAATAATGATCTTGAATAAGTATAGTTTTATAATGGGTTAATTGTAAAAAAAAAAAAAAAGTAAAGGGTATTTATCAATTATAACATATTTATTAAAAAATAACGATCCTGGACAAGTATAGAATATTAATCATGCTTTAATGAATTTAAAATATTTTGTGGTAGTCATATTAAACTTCTTTGACCATATCAAATATGCTAAAATCATTTCAAATGTGCTTAAATCAAATATATAATCCAATTATAGCACAATGGTACTTTTCTTATTAAATATATAAAATTTTATGCATAAAATTGAATAGTAAAAAAAAAACTATTTAATATAAATATAATAATTAATTTTATTTTAATTCTTGGGGGATTATCATGAAATTGTGTCGAGTCACCCCTCCAACTTGGATATTTAATTTCATCGTTGATTTACTTTATAATTTTATATTCCTTATGCGTATCCTTATTCTTTAGTGTGAATTTTGTAAAGTTTTTACTAATTTTGTTCATTGATCACGCAGTGATTTTTATCTTTAAAGGATGCACATATAAATTTTTTATAGTACAATCTTAATTATTAATTCTCATTCACCTTTGTTTTACTTTCAATCTTAACATTACATTATAACTTTAAATATCAAACACACAACTTTATTTCTATTCCTATATAAGTGTCATTTTATTATTGTTCTTTTTATTCATATCCTTATTTCTCATGCTATATATATGAACAGGTTTCTTCCTATTTAGTTTTAAAAAAAATTAAAAGAGGATTGTGAACTACGTTAAAAAATAATTATTTATATTAAAATAAAATAAATCAAAATTATCTCATTAATTTATAGTATGATTTATACATCAAAATTGAGCATTGTGTACTATGTTGAAACAAAATAAGCATGTTTAATCAAGAGAAATGAGTGTCACTTAATTTATACATGGGAAATTATATCTTACCGTCTTTAGAGTCAACATCAAGACTGAATTAAAATTATTTACCTAGATTTAAATGAAAAAAAATATGAAAATTTTCTATAATTTGTAATTTCTTATATTAATTTATTTTATTAATAAAATTATAATTGTTCATTCTATTTTTGTTTTTATAGATATGATGAAATCTATATTGCTACAAAATTTAATTTTTTATCTTTTAATAGAATGATAAATTTACAAATTTATACATATTTTAAAAACCAAAATTTTAATTAAAGAATTAAAATTTTAACATATTATAAATTTATTTTAATCCCGCGTTTGGGTTTTACACTATTATTAATTAATCATGAATTCGCAAGGCTCTTCTCCATTCATATTAGCAAGAATTTAGTTGATGTTTTTGTAAAAGTGGCAGAGACACATTCAAACACACCCTTAACTACCCAGGATGAAAATTTTGGGTGGGTTAAAAGTCTAAATAAATGTATAAAAGTCTGAATTTTAATTAGTTTTTTAAGGTTAATTATTTTTTACAATTAAATAAAATCAAAATGAATGTCGTAATATCTATAATCAATAATATATTTATTCTCCCTCCATCCCTTGTTAAATTACTCATTTTTGCCATTTTCGATGTTTATTGTTAATTTACGAATTTTCATTTTTTGTAACATCACATTATAGCTACCTTTTATGTTTTCTTATAACTTTCTCTTTTTATTTTTTCTATCTTTCTCAAACTCAATATCCCACCCCACAGTAAATACTATTCACTCAATCTCATTTTTATTTGAATATTTCCTAAAAACAATTGTCTCATTTATAATTGAACATTTTTTATTTAAAAAAAAATAATATTTTACTCTTTAAAAAAATCTCCCTTAAACATCTCTTATTTACGTGTTACATGGTCATTATTTTTTGCACACTTACTATTTTTTTTTCTCCAATAAAATAGAATTACCTATAATATTTCTCTCAAAAAACAATTTTATCACCTTTATTTCTCAAAATTTGTGTAAATAGTACTCCCTCTGTCCCACAGAAATTAAGAGACTGATTTGGGACCGATTTATGGGGGTCCCGACCCAGCAACCGGGACCGATTTATGGGGGTCCCGACCCAGCAACCGACACATCCACCCTCTTTATTTACCCACACCCACCCTGACCCGACCCGATACCCGACCCAGCAACCGACACATCCACCCTCTTTATTTACCCACACCCACCCTGACCCGACCCGATACCCGACCCAGCAACCGACACACCTACCCTCTTTATTTACCCACCCCTGACCCGACCCGATACCCAGCCCAGCAACCCACGCCCACACCCACTTTATTTAAATGACCATTTTATTTTGGCATTTGTGGGAATTGATCCCTGGTGGATGCGTGCCCAGTAATGGGCACCTACCACTTTGACAAGTAATTGTCTTGTGTAACTTTTAAAATTAATTATATACATATATAATTAATTTCTTTATTGTATATGATCGGAAAATAATATAGTGTCCACCGCCTAATTCGCATGCCCACGTCAATAAATTATTTTTTATTTATATTTAACATGAATTTAATGTCATATTAATATTTTATTTGATCTTTTTTAAAATTGTAAAATCTTTTTTACAATTTAATTTAATATTATTTCTATCAAATCACACACGTCATTAATTTTTTCTCATATCTTCCATTGCCATTAATTTTTTTCTCAGAATCTTTTCTCCACAAAATTAAAATTAACCGCTTCTCGACAAAATAAAAATTAATCTCATTACCATATATAACATTTTAGAATATAGACTTTTGTTATCAAATGAGAATTTCATTCATCACAACCTCATTAAATATTTTGATAACTCATTCAATAAATCAACTAAATGTCGACAAAGTGAGGAAATATAAAAACTCTACATCAAAAGAAACATAAATAATACAAAATTTGTTCCGGAGTGTTCAGAGACCGCTAAAATCGGTCTCTAAAAATAAACAACTTGATTTTGATACCGATTTGAGACCGCAAAAATCGATCTCTAAACACAACCGCCTGATTTGGGACCAAAAAATCGGTCTCCACTATTTAAGATTATATATATATATATACAATATTAGGAATAATATTTTAAAATTTTGTATCTTTAAATATTATTCATATCGCTTTAATCGCTAATCTGATATGTCTCTCCCAACGATTGACAAATATTTCTCTTCTCCTAAATTCGATTCCTCTATCTCGAACAAAGTCACAGAGCCAGATTCGTTGGAAGTGGAGACGGTGGTGCCCGATTCAACTGATTTAGAGATCGTAGTGCCTGCTTTAGTTGATTTAGAGGATGTAGTGAAAGATTCTACGGATTTAGATAGCGTAATAAAAGATTCTTTTTCGGATGTGGATACTTTGTCCAAGCTTAAAGGATTCTCTCCTGATCCCGACGTTAAGTGATCGATTCACATACGTATAAAACATTTATACCAATTAAAGACTGAATTTTTGGTCTCCAATTAAAATTCAAATCAGAATTTTAATTTCGGTTTAGAGACTGATATTCGGTGGTTAAGTGGTCTGAAAAACATAATATTAAAGACCGAACTGAAAACAGTCTCTAAACGAGTGGTCAAGGAAGTATTAATTTCCACTATTTTGGTCTCTAAATGATGCATTTTTTGTAGTGTAAATGAATAATTGAACAGGGTGAAGGAAGTATTAATTTCCACTATTTTTTTCATAATCTTTCATAATCTTAAAAATATATTGTAAATTTGTAATACATTTTCTTTTAAAAATAGAGTTCTTTATTACAAATAATTTATTTTAGTAAAAAATAATCAGTCTATCCCATTTCCTAGAAGTTCATACAACATAACCGACAGTATGCATATGGGCCGAGATGTACCCATTTAGGCCATTTCTTTCCTTACTTTAAATAATTTATTTATTTTAAGACTGTGCAAAAGCTGGGTGGGCTACCGTCCGTCCCAGCCACAACAGGGGTCCGCCTATGCCCATGTCCAAGCTCGCGTAAACCACTTATACTCTCACTATAAAACTCCTCACCACCACTTCTGCTAGCGTCAATAAGGATTCACAATTACTTTTGAAGAATCGTTGCCAATCTTATAAGTCAGATTTTTTGGTGATAGTTGAGCCAAAAATTCCGATTGGGAATATTTCGGACCACTTTTGGAATTCTTTGGGTTTGGTAATTTTAGCGGAGAATCGGCGAGTGGACATGCGACCTAACATTTGGGTTTTGTGTAAAGATTTCATTCATTCTATTGAAGTATATACACACATGCATGCAAACATGCATGCAATGCATGATCACACAAAACATACATGCACAATAATTAGAGGATTCTAGAAGAAGGGTAGCTACACCTTTTGTTATATTAACTAAAAGTTGTTAGATGGAAGGCTCTAGAATGTGAGTCTTCTATATATAGTGTACACAACACACATTGAAAGTTAAGTTGAATATACACATTTAAACATGGTATCTTGAGATCAGGCTTATTTCATGGTTTTGCTTTGAACTTTGCAATTACTTGTTCTACCCTTCTCTTCGTCTACTTATCTTCAACCATCCTCTTCATATCTTCAACCATTCTCTTCATATATTCAAGCTTCTAAGAGTTGTAACCGTCCTGTTCTTAGTCTAACCGCCTTGATCTTCTTCTATCTTCATCCATATTCTTCATATCTTCAAAGCTTTCAAGCTGTAACCGTCCTGTTCTTCTTCCAACGACTTTACTCTTCATCTAAATTCAACTTCCAATCCTGTTTTATCTTTCGCGCATACTCTGATCTGTTGATATATGGCTACTCAAACAAATTCTTCTCCCAATCTTCCACGATTCATTACTCTGTCCATTCACCTTGACAATGATAATTACCCGTTCTAGCGAAATCAAGTTCTTGCTTCAGTGCGTGCTCACTGTTTTGAAGATGTGCTCTTATGCACCACAATTCCGGTGAATCCTAATAGTTCAAGATCAGACTCCATTTCTTGGCAAAGGAAGGATCAGTTCCTCCTAAGTTGGCTTCTAAGCTCGGTTTCAGAATCTATGCTTGGTCATGTCAGCAGATGTGAGCATTCATTTCAACTTTGGTTGGTGTTTGAGCTGCTATTCTAGTCGCAGTCAAGTGTTAAAGCAATGATACTCAGATTGCAACTACAAACTATGAAAAAAGGAGATCTAGGCATTGATGCCTACATTTTGAAGATGAGACCAGTTGCTGATGGTTTATTTCACGTTGGTCAATCATTGCGTGATGAGGAATTGATTTTGTATATACTTGGTGGTCTTGGTGCTGAATATGATGTTGTTGTTGTCACCCTTACCACTCGAGGATCTATTCCCACTCTACCGGAGGTTCAATCTATTCTACAAGCTTATGACTTATGAGATACGTTTGCATGGCCACAACTCTCACTCTATTCAATTGCCTGGAGGTAACATCTCTTCCTCAACACCTCATTCTGCTAATGTGGTTTCTCGTGATATCAAGGCATCTGGTAGGAACACTGGTAAGGGCAAAGTGTATTCTAAGCCTCGTATTGTATGTCAGCTATGTGGAAGAAACTATCATGTGGCAGCCAAGTGCTACAAACGATTTGATCACTCATTCACTGGTCTGGAAAACAATCAGTCAAGATCATTCACACGCAATCCACCATCTACTCGTCCTACTCCTCCCAATCCATTTCAAGCTCATATCACTCAGCATCAATCTACTCATGCTTACTACTCTGATGCTCATCCACCTCATGCTTTTACTGGTCGCATGGATTCAGGGTGTATATACTTCTGGAACACCCTATCATCATTCTAACCCTACATGGTTTGTTGAAAGTGAGACAACTCATCATGTTACCTCACAACTAGCTAATCTTCAACTCTCCACTCCATATCAAGGTATGGATTCACTTATTGTTGGTAATGGTGCTACCACTCCTATATTACACACTGGTTCTTTTTTTGTGCCTGTGCATGATGGATCTAAACCAATTGTCATGGATAATGTGCTACATATGCTTACTATAACCAAAAATCTCATGAGCATTTCACAATTTTTAAAGATAATGATGTTGTTATTGAGTTTTATGTTGATTGTTGTCTTGTTAAGGATTTGAGATAGGGTGCTTAAAGATGGCCTATATATGCTGGATTTTGGATGTTTGAAGGTTCACAAAGGTTCAAGCCCTCACTGGAATAAGACCAGTATATCTGCTGATTCAGTAAATAAGGCTAGGACCACTAATGTTGAGAATAATACTAAGTCCACTTGGAGGTTGTGGCGTTGTAGATTGGGACACCCTAGCAATTCAGCTCTATCTACTGTTTTGAGGAGCTTGAATATACATTGTAACGAGTCTCATATTCCATTCTGTGATGAATGTAAAATTGGAAAAATGCACTTCGAAACATTTTCCTTCAGTCCAGCATCATATTGCATCTCCTTTTAAGTTGATTCACATGGATTTATGGGGTCCTGCCTCCTCTGTCTCTATAGAAGGATACATATATTATATGTCCATTGTTGATGATTATACAAGGTTTGTGTGGATTTTCCCACTAATTACAAAATCTGAAGTGGTCAGTGTCTTTGCTCAGTTTATGAAATCTGTAGAAAGGTCTTTGGGGTTTTCATCAAAGTAATACAACATGATATGAGCACTGAATTTCTTCCAGTAGCAAGAATGGTTAAGCCCCATGGTGTTCAGGTAAGGCTCTCTTGTGCTTACACTTACCCTCAGAATGGTCTAGTTGAGAGGAAACATCAACATATTACTGAAATTGGCTTGGCTATGCTTGCTCGTTCCAATCTCTCAATGGCCTTTTGGTGGCATGCTTTCTCAACTGTTGTACATGTCATCAATATGCTTCCATCTCCTGTCATCAACAATACATCTTCATTTGAGCTTCAATACTGCAGGCCACCTAATTATCAAGCTCTCAGGGTCTTTGGTTGTGCATGTTTCCATTTTCTCAGACCATACAACACTTCTAAATTACAATTCAGGAGCTCAAAATGCATCTTCTTAGGGTACAACTCTTCTCATAAGGGGTATCAATGCCTTCATGAATCTGGAAAAATATTTACTTCAGCTTCTGTGTAGTTTAATGAAGACGAGTTTCCATCTTTCACAGCCACTAAATCATCATCTACACCTCTCACTCCTTCTTACTCAGCTTATATTCCTGATAATTTCAACCATTCTCCCACTATATCATCTTCATTATCCCCTCCCCCCCCCCCTCTACATCTCCAGGAGTCATCTCCTCACATCAAGGTTCCACAAATTCTGAACTCAGCTCTCCTAGATACATGCTCCCTCAGTTACCTGCTCCAGTTCAATCATCTCCCATCTCTAACCCTCCAATCTCATCTTCAAACACTTTAAATCATCTCATGCAAACAAGATCCAAATCTGGCATTTATAAACCTAAAGCCCTTCTCTCTACTGCTCTCATTCCTGAACCAACTTCAGTAGCTGAGGCCATTCAAAGCTCAGACTGGAAGCAGGCTATGCAACTTGAGTATGATGCACTGATCCAAAATGTCACTTGGACCCTTGTACCACCATCTTCTGATGTTCATCCCATCACCACCAAGTGGTTGTTCAGGGTCAAATATAATAAAGATGGGACAGTTGAGAGATACAAAGCTCGATTAGTGGCTCGAGGCTTTCAACAACAAGCTGGTGTGGACTATTTTAGCACTTTTAGTCCAGTTATAAAGCCAGTTACCCTCCGGATTGTGTTCACTCTTGCTGTATTCAAAGGTTGGTCTATACAACAGGTGGATATTAACAATGCATTTCTCAAAGGACTACTACATGAAACTGTATACATTGCTCAACCATAAGGGTTTGTGAATGCTCTTCATCTAGATTATGTGTGCAAGCTTTGTAAGACACTTTATGGCTTAAAACAAGCTCCAAAAGCTTGGTATGATACACTTAAAGCTTTCCTGATCCAGTAAGGGTTCACACACTCAACATCTGATCACTGCTTATTCCATAGATTTCTACATGGGAATATCACACTCTTGTTAGTTTATGTGGATGACATTTTGATCACTGGTGATGATTCAACACTAGTTCAAGCCCTTATTGATGCTCTACACACTCAGTTCTCTCTCAAACATCTGGGAGAGATCAACTACTTCTTGGGCATTGAAGCTCATTCCACCCCCTCTCTAATCAAACTTACACAATCCAAGTATGCTAGTGACATCATCTCAAAGGCTCATCTTACAGAATCCAAACCTTGCTCAACTCCCATTTGTCCTTTCTCTAAACTCTCCAAAACTAACAGTCGTCCTTTTGATAATCCTACCCTATACCGCAACATCATTGGTGCACTTCAATATCTAACCTTAACCAGACCAGACATCTCCTTTAGTGTAAATAAACTAACCCAGTTCTTGCAAAGTCCAACAAAAAATCACTAGAAGGCTTGTAAGAGTGTAATTCGTTATCTTAAAGGCTCTCTATCTCATGGTATCTCATTTTCTCTGGTTTCTGACTTCAGGTTGCAGGGCTTTTGTGGATGTAGATTATGCTTCAAGCATTGATGACAAGCGTAGTACCTCAGGTTTTTGCATCACCCTTGGTCCTAACTTAGTATCGTGGAGCTCCAGAAAGTAATCAGTGGTTGCTCGCAGCAGTACTAAGGCCGAATATAGGGCGTTTGCTCTAGCTACTACCGATATTATGTGGATTACCAGCTTGTGCAAGGAACTACACATCCCTATTTCTACACCAGGCCTTCTCTGGTATGATAATCAAGGGGCAATTACCCTAGCCTTCAGTCCAGGCTTCCATTCTCTCACTAAACACATCGAGGTCGATGTTCACTTTCTGCGAGAAAAGGTTCAGGCAGGGTTTCTTGACATCCGGTTCATTGCTTCTGATGATCAACCAGCCGATCTGCTTACCAAACCTTTTGCTCCGGCGCGCTTTGATCACCTTCATACTTGGTTCAATCTCACCTAAACATGGGTGGTCCAATTTATTCCGGGACCTATTAAAGTATATACACACATGCATGCAAACCCGCATGCAGTGCATGATCACACAAAACACACATGCACAATAATTAGAGGATTCTAGAAGAAGGGTAGTTACACCTTTTGTTATATTAACTAATAGTTGTTAGATGGAAGGCTCTAGAATGTGAGTCTTCTATATATAGTGTACAAAACACACCTTGAAAGTTAAGTTGAATATACACATTTAAACACATCCGGTTTCTTCAGTGGTGGGATTTACGGATCAAATCATTTTCATTACATCGCGGATTGAAAATCATGATCGTTATTTTGGATTTGTTCACGCGGCTTCAGATCATGTGGTTCGTCGGAGTCTATGGAAATATGTTATGAGCAATGAACTGTCTCCTTTGTGGTTGATAGGGGATTTTAATTCGGTGTTGTGCGCTCACGAAAGGATCGGCATGAATGTGCCTCTGCCTCTGGCTTATCGTGAATTTCGGGATTTCATTGTTGATTTAGAGTTATTGGAATTGGAAGTTTCGGGACTAAATTATACTTGGGTAATACGTCGTAGAGATGGTACGTTGATGACATCTCGGCTGGATCGAATTCTTGCATCTTCAGAGTTCTTAGAGCATTGGTCTTCCCTGATTGCTAGGTCATTGTCGCGTGTTAACTCGGATCGTCATCCCATTTTACTCACTTGCAAAAGTGATCGAGTGGTTGTTGGCCACTCCTTCAAATTCCTCCTCATGTGGCTTTCGGGCGAGCGATGTATGTAGGTAATTCGACAATCTTGGGGGGTATATCTCTAGGCTCCGGATCCAATCTCATTGATTAAGTTGAAGTTAAAGCTGAAACAGCTGAAATCATAACTGAGAATTTGGAACAGGCAGATTTTTTAGAAACTCCACATTCGCATTGACCCGACTAAGAGATCACTTCTCATGGTACAGTGCCAAATTGGGGCAGTAGGTTACAACAGCTCCCTTGCCAAGAGAGAGAGATTGAGACAAAAGCTGAACTCAACTTGTGTCTTCAGCAGCAACATGACCTTCTTTCACAACATAATAAAATTTCTTGGCTAAGTGATGGTGATCGAAATACGAAATATTTTCACAAGCTAAATCAGATGAGGAAAGTACAAAAGTCGATGGATTCTCTGATTATTGAGGGGGTGTCGTGCACGGACAAAGCGGCAATCGCACAACATGTGACTAATTTTTATCAAAATTTATTCACTGTCGTACCCAAGATGCAAGACGTTAATCTGGGCATGCTGTCGATTTTGGTCACTTCCAAACTAAGTGAGACACACAATGAGACTTTGACTTGCGAGCCATTAATTTTTGGAGGTCCGTACAACATTTTTTGGCGTTATCGGTGGACAGTGCCCCCAGGCCTAGATGGATTTGGGGGATCATTTTATCATTCGGCTTGGCCAATCATTGAGGAGGATATAGTTCGAGCAGCGCAATATTTTGTCAGATTTGCTTTCTTGCCACATGAGCTGAATTCTAATCTGGTGACATTAATTCTGAAGCATCCGAGTGCAAATAAAATTGAATATTATCGGCATATAGTTTTGGAAATTTTTTTGTACAAAGGTTTATAAAAAATTATAGCTACACGCCTTGGACCCATTCTTTCCGACACTTTATCACCATTTCAATTCGGTTTTATTCCGGATAGGAGCATACACCACTGTATCGCGTTAGCATCGAAAGGTATTAATTTCTTGGACATGACACATGTGCACGACAACATGACATTGGAAATGGACATTCGTAAAGCGTTCAATACAGTTCGTTGGGATTTTCTCCTAGAAGTGATGAAGTAGTTGAGGTTTTGTTCAAAATTTAGGGACATCATTAGTTATATCATTCAATCGGCAAGGCTGTCGATTCTCATTTCAGGACAGCCGCATGGTTACTTTCAGTGTTCTCAAGGGATTAGACAAGGTGACCCATTATCGCCTCTTTTATTTTGCATAGCGGAAGAAATTTTGGCTTTGATTTTAAGTAGAATGGAAGAGGTAGATAGTCCGATGCCATCTTACATTAGAAGGGGTTCGACAGACCCTCTCTTCTTGTTATATACGGACGACATTCTCATATTCAGTCGGGCTAATAGAAACTCAAAATGTGCGATCAGAGACACAGTTTCTATATATGGTGTTTTGTTGGGACAACTATTTAATCCGCACAAATCAAGTGCTTACTTTGGGGTGCAGGTCTCTTACAACAATAAAATATATATGAGAGACACTTTACGAATGAGTGAGGGGAGGTTTCCATTTATTTACCTGGGCGCCCCTCTATTAAGGGTGCTCCTAAATCAGTCCATTTTCGGCAATTAGAAGATCGAGTTTTGAGCAGATTTTCCACGTAGAAGGGAACCTCACTTTCTATGGCAGGTCGGGTGTGTTTAGTTAATCACGTAATTACCTCATCAATGGTTCACACTATGATGGTGTACATGTGGCCTTGTGCGATCCTAAAAAGGATTAAACAAGCAATGTGAAATTTCATCTGGATGGGCAACATAGATAAAATGGGGTTAGGCATTGTGTCTTGGGAGCGCACTATTGCAGCGAAATCTGAAGGAGGGCTGGGAATGCGGTCAATTTTATGCGCAAATGATGCTTACTTGCGGAAGTTGGCCTGGAATGTTACTACAGGAACGGGGGTTCCGATCAAATTCCTACGGGAGCGTTTCGTGACAACAGGAAGACTTCGTCCGATCAAATTCCTTGCGGAAGTTGGCCTGGAATGTTACTACAGGAGGGGGTTACGCTCGCATATGCAACAGATACGGAGCCAGGTTCAGTGGATTGAGGGTTCCCCATCCAAGGGCGGAGCCAGGAATTTTTTTTAGGATGGGCTAAAGGCTGAAAATAAATACCCGTATAATTTTTTTTTACATAAGTTGCGCCCTACAACTTTTTAGTCTATATAATTTATCGATTTTAAAATCAAGATCAATTTCTTTAAACAACTTTCTTTCAATATTGACAATCATAGAATCTAATAGATTTACGTACGTGGTCCACATGTTAACCACTCCAGCAGCTAATTTATCGGTTCCGTGGAAAGCCTATGCTCTATGGCAGCAGCTGCTAAGGCTGAGACAAATCACGAACAAAAGGGTTTCACACGTTTTTAGGGAAGGAAAGTCGGCCGCGGATTGGATAAAAACAATGCTATAGAGTCATACATTTGGTGGGATTTGCCACCGGCCTCGATACTGCCACTGTTAGCTAAGGATAGACATTCAAAATATTACAGATTTACTTAACTTTTTGCTAGAGGAGTGCCCATTTTCCTTGATTGAGGTTTTTCCCTAAGGAAGGTTTTTCTCGACAAGATTTTTAGTGGGGCTCCGACCTCTTGAATGGAGTGTATTCATATGCCTCTAGGGTTTCCTTGATATACAAGTTCTAATTTCTTCTTTATTATTGATATTTTTTATAGTTAAATGATAAAATATTTTTATTAAATAATATTAATATTATTTTTTTATAATTATTTAAAGTAATAGTAATATTTTTATAAATTATTATTATTTCTATTTTTATTAATATGTTGAGAATTATTATATTATTAAAAAATATTATATTCATATTCTATTAATATTATTATTGAATTACTATTATTAATATTATCTTTATTATTAGAATTAATATTTTTTGAATGATTAATGTTAATATTATTTTGACCATTTCTACAATAAATGATATTTTAGCATTTTATTTTTACACATAATTAAATAAAATTTTAATGTTTTTACATCTTTCAATTTTACCTTTTTAAATATTAACTTACCTTTATGCTAAGCTAAAATTATGGAATGGGGTTAGAAGATTGTATTAAGTAGAAGTAAATTTGTGAATATATGGCCATTTTTTATTTTAGCAAAAAAAAAAAAAAAAAAAAAACTAAAACATGGGACAAGGATATCTTATCTTAATACTCTATATTTGTACACTTTATTTCAATCTCTCTCCTACTCAAATTCTTCAATTTCAAAATCACTGTCTTACACATTCTTATTAAAAAATCGAATTCTCTTATTTTAATCTCAAAAAAACAATTTACATATTATCTACTCAAAATTATTTTTTATAAATTTTAAATAATAATTATTTTTTATAAATTTTAAATCATAATTATTATTTTTAAATCTTATATTGATCTTATATTAATATTTTATGAGATTATTCAAAATCCCGTATTATTAGGCATTCTTATTAAAAAAATTGAATTCTCCTATTTTAATCTAAAAAATAATTTTCGTAAATTCATTCTACATTTTATATTTTAGGTGGGTGTCGTGGGTGTATTGGTTGTGGATTCGGTGAGATTTTTTTTAGACTTTTAAAGTTTGGGGGTATTCAATTCGAATTTTCAAATGTCTTTAAAAATTTTGAGGTATTCAATACGGATTTTAAAAAGTATTAAAAAATATTTGGGTGATTTTAATACTCTATGAATTTTGTTGGATTCTTCTCCAAAAATATAAATAAATTACACTATCCAAAATATCTTCTAAAAACTAGAGATTTCAACGGATTCTCTTAGAGAACTGTGAAGACAAAAGGTCAGAAGTATGGATGACAATATTGACCCAACCCGCGGGTACCCGTGCCGCCCCGCGAGCTTTAGATCAGGTTGGATACGCCCGTATTGAGAACAGGTCGGGTCGGGTCTACCCCGCCCCGTATGTGAACGGACCGGATTTGGATCTTATGTCTGATCCACCGATCTGACTCGAATTATTATATAAACTTTATATAGTATATATATATATTTTTTTAATTGGTAAAATAGTTTATATATTAATATATATATATATATAATTATATATAACATGAAAAATATTTATATTATTGTGAATTGTTTCAATAAATATATATATATATATGCATGAAAAATATTGTTTTCAATTGTGAGAAATAACTTAAATAAATTCAACATCATATGAAAAAACGGTGTGGGACCGCCCCGATCCTCACGGGGTGGGGCACGGAGCGACTATCTAGTACCCGTACGGAGCGCGGGATGGGTCTGGGGCATAATAAATTAGAACGGGTTTGGGACATATACAAGTGTGTTTCATATACATTTGCATCAATAGTTCCAGCGTCGAAGTTTATGAAAATCTATGTAAATCAATAAAAAAAAAATCACAATCCTGTCAAGTGTATGAAAATCCATATAAATCAATAAAAAAAGTATGTCAAACTCTGCAATGGACTCTATGGATTTTCTAAATCCACAGACTTATTAAAGTCCAAAAAAATCCAATAGAATCTCAATTGAATACACCCCCCTAAGGGGGGTGTATTGGTTGTGAATTTTGTAGGATTTTTTTGGACTTTCAAAGTTTGGGGGTATTCAATTTGGAATTTTAAAAGTCTTTAAAAATGTTGAGGTATTCAATACGGATTTTAAAAAGTCTTTAAAAATCTTTAGGTATTCAACAATCCATGGAGGGGTTTTCTTAGGATAGTCCAGGTGTCGCTTGGACTATTAATAGTTCGGATGTCAAATTGCATCGCTCTGTGTCCCCTAACTTGATACCTGTCGCCTTTTTTTAATATTTTAAAATAATTATTTAAATTTTATTTTATTATTTACTATTTTATCCTTTATTAAAATTAATAATAATATTATTTAAATTAAACAATACGAACGTAAAATTAGATTATTTTTTTTAACAGAATTAAATTATTATTTTATTTATATTTTATCTACACCTGCTCATTTTATTAGTTCACCCTCAAATTATTTTTTACTATGGTTATCTGCACCCGCTCATTTTATGAGTTCACCCCAAATCTGGTTATCTGCACTCGCTCATTTTATAAATTCACCCCAAAATTATTTTTTACCACAGTTATCTGTACCTGCTCATTTTATAAGTTAACCCCAAAAGATTTTTTAAAAAATAATTACTACATTTTAAGGACTATATTATCCTTTTATTAATTTACACAAAATTCTGATAAGATAAACCCTAATTTGTAGGGTGATACTCGGGTACATGCAAGATACCGGTACACACCAATTTTAATTTTTTTATTTATATTTTATCTACACCCACTCATTTAATGAGTTCACCCATTTTTTTACTACGATTACCCGTTCATTTTATGAGTTCACCCCAAATCATTTTTTTATCACGGTTATGTGCACTCGCTCATTTTATGAGTTCACCCCTAAATTATTTTTTTACCACGTTTATCTACAACCCTCATTTTATGAGTTCACCCCAAAATATTTTTAAAAAAGTAATTACATTTAAAAGACTATATTATCCTTTTATTAATTTACACAAAATATAATAAAATCAACCCTAATTTGTAGGGTGATACTCGGGTACATGCAAGATACCGGTACACACCAATTTTAATTTTTTATTTATATTTTATCTACACCCACTCATTTAATGAGTTCACCCAAAAATTATTTGTTTACTACGGTTATCTACACCCGTTTATTTTATGAGTTCATCCCAAATCATTTTTTTATCACGGTTATGTGCACCTGCTCATTTTATGAGTTCACCCCTAAATTATTTGTATACCACGTTTATCTACAACCCTCATTTTATGAGTTCA
Source organism: Galeopsis tetrahit (assembly GCA_963675135.1). Taxonomy (NCBI): domain Eukaryota; kingdom Viridiplantae; phylum Streptophyta; class Magnoliopsida; order Lamiales; family Lamiaceae; genus Galeopsis; species Galeopsis tetrahit. Next base: position 59,088,779 of record OY776133.1, read on the forward strand.
CCCCAAAATATTTTTAAAAAAGTAATTACATTTAAAAGACTATATTATCCTTTTATTAATTTACACAAAATATAATAAAATCAACCTTAATTTGTATATTTACAATCTATCGTCGAGTCATTACCGAGTTACCGTCGATTCACCATCAAGTCACCCATATTTTTAGAAAAAAAATCGTAAAACATAATTTTTTTTAAAAAAAACTATCGAAATTTGGCACAAATCTTGATTTTTTTTTCTTTTTAAGTTTTCTTCCCCTTCCTCTTTTTTCTCCCATTTTCAGTTTTTATTCTAAACTTTTAATTTCTTAGTTTTTTTTCCTTTTACTTTTTTTTTTATTTTCCATTTTTTCATGTGTATTTTTTAAATTTTAATACAAAATAATATTATAGGTATGATTTTATTATAGCCGGTAATACAATAAGTAATAACGAGTAATACCATAAATAGTAATCAGTAATACCATTAACAGTAATTAGTACGAATAAACACTTATCTTATTCAAAGTGAGATGGTCTCATGGTGACACTGTTCATAAATTAGTAGAAATAAACACTTATTTTTTTCAAAGTATTAAAACGTCATTCTCAAACTATGTTTTGGAAAGCAGAATTTTGGTGAAATCAGAATAAAAAAATTTTAGGAAATGTGAATGGGACAATAGGAAAACGTCATGCTCAGACCATCAATTAGTTCTCAAAAATATGTGTCCATATAATGTTGCTTACGAACATTGACCTAAAGTCCGATTTGTATAATGTAACTAAATTGATTGTTACCAGACTTGAAAATTACATTATTGAGGACACATTTTTATTTTGGAAGGAATGTTGGTAGTAAAGTTTTTATTCTGAGAATAATATTGAGTGTTTCAATGACACGACTCCCATAAAATTTCGAATGAGATAATTTTTTATTCTATTGTCTTTTGCAATGACGATAAATAAAAGTTAAAGGTCAGTCTTTTTTCATGGTAGGTGTGTAGTGTGTACCTTCTGAAATATGTTCATGCATAGACAATTATATGTTGCAACCTCTAGAGTTAAGAGTGAATTGAAAAATATTTACCTAAATTCAAATGAATAAAAAATTTACAAATTTATACTATGGAGTACATGTTTCAAATATTTTTTTAATTGACAAATTAAAATTAAAATATATTATAAATTTATTTGAATTCCTTACGAGTGTTGCCCATTGTGACATTGTCCCTCATTTACGTCAAAAAAAGAAGAAATTGTGACCGAGAGCAAACCGAGTAACTGGAGACTTTTTGGGCCAACAATGTTAGCCCATTTAATTAAAAGTGGAGAATGTTTTGGGCTAGCATTTAATTAAAAGTGGGCGGTCCAATTGTTTTATCAAAGAAAAGAACCAAATTGACCAGCCCATTTCTTGAATTGTGCGTGAGCAATTAAGGCCACGGATAAATGCCCCCCTTATATTATGACTTCACCCCTTAGATGTCTTCACACCATATAGTTGAGTTCACCCACCAGTTTCTTTCCAAAATTACCCTTTCCTTCTAACATAAATCCTAACCCTAATTTTATTCAATCATTCCTCATTTTCAACTGCCTCCAACTCTCCTTCTCCTCTTTTCATCTTTCTTTTGTCGTCGACCAGCGTCTCCACCCGTCCGCCGCTCGCCGCCTCCCTCCCTCCGCGCATGGCCTATGACCTGGTCTTTTTAATAAATAGGTCTGGCCCGAAAGCCTTTTAAAGGCCTTTTTAAGTGTATTTCAAAATAAAATAAAATACAACAATTGAACCAGTACCACCAAATCATAAAAAACAATAACAAATGTTCAAAAAAAAAAAAAACAGAATGTTCTTTCAACAATTACAACGAAAAAATACATCAATTTTTCAAGATAATCTCATCTTCATGTTGAGCCCTCTAAAATATTATAAAACATGCTGAAATTTTATAATGAATGAACAAAAAAATCCTCAAAATTATTCCACACAATTGATGTCTTTTGCCTTTTCTTTTTAATGACAAAATCATTGTCATTTTTATCTTAGGTATTATAAGATGAAGTTGTGTCATCATTCTCATGTTGAGAAGACATAACTACAAAATATACATTAAAAATAAAATTAATAAATGTCAGAATCTTACTAAATTCATAAGTAAAATTCATAAATTGCAAATAAATCTCATAAATCAATAACCATATAGAAATCAAACAAATTTTATATGAATGACAATTGAGATTTGAGAATACTGCGTTAAATTTATTTAAACAAAGAAAGATAATTTTTTTTTAAATCAATCAAAAGAAAATTAATGAAATTATATTGAAAATGTGATTGCCCAGAAAAAACAGAGTATTAAACAAACACAGAAAAAAATTAACTCCATATACATATGCAGATGGATAAAAAAACTAATAATAGATTACATATTATCAACAATGTGAGAATACTTCTTTATAGGCATACTAATAAATAATACTCATGATTAATTCTACTAAGAATGAACAAAAAAATAAAAAAAATATAAATATAAATCACATAATGTTAACCTGGATCGAGCAGGCAAAATGTGTGTAGAGAGTTTTTTTTTTTGTCGGTTCTATAAGAAGTTATGTTTCTGAGAAAAAATTCACCTATAAAGGCATATAGCACAAATTGTCCCCAGTTTTGTGATCTCGGATAATTTTCGCACTGTGCAAGTCAATTAGGCAATGAGAAACGGTTGAAAAAAATCAACACAATATAAATATAAATGAAAAGATAAAATTAAACAGCATGAGCATTAGTGGACTCTGCCTGTTCTAACCGCTTGTACACCTCCAAAGACTATGATTGGACAGTTAAAAATAAATGTAAAAGCTAGTAGAAAATTTTAATGTCAAATTAATATCTTGAATACTGAATTCGAAACAAAAATTTGTATAAAAAATTCAACTAAATTAATAATTTAACCTAAAATTCAAATCATTCAAATATCTATCTTAAACCCTAGATTTACCAAAACTAATTTGTGTAGAAAATACAGAATTGTTCATATCCGAAACTCTTCTTCAATGGAATTTTCGAATAAAAGAAGAAAATAAGAGAATCGTATGTGCCGCCTAAGTACTGAATTCGAAACAGAAATTTGTATAAAAAATTCAACTAAATTAATAATTTAACATAGAATTCAATTCATTCAAATATCTATCTTAAACCCTAGATTTACCAAAACTAATTTGAGTAGAAAATGTAAAATTGTTCATACCTGGAACTCTTTTTCAATGGAATTTTCGAATACCTAGATTTACCAAAACTAATTTGAGTAGAAAATATAGAATTGTTCATACCTGAAGCTCTTCTTCAATGAAATTTTCGAATAAAAGAAGAAAACAAGAGAACCGTATGTGCCGCCTAAGGGGGGTGTATTCAATTGAGATTTTGTTGGATTTTTTTGGACTTTAAAAAGTCGGTGGATTTAGAAAATTCATAGACTCTATGCAGAGTTTGCCTGACTTTTTTATTGATTTATATGGATTTTTATAGATTTGACAGAATTCTGAAATACACATTTTTTTATTGATTTACATGGATTTCCATAAACTACGCCCCTAAAATCTAGTTCAAAAAAAATTATTATTTATCATTATTATTCTTATCTTCATTTTCATAACAGTTATACCAAATACTACTAGTTCTCCATGCATTAGCGTAAGTTCTTTGTTGTAGTTTTGTTGTAGTTGTCTTTGAGAAAACAATTCCAAATTTTCGTCTTTCATGTCGAGATGTGGTGAATCTTGATCTTCTTTATATTGGACTGGAAATTCATCAGAGCGACCTTCTTTCCGAAGAAAAAAGTTATGTAATCCAGCGAACCACGTAATGGGGAATTGACGTCGATTAGATATTATTGACGGTGTCTGATATACTATAATTTTTAAAGAAAGAACATAATTTTAAAATACAGAGATGTAATTTTTTTCACGATAATAATGGTGGTGAAGAATGTGATGCTTATCAAAGAACATAGTTAACACAATTTTTTTTTCTTCTCTTTCAGAGTCTTCTAAGAGAATCCGTTGAAATCTCTACTTTTTAGAAGAGATTTTGATTAGTGAAATTTATTTATATTTTTGAAAGAGAATCCAACGAAATCCATAGAGTATTAAAATCCATAGATTGTTGAATACCTAAAGATTTCTAAAGACTTTTTAAAATCCGTATTGAATAACTCAAATTTTTGAAAGACTTTTAAAAATCCGGATTGAATACCCCCAGATTTTAAAAGTCCAAAAAAATCCAACAGAATCTCAATTGAATACACCCCCCTTAGCCTAAGTATTGAATTCGAAATAGAAATTTGTATAAAAAATTCAACTAAATTAATAATTTAACCTAGAATTCAATTCATTCAAATAAAAAAAGATAATTTATTGTTTATTATAATTATTAATGATATGAGAATTAAAATAAAAATTATATATTACGGAGTATCAATTAATTTTTTTATTAATCATGTGAGGATAAATTTATAATTTTATAATTATATATTTAAAATTATTAAATTTAATTTAAAAGTTGGATAGGGCGACAAAAAACGATAATAAGTACAATGCAAGACGATGGATTCTGCGACGCCAAATGCAACAGTTAGCAGGTCATCAAATATAAGTCATTAGATTTCAGATCTGATGGCTCAGATTACTAGACTTATGATAGTCCAAGCGACACCTGGACTGTCCTTAGAAGGCCCCATCTATGGATTTTAATACTCTATGGATTTTGTTGGATTCTTCTTCAAAAATATAAATAAATTTCACTATCCAAAATCTCTTCTAAAAACAAGAGATTTCAACGGATTCTCTTAGAGAACTCTAAAGACGAAAGATCAGAAGTAGGGATGACAATATTGACCCGACCCGCGGGTACCCACCCCACCCCCACGAGCTTTGGATCACGTCGGATCTGCCCCGTATTGAGTATGGGTCGGATTTCAGTCTTATTTCCGACCCGCGGGTATTCGACCCACCCCGAATTAATATATAAACTTTATATAGTATATATATATATTTTTTTCTTTTTATTAATAAAATATTATATATAATATTAATTTTTTAAAAAAACACTTCACATTAAAAAAAAAACTCTTGGCATAAATACCGAGGTTTATGAAAATCTATCTAAAACATTAAAAAAAATATATATATTTCACAATCCTGTCAAGTCTATGAAAATCCATATAAATCAATAAAAAAAAGTCAGTCAAACTCTGCATAAACTCTATGATTTTATAAATCCACATACTTTTTAAGGTCCAAAAAAATCCAATAGAATCTCAATTGAATACACCCTCCTAAATTTATAGTAGCAAAAACTTGTGTGAGACCATTTCACATATCTTTTTCTGTGAGACGAATCCTTTTAACTCATACTTCAAAATTTTGGGTAGGATAATTTAAAATTTTCTTCCAGATTTTGGTTTGTAAAAAAAGTGATAATGTTCAAGTAAAATGTGATAATATTTTTAACAAAAGTGACTATCACTTTTTACTTAAACTCTATCATTTTTTTTCCAAACATTATCACTTTTTATATATAAAAGTCGGATCTCATTCAGTGACGGTCTCAACCAAAACTAGCCCATTTATAATTTATTATCTACTAAAACTTTAATAAATTATTTTTTTGCCAAATCAAGTTTAATAGTTAAAGAAATAATTAACTTTTTTTTAACCAAATCAACTTGCAATTTTAAAATATAGAAATATAATTAAACTAGTCCTATACCCGCGTTTTTACGCGGGGTCGATTTATTAAAATAATAACATTAAATATTATATTTGGATCGATTTATTAAAATAATAATTTTATATCTTTTTCATTGTTAGAGTCTTTGAGAATTAAACTTTTTTTTATTCTAACATATTTATAACATATACATTTCTCATTCTTCTTCTTACCACTACGTTCTTCATACCACATTTTGGCATTGCAATAAATGCACGTTGCATCGTCAAAATCAATTTAATCTGAAAAAAAATAAAATTACCCGAACATTAATACGCGGTGTTATACAATTTAAAAGGAAATCTTGATGTAAAAATTATGTAAGAAATACTATAAATACACTTAGTTAATTTCCTCTTTCTCCAACTCTGCAGCCTTCCCCCACAAACTTTCTTTTAAGAAATTAAAATTTTCCCTCTTCCTCCGGCCAACAAGAGATGGGAGTCTTAAGCATTTTTCCATTTCAACGGCTGATGCACTCCAAATATATTACCAACATCATTTTGTTGCTCCTCCCCCATGTTTGTTGCTATAAAAGGTAACAAATTTACTACTCCCTCCATCCACCAAATGTAGTCCCATGGGGATGTGACACAAGTTTTAAGAAAAAGGTAGATAAAGTAAGGGTATTATAGGGTATTGTGGGGTCCATTGTGAATAAAGTGATTGTTTGTGAATAAAGTTGATGGCAAATTGAGTAATTAAGTGATGAATTGAAGAGTGATAGTTTCCATAAAGTGTATGGGACTACATTTGGTGGACAAAGAATATGAGGCAAATGGGACTACATTTCATGGACGGAGGGAGTATAATTTATAGCTTGCCCCGAAACTCTCTCGTACTCCTCCAAAACATTCTTTAAATTTGACGTTTTTCACATGCGACACGATAAAATAAAATGTTATCGTCGGCGAATATCATGTGAGAGATTACCGATGCCCTCCAACACACACGATGACCATGTATCCAGTCGCCCCTCTCTACTAGCATGTCGAATGAGGGCTAAGAGGCCCTAGTCACAAAGGATAAATAAGTAGGGAGACAAAGTGTCTCCTTTCTTGAGCCTCACACCCCGGTGCAATGAGCTCCACCATATAATCTTTCACTTGAAGCAAGTATCTCACCAAATTGACACACATCATCATCCAACTCACCCACTCCGGAACAAATCCCAATCTCACCAGAACCCTCTCCAAATATAACCAATCAACTCTGTCATATGTCTTGTCAATATCAATTTTAAGAGTCACATCTCCCACTCCACCCCTCTTCTTCTTCTTAGTATGAATGGTTTAAAAACTATCAAAATATTTTTTTAAATAACCTTACCACTCACAAATACATATCGTAGCTTATCGATCAGGAATGACACCACATTTTTTTTAGCCTATTACTAAGTCACAATTTTCCAACCAAATACATTAGCTTTTTTGCATTATTTTTCGGAAAGCCGTTAGTATACATAAAAATAATATTTCATCCGTCCACAAAACTTAAGTCTTATTTGTCTTATTTGTCCATTCATAAAATCTAGTCTCATAATACTTCCTTTTTTTTTTTTCAATAAGTAATGTTTTAGCTTTTTTTTTCTTGTACACAATTAAGTGATGATTTTTAAAAAATTACATTGTTTCTTCCAATTATGTCCTCCCTTTAACTTTAGAAAATCAATTATTTGAGACATAAGATTGTAAAGATTTGAAAAGGATGATGAAATTGGTTAAAAAATTTAGAAAGATTTGAAATATAATGTGCACTATGAAAAATGTCATTAGGAAATTAATGTGATTAGATACCCCCTTTATTATTTAAGAGCATACTTATCAATACATATCCTTTTTTAAGTCTAACAAATTTCACGAAAACATCACTTATTAAAAACGGAGGGAGTACTTTTTATGTAAACCATGACTTTATTTTCACTCTCCAACCATCCTTAATTACTCAAATTGTCATGCAACTTTACTCAAAACAATCATTTTATTCATAATAGATCCTACAACACCCTTATTTTATTTATTTTTCTTAAAACTTGTGCATAAACATGAGACTATATTTTATGGACTAAAAGGAATATACTGAAAAGTAATAATGTAAATGCAATTTTTTTTTATTAATTTATATAAATTAATACTCTTTATTTCATTTTTTACCATTAAAATAAATCAAAATTGGAATAAAATTTCACAAAGTTGGACAGATTTTTTTTCCAAATTGGCTGTATTTGAGTTCTAAAAATACATTTTAGAAGTACTTATATTTTATAGTATTAAAATTTAAAATAATCTTCTAAAAATCAGTCGAGCACGTCACAAGAAATTAAAATTGAATTGCAAATATGTAATGATAGAAAATAAGTCATTATAATTTTTATAATTAAAAATTTTAATGATAAGAAATTGAGAATAACCTTTTACCCAGGGAGATTGTATTAAATTGTTATTAAATGTCAATTTTTGTGGGGTATATAATCAGTGTTCGATATAATTAGGATCACAATTGTGTTTTTATACTTTGATAATCAATTCTTTTATAAATAAATTATTTTTTTAGTACATTATGTTTGTACACAATTAAATGGTGTTTTGATTTATATTTTATTTTGCACAATTTCTTTAAAATTTACCTTCTTATTAACCTTAGAAAATACTCACAATTTCTAACTTACCTTTATTATATAATCCTCTATCATTCTTACTTTAGAAAATATTCATAAAATCATAAGATATAGTAAGATAATTATTTATTTAAGGACAAACTTGTTAGGGCTTTTCTAGTGTGAGACAGGGGGTTCGCCCTGTCTTATAAAAGACGTCCAATAAAATATTGACACGTCATTTATCTTCGTCATGGGCGATCGCACTTCGCCATCATATAAAATATTTAATTTTTATGAAAAAATATAAAAAATTACCAAAATATCCTTTTATATTTTTTAACAATAATTCAATTTTGACCGGATAAATTGCTGACATGGACTATTTTACTGGCTTCTTTTAATCAATTTATAATTTTTTTTTTTAAGGGAAATAAACATAAATCATTCACAACTTCCACCATTGTCGTCTTCTTCCTCGAGCTTTTCTTGCAAAAAAGAAAAAAAAATCCTCCCTCCCATCACGGCTGAAGTCACCGTGACTCCGACGACCTATTCCAATTCCAACTCCGGTCCAATCGCGTCCAGAGAAAACACACACCCAAATCCAAACATAAATATGCAAATTATGTTTTTTTTTCTAACTCTTTGAATGGTGGTTGAAATACATTAAAAATATTGTTTTAGGTTCACTCAACCTCAGCCAAAAGAAAGAGTATTCTACAATTATACTTATATGACTTTGTTGATATTTATGATGATGTGAATGGCTCGAATAGGAATTGAGCTAAAAAGTTTGAAAACATGGGGGTTTCGCCGAAATTTATCATCGAGGCGGTGAAAGGGACACATCATCACATGCCTGTGATTTGGTTACGACACGTAGTTGTCGCGCGTTGATGTGGGATAGATCGCCAGAGTCACGACGACTTCGGTCGTGGTCTTGGTTGGTTCACCGGAGTTACCGTCGCGGTCGTTGACGCCTGCCTGAATGTTTTGCAGAAAAATTGTGTGAAGAAAACCTCAATCTTTCAAAATGTTAATAATTATTTTTTATTTTATAATTAAAATAGGATTATTTTTTATTTATTTTAAATTAAAAGGATAATTTTGTCATTTTATATATATTTATTTAATTTATTGATATGAAATGCATTAATGCGAAGTGCAATCATATGGAACCTATATGGAACCTGAAGGATAATTTAAAATGAAGAAAAATTGGGCGCCGTAAATGTAGCGTAAGGTTGTTGAAGCTTATCATCATCTGCATTGCACACGCCCACGGGCAAGGCGACAAGATAGAGATAAGGTTCGCATATCAAAGCATCATTTTTTATTATAAATTCGAATTCATCCGGGGTAGGCGTATCCTATCTTTTTTTCTGGACCATTTTCATTGACCTTTTCCTTTCATCAATCATCTCCCTTTTTAAAATTTTTTAATTTTTTTTCCTTTTAATCGTCAGATTTTTTGTTATTCACTAATTTAAAGGCACCGACAATCAATCGCCAGATCCATACTTCCATCTCTTTCAATTCCACTCTTTTGTTTAACTTCACACAAATACATGTGGAATATATTCTTCAAATTGTTTTGGTGAGTATTGATATATATTCACATACATACATACAAGTTTCGTTTTTTCTTATGCAGTAGATCTCACTTCTCTGGTAAATAGGTGAAAGACCAAATTGTTTATAATAAACAAAGTGTGGTGGATTGTTTGTTCGGAGACAATATTGAATTATTCAAATTTGACCCTCTTGTGCATTTAAAAGCCTATATTTATTTGCTTATTGTCAACTCATCTTTGTGAAGGGGCAACTCATCTTTGTGAAGGGGCAATTTTTATATATACATGGGATTGCCACAACTGCTTTCATCATTAAAATTATAAGCTCCCATTCTCCGGAGGAGGCGATATCTCACGACCTAATTGTTCGAATGATTCAGGTAAATGTCTTTTTTGATTATTTTCATTCAATTTATTTAATTGGCTTTTAGATCTGTTCATATTTCATGATTCGAAATTTCAAATCATAATTTGACTTGTGTCTGAAAAGTTTGGAGGATAGGTACTTCCTCAGATGTAAACTCCTCTTTTGGGGGTGTAAATGTCTAATTACCATATTCTGATTGCTTTAATTCAAGTGTTTGCCATACACTATGTGAAGAATTATGTTGTTCACATAGTATTTGCTGCTACTTAAATTACCATAGTGTTCTTTGCAATGATTATGGATTTTGTCCTCTCAAATTGTGCTTTCTTGCCATTTGTTACTAGATTCTGCAAATAATCTAAAATTTCATTCAGTAAGGTATGGATTCATGACTGCTAATAAGCTAACTTTGAAACAACTTTTTATGGGAAAAATTAAATGATCGATGAAAATACAATTACCTTCCATTATGTGCTTGTTAGTGGAGAGAAACTGATGATATTTCTTTCTTTAATGTCAGAACATGCCTTTCAAGGACTTCTTCACCGAGTATGGTGAAGCGAACTTATACGAAATCCAAGAGGTTGTTGGTAAGGGAAGCTACGGTGTTGTAGCTGCTGCAGTCGATACTCACACTGGAGAAAAGGTTGCAATTAAAAAGATCAACAATATTTTTGAGCATGTGTCTGAAGCTACTCGTATTCTTAGGGAGATCAAGCTCCTCAGGTTACTTCGCCATCCAGACATTGTGGAAATAAAGCATATTATGTTGCCTCCATGTCGCAGAGAATTCAAAGATATATATGTCGTCTTTGAGTTGATGGAGACAGACCTTCACCATGTAATCAAGACAAATGACGATCTCACCCCGGGGCATCATCAGTTCTTTTTGTATCAGTTGCTTCGGGCTTTAAAGTATATACATTCAGGTAGATATTTCTTTAGCTTTGTTCCTTTTCGTTTGTGTCTTCTTTTGCTAGTTAAACGAAAGCTGCAAAAATGTTGTGTTTTACAGCAAATGTTTTCCATCGTGATTTGAAGCCCAAAAACATCCTCGCTAATGCTGACTGCAAATTGAAGATTTGTGATTTTGGGCTAGCCCGTGCATCATTTGGTGATGCCCCATCTGCTGTTTTTTGGACTGTATGTGATCGGAGATGTGTGGAGGATACATATTCCATAGAATCCTCTACATCTCTCGTTTTTTTTACTTAGATTCAGAAACAGAATTCTATGTAGTGATGTTTGCTGCTGATTATCTATTATAGGATTATGTGGCAACCCGGTGGTATCGTGCTCCTGAACTTTGTGGTTCCTTTTTTTCCAGAGTAAGTTCCCATGTCTTAAATTTATAGTTTCTATATACACATGTTTTTGCTTGTTCAATTTGGTCTGTACTTAATCACAGAATGGTTTTGGTGTAAGGTTTCTGATTAGATTTTCATCTTGCTAATCGTGTATTGTTTTCATTTACTTTTTGGCTTAAATATGCGTGCCATTTTGGCATAATAATTGATTGTTATGCGGATGCATTTGTGTTGTTACTAGTGGATAAAATAATCCCTAAATTTTGCTACAATCTTTAAAAAACTACGTAATTAAGTCTAGTTTCTGATATGCAGAAACTGAATTGTTAAATGTAACTGCTGGAATATTATTCTAATGATTTCGTAATGGTTTGTGACATTTGCAGTATACTCCTGCCATTGATGTCTGGAGCATAGGGTGCATATTTGCAGAAATGCTGACTGGTAAACCGTTGTTTCCTGGAAAGAACGTAGTCCACCAGTTGGAACTCATAACGGATCTCCTTGGTACACCTTCTCCTGAAGCCATTTCAAGGGTTCGTTCCTCTCTCAGTGTTTCCTGGTTAATTGAAATTTGACCACTAATTGCTTGACACAGTTGAATTATTCTTCTGCGTGCAGATTCGAAATGAGAAGGCCCGAAGATATTTGAGTAGCATGAGAAAGAAACCACATGTACCTTTATCCCAAAGATTCCCACACATTGATCCCTTGGCTCTTCGTTTACTTGAACGTTTAGTTGCATTTGATCCCAAAGAACGTATATCTGCTGAACAAGTAAGCTTTACTACAACCAAGTAATCCCTATGTTCCAATTTAACTGTCGTATTATGAGGAAAAAATTGCTCCAAAATATCTGTCCTGGCCTTTTGGTTTTCCAAGAGATATTAGAGTATTTTTTTACAACTTTGCCTTTTTAGATGTAAATACTCCTAGCCTGGGTATGATAAATGGCCATAAATGACTCATTAATAACTTGTAAAAGGGTGCATTAGTCATTTTATACAAATAATAATATGCATTTGACTTCCTTAAGTTATGTGAAACACCAATAATGAAATTTAAATTGGAATGGAGGGAGTAGTTCAGTTGAATCAGTTCTTCTAAATCATGTACTCTGTTTCATTGACATTAGTGTTTATCTTGTCACTCCAGGCACTCTCAGACCCGTATTTCTACGGGTTGGCGAATGTGGAAGATGAACCGGCAACTCAACCCATTTCAAAATTCGAGTTTGAGTTTGAAAGAAGAAAGTTGACAAAAGACGATGTGAGGGAGCTAATCTACAGAGAGGTACAAGAATAGCTAGTGATGTGTAATGATATTATTCTTGCATTTGCATTTGCAGTTACTTACATCGTATCTTAATAAGCAAACAGATCTTGGAGTATCATCCCCAGATGCTCCAGGAGTACCTTCGTGGCGCGGATCAGATTCACTTTATGTACCCAAGGTCTGGCAATTAAAATGATCGATATTAACTCTGGTGTCACATAAAATAAATTCACATCTTATTTACTATCTTTTAATCACATAAAATTCACATTTAATTTACTCTGGTCCTTTTCTCTTGTGACGATTCCCTGCTACTTTCTATTCACCATTAAGCTTCCATTGATTGGGGAGTCGCCAACTTGCTTACAGTTTTTATGACATCCTTAAATTAAACTCTATGATGTTACAGCGGAGTTGATCAATTCAAGCAACAATTTTTCCGTCTTGAGGGACAACCGGGTAAAATTGGCAGACCTCCATTGCGAAGGCGCTATGCCTCCTTGCCCAGGTAAAAGCCACCCTGGTTATATGTTTGGGTAAATTCCGAAAACCCACCTTGAGATTTGTCCAAATTACCAAATGAACCCTGTGGTTTTGAATAATTACCCAAATACTCCTTAAATCAACAAAAAAAATTAGTCTTTATAGAGGGCATTTGGTAATTATTCAAATCACAAGGTTCCTTTGGTGTTTTGGACAAACCTCGAGCGGAGTTTTCGAAATTTACACTATATGCTTTGGATAACACTTTGGTGCACCAATTGCACGGTGTAATTTTGATCAAATTTTGACCTAAAAATTGCAACCAAGCTGGCTTTTTATATTAGTTCATGTGATGAAAAGTGTTAGTTGCGTATTAACTATTAAAAAAGTAATAATGTTGTTCATTCTACAAACTAATACTTTTCTTTTGTATGAGCTAATATCCTTCTTTATATGAACTGATACCTCTTACGGAGTATTATATATTTCAATTTTGGTCATGGTGCAACGGGTGCGTAATTTTTTTGCCTATCTTTTGAGTAGTAAACGAGACATTAGTATGTTGATGGGTACATGATTTGGTTGCAGGGAACGTGTGTGTGGGCTTATAGATGAGGATTCGTACCAGCAGGATAATGATAGCAAAAGTCATACTGTGATTCCTATTGCGCGTGCAATTCTGCAGAGTCCCAAGAATTCATTGGATATCAAAGAATCAGAAAGTGGGAAGACAAGTTGTAGGAAATCGAGCTACAGTGCACGCTGCCTGTTAAGGAGCGATAGTATTAGTGCTTCCCAGTGTATTGGTGTAGAAGGAGCAGATTTCTGTTAGGTAAGTTTTCTGTCCATTAAACATTAATAGGGGAAAAATCTTAAATTGCAAATGTTTAATCTGATAAAGTGAGTTTGTAGTTTGTGTGACAGGTGTTAGGGCAAGCCTTGAAGAAGTTAGAAAAGTTAAGGGATTGTTGGATTTAAGGATGTGTGTGTGTTCCTTGTAATGTAAACTGTGTGCATTCAGAATCAGAATGCTCACTATTGTTGAGTATTTATATTATAGGATTGTATACATTCAACATTTGCATATCTTTATCATCATGGCTGTAGTGAGCATGACCATGTTTTAACAGTGTCATTATGGAACTAACCCAACTAAGAAAAAGTGATCAAATAAGGGTATTGGGGTCTTTCAACCTTGTTAAAATGATCAAGCAGAGAAGATAATGACATAAATGATAAATAAATAGAAATTTTGAGGGTAAGAGTTGCGAATTTATTTATTTTGTGAAATAATTTATGCATCGGAGATCATGAGAGTACGGGTTACAAGCCGATGGTTTACTATATAACAAATATATTTATTTATCTGTTTTGATTTGCGTTGACCTGATTTGATCTACACATTTTCACTCTAAATTTACTTTAATTATCTATATTTCATGCTTGTTAAATTTTATTATACTTAACGGGTCGACACGAAATTTTCGTGACGTCATTAGGTCGACACGATAAGAATATGAACATGATAAGGTCAAACATTAATTTGTAATTTTCGTGTCGTGTTGAAAATTGTCACCTTTGATTCGCCTTAAATGCAAATCTCTTTTTTTTATCGGTAAAATAAAACTCAACCTTACAAAATTAGAAACATTGACAACAATTCAAATTACAAATCCATTTCACTACATTCCCACTTGTTTTGAAAAACCAATGCTCACTACTGGAGGTCTGTATAATTGACTAATTGTTATTGCTTAGGACATATGGAAGGAAATGTATCAAATGAAACATGGTCTAACAAATACGGATTGGACAATTGCAAATCTCAACAAATTTCAGAATTCACGACGTAAATTAGTCTTAAAAAGCAAGAAGAAAATAGCCCAGTTGACTAACACAAACCCTCGAAATCTCATCACACAATTATGATTGATGCGGCGTACGACGAGACATCAAGAAAGTTTGGAGTTGACATGACACTTTTAGATCAAGATGGCTTAACGGTTGATAGGATCGCCCAAAAGATTGATGCACTAGGCTCAGTCCTTAATGCTGAGTTACGTGCAATTGAATATGGTTTGAATTAGTGAGCACTTCAAACACATTCAAGCTTTCATGGTCCATAAAGCTTCATTATTGACAAAATTGGAACACTGCGCTAACCTCTTGTGATTTTAGGCACATCAAGAGAGAACTCAATACGATGGCTCACGACTTAGCTCGATTCGGCTGCAACATGTGATTTCATTTTGCTTTCTCTACTCTTCTATTTCTCTAGATTGATTAGAAGCATGCATTTGATGTGGTATGGAAAATGTCATGTTATTGTAAAAATTAATCATGTAAGGTTTTTTCCTCCTAAAAATAAATATCGAACATTGACATCTAATACTCAAAAATGATACAATGTACACCGCTTGCGTAGCATAGCCACATTAATAAATAAAATCGATTTTATTCTATCAAATATTAGATCATATTTTCATGCACATAAGAATAAAATTCATTCATTTAAAAAACACAGAATACAGAAGCACAAAACATGAATCTATCATCATTTGCCATTAATCTTTACATTGTGTAAATATTGCATAAAAAATTTGAGTTTGATATGCTAAAATGTTGTTTTTACTCTCATTTTTGCTGTCAAATTTGTTGCTGTGTTGAAGGCATTTAACTAGATTCGTGGTCGCACACTCCTTGTTGTGCACGGTTGAAACAACCACACAACCAAGAAAGAGCACGACCAAATGGCCGAACACATACGAAGTTGCATGAAAAATTATATTCGGCCAGAATTGGCCGTACACCCAATGATGTGTTTGGCCAGAACTGGTCGTACACCCATTGATGTGTTCAACCATTCCGGCCGTACATACATTGATGTGTTCGGCCACGATTCTGGTCGAACATATCAGCGACTATTGTAGATTTGTAGCCCATAATTTGTATATACTATAAAAAAAAATGTGTAAAAACATTAAATATATTTGCAAAAATTTGGGGTGTTAATAGCCACTCCCCAAAATGTTATGAATATTCCACATAAGTATCTCAATTTCTTTATGAGCAATGTTTTTGCATGTGTTAGATGAAAATACATATTATTTTCTCAATATTATAATTAGGTGTAAATGTTTTACATAAAATAGTTCAATTCTATTAATAGGTGCAATTAGTCACATAAAAGTATTTAATACTACTAAATGCAAACATTTAAATTTCGAAAAATATTATAAAAAAATTATGAATAATGGAACATATTAATTAATGGCATAGTGTAATTATTTCTTGAGATTATTAACTAATAAGGTCACTTATATAGAGTGTTAAGCAAGAAAAAACTACAACTTTTAAAATTCCCTAATAAGGTCAAAATAGTGTCAAAAAACCTTAAATGCCCTTAATATTCATATACTCCTTTAATTTATATATTTGAACATTTATTTCGAAATTTAAATTCATAATTAATTGCTATCAATTAATTCTCAAATTATAGGGCACATTCAACAAATGATTGACCTTTAAGATCTGATAAATGCAAACTTTCCGAATTGAAGACCTTTAATTCCCAATTAAAGAAAATCCTCACTTTTCGAAATCTTAAAACTCCATGGTCGCCGCCCTTGAAGCTCCGTCGTCGATCTGCCATGGCGAAGATGAAGCTTTGTGGCCGCCGCCATGGCCTGGGAAGTCGTCGTGGCTTCGTCGTCTTTACAGGGGGTCGCCGGACGAAGATCTTCATCTTCATCTGTGCCGTTTGGGGAAACAGATTTTGCAGAGCCCCCCACCATGGCGAACAGATTTTGCAGAGCCCCCACCATGGCCGACGTCGTGAAGAAATTGCAGAGCCCTTGCCGTCTTGCAAGGTGTGTGCCACCGTCGAGACCACCTGGAAGAAGGCGAAGCCATGACCGAGTTTAGAGGAGGAAAAGTTGGAGGGTCCCGTTATTTCCGGCACGAGTCAAGGAAGCGGTGAGTACTTCTGCCGAGTCGGAGTCGGCAACCCCCCAACTCAATCTTACATGGTGCTTGACACTAGGAGTGACGTCAACTGGGTGCAATGCGCACCCTGCGCAGATTGTTACCAAAAGGTCTGACCCGGTTTTTAACCCGCTTCTCTCATCTTCCTTCAATCAACTTGCGTGCGAAACTCATCAGTTTGTGGCTTTTACAATATATATATATATATATATATATATATATATATATATATATATATATGTATGTGTGTTCAGATGCACTTTTGTTTGCATATTTTTATGCAAAATTGTTTACATGCACTTTAGTACATTCCTTTCTATAAGTATGCATATTTGTCGTCATGTTTATATGCATTCCTTTATATGGATTTTGCCCTTCATATATTACCCGATGTATATGCATTTTCATACAAAAATTCAGTCAATTGTGCATATTATAATTCATAATTTATTTCATATATATATGCATTATATGAGAACGAGTATTGCATACTGGACAACATGCTTACGTGTCCAATTTTTGCACCATCTTCATCATGATATAAACTCAGGAAATTTATGGGTTTTTTTGTGATTTAATTGTGTTATGACTCTTGTGTAATTTAATTCTGGATCATAAAATTCAGAATTATTAATTTAAATGCATAATTTTTTGGATAGCAATCTTTTAGGTACACAAAGTCAGCTAAGTAATTCGAATTGTCTTATTTTTAGGAATATTTGAATTAAGGAAGGTGATAGATTTACTTTTTTTCGAGAATATGCATTTATTAAAATTGATTTGATGTTAATCTGTCTAATATTAATTAATTTGAAATTATTTAAATGGGAAAAGGGCAACTTTGTCTTCTTAAGTGTCAATTTGACTCTATTGGATAAAAAAAAAAAAAAAAAAACCTATTCCCTATTAGATAAAAGTCTGAGTGAAATGACCTTATTAAAAATTTACCCTTATTTCTTTGATGATGCAAATATAAAAATAATTTTATTACGTTAGGCTCCATTTGGATAGATGGATTTGAGTCGATTTTAAATCCACAATCAAAATCCACTTCACTTGTTTGGATTAAAAAATAAATGAATGAATTTTTAATACTTAGGACTCGTTTAGTTCGTAAGACAGGATAGATACATTAGGATAGAATTTAGTGGGATATCACTGTTCACAATTAAAAAAATTGATTTAAAATTCATATTTGAATTGATGGATTGAATTTTGAAGTTTATATGATAATTTATACCCAAATTATTTGGATTGTGGGATAAAATTGAATTTTAATGTCAAATGTTAAACATACATTTTGACATTAATTTTTATAATTTTTTATATTCACATAAATTGATATGCATTTTTTTTATGTATCTATTTTTTTTTTCCTATTTATCTCCCACAAACAAATTACATAATTAAGTTGTTTTGCCTAAAAACTAATTTTGCATAATTAAGTTGTTTCATTAGTAAAAATACAGCTACTAGGTACAACTCCATCCGAAACAATTTTATTAAATTGAGGGGCAAAATGAATTTTCCACGTTGATCTTTATATGGAACTAAAACTGGACTAATTAAACTCACCTCCCACCCAAAGACAAAAAATCATGTTGTGATGGGTTTAGGTGGGAAAATTACCTTGGGCCCAACTTTTTTCTCGGGCCTTAAACCCACAAATCAAACATAAGAAAAGCTGGGAAAATTCAGTATTTTCAGTATTTCCTTTAAAACTAAACGTGCCCTTAGGTTTTAGCCCTTTTTTTTAAAGTTAAAATGGAGAGAATTTCAAATCCTTACTAAAACTATGTCATTGAAATCCATGTATTTTTAACTCCTTTTATTTAAAATTCCTCTTCAAATCAAATCCCCTCATTCAAACACAAGCTTAGGTTATTTAAATATAATTAATCAATAGTAATTGTATGAATGTTAGCATTATTCATTAAGGTCACCTTTGGTAGTAATCACTAAAAATCTTAGAATTTGGGCCCAAGATTGGGCCCAACCTGATAAAACCCAGATTATTGTTATATTTCAGATTTGGTATACACCATGGGTGCGTGGACCGATTAGTTAAATTGGAATATGCAAATGACCAAAATATCCTCATCGAAATTTTAATATTCCAACACATTGCCATTCTCAATTTGGGTAGCCTCCATTCTGGTTTAGGGCTGAGAAACCATCGTGGCCGCTTATTCATTCACAAACTCAGGACCCGATTTGCCGGCGCTGAGATAAAGGTGAAATTAGTTTGGGAAAAGCCTTCACTATCATTGGTATCATCCTTGTCATTGTTGCATATGGATGGATTAAGACGATTTAGGCGTTGACCTATGGCGGTGGATTTCGCGATTGATTGTGACGATTCTTAAGAACAATTTAATGTGGTAGGTCATTCGAAAAATACGCCCTACTCGGTTAAACAATTGCGTACGTTATATGCGTTGTGATTAGGGCTGGTAAATCGTGCTATCGTGTCGTGTTTCGTGTCGACACGATAGTGACACGACACGATAAGGCCAAACACGAACACAACACGATAAGGATCTGTGTCGACACGACACGACACGATAACAACACGATAATTTTCGTGTCGACGTGACACGACACGATAACGACACGTAACACGATAACAACACGATAACCACACGATAAGAAAATAAATTAATTTAAAATTGTATTAAATATAAAAAAAATTATCGTGTTATTATCAAATACGTGTCATTATCGTGTCGTGTCACATCAGGTAAACAACAAGTTAACGGGTTGTTAACATGTTAATGGGTTACCTGTTAATTTTATCGTGCTTAACGGGTTGACACGAACCCGACACGAAATTTTCGTGTCGTTATCAGGTCGACCCGATAACGACACGAACCCGATAAGGCCAAACACTAACCCACAATTTTCGTGTCGGATTCGTATCGTGCTATCGTGTCGTATCGAAAATTGCCACCCCTAGTTGTGATGGTTTCGATTACTTTAGGGTTTTATTGTGAATGTTAATATTTCATAGGTTTTTGCAGTATTGTATGAGTTATACCTACCAATTTAGTTCTACGCCTTATTCATTATTATGGGTTTTGAATTTACAATTGCGAAATTATGTCTTTTTGTGTTTGACTACCCAATTAATGTGATTGTGCTTTCATTTAAGGTTTTTCCAGTAAGATTTGGTTTGCATATCTTTATGTTTCACATTAAGATAAATGTATTTTTACTTTGCATCATTGTTACAACTCTCAACTAAACCCATTCAATGTATACTCCATTTACTAATTGCACATTCATTTATACTTCATCCCTATTTAACATGATTCGTATCTAGAACTGAACAATCATTCTTGCTCATAATCCTTGTTTTTGTTATCTTGCAAATGGAGTCCACTGAGAAACAGGTGAAGGTTGAGGAAATACCTCCACATGAGTCATACTTGTATACTAGAAAGTGGAACGAACGATCGGTAACCTCTTTTGTTAACGTTCTGGTTAAGGAGAAGCGTGAAGGGTACTGGAAGAACAACGGTTGTAACGACGCATCACTGGTAGAGGCACATGCGGTCATTAATCTCGTGTCAGCTCATGAGTTCACTTGGGATGCTGTTTTGATGCAGGTTAACGTGCTGAAAAAAAGGTATGATATGTTTAGGAATGCGCTCAATACCACTGGTGTTCACTGGGACAGGAGAGTGAACTTTGTGCGTGGTTTTGCAACCCGATGTTCTCATCTCCCACAGGTAAAATACGTTATAGTTATATTTTCCCTAACAATTTCGGCTACATATTTGCATTATTACTCTCGTCCCTCGTCATGATAGCTGATTTATGTTGTCTCTATCATATGTAGGCTGATGACTTTGTCAATGCATTCTTTCACAAGGGTGACTTGCTGTACGATCGACTTCGTTTATTGTTTGAACCTGACTCTCCCCACCGTCCCGAGATTATCCAAATCAGCTCTGGTGATGTGCCGAATTGTGCTCGTAATCCCATTTCGGTCATTGACTCTAACGAGATGAGCATGAGGTTGAATCACTGGTTTACTGCATTCCGAAAGCCACCTCGTACAAGGCTATTTCACACTCCAGCCGATGGTCCATCTAGGAACATGATAAGTGCTGAATCTAACAACATGCAACCAGGTGAGGTGCATCAACCGTTTGGAAACATATCTAACAACGTGTTGGTTGTTTTGAACGATAAACACGGTGTTGTCGATGCTCAAGCTAGCTCGTGTGCGTCGTGCAACCCCCATAAGTTGTCCTTTTCACACAGTCGAGATTAGTGACTGTGTAGTTCGTCCAAAGTAGTATTGTGTTTCAGTATTTAGTAGTTTATAACCTACCCTTCTATGTATGTATTATGTGTTGAGTCCTACCTACTGTATTTGGTGTGTGTGACATTTGTGGTATTAGTCACATCTTTTGAAGCTGGCAGTCTAGAACTCATGTTGTGTACTAATTGGATGATGTATGCCTAATTATGCAATCCATATTTTGTGTCACGCCCAAAATTTAAAAATATTGACCTTTTAAAAAGTACTTAAAATAACTAATTTTAACGTGCCAAAAAATTGAAATTTTAAAATTATACAATAACATAAAGGGACGTAACGACAAATATAATTAAAACGTTAACTATTGCAGCGAAAAATAGTTATAATAAAATCAAGAAGTTTACATTTAGCTAATTATAACCAAAATCCATATAATAGACTATCTTTTATTCTTAAATAAATATCGTCTCCCATCACCACTCCTCGTCATCCAACTCTTCAACCTGAAATGGTAAATTGGTGGGGGTGAGCATGCAAGCACACTCAATGAGATTAAGTCATTCAATAGTTAATGCTAAAAATAAATAATCAAGTAATTGCAACTTAGTTAATAACATTCACATTGCCACATATACTTTGCCATTGATACTTGCCAACTTTGCCATCGTAACTTCATCGCATGTTTGTGGACCTTTCCAAAGCCAAATTAATGAGTAAGGTATTCCCACACGTAGACATCGCATGTTTGTGGACCTTCCCAAAGCCAAATTAATGACTAAGGTATTCCCACACGTAGTGAGCACGGCGGGTCGCACCCGAAGACCCGTCGGTCCCGGACCCCATTTGGGCCCCCGGCTATTAGATAACTTTGTCAATAGATCGAATAATGTACTTTGCCACAAACTTTGCCAATAGAATAATGTACTTTGACAATAGAATAACAATATAAATGAATCACATAGTAAACAATTAACTCAAACCATTTATCTAAAACATTAAATAAAGAATAACAATGCAATAGAGCTCTACAAACCACCGTAGAGAATAAAGCAATTAAAAACCCACCTTAATAGATGAACGAAAAGGTGATACATGGAAGCCTCTACAAATTAGTACTCGTAATTGTTGTCGTCTAGCCGTGCGATACATAGAATAGGAAATGATCGAATTTTCTAAACATCGTGCTTAATAGAAATACTAGAAAAACTAATTAAAGTGACAAATCATATGGGTATATTCACACTACAAAAAACGCATCGATTAGAGACCGATTTTGAGACTGTAAAGGCGGTCTCAACACACGTTAGAGACTGATTTGGGACCGATTTATGGAGGTCCTTATTTCTTCGGTACCTAATATTGAGAGACCGAATTTATGGCACAGTCTCAAATTAGGGACCGATTGTCGATCGGTCTCTAAATGACAGACTGGCAATTCGGTCTTAAAACGGTCCCTAAACGTGAGTCGGCCCGACCTATTTTCGGGTCTAAAACAGTCTCACATCGGTCTCAGATCTTACCCAGCAACTGACCCCGAAACCCAACCCGCTGACCCACACCCACCCTCTTTATTTACACCCACCTTCACACCCGCATCGCAAACTCGACCCGACCGCCAACCCGACCCACACCCGCCTTCGAGACCCGACCCGACCCGCCAACCCACACCCACACCCACCTTCGAGACCCGACCCGCACCGCCAACCCACACCCACACCCACTTTATCTAATTGGCCATTTTATTTTGGCCTTTGTGGGAATTGATCCCTGGTGGATGGGTGCCCAGAAATGGGCACCCACCACTTTGACAAGTAATTGTCTTGTGTAACTTTTAAAAATAATTATATACATATGTAATTAATTTCTTTATTATATATGTTTTAAATAATAAATTTTTTAAATCAACGTTACTTTAAAGAAGTCCAAAATAATTAAATCATTTCCACATATATTAACTGATAAAAATCATTGAATTAATTGTAAAAAATCAATGTTACTTTTAAATATTTTATTTTGACACTTCTTCAAAGTACATGGACACTTGATTTTATCGTTAAACATATATTGTGGCCTCGTCTTCGCAAAATCAATAAATTTGCGAACTTGATTGTAAAATTCACTGTTCGTACTTCCATTAACGAATCGAGGAGTATAATACATCCACCGACGATCTAGTAGTTCCATCTATACGTACTCAAAATCAAAATGATTACACAATTGACATATGTATATAAGATAAATATTGCTATATTATTATATTCAAAGAATAAATATTGTTGCATTATTGTACTAAAATTAATAATGTTAATAATAATATTTAATTTGGTAGATATGTGAGAAGAATGTGGTGGAGCCCATCGTTAATCCAAAATTTAAAGCTAAAAAATTTGATAGCAAACAGGGTATGCTCTATGAGAAATTAATTCAAGATCTTTAATTTGTTTGACTTTCAAGTAGATCAACTTTGAATCGTATACCATATAAAGTAAAATTTTGGGAATTCAGTTATTTCATAAAAACTTAATTTGTCAGTATTAACTACTTAAGTCAAAAATATTAATTGTGGAATTCTAAATTGATTATTATGAATGTTGGTCCCAAAAGTTGAGTTAAGATTGAGTAAGCTAAGAAAAAGTCTAGAGGGGAGGGGTGAATAGACTTTTCAAATTCTATCAAAATATCAGAGTTTAAGTGCGGAAATGTGTTCTGTGCAGTACTGTTCTTAGAATCAGTTCAGTACTTAACAGTTAGCTTTATACTCAACTTTTCTTTAAATCTTTTCTTTAGAAAACTTACTGTTCTTATTCAACAAATATATCAACAGTTAATCAAAACAAAACAGTAAATAACACAAGATTTTATAGTGGTTCGACAAATGTCTACATCCACTCTCACAACTCCAGTTGCGATGTTTTATTACTCTTTTCCACTTGAGTACTTGTTGTTTAGAGTCCCAAGATTAAGACTTTGATCTTGTCGATTATACCACCAGGTATATCTTCGATCTACTAGTAATTTCACAAGTAACTAGCACACTTGTTTACACAATACAAACTTAAAATGAAAAGTAAAACTTCTCTTGATGATAACCTTTGATTCTTCAAATCAGATCTGTGGCTTTTCTTCAGTTCTTGATCTTCAACTCTGTGAGTTCTTGAATACTTGAATACTTCTTGATTGCTCTTGAATAGTAATTGTATCAGTAGTGTCAGTAGTCTTTTCAAGTAGAAGATCACACGGTATTTATAAGCAATAGTAAGACAGTTAGCAGTTTGTGAACTAACTCTCAACTAACTCATAACCGTTTCTTATTGTAACTTCCTTCTTTGTAACCAACTTAAAACTTATTTTTCCAAGTCAGCATATTTTCATATATATCTTCAGTTACGCCTTTAAATAAGTCATCCAAACTTATTCTTCAAACAAACCAACTCAGCACAGTAAACTACTCTTCTTAGTTTTACTGCTCTTGGTCAATTAGCACAGTTCTTCAAAACTGTTCAGCTTCCTTCAAACATACTTCACTTGATTTCTTCATATTCTGAAGTTGTCTTCTTAGTCATCTTTAGTCTTCTGACTTCAATCTAATCTACTGTTCTAACTATTACAATGCTGAAATACAATAGAATACAACTTTTACAAATATAAAACCTATCTATACATCAACTGAACTACATACAGATGAGTATAACTAAGTCCTATACTATAAGCTGTCTATACAATACTTCCATCAGCTTAGTTCTTAAACAGTTCATATATCAGATTAATAAAATATAAGATCAGTAAACTTAAACTTCATATCAGATTAAGATCAGTAAACTTAATCCATATAAATCACATAGAACAACATATAATCACATATATCATTAACTCTAAAGTTGCTTTTGGCCATCAAAACATATAATCATCAATTAGAACATTGTTTATAGGATTCATATCCCAACAATTTCTCCCTTTTTGATGAAGCCAAAACTACTTAAACATTAACAGATCAGTAGTTAAGATATATAGTTAATCATATCAGTTCATCAAATCAAAAATCAGATTAAGATTCAAAATAAGATCAGATATATCACATATTACAACTAAGTCACATAAACACAGAAATATCAAATAAAGAAAATAAAGATAAGGTTAAGAAATGTTATCTTCTTGAGCTTAGTCCTTCATCTTCAATCTTCATTTGGAATTCTGAATGCCAGATACATTCTATTCTTGATATCCATCATGTGCTTAGGATCAGTGATTCCTTCATCCTTAATGATCTCAGCAATAATGTTTCCAATCTCTGAGTAATCTGGTTCTCCATTCTCTAGTCTTGGAGGATCCCAAACTGGTTCTTCAGGACATAATATCTGAATACCTGCACTAGCAGCCAATAACAATATATGTTCCCAAAAATTCCTTGCTAAGTTCATCATGAACTCATCAAAGTCATAATACATATCTTCCTTGCTAGAATGGTCACCAAATTTTTTCACTATGAAATTAGCAATCTGCCATTTCTTTTTCAAATTATTCCAGTATTCCATATCTTCTGGACCAACAATAAATTCCATGAATTCTTCATCCAGAACAGTTCCAACAGATTTAGACTTCATTTTTCTTTTCAATGCAGCAACCTTATTATCAAACTTTTTCCTTGTTGCTTCTGCATCTTTCATCTTTTGTTTTCTAATCTGTTCATCTGTTCTTTTCTCAGCTAAATCCATTTTCTTCTGAGCAAGCATCTGATTATGCTTCTCAATTGCTTCAGCCATCTGCACAACACTTGGTCTACTATCAGTAACCATATGTTTCAGTTTGCTTTTAGACCTGGTAATCCTTCCAGTCTCTTCAGCCTCTTCTTCATCATTTATAGTAAGTTTCCTTTTTCTTTTTTCAGAAGAAGATTCAGCAATGTGTTTCTGAGTAGCAGCAATTTCTTGAGTTTCAGAATCAGGATTTTGTTGTTGTCTTCTGAGATTGATTCTCAACTTCAAACTAATGATTTCTTCTTTCAAATCATCAATGCTAGCTTTCAGCTCATCTTGACTCACAACCAATTGAGCTTGCTGAGTTTGAGTCTGCTCCATCACTTTCATTACTTTATCTTCCCCCTTTTTGGCTTCATCTTGCCATTCCTTCAAGGGTGTCAAAAGTAGCTCTACTTTCTTTTGCAGCTCAGTAGAAAGTTTCTTTTCTTGTAATCTATGCAGATCATAGATCTTTGACATTGTGAATTCCATTATCTTGTCATATGAATTAGCAGCAGTCAAACTTTCCAATTTCTCAGTGGCTTGTTGAAATTGTTTCAAAGTAGCCTCCAGCTTGCTTTGTAACTCTTCATTATGCTTTTTCAACATTTCAAAGCTAGAGTTATTTTGCTCAGTTTCAGTAGGAACATCGTTTACTATCTCATCAAGCACAGTATGTTCAGCAGCAATGACTGGTGTGCTTTCCAACTCATCAGCACCCAAATCTTGTTCCACTAAAACTTCAGTTTCTTCAGCTACAACTGTGTTCTCAAACATCTCAGTTGCATTGGTATCAGCTTCATAGTCAGCTTCCATATCAGCTTCATAATCAGCATGATTATCAGAATTTCTAACTTCAGCATCATCAGTTTCCATGTTGACATCAGTATCAACATCTACATCAGTAGGCTTAACCATGGAATATTTACAACCAGTTATTCTTTCAATCGACTGAATAACAGATTCCAAAGTTGATAACTTAGTGTATGAATTAACATCTGCAGCTTCTTTCTGTTCTTGTTCCCAGTCATGAAACACAGAAAGACCACCCATACCTTCAGCTACAACCATCAGCTGATCTATACCTATACTTCTAAGATATACCCAAGTACCTATCCTTAGAAGTTGCTCAAAGGATCTAGTGCTGTCATCCAAACCATGAAAACTTTTGAGAAGAGCATTTCTCAACTTAAATCGAATCCTCTCTTCCTTATCACAAACAGGATAATCTATCAAGAACACTGAATCTGGCTGTATGATTTCAGTTTCAGGAGAAGAGGTAATTTCAATTGGTTCAGAGGAAGGTATATGTTCATGTTCAGTAGGGTGATCATGAACGGGTTCAGGTTCAGGAGAGAAATGAGGAGTGGGATTTTGATGAGGACTTGATTGGGGAGTGGAATGAAAAGAAGTGTTCTGAGGGGTTGAGTGAGGAGTGTTCTGTCGAATAGGAGAGTAGTGAACTGACTCCTCAGAACAGGAAGGCTCAGCTTCAAGGGGTTGGGCTTGGATAGAATGAGAGGTTGAGGGAGAAGGGGTAGTGTTCTTGAGGACTCTTATGGGTCTAAGAACACCAGAAACTTTAGTTCTCTTGTGTGAAAGGATAAGGCTTGAAGAACTTACCTCTTGATTCACAGAAGACTCCTTCACAGCAGCAACACACTCTTCTGACTTTTCAAAAATGACCCTAGCTGATCTACCTCTTCGTAATCCAGCTCGGTGAGGATCATGCCTAGCCTTTGTTCTCAACTCCGGCTCATCGTTGTCAGACCAGAACATAGAACCACCAGATTCTTGAGGTTGAGGACGATTCCTCTGGCTTTGTTCAAATACAGCGGACTCCTTCTTGAACAGAAACTTGCCCTGGTGAAATCTTTTCGGAGGATTCCAATCCATCTTCTTCTCAGCTAATTGAGGCAACAAGATGCTCAATTTGCTTCCAAAACCCATCATAGATTTTATGGAAAATTTTCTAGAGACTTCATCAAACAATACTTTTTCCTTTTCAGCCAGCAATCTGCCCAACAGAAATCCTTGCCAATCACCATCAACTCGATCAGTGATTGCGGCCATAATACGAATCTTGAGATTTGTGAGAGCATCCTGACTGAAATGTTGCCCTAACATGCATTTTCCGGCAATGTCCATCAATAATTGCAGACCTTCTGGAAGAATATCCTTCTTCAAATTTGAGAGAGTTGCTGGGTCAACATTCAACCATCTGCCCACACGAGCCTTTTCTTGCCCTACCATATAACTCAAGATGTCTATCGGCCCTTCGGGTAGATTGAAAGCGATTCCTAGGGTTTCTCTAGAAATAACCACCATATGACCCGAAACCATCGAACTGATGCTGTTCGAATCACCCTGCACCTGTAGAAAGAATTCCATCGCCTCAGGTTCGTAAACCTTCATGGGAAATGATTCTAGATACTTCCGTAGCCCGCATTCTTCACACATGGTGAGAATAGCCTGATTCTCTGCTTTTTGACGTCCGGTGAAATAAACAGAGTTTTCGACGAAGATTCCTTTCTCACGCATCCATCTGGTTGAATCAAAAGTACCTACGACTTCATTTTCTTCGTTAAGTATATCGATAATCGCCATAGAATAGAAATAGAGAAGTGTAGATGCAAGAGTAAGAAGAATCGAGAATGCTTGAGCTTAGAGAATTTTGCAGAAAGATTTTGAGAATGAAGAAGAAGAAGTTAATGTGATCGTGTTAATCTAAAATCAAAGCAAATCTAGGGCTTGGATTGATTTTGATTTCCACGTTGTGTGATTTGGATTGAGTATTAGAAAAGTGTAAATTAAAAAAAAAGTTCCATATTCATAACAGCTCAATTCCAATTTGGAGCCAACTTGTGTTGATAAATACACCTTTTAAATTAGGTTAAAAATAGAGGAGTGTATTAATCTTCTCTATAAATAATCTAACTTTGAACAGACCTTGACTTAGAAGTACTCTAAGGCAAAATACTGTTCTGATGTGTATCAGTACAGTTGTTTTCCAAACACACTATACTTCAATTTCTTACTTACAATATCGTGAATTTTACTTATCTGGGTTCAGCTGAGTACAGTGATCAGCTGAGTACACTTTTGAAGATCAGCTCAATAGTTGGGTCAGCTTAGTAGTCATCAGATCAGTTCCCCAACTCTTCTGATTTTCACCTTTTTGATACCAGCACAGTACTTTCTCAGATCAGTACTGTAAGTATTCTGTAGACAAATTTTCCTGTAATCAAATAAGCTCTGTAGACAGTTGTAATCAGTAATCAGATCAGTTTTGTAGAGAGAATGATATTGTAGTCAGAATAGTTCTGTAGACAAATTAACTTTGTAATCAGAACAGTCTGTAGACAAATCAATTCAATAATCAGAACATGTCTGTAGACAGATTTGTACTGTAATCAGATCAGATTTGTAGACAGATCAAATCTGTAGTCAGATCAGTTCCCCCTTCAGTGGAGAACTCCTCTTCTGTGCCTGTTTCACCTTGGTAGAAGTGTTAGTTCATGCATAGATGGTGAAATTCAGTACAGATTAGTATAGAATAATTAAAATAGGGTTTTGTAAGGTTTGTTCTAAGGTGACTTGTGCTCTGAGTCAACATACAGGATTTTTCAGAAATCATAGATTCCCCCTTAAATGTATATTCTCAGTTCCCTCAGCTTTACCAGCTTCCTCATCGGGATTTAGGCACCTTAGTAACCTTTTTACCTGATTGTGATGAATGTAGAGGTCTTGACATGGTCTGTTCTTCAGAATTACCCATCTTGGTGAACTGATCTTGATATCAGCTCAGTACCTGAAATGTTAGAATACAGGTCTATATACATGCAGGATCCATGTCTATCAATCCTAGACTTATGCAAAGCTCTCCAAATCTAGTTTCAGCCAAAGGTTTTGTGAAAATGTCAGCTCTCTGAATATCAGTATGGATCTTCTCCATCCTAATGTTTTTCTTTTCAACATGATCCCTAATAAAATGATGCCTAACATCTACATGCTTGCATCTAGTATGTAAAACGGGATTTTGAGTGATGGCAATTGCACTATTGCTGTCACAGAATATAGGTACATTGGATTCCACAATGTTGTAGTCTCTAAGTTGTTGCATTAGCCAAAGAAGCTGACTACAACAACTTTCTGTAGCCATATATTCTGCTTCAGTGGTAGATGTTGCCACACTTGTTTGTTTCTTTGAAAACCATGATATGAGCTTAGAACCTAAAAATTGGCATGAACCAGAAGTTGATTTTCTATCTATCCTGCAACCACCAAAGTCAGAATCTGAATAACCACTTAGGGATAGATCATCATCTGCAGAATACCACAAACCTCGATTAATGGCACCCTTTAGATATTTCAATATCCTTTTAGCAGTCTCCACATGACTTTCTTTGGGGTTGGCCTGAAATCTAGCACATACACCTACTGCAAATGCAATATCTGGCCTACTAGCAGTTAAATAGAGTAGAGAACCAATTAAAGCTCTGTAATAGGATTGATCAGCAGACTTACCTTGTTCATCAGAATCCATTCTGTAGGTTGGCAGCATTGGTACTCCAACTGTTTTACAGGTCTTGATACCAAATTTATCTAACAAATTTCTTGTATATTTTGCTTGATTGATAAAGATACCATCAGATGATTGTTTCACTTGAAGTCCAAGAAAATAAGTCATTTCTCCCATCATTGACATTTCAAACTTGCTTTGCATGAGCTTCGAAAAGCTTTCACTCATGCTTTTGTTAGGAGATCCAAATATTATATCATCAACATAAATTTGGACTAATAAAATGTCTGTACCTTCTTGTCTTCTGAACAAAGTTCGATCCACTTTGCCCTTAGTAAATCCATTTTCAACTAAGAATAGTGAAAGAGTGTCATACCAGGCTCTTGGAGCTTGTTTCAGACCATATAGTGCTTTCTTCAACCTGTATACTTGATTACCATTTACCTCAAATCCAGGAGGTTGTTCCACATACACTTCTTCAACAAGTATACCATTTAAAAATGCACTTTTCACATCCATTTGATACACAGTGAATTTCATATAAGCAACATAAGCAAGAAACAATCTTATAGCTTCTAATCTAGCTACAGGGGCAAATGTTTCATCATAATCAGTACCCTCAGCTTGAGAGTACCCCTGAGCCACTAATCTGGCTTTGTTTCTCACAACAAGATCATTCTCATCTTTCTTATTTTTGAAAATCCACTTTGTACCTACCACATTGTGATCAGTAGGTCTCTCTACGAGTTCCCATACATCATTTCGAGTAAACTGGTTTAATTCTTCTTGCATAGCCATAATCCAGTTACTGTCAGATAAAACTTCTTTCACATTAGTAGGCTCAATAGAAGATAAGAAGCAACACCAACAAAAAAGAGAATTACTGGGTTCAGGCTTAGAATCAAACAGTTGTCTTCTGGTCTTGACACCTTTATTGGATTCACCAATGATCAGATCAGTAGAATGAGCAGATTTCCATGTTTTTCTAGTCTTAACAGGAATACTTTCATCATCCACATCATGTATAACAGAATCATCAATATCATCCTTTTCAGCAGGTTTATTCACAGGAGAACAGTCAACCAATTCAGGTATGTCAATTGGTCTAGAAGACTTACCATTGTCTTTTACCTTTTCTACATCATCATCTTTGTTTAGAACATTCAGGAATGGATTGTAGGCTTGTACAAATTCATAGACTTCAGTCTCTTCATTGTCTTTATCAGTTTGAATGGTCAGATCATCAATTTTCTTACTGATCTGATGATCAGCAGAGTCCTGTACAACTTCATCAAAGACAACATGGGGAGTTTCTTCTACACATAGAGTAGAGTAATTAAATACTCTAAATGCCTTGCTTGTAGAGGAATATCCTAAGAATATTCTCTGATCAGCTTTGGCATCAAAAGCATTTAATTTGCTCTTTCCATTGTTATGAATAAAGCACTTACATCCAAAGATATGAAAATATGAAATTCTTGGTTTTCTACCTTTCCATACCTCATAAGGAGTTTTACCATGTACCTTGTTGAATGCACATCTGTTCTGAGTGTGACAGGCAGTGTTGATTGCCTCAGCCCAGAACTTCTGTGGTGTGTTGTACTCTGCAAGCATTGTTCTGCATGCTTCTTTTAGTGTTCTGTTTCTTCTCTCAGCTACACCATTTTGTTGGGGTGTCCTAGCTGCACTTGTCAAATGATGAATTCCAGACTTAGAACAAAATTCTTTAATATAGCAGTTTATAAATTCAGTCCCCTTGTCACTCCTGGTCTTGACAATGGGCTGACCTTTTTCTACTTGCAACCTCTTTAACAAATCTAGTAGTTAGGTTCGTGTGTCACTCTTTTTGTGTAAGAAGATTACCCAAGTGAATTTTGAATAATCATCTACCACAACCAAAGTGTACCTTCTACCATTCAGTGTAGGGGGTTTTATTGGACCGTGTAGATCCATGTGCAAGAGTTCTAGGACTCTACAAGTAGAAAGAGTGGGAATTGACTTAAAGGAAACCTTTACCTGTTTACCTTTTTGGCAAGCATCACACACTTGTGACTTGAAATAGATTTCATTAGGGATACCTTCAACAAGGTAGTTTCTTGCAATCTTGTTAATGATCTTAAAGTTCAGATGGCATAAGCGTCTGTGCCATAGCCAACTGATTTCTTTAGAACTTTTAGAAAGAAGGCAAGCATCCCTAGGACAACTATTCCAATTTACAATGTAGACACTGCCCTGTCTAACTCCAACTAGTAGAATAGTATGTGTTCTTTTATCCCAGATTTCACATTTGGTGCTTTTGAAGTAAACTTTGTAGCCCCTGTCACAAAATTGAGAGACAGATAAC
Source organism: Galeopsis tetrahit (assembly GCA_963675135.1). Taxonomy (NCBI): domain Eukaryota; kingdom Viridiplantae; phylum Streptophyta; class Magnoliopsida; order Lamiales; family Lamiaceae; genus Galeopsis; species Galeopsis tetrahit. The sequence goes on from OY776133.1 coordinate 59,121,988, forward strand.
AAATTATATTTCAGACCTTCAACATATGAGACATCTTGAATCTCTACATCTCCATTCTTGATGTATCCAAATCCTTTTGTGATTGTCATGGAACTATCTCCAAAGATCACTTTTGGTCCTTCCTTCTCATGGTAGTCAGAAAGAAGAGTCTTGGTACCAGTCATGTGGTGAGAACACCCACTGTCTATGTACCAAGTTTCTCCAACTGAACCACCTTTCTTGTAAAGATCCAGTCGACCCTGCAAGTAGTGATCTTAATAATTTAGGTACCCTTTCTTTATTGGGGTCCTTGGGGGTTAGCATTAAGAGGTATCCAAATAAACATTGAAGATTTGAATAATTGAGACCTCTTAAGTTTTCTACCATGCTTATCACAGAACAGTACTTTATTGACCTTATCCAAATTATCAGCAGACTTAGGATCTATTTTTCTGAGATAGCCTTTCCTTGGTTCTATCCCTTTTTCAGGAAGATCAGTATGTCTGTAATAGTTTGCATAGGGCCTAAAAGCCTGTGGACCATACGGCTTATAGATGCGTTTTGGTCTTTCCTCTCCAATGATATCATAAGATAAAGGTGGAGGATAAAAAACAGGTTTATTATGATAATGAGGCACAAATTTCCTAGGTTTAGTTGAGTACAGCTGAGACTGCCTTATAAAAGGAGGTCTAGGCTGTTTCCAACTTGCCTGAGTTTGTCTTGACCTACTGTTCTGAGTCTGCCTCTTCTGATTCCAGGATATTTCTGCTCTGGTCAGAGGAGTAGTACTCTTCTGGTATGGTCTTGACTGTACTGGTCTAGATCCATTCTTTTGTTTACCATTCTTGATAGTAGGAGGAATGTATTTAGACTGTACTTTAGGTTTTGGATCATTATCATAAGTCATAGGTTCTTTTCCTTTATCTAATTGCAAAGAACTTGAACAAGCTCCAGTAGTGTTCTTAATGCCTGAAGTAGAGGAACTAGGCAGATCAGTACCTATTCCACTTTTATCATAAGGAGCTATGTATCTGTCTGATAATGTTTGATTAATCTTAGAAGAATTAACCATATCAGATAGCTTCAGATCCAAGCTCAATACTTCAGATTCTAAGGATCTATTGCGCTCTTCAAGTTTTTCACATTTAATCTTTAAGTCATTGAATTCATTTGTCTCTTTAGCTTGTGTATGCAACATACCCTGATATAACTTGTCCATAGATGCATACTTATCTTTGAGTTGTGACAACTCTTCTGATAGTCGTGCATTTAGAACAGTTATATTAGGATCCACTTTCATTTGAGCTTCTCTAAGACTCATGATTTCTTACCTTAAAGATATGTTCTCATCACTGATTTCCATGAATGCTTTATTAGCTGGTAGGAGGTCTTCTTCATTCATTCCATTGGAATGGTGAAGACTACTCCCTACACTACTATCAGCAGTGTCACATAAATCAGAATCAGAATCAGATTCATCACAAGATTGAAAGGATGTGACAAAAGATACCTCTTCGTCTATTTTTGCCATCATGACTAGTCCATCATCTGCAATAAAGACTTCTTTCTCACTGCTGGAAGGGTAATCAGAAGAGGAGGATGGCAACTCATCTGAATCCGTATCAGATTCATTGTTAGCCACCATTGCCCTCTTACCCTTTGCATATTTGCGATCTCTCCTTGCTTTTCTTTCTCTTCTGTCTTCAACACTCAGATCAGGACATTCATGGATGTAATGACCTGGCTTTTCACAGTTATAGCACAGAGGTTCATTAGTAGAACGTTTAGAAGGAGAATGATATCGATTCCTGTCCTTTCTATCAGTAGAGTTTCTATACTTCCTATCAGCAGAGTTCCTATCTCTTCTTTTCTCATTAGAGACCTCATCTCTCCTTTCAGAAGATTTGTGATCCCTTCTGGTCCTAGAAGAGTCCCTGTTGTTAGAGCCCTGAGTGTCCTTATAGAATCTTTTGTATCTACCATACCTCTTGTTAAGCTTGTCAAACCTCTTAATCATTAAGTTCAACTGATCCTTAAGATCAAGATCAGTACTCTCTAGTTCATCTTTTATGCTTGAGGACTTAGACATAGATGATCTAGGCTTCTTAGAGGTAGATGCCTTAAGTGCAATACTCTTGGAGATTTCCTTAACCCTATCACCACTAACTATTGGATCTTCTTCATCCAAGTCAAACTCATGTGCCTGAAGGGTTTGGAAGGTAGTTTCAGCAGACCAGTTATCTATATCCTGAGTGTTTTTAATGATCAGTGTGACCATTTTCCACCTTTCATCTAAGGCTTTAAGGATACGTAAATTGATCTCCCTATTGGTATAAGTCTTACCTAAAACATCCAGATCATTCATAATCTTTGTAAAACGAGTATCGAGCTGGTCTATTGTTTCACCAGTCTTGATTTTAAATGATTCGAACCGCTGGACAGCAGTGGATAGTTTGCTTTCTTTTATAAGAGAAGTTCCCTCACAAATGATAGCTAACTTGTCCCACATCTCTTTGGCAGATTTACATTTAACCACTTTCCCAAGATACTCGTTGGGAAGGGTGTGCAAAATGTAATTCTTGGCCAAGCTGTCTAGATTGTTCTGCCTCATTTCCTCAGTAGTTAAATCTAACCTGGGTTTTGGCACGAGAACACCAATGGCTTTTGAAGGCTCCAGAGTTGCAGTGTTGGGTATCATGGTAGTAATAGGCCCTTCTTTGATCACAGACATCATTAGATCATGGGTTGAACTAAAGATGGCCTCCATCCTCAGTTTCCAGTAATCGTAATCTGCAACCTTGAACTTTGGAAGTTTATTGATGTTAGTTTCTTCCATGATAGAGTAGACAGTTAAGATCAGTAGTATGACAGATAGGTCAAGAAAGACAAGTAAGATCAAGAAACAAGTATCAGTAATGAGAAACAATTAGACTTTCCCCAAAGTCTACAAGGTTATCAAGAAACAGCAGTCCAAAGAACTACTGCTCTAATACCACTTGTTGGTCCCAAAAGTTGAGTTAAGATTGAGTAAGCTAAGAAAAAGTCTAGAGGGGAGGGGTGAATAGACTTTTCAAATTCTATCAAAATATCAGAGTTTAAGTGCGGAAATGTGTTCTGTGCAGTACTGTTCTTAGAATCAGCTCAGTACTTAACAGTTAGCTTTATACTCAACTTTTCTTTAAATCTTTTCTTTAGAAAACTTACTGTTCTTATTCAACAAATATATCAACAGTTAATCAAAACAAAACAGTAAAGAACACAAGATTTTATAGTGGTTCAACAAATGTCTACATCCACTCTCACAACTCCAGTTGCGATGTTTTATTACTCTTTTCCACTTGAGTACTTGTTGTTTAGAGTCCCAAGATTAAGACTTTGATCTTGTCGATTATACCACCAGGTATATCTTCGATCTACTAGTAATTTCACAAGTAACTAGCACACTTGTTTACACAATACAAACTTAAAATGAAAAGTAAAACTTCTCTTGATGATAGCCTTTGATTCTTCAAATCAGATCTGTGGCTTTTCTTCAGTTCTTGATCTTCAACTCTGTGAGTTCTTGAATACTTGAATACTTCTTGATTGCTCTTGAATAGTAATTGTATCAGTAGTGTCAGTAGTCTTTTCAAGTAGAAGATCACACGGTATTTATAAGCAATAGTAAGACAGTTAGCAGTTTGTGAACTAACTCTCAACTAACTCATAACCGTTTCTTGTTGTAACTTCCTTCTTTGTAACCAACTTAAAACTTATTTTTCCAAGTCAGCATATCTTCATTTATATCTTCAGTTACGCCTTTAAATAAGTCATCCAAACTTATTCTTCAAACAAACCAACTCAGCACAGTAAACTACTCTTCTTAGTTTTACTGCTCTTGGTCAATCAGCACAGTTCTTCAAAACTGTTCAGCTTCCTTCAAACATACTTCACTTGATTTCTTCATATTCTGAAGTTGTCTTCTTAGTCATCTTTAGTCTTCTGACTTCAATCTAATCTACTGTTCTAACTATTACAATGCTGAAATACAATAAAATACAACTTTTACAAATATAAAACCTATGTATACATCAACTGAACTACATACAGATGAGTATAACTAAGTCCTATACTATAAGCTGTCTATACAATACTTCCATCAGCTTAGTTCTTAAACAGTTCATATATCAGATTAATAAAATATAAGATCAGTAAACTTAAACTTCATATCACATTAAGATCAGTAAACTTAATCCATATAAATCACATAGAACAACATATAATCACATATATCATTAACTCTAAAGTTGCTTTTGGCCATCAAAACATATAATCATCAATTAGAACATTGTTTATAAGATTCATATCCCAACAATGAATAAATTGTACTTATACTCGGTCTTATAATACGTGTATAGATAAAATTGTACAAAAAATTTTGAGTGAAATATTTTAACAGTTTTAATTTAATATTAGACAATTAATTCACTCTAAAACCTAATTTACATGTATTCATACTTTCAACAGGTTTAATTGGACATATAATAGTACACATACGATTATGATATCTTTCAAAATAATTAATTCTAATTAGTATTTGATTTGATATCATAACAACGTCAGTGGTCTATCTTATTTACTACTATTATACATATCTATTAATTATATGAAAATAAAATTATCAACGAACAATTAATTAATTAATATGAGAAAATATTAATTTAAATAAAGAGGGAATGAGAAATCTTACGGTTGAATTCGAAACGAGATCTTCAAACTGATATTGGAGAGTAAAATCAAGGAATTGTCTATTTAGAAGCTAGTTTGTCGGTTTAAATTGAGAGAGTGACATTTGGGACCGACAATATCGGTCTATAACCACAACAGCGTGATTTGGGACCGATTTGGGACCGAATTATGCGGTCTCTACTATGTTAAAAATTATCTATAAAACAAACAGCTTGATTAAATACCTATTCGTGACCGAAAATATTGGTCTATAAAAACAACCACCTGATTATGGGACCGATTTGGGACCGAAATATGCGGTCTCTACTGTTAAAAATTATCTAAGAATATTCTTCTGGAGTGTTCAGATACCACTAAAATCGGTCTCTATAAAATAAACAGTTTAATTTGATACCTATTCGAGACCGAAAATATCGGTCTATAAAAACAAACGCCTGATTTGGGACCGATTTGGGATCGAAATATGCGGTCTCTACTGTTAAAAATTATCTATATATACAATATTAGGATGAATATCTAATATAATATAGATATAATCGCCAACTTATTTATCTCTCTCAATGATGGACGAAAATTCCTCTTCTCCTAATTCTGATTCCTCCCTCTCGAACAAAGTCATAGAGCCAGATTCGATGAAAGTTGATACGGTTAATTAAAATTTTGGGATTCAGAATTATTTATACCAATTAAAGACTGAATTTTCGGTCTTCAATTAAAATTCAAAATCAGAGTTTTAATTTCAATTAAAATTCGAAATAAGAATTTTAATTTCAATTAAAATTCGAAATAAGAATTTTAATTTCAATTAAAATTCAAAATAAGAATTTTAATTTTGATTTAGAGACTGAAATTCGGTGGCTAAGTGGTCTGAAAAACATAATATTAAAGACCGAATTGAAAATAGTCTTTAAACGAGCGGTCAAAATTGGTAGTCAATTCAAATTATACTTTTTCAGAATATTTGATACCAATTAAAGACTGAATTGTCGGTATCTAAACAAAATTCAAAATCAAAATTTTAATTTCGGTTTAGAGACTGAAATTCGGTCTCTAAGCGGTCTGGAAACATAATATTAAAGACCGAATTGAAAACCGTCTCAAAACTCAATTTTTTTTAGGATCGGTCCCAAATCAGTCTCAAAACTTTGGTCTCTAATTGAGGCATTTTTTGTAGTGTCATCAGCCACTACGTACCATGGCATATATATAGCATTAGAGAGGGGAGGTGAGAGGACCCTTTTTTAATAATCATTACTCTAATCTAAATTTTCATAAATTGAAACGGATGGGAAATGGGCCTGGTCAAATAATTGAAATAAAACGTTGCAAGTAACTCTCTCTTAATTCCCATAATGACAAAATAACGCAAAGATACAAATTGGGGAATATGTTATGAAAATTATTTGATTCAATTGTACTCCCTCCATTTTTTTATAATTGTCACTTTGGCTTTTTAACTAATTTTAATATAAGTGTCATTCTAGGGTTTTTTCTTTAATTTTGACTATTTTATCCTTATTCATTTACCATAAATATTTTTCATTAATAAATTCCACAAAAATTGTTTATACCAAAATTAACTTGATTTATGAATACTAGCTATATTCTTAACTAAATTCTTTATCAAACAAAATTTATATATTAAAATTAGTTATAATTAATGAAGGGTGATATTGACCACAATTTATAATCTTAATATGTTGAAAAAAGCTAAAATGACACTTATTCAAAGATGGAGGGAGTATTAAATACATATACACATGCATATATATTATAATTTTCTTTTGACATAAATTATTACACATTTATTGGGTTAATTCATAATATTAATATTATTAAATTATGGGATATTACATTTTGTCTATGTTGTTATGTTATCAAGCGCATTAAAGGCAAGTATATGTTGTTATGTTCACAAAGACTTTAATATTTGTCAAACATAAATTCCCAGCAAGCTAACAAATTGATTTGTTTGAATGAGATGAGTGTTTGTATTCATCATGTCTTTCTCATACTCTGCAAAAATCTCTCTATTTTCATACATATAGTTTTCAATGATTTTTTTACCTTTATAACATTATTAATTGTTTCTATTGTATCCATTTTTACCTTCATAACATTATTGTTAGTTGAAAAGTAATATACATTTTTCTTCATCAGACTGGTCTTAATTAATTTGCATGGTATGAGCTTTAGATCGATAAAAGAGCACAACTCAAAAGTTGAGGAAGTTTTTCTTACAAGATGAACAATTTTTTTTATTTAAATTGATCACAATTTAATTTAATTTAATTGCTGAAAAGTAATTCATCAGCGGCATGAGTTGAGCTCTCAAAGTCTAGTGAAAGCTGAGACCTTTTATATAAGGTGAAATAAAAGTAATGTGTACCATCGTGAACAAGTAATATAATAAATTACCCTGCTTGGATCAGTTTACTATGCCAAAGTACATGGATCCAATTACACACAAGCAAACGAATTATCCTTAGATTACATTGATCACAACATTAACCACAATATTAGTTTGCAAAACACAAAATGTTAGTGTCCAATACATGCACCCAAATAAAAGATGTTTGCTCATTTAACTGCTCAAGTTCCAATAATACATAAGCATCGTGACTTCCCACATTTATATAAGCAAAAGGTGTTAGGGCGATGTTGAGACGTGATACCTACTTTGGTGCATTACGTGCACGCTCCAGTAGACGGTTATAGTATACTGCATGAGCATCATCCGTGTACCCTATAAATATCTCGAGCTGGTTAGGTTTTGCGCCTAGAATCTCGGACACATCGATTCTATCCAACAAAGACAATGACGTAATGTTGCCCAACAATTCGAACAATGATTTTCGAGCAACCCCCGTATCATGATCATGTCCAATCCGAGATGCAAACTGTGAAATCGTTTCACAGGTGGATACATAAAACTCCCGAATCTCAGGACCAACAGACAACTTACTAGTCACACAGTTTTTCTTGCGTTTTGTTGTCGTTGCTGTAGACGGGTCAGTATCCCTTCTCATCTCAGTTGTACTATTCTTCATGCCTTCATTATCTTTGAGTCCGCTCTCGACACGCTCTCCATTCGGGTTGTCAAGATCTATGAAGTTGTCGCCATTCGAGTCTTGGTTAACCTCTACACGATTGTGTTTGGCACGTGCTTGTCTCGCTCTCTGAGCTGCGTCCGCCACGTCTATCGCACCATCTCCGGTTTTCCTGTCTTTCCCGAAGATTTCCTTCCAATCTTAATAAAGTGGCCACTCCTTTTCGCGCATGCCACACATGAGTGGGTCTTTCTGCAAGAACGATATAATTCACATACAAATAAATGAACTGCCTACAAATACAAATAAAGGACAATAACTATATGAACTTATATAAACAAACATCAAATAAATGACTTTTCCAAACTACTAACCCAATAAGCTTCACAATTAGTTGACTGTGAGTTGAATAATTTTCAATTCATGTGCTTCTCAACTAAAGATGGCATTAAGTTGCATAATTTTCGGGTACAAATTATCTTACTCAAATTGAAAAATTCACTTTAGTGCATTCTATTAGGAAAATGGCAACTAACTTTCAATTAGACTATTGAGATGTGTTTTGGTTGCATGCTATTCTGGAAATGGCAATTAATTGCAAAAATTAGAGATAGATGCCTAGCGGACTGTCAAGTATTATAGAAAGGATGGTTTACCATAACGATTTGTTCACATTGCTCGTCCATCACCTCAAATGTGTTTGTTTTGCTATTCCTCCCTGCACCAGTTGTGTCTCGTTGAGCACTTACAATTGATCTGTACATTTTCCTCCATGTGGTTAACTTGGAGTTGATGTTAGGGCTCGAGCGTAGATCCGTACTGGGAAGGGCTATTGAAAGTGACTCTTTAAGCTTGTTTAAATACCCAATACGAAATCCGTTGTCGCTCTTCCAACCGTGGGCAGCCAAATCTTTCAAGGATGCTATCAATGCCGCTTCTTCTTTAGTAGTCCACACCCTCCGTGCAGGGACGGACCCAGGATCATGGGTTAGGGGAGGCCGATAAAATAAAATTCGACATTCTATATTTGTATCTGGATGTATCAATATACATAGTTAAATATCTTAAATACACAATTATGTTCTTAATATGTTATAACCAAGAACTCTATCATACCTATCACGAAAATCACCAACAATTTATAATTGATACATATTTTTTTGTTATTTGTTTCTCAATACATACTACAATAGGTTGTCTAGAATATTGAGACAAAATTGAGATTAAGTCTATTTTTCCAGAGGTTAAAATTGAACAATTTTTTAATTTTAAAATTAAATCTAAAAGGTAAATATTTTTTAAATTAAAATTGTACCGTAGACAAAATCAGACTTAAAAAAAAATTTACTCATAAATTTTCATTTTGTGTCCCTTTATTTTATTTTTTTAATATTCTGTGCAATTAAAATGAATAAATTGAGACTAAAAAATATCACACTCAATCTGTTTCATTTAAAATATGGCTATTCGTAAATTAATTGAATTACAATACATGCTTTTAGCTTTGACAACAACCCACCTCATTTTAATTTGAATTTTATCATTTGGGCCCATTACTTTGTTGGACTAATTTTATGGGTTATATAATGATAATAAAACTACTGCTCATATAATTATATACTCTTACATACTACATATATTATATAGTAAGAAAATTGAAAAGTTGAGGGGGCCAAGGCCACCCCGATGCATGCTATGGGTCCGCCCCTGCCTCCGTGTGCTGCTCGTTGGGACCTTGAATGCGCCTCGTCCTTTCTTTTTGTTAGGGTTCTGATCCTCCATTATTTCAACTACAAGATTGTACATTAAACAAATCAGGATACCGAACCGAAACAAATCGACTTGGCATTTCTCAAAACAAGCAGAATACACTTTGGAACATGTTCATTGCAAAGCTATCCATCAAATACAATTACATTAAACTAGCAGACTAAAATAACATCACAAATTATCATAGAATTCCATTAACAAGTTTGAGTCTATTAAAATAACTAGGACACAATGTTCCAACTCCAAACTTCATCTTCTGATACACAATGCCTAAACCCAATCAACTATTAAATTCATTCCACGTCTCTTGTGCAAGCGTCTCGCGTTAGGCGGACCATTCTGGCGTGGCTCCTAATGTAGACACGAAATCAACGTTATCATCATCGTTATCAGAATCACCCCCACACCCATCGAGCAGTGTATCCATGAGATCATTGGTCATCTCACGGCGTATGTAGTTATGGAGTAGGAAGCATGCCATTATCAAATCGATTTGAGTATCAATTGAATAATAAGTGGTACTACGTAAAATAACCCAACGCATCTTTGTTGGGAATAAAATGAGTTATGTTTTGATTGAATACCAAAACCCCCTGAGACATGCCTAAGTTATGATTGAATATGTTCTAGACATGTTAGAACATATAGTATAAAGGCTAGATGAGGAGCTAATATGTTAGGTAGCTCTTAGATGATTAGATGCACAAATTGAGGGGGAACATATGCTTTGAAGTACATCAAGAACAAGTCCCCTCAAGGCTCAAACTCTGGAATCATGATCAAGTCTGCTGAAAGACAAGTATGCTGATCAGGAGAGTTATCCAGAGGAGTTGTCTCAGCTCAATTAATCAAGATCAAGTGCTCTGAAAGCCTGAGGTCAACTATGCTGAAGAGAAAGAGACAACCACACCCTAAAGATCTTCAAAGAAACAAGCTAAGATCATCTTCAAGAGAAATAAAAGGGAAAGAGCCAAGTCATCTGAAGAAGAGCAAGCCAACCTTGCTGATAAGCAAGACTGCTGATAGTGATAAGGAGTGTTGTCCAAATGTTGAGGAATGTTGTCCTATCATTGGAACAACCTTCAGAAGTGATGTCCAAGTTCTAACAAGAGAATCTAAAAGTCAGATATTGGGAAGAGTGCTGCAGAATGAAGACAAAGCTCTTACAGCCGTTTATTTCCCAAATGAGGACATGTCACTATCAAGAAACTGTCTTCAAAATTGAAGAACTGAAAGAAGACATTTATGGACATTGGAGGCTGCCTCTCCAACGGGCAAATCCTTCATTTGTCTATAAATACAGAAGTGTGAAGACCATTTGAAAGCATCCAACTAACCTCAACAAAGCATCTCAACTAAGCTCAAGTTCTTACAAGCTAGAGTGCTTTCAAAGCTTTCAAAGACTATCTTAGTCTTCAAACACTTCATCTAAGCTGAACTTCATTGTACATCCATACACAAGCTTAGAGAGATATCTTATCCTTATACACTGATCTCCATTGTAAAGGATATCTCATTAGTTGGAACCTTACTTCAATCCTCATATCTTTCAAGAGTGAAAGTGAGAAGGTTGTAGTAGTAGAAGTGGTAGGAGCTGACTGTTGAGAGAAGAACATTTCAGTTCTGAGTTGAGAAGAGGGTACTAGGACTCTAGACATCCTAGGGATCAATTCACCAAGAGTGGTGTTCTTGATCAAGTGCACCTTGGCACTATAAAACAAGTTAATTCCAAGAGTGAAGGAATTATCCTGTTAAATCAGGGAAAGTGGATGTAGGAGCTTGAGTCTCTGAACCACTATAAACTCTTGTGTTGATTTACATTTCAAATACTTACAATACATCAACACTGCACACAAAACTGATCTTTCAAGGATAAATATTCAAAGACTGTGCAAAAACCTATTTGGACAAGTTCCCTGAAAACTGGACTGTGTTACATTGACTAAGTGATTTCAGAAATTAAAGGAGTTTAAACTAAAAGGGCCAACCACTATTCCGCACATATAACTCCCCTAGATAGTTATTCAACTAAGTACTCAATAGTACTTAGTAGATTGATTATCTTAGAAGAGTTAATCTTCTTCAGCAGAGTTGTCCAAGACAACCTTGCTGAGCTCTGGTTTGATCAAGTTTGAAAAGAATTTGCATACAAGTGTATTCCCCCCCCCCATACACTTGTTATCTACTCCTTTCAGGACCAACAAGTGGTATCAGAGCAGGGGTTCAAAGACCACTGCTTCTGAAAAGCCATCTTGGTTTTCAAAATCACATATTGGCTGTGGTCACTGAACTGATCTCTCTGAAATTCTTATTGTATTTTGACTGACTATTTGTTCTTGAATTATGGCCAACAACAATGCTGCTGTTCCACCTCCTACTATCCAAGGATTGGACAACATGGCCACAAATCCAGTCAACCACATTTCACATCACAAACTGCCCATGTTCTCAATTGATAACTATGATTTCTGGAAAATCAGAATGAGGGCTCATCTTGCATCTCTTCATACTGATATGTTGAGAGTGATCACAAGAGGTCCTTTTGTGTTCACCTTTGTCAATCCCAGAGTCACAGAGGCTCAAAGGGCAGATACAAGAGATGTACTACCCAAAGATGAAGATGACTTCACTACTGATGAAAAGAGGAAGGATAATCTGAATTATCTAGCAATGAACACCCTCTACCAAACAATTCCAGATGCAATTATGGGTAGAGTCTACCACTGCACAACAGCCAAAGAAATTTGGGATACTCTTGCTGAAATGTGTGAGGGTACTGAAAAGATCAAGGAGAATAAGCTCCAAGTTGCTGTGCAGAAATTTGAACAGTTTGCAATGGAGTCTGAGGAATCCATTGATAAGTTTGCTGGTAGATTCACTGATGTGATGAATGAAATCAACTCACTGGGCAAGGTCTACACCAAGAGAGAAGTGGGGTTGAAGATCTTGAGAAGTCTCACTCAAAAGTGGGATGTCTATGCTGTAATGATGCAAAACACCAAAGATCTTTCCACCATGCCCATGCAACAAATCTTCTCTGAACTCAAAGCTTATGAGTTCGACCTCAATAGAAGAAAGCCTATTGAGGAACCTTCAAATCCTACTAAGGAAGTGGCATTCAAAGCCAAAACTGCTGAACCAGAGATACAGTCCACTCCAAGATCATCAAAATCAGTCTCAAAGACTGAAATGAAGGAAGAACTAGCCTTGATGGCTAGAAGGTTTGAAAAGTTAAACTCAAGGTTTGGTAGATACAAGAAATTCTACCAGGACAACAAATTCAGGAGATACAACTCTCCTGAAGCACAGGCTGAAGTCAAAAAGCCTGAAGAGAAAAGATCAGAGGACAAGTACTCTGATAGGAGAAGGTCCAGTAGAGCTGAACCTTCATCATCAAAAAGAAGAGAAGAATCAAAGAAAGAAGATGATGAAGATCTGTGCTATAACTGTAAAAAGAAAGGGCACTTCCAGTATGATTGCCCTGAATTAAGCTCTAAGGAGAGAAGGGAGAGGCAGGCCAAAAGAGATAGGAAATTCACCAACAGAAAGGCCATGATGGCTGGTGAAGAATCTGATAGTGCTGAAAGCCTCAACTCCTCTGATGGACTATTCTCCAACAATGATGATGATGATGATGTCTGCAACATGGCTCTTGAGGATGATGAGGTATCCTCCACTTCTAGTTCACCATCATTCATCTCACAAAACAATAGTGAGGTCAACTTGAAACTCTCCCTTGGAAAGTTGATGGAAAATTTCACTATGTTACAAGAATTTCATGATAACTGTGTGAGGGAAAATGAAAGATTGGCTATTGAACTTGCCAAAAACTCTGAGGCAGTTGTTGATGTCAAGTCTACTGAGTTGTATCAACAAGTCTTGAGAGAGCTTGAGGAAGCAAATCTCAGGATAGTTGACCAACAAAAGGAGATTGATGATCAACTTCTCTCTCAGAAGAGAAAAGATTTTGAAATCAAAATTCTCAATGCCAAGTTTGAAAACCTCTCACATGAATATGATATTCTTAAATCAAGTGAAGAGAGCCTGAAATTAAAGATGTCTGCTCTGAAGAAATCCTCTAGAGCAATAGAGGAAATTCAGAGTTATCAAAGACCTATGGCTCAAAGAAGTGGATTAGGTTTTGATCCATTTGAATCTTCACCTTGTCTTAGTGTTGCTTCTATGAGTAACACTAAGAGAATCTTTGTTAAGTCAGTGGCAGAAAATGAAATAATTCAGCCACTGAACAAAGGAAAGGGCAAAATGGATGTTATGCCTACTCAAGTGCTTCAGGAGATTAGGCCAAAACCTAAGGAAATGGCCAAAGCTCCCGAACACAAGAGGAATATTGGTCAGCAGAGTAGACCCAATGGTAGGGCAACTCTACTGAACAATGTTCAGAGGAAGTATCCAAGGTATAATCAGCCTAGGCCAACTCTTCTGAGAAAGCCTCAGCTGAATAGACCTAGGGACAACTTTCCTCAAAGGCAGAATAAAATGAGACAACCAAAACCCTTCATACCAAAGGGTAATGGTCATAAGAAAGCCTTTCCTCAAAGATTCCCTCAAGCTGCACAAAGAACTCAAAAGTTCAGGAGACTTGACAACTCTCCTGAAACTTATAGAGTTAACACATTCACACACACTTTCCCAAAGGCATTTAAGGGAAAGACAGTGTATTTAGATGCTAAAGGAAGACAACTTAGCCACCTTGAATCAATCAGGGTTATTAGGCAAGTTTGGGTTCCTAAAGGTACAGCTAACCTCTCAGGACCCAAAACTCAAAGGGTACCTAAACCCATCTAATTGTAGGTACCATTGGGCCACAAGAAGAGGAGCATGAGCAAAAAGTCAGCATGGTATCTTGACAGTGGATGTTCAAGGCACATGACTGGAAACAAGGAACTTCTCACTGATTTTATTGAAAAAGAAGGCCCAAATGTCACTTTTGGAGACAGCTCACAAGCAACTACAAAAGGTTATGGTACTTTGATGATTGGTAACATCAAAGTATCCAATGTATCTTATGTGGCTGGTCTCAAGTATAATCTCCTAAGTATCAGTCAATTCTGTGATAAAAACTTCAATGTTGAGTTTTTCAAGTGGAAAATGCTTAATCAAAAATAAGACTCAACAAATTCTATTGACTGGAACTAGGAAAGGAAATGTGTATTTTGCAGACTGGGACAAGTCTACTGATGCTGCATGCTTCATTGCTAAGAGTTCTAGTGAACAAAGTTGGTTATGGCATAAAAGATTAAACCACCTGAACTTTAAAACAATGAACAAAATTGCTAGAAATGCATTAGTCAAAGGACTACCTAATGAGGTTTTCATTAAAGAGCATGTTTGCAAATCATGCCAAGAAGGAAAACAGATCAAAGCCTCATTTAAGGGAAAACCAGTCATCTCTACTGAAAGGGTACTTGAACTGCTACATATGGACCTTTTTGGACCAATTACCCCTGCAAGCATAAATGGTAGAAAATACACATTGGTTGTAGTAGATGACTTCTCTAGGTTCACATGGGTAGTATTTCTCCTTAATAAGAAGGAAACTCAAGTCAAACTGCCTGAACTTCTAAAGAGATTGTCAAATGAGAAAAGCCTTAGCATTATCAAGATAAGATCTGATAAAGGCACAGAGTTCATTAACTCATACATCAATGAGTATTGCACATCTAATGGAATAGCTCATGAAACCTCAGCAGCTAGAACTCCCCAACAGAATGGAGTTGCAGAAAGAAGAAATAGAACTTTAAAAGAAGCTGCTAGAACTCTAATTGCTGATTCAAAATTACCTAAGAGGTTTTGGGCTGAAGCTATAAACACTGCATGCCATACTCAAAATAGATGTTTGATTATTAAGGGGCAAGGCAAAACCCCCTATGAACTCTGGAAAGGAAGAATGCCTAAAGTGTCTTACTTTCACATTTTTGGTTGCAAGTGTTTCATTCACAATAATGGGAAAGATCAGTTGAAAGCCTTTGATAGCAAAGCTGATGAAGGAGTGTTTCTTGGATACTCCCAAATCAGTAAAGCTTTCAGGGTCTACAACAAGAAAACTCTTATTGTGGAAGAAACACCTCATGTTGTGTTTGATGAATCTACTCATGAGTTCAGGAATGAGAACTTGGAATCAGAAGAAATCACACAAAGAACAACCAGACTAAGCCTAAAAGACAAAGACACTGAATTCATAGATGTTGTCCAAGCCAATCTACCTGAAAACTCTATGTTGGACAACCATCCTGAAGGCAACCTTCCTGAGGCAAATCCCACTGAAAGGAATGGTGAACTGAATGGTCCAATCCCAGTTCACATCCAGGTAACAACTACCAATGAAGAAGCAGTTCCTGCTGAGGTAGTTAACAGGTCAAATAATCAAGGGGGAACTCAAAATGTTGAAAATACCAATGTCCCTGACATTGAGGACAACACCCCTGATTATGATCCTGAATTAGATCCTGCATTCAATTATCCTGAATTCTATGATCAAATTGACTCAACTTCAGTAGAGGACAACTCTACTGAAGAGATCAGAAAAAGAAGGACTTGGTTATCAAACCATCCTACTGATCTAATACTTGGTGACCCAAGTATTGGAGTCAAAACCAGAAGATTTCATGGTGAAAGTGCTCTTTTCTGTTGTTTCTTGTCAGAGCAAGAACCAAGTGATATTGTGGAAGCACTTCAAGATGTCAATTGGATCACAGCCATGCAGGAAGAACTGAATCAATTCACCAGAAATGAAGTATGGGAGCTGGTGGATAGGCCTTCACATCAAGATGTTATTGGAACAAAGTGGGTGTTCAAGAACAAGAAAAATGAAAATGATGTGATTGTCAGAAACAAAGCAAGACTTGTGACAAAAGGCTATTGCCAACATGAAGGCATTGACTATGATGAGACATTTGCACCTGTGGCAAGGCTAGAAGCAATAAGGCTCTTTCTAGCCTATGCAGCCCACAAGAGGTTCAAAGTATACCAAATGGATGTCAAGAGTGCCTTTCTGAATGGAGTCTTGAAGGAAGAAGTCTATGTAGAGCAACCACCAGGTTTTGAGGTTGGAAACCAAGTTTACAGACTCAAGAAAGCTCTATATGGACTCAAGCAAGCCCCTAGGGCTTGGTATGATACACTGTCACAATTTCTCTTGGATCATGGATTCACCAAGGGAACTGTGGACAGAACTCTTTTCAGAATATCTGAAGGAGAGGACATCTTGCTTGTCCAAATTTATGTGGATGACATAATATTTGGATCCCCCAATGAGAAGCTGTGTGAGAAATTCTCAAAGCTAATGCAAAGCAAGTTTGAGGTGTCCATGATGGGGTTGATGAACTTCTTTTTGGGTCTTCAAGTCAAGCAATCAAAAGAAGGAATCTTCATCAACCAAGCTAAGTACACCAGAGAAATGATCAAGAAGTTTGGTTGTACAACTAGCAAGCCAGTAAGGATCCCAATGAACACAAATTGGAAGATGGATCCTGATGAGAGTGGTATTTCAACCAACTCTACTGAGTATAGAGGAATAATTGGTTCACTCCTCTATCTCACTGCCAGCAGACCTGACATCACCTTTGCAGTAGGTGTTTGTGCAAGGTTCCAAGCAAATCCTAAGAAAAGCCATCTTGAGGCTGCAAAGAGGATTTTGAGGTATCTCAAAGGCACTGAAAATCTAGGCCTTTGGTACCCTGCTGATGACAACATTGAGTTAACTGGCTACTCAGATGCTGACTATGGAGGTTGTAAAATTGACAGAAAGTCCACTTCAGGGACTTGTCAATTCTTGGGCAACAAGCTTATATCTTGGTTCTCCAAGAAGCAGAACACAGTGGCTACTTCCACCACTGAAGCTGAATATGTTGCAGCTGGAAGTTGTTGTGCTCAAATCCTTTGGCTGAGACAACAACTGAGAGACTACAAAGTCAACTCTACTGAAGTGCCAATATTTTGTGATAACAATAGTGCCATTGCTATATCACAGAATCCTGTATTGCACACAAGATGCAAGCATGTGGACATCAAGCATCACTTCATTAGAGACCATGTGGAGAAGAAGGACATAAAGTTGGTCAAGATCCACACTGATCATCAAAAAGCTGATATTCTAACTAAGCCACTTGCAGAGGCAAGATTTCTGGAGCTATCAGCAGAGTTGGGATTACTTGATCCAGGGAAGTTGGACAAGTAAATCTCATGAAAAGTTAATGGATATATGGAAACTGAGAAGGTTCTCAGCAGACTTGGTCAAGTCTACTGAATATCAGAAGAGATGGCTGAAATTATTCAGGACACTTGTCCATTGGAATTCAGGACCATTATCCACATCTCTTCAGGACACTTGTCCAAGTGGGGTCAGATAAGTTGTCTTGGCTATCAAACTATTTCCTTGGTTTGATAAGCACCTATTTTGGGTAATCATTGCCTACCTTGATACATGTCCCAACTACAGATATCATCTCCGTGGGATTTAATTTGTCCCCCACCCAAAAGGTCGCTTTCCATGCATTAAATGCCAAGATTTAACTCTTGTTTGCATTACACCTTTTCAAACCATGATCTATCTCGAAAACTCCCCAACCATTAACTAATATTAAATACCTTCCACGTTTTGAATAAAACCAACAAGTCACTGTTACATTGGTTTTTAACCATTGGATCAAAACTGGCCAACTCCCCTGAAATTCATCCTGGCCGTCCAAGTGTATCTTTCCATATTTGACAACAGTTGAAAATACACAAAACTCACCAACTCATTGACAAACATTCTTTTTAGAATATTCTCAAGTCTTAAGAACTCCCCACACACTCTTCTTTCCCAAGCATTCGAAACCCTAACCTATTCTCTTCAAACTCTCCCAAAACTTTCTAAATTTCATCTCTGCAATCTTCAATGGCTCCCAAAGTTAGACCAGAGATGATCATAGATTTTTCCAACAAGGCTCTAGACCTTGATTTTGGATACCTAAGCAACAAAAACAATCTTCATTTTGAACCCATAATCTCCTTTGAAAGTGAAGATTCTGAGATTACTCCAACCCTGAGATGGTTGAGAAGGGCTGGTCTTCAAAAGTTTTTGGAAGAAAGACCAAGCTCCTGCTTGGAAAGCTACATGGCTGAATTCTTTGCCTTTCTCAAATGGAGGGGCAAGCCTGAAGATGGTGAAGTTTCCACCAGACTGTCATATGTTGCTGAAGGAGATGAGGAAGAAAGATTTCATAGAGTGAAATTCTCTTCAGAAGATCTTGAAGGAGCTTTTGGATTGCCTTCTGAGGGAAGGAATCCAGAAATCTATGGCACTGGCCATGAAGAAGAAATAGCTCAAGAATGGCTATTGACACCAGGCCCTCTCTCCTCAACTCAAAACAAAAAGACTCGCAAGCCAGAATTTCTCAACCTCTTTGAGGTAGTAGCTAAAAGTCTCTTGAGTAATACTGGAAGCTTGGAGCAGGTCAGCCATCCAAGAATCAGAATCATGGCTGCAGTCATTGATGCCAGTGATAAAGGCATCAAGTTTGATTGGAGGACTTTCATCATGTCTGAGATGATGAAGGAAAAGGCAAAATTCAAAGTGAAATCTCACAATAAGGTTGTGCTAGAAGGGAAACTCAAGTATTGCACTAGGGCAAGCTTGTTGATTGAGAGATTTTCCCACTACTCCCAAATGCAAACCTTTGCAAAGCCTCTCCCAGCTCAAAAGATTCTATTCAGAAAGCTCAGCAAGAAAACTGAGCAAAGGAGGATGTTAATGGCCAAGCCTGCTGAAGCAAAGGTGGAGGAGAAGCCAAAGATGAAGAAGAGGACTAAAGCAAGAGTGGTGAAGACAAGGAAAATGTCTCAGATTATCTCAGAAGAGAACTCAGATGCTTCAACTGAGATTGAAGAAGTTGCTAGAGAAGGTGTACAAGTGCCATCTGATCACTCAGAAGAATTAAGGCAAAAGTACAATGAGACTAGACAAAAGTCTAGGGGTGATAAAAGGATCAGGGAGGTTGTCCCTGAGAAGGATGAGGAAGGGAGTGGAAGCAGTAGGGCTAGCAAGAGAAGGGTCAAGCCTACTAACAAGGTGTTGGAGCTTCAGGAAGAAAGGTCTCTACAACTTGCTCTAAGAGAGAGCAGAGCTGAAAGCAGGACCAAATCAAAGTCAAGGACCAACTCATCTGGTTCTGGAACTCCAGAATCCAGGGTCCCTGAAGGTCAACCAATGGAGGCCAACATCCCTGAAATTCAGAATCCTGAGCCCAACTCCCCTGAAACCCATATAACCCCAACCAATCAACCTATCACTCCCATAAATCTCACAAAGAGATACTCTCCTGAGGGAAGTGTGCAGAGAAGTATGATAGATGTGCTAGCTGACATAGCTGTAGATGAGACAAGATTACAATCTCCCCTTGACTCATCTATGCTCAATTACTCAAAGCAATTAGAAGTTGCACTTTTTGAGCCAACCCCCCTGAGTAAAGCCCCTTCAGATCCATTGCTCTCAAAAGCAACTGAAGATCCTTCTACTGCACCCAACCCATCTGAAGCCAACATTCCTGAACTTAATCTGCCTGAAGCCGCATTAGGAGAACCCAGAGCCAACTCCCCTATAACCCAAAGTCCCCATTCAAGTGGAGATGAGGAGGAGTATACTTATGAAAGTATGCTCAGAGGAGGAGCCAAGGCTACTGTGGACAGTTTGTATCCACAACTTGCTGAATTTCCAAGAATTCAGAAGGCCTTTCATGATCTAAGGATGCTTGTTGATGTAAAAGATAAATCCTTGATGGAAATATCACAAGTCATCCAAGATAAGGGTGCAAACTGGTGGCAAGTGGAGGAGAACAGATTGTTACACTTTGCTGGAGTTTCAAAGACAAGATTCCTCACTGATGAGGAAGTATTTGCAAAGTTGGTGGATGACAAGATCAATGAGGAGAGGGAAAGGAAAGCTAAGGGCATCAAACACCCTGAAAGCAGCTCCAATGATGATGACTCCCCAGATGATCCCTCAAACCCCTCTAAACCAAACCCTCCTGAAACTCCTCAAGCCAATCTCCCTAAGCCTCCTGTCTTTGAAAGACTTTCCAACCCCCCTAGAACCTATCATAGGAAAGGCTCTGTCATTTCAGAGGTGTTGACCAAGGATGGTAACACAACCAAGGACACATCTGCCAATGAAGGTTCTTCTGAACCCAAGGCACAGCCTAAAGATGTGGAGATTCCTTCTCTAGAGGCTAGTTTGATTAAGGCCTATTCAGTGTCAGAAGAGTTGGACACTGATCAGCCCTTAATCATTCAGGATGACTCAGTGGCTGTTGATATGAGCACTGTGATCTCCCCACAACTGCCATCTTTGAACCTTGCTGAAGGTGGAGATGCTGCAGGTTTAGGAGAAGGAGTTGAAAAGGAAAGTAGATTTGAAAAATCAGAGGGAGTTGTGGATGAAAGAGAGTTAGTTATCACTAAGATTGTGAGTGTACCAACATATGAGGGTGGTATAAGTGAGGAAGGACAGGCTATTCTTGAAGTCGAATCTGAACTTCAAGAATCCCTTGATGAGAGGAGGCCTGTTTCTTTAAGTGAGGAAACTTTTATTGAAGGAAGAAAAGAAATAGTTGAAAATGAGGAGAAGACTACTGATGTATCAGAGTCTTATGAAAAAGAAAATGAGGGAGATAAGTGTGTTTTCACTGATGCTTTTGATTTGTCTGATATTGCAGGGATAAGCTTTGATCAAATATTTGCAGAAGATCTCTTGACAGATGCTCCCATCCAAGTTGACACTGGATCAGCACAAGCCTTGCTTGGGATGCAATCAGAGAAGTTGGATTCCTTGGCTCAACAAGTTCAAACAGCTCATGAAGAAACTTCTGGAGCATTAGATGAGCATGGAAGAACCCTAGCTTCTGTTGAAATGAGACTAACTGGCTCTGAAGATGTGGTGCTACCCACATTGGAAGCAAGAATTGAAGGAGTAGAATATGGTCTTCAAACCATCTCTACTGAAGTTCACAAAGCCAAAGTCAGTATGGAAAACATCTCAAAGGAGGTCAAGAAGGATCAAAAAAGGCTGAGAGACAATCATAATGCAAATGTTCAAGCTATCAGATTGACAATCAAGCAAGCTCTTGGCAAGAAGACAGCCTTGCAGAAGAGAAGAGCTGAAGAGCAAAGGCTAGCTATGGTCAAAGCAGCCTCAGAAAAGTTTTCCCAAGAAGTGTTGGCCAACATTGCTGAAGGTGCAGTGGCCAACCTCACTGAGCTCCTGAGAGCCCAATTGGATGCATCTCTTAAGGCAACCATGGAGGAGGTTGTTCAACAGAAAATGAAGCCTGTTCTTGCCTTTCTTAGCTTAAGCAGTGACAGGATGCAAAATATACATGATGAGAATGTATATCTGTTGGAGGAGATGAAGTCTCTAACCCAAGCCCAGTCCTTATTGGCATCCACTATGAGTGAACTGAAGCCAGAATGTTTTGATGCTGCCAAAAAGGGGGAAAGGGAAAGAGCAAGGGCAAAAGGTGCCTTAGTGATTGGAAGTCCAGTGAAAGGGAAGGACAAAACCCCTGTAGGAAAGGGAAAAGAGCCTGCAGTGCTGAACTTGGAAGAATTGGATGAAGAGGAGCAGTTAGCACTGGCATTGAAGAACTCTATGGCCTCAGCTCAAGAGGAAAAAGTGAGGCTACAACAAAGACCAGGTGGTGAAGTATCTGGTTTGGACAAGGATGCTGAAGGTGTCCAAACTAGAGGAAAGATCAAGAAGGCCCAAGGAAAGAAGAGACAAGTTGAGAAATTCACTGACTTTCCCAATAGCCTTGATCTTCCACCTGAATTCAGAGTTATTGATGATGAGCCTATCTCAAAGAAGGCCAAAACAGCTGAAGAGCCCAAGAATGCTGAAAAAGACAAGTCTACTGAGACTAAGTCCACTGAAAGTACCAAAGTCACTGAAGATGTGGAAATTTTATATGAAGAAGGCTTTGGACCTGGACCAAAGAAGACAAAGATTGTGGTACTCAGTGATCCATCAAAGCTGTTTCATGAAGGGTATGGCAAAGACCCTGAAACACAACAGAAACTGGCCATGATGAGGGCCCAAGAGAAAATGGACTTGATGGAAGAGGCCAACAGAGCAAGAGATAAGAGAAGAACAGACTTCCAGAAGCCAAGAAGGAAGAGAGCAACTTACAACAAGATGAAGCCACAGCTATTGATCCCAATGGACACCAAATATCCTCACTTGGATAAATGGGTGCCAATTCAGCTGAATGACTCATGGGAGGAAGCAAAAAGGGAGTTTGTCTATGATCAGTATGTCATTGACAGATGGAATGGAAGAGATGCCAACATCAATTTTGCTGAGTTCATGATTGAGTACTACAGAGAACTCTATCAACAATTGCTTGCAGCTGCTGATATTGCAAGATTTGAACTCACAGCTCCCAAGCCAATCATATACTTACCTCCAAAGCTTGATGGATGGATTGATCAATCAAGGATTCTGAGAGAATTCACTGAGATCCTCAAGCTGAACAAGATGGTTCTTGGTCCTAAGGGAACCAACCAAGAAGTCATGGCCTTGAAGAGGAGAGTGTGGGCACAGTATGGGATGGTGCCACCTCGAGAGGATGATCTCTAAATGGCTAAGTCTTCTGACCTATCTTAATTGATCAACTATGCTGAAAATTGGTCAAGTTTGCTGATGTGGTGTGCTAATCTGTTTGCTCTGACTTGATATGGATTGCTCTGATACAAGCTCTGTGCTCTGATGTTGAAAATCTTGTATATGTCTTGAAGTGTTAGTATTTGTTCTGATATAAGATTGGTGATCTGATACAAGGTTATGCTCTGATACTAAAAAATCTTGTATATGTGTTGAACTGTTAGAAAGAAATACTCTGATGTATTTAGTGTTGATGATTCATGCTCTGATATGTTAAATTCAACTATCAACATGCTTGTAATGTTTTTTTTTAATGAATGATAGTTGAACTTATTTTGAATCAAGAAACACTCATCTCTCTATGCCTATCTATGAAACCTATGTGCAACATGAATGGTGAATACACTAACACATTGCTTTTCAGGATAACTGACCTTAGTCATGTCTTCTGAAGATTAATGTAATAGGTGTAGCTAAGTCACCTTTGCACAAGCTGTATAGGTTTTGGCATCATCAAAAAGGGGGAAATTGTTGGGAATAAAATGAGTTATGTTTTGATTGAATACCAAAACCCCCTGAGACATGCCTAAGTTATGATTGAATATGTTCTAGACATGTTAGAACATATAGTATAAAGGCTAGATGAGGAGCTAATATGTTAGGTAGCTCTTAGATGATTAGATGCACAAATTGAGGGGGAACATATGCTTTGAAGTACATCAAGAACAAGTCCCCTCAAGGCTCAAACTCTGGAATCATGATCAAGTCTGCTGAAAGACAAGTATGCTGATCAGGAGAGTTGTCCAGAGGAGTTGTCTCAGCTCAATTAATCAAGATCAAGTGCTCTGAAAGCCTGAGGTCAACTATGCTGAAGAGAAAGAGACAACCACACCCTAAAGATCTTCAAAGAAACAAGCTAAGATCATCTTCAAGAGAAATAAAAGGGAAAGAGCCAAGTCATCTGAAGAAGAGCAAGCCAACCTTGCTGATAAGCAAGACTGCTGATAGTGATAAGGAGTGTTGTCCAAATGTTGAGGAATGTTGTCCTATCATTGGAACAACCTTCAGAAGTGATGTCCAAGTTCTAACAAGAGAATCTGAAAGTCAGATATTGGGAAGAGTGCTGCAGAATGAAGACAAAGCTCTTACAGCCGTTTATTTCCCAAATGAGGACATGTCACTATCAAGAAACTGTCTTCAAAATTGAAGAACTGAAAGAAGACATTTATGGACATTGGAGGCTGCCTCTCCAACGGGAAAATCCTTCATTTGTCTATAAATACAGAAGTGTGAAGACCATTTGAAAGCATCCAACTAACCTCAACAAAGCATCTCAACTAAGCTCAAGTTCTTACAAGCTAGAGTGCTTTCAAAGCTTTCAAAGACTATCTTAGTCTTCAATCACTTCATCTAAGCTGAACTTCATTGTACATCCATACACAAGCTTAGAGAGATATCCTATCCTTATACACTGATCTCCATTGTAAAGGATATCTCATTAGTTGGAACCTTACTTCAATCCTCATATCTTTCAAGAGTGAAAGTGAGAAGGTTGTAGTAGTAGAAGTGGTAGGAGCTGACTGTTGAGAGAAGAACAGTTCAGTTCTGAGTTGAGAAGAGGGTACTATGACTCTAGACATCCTAGGGATCAATTCACCAAGAGTGGTGTTCTTGATCAAGTGCACCTTGGCACTATAAAACAAGTTAATTCCAAGAGTGAAGGAATTATCCTGTTAAATCAGGGAAAGTGGATGTAGGAGCTTGAGTCTCTGAACCACTATAAACTCTTGTGTTGATTTACATTTCAAGTACTTACAATACATCAACACTGCACACAAAACTGATCTTTCAAGGATAAATATTCAAAGACTGTGCAAAAACCTATTTGGACAAGTTCCCTGAAAACTGGATTGTGTTACATTGACTAAGTGATTTCAGAAATTAAAGGAGTTTAAACTAAAAGGGCCAACCACTATTCCGCACATATAACTCCCCTAGATAGTTATTCAACTAAGTACTCAATAGTACTTAGTAGATTGATTATCTTAGAAGAGTTAATCTTCTTCAGCAGAGTTGTCCAAGACAACCTTGCTGAGCTCTGGTTTGATCAAGTTTGAAAAGAATTTGCATACAAGTGTATTCCCCCCCCCCCCCCCATACACTTGTTATCTACTCCTTTCAGGACCAACAATCTTCATAATCCCAAAACCACGCTCAATTACGTTTCGTGCGCGCATATGACACATATTGAAATGCTCTTGATAGTTCTCCGATCTGCGATTTTGAGGTCCCCACTCATTTAGATGATATCGAACACAACAATACGGTGAAAGGAACCATATACTGTTTGCGTATCCATTGTCACACAAGTAGTAATTTCCTACAAATTAGAAAAAAACACTTAAGCAGGGGATCCAATTTAAATTATGTAATTGTAAATACAAATGTAATAAATTATCCAAATTGTACTATTTAATGCATGCCTAGACCATGAAAGACACGAAGACAGACTATACCTTTCGGGGCCTTTAACCCATTCAGTCGATTAATCGAATCACGCAAGATTCTACCATCGTTGGTCGAGCCCTCCCATCCTGGTAATACATAAACAAATTGCACGTGTGGATCACAAACGACAAGGACATTGGTTGATATATCACCTTTCCTTGATCTATATCTACCTCGATCAACAGCGGGTACGCGAACATTTATGTGAGTTCTGTCTAACGCCCCAAGACAACCCTACACATAACAAAATATTTTATGATTGTTAGTTGTATACAATGCACATGCTATTAATTTAAGTATTCCATTTGAAAATGAACAAATAAACTTGAACCATTTCCAACGTTGGTCATCACAATCGTTAGGTTTGGGCAATGGTTTTGCAAGTAGAACTGAATGCAACTGCAATACGACGCATAGAACCCCGCGTACATAATATGATACTGTCTGACCAGATCGTTGGAAGTCGAATTTGACCACTAAAATTTTCTTGTGGTGCGCTAAGACACCTACAAACATAGCAACTTGCTCTTCTACCGAAATAAATTTCTGGTCTATCAGACCACCAATGGTTTTCAGTATTATACATAGCCTCCAAAATGCATTTCGGTCCATACGCAAGTTCTCGACACAGTGAGTGTCACTACCACCAAGTAATCTACATCGAAATTGTAGATGATGGGGTAGTTTGTCTATCATACTGTACCTACCATTTCGCAAATACTTTCTACTACCTTTGGTTCTCAAATGTTGTATGACTAGTTCAGTAACAACGATTGTCTGTATGAGGATTTCCTCGAGCAACAACCATACAATTTCATTTTGGTTGGTACTGGAACTCATCCTAATGGGTGTAATAAACATATCTTAGTTAAATAAATAAAACACCAAACTCCGAGTTTATACAGACAACATTTTGAAAATAAACACCAACATTGCACAATCAATCGACTTTATAGTGTATACTCAAATTCACATATTAAAAATCAAAATCCAAACACAAATAATCCACATTTTATATACATCACTCAACCGAATTGGACACGGAAACAAATACTTTGATCGGTTGTAATACATATAAAGATAAAAAAAAATATGAAGTACGACAAAAAACAAGAATAATTTCAGACAATAGGTTTGGTTCAGCGTGGAAGTCGTACCTTTTCTTGCGTGGATATGAAGAACGATGGCTTGTAGGGTTAATCTGGATGAAAAATTGAAAACCAAAATACAAGAGAATCATAAGTAAATAATTTGTGGGTAACAAGCGTGATTTCACAAAATAATGGAAAATTGGAATCAATCCATCCTATCATTTTTTTGAAATAACTCCAACTCAATCTGATTTAGTGTGGATGAGAATAGATATATTTGATGTGCAGAATTGTGTGGCGACAAAAAATGGGCGCCAATATCACTTCTCCAATTTTTCGTTTACTGCCAAAATTGTCAAATTGCTCCATACAGTGTCAATTGGGGTGAGAATGGGTCCACCACCATTTGGTCAATTCCGTGAGAATAGCATACAATTTTCAATTCACAACTACCCCACCTACCGCCTAACACCCACTTTCTTTTAATTAAATACATTTGATACCACAATTTTGTATATATAAACCCACGCACATAATATGCACATTGAGGAAAACATAATATTATACATTTTACCACAAAGTAAGTGAGTGATATCAAGAAATATCTTATGTTTGCTTTGTTATATATATATATATATATATATATATATATATGTTATATTGATAAATCGACTTTAGTTGATCCACATTGCTTATTTTATAGGTTATGAGCTTTACACTACAAAAAATGCCTAAATTAGTGACCAAAGTTTTGAGACCGTCATAAAACGGTCTCAAATAAAGACTGATTTGAGACCGTTTTGAAAAGATTACGAATTTTGAGACCGATTTCACTTCAGTCTTAAATTTAATGTACTCAGACCATTTAGAGACCGTATTGCTGGTCTCTAACCCGAAATTATATTTCTGATTTTAAATTTTGTTTTGAGACCGCATTAGCGGTCTTTAATTGGTATTAAGAATTCTAATTCCCAAATTTTATTTTGAAAGCCATTTTTTGCCCTCTCATTTAGCGGTCTTTTTGTGAATACGGTCTCTAACTCGTTTATAAACCCATTTGCAACCCGTCTATAAACCCTAATTCATTTGTACCGTCACTTTCACTTTCACCCTACGCAATTTCTCACGGCCGTCACTCGCGATTCTCTCTTGCTCTCCCGCCGCGACTGGAGCTGGCAAATCGTGTCGCCCGGTCTAGCCCATCGGACCAAGTGATGTTCGTGGACTGGGTCAGGCCGGCCCATGAATTAGTCAGGCCTATAAAATGTGAGTCCAACCTAGCCCACTGAGCTAGCGGGCCAGCCCAACCCATGAAATAATTTTAAAAAATAATATGTTTAGCAAAAATTATATATATAAATCTTTTATTGGTCACATACTCACATATAATTGTTATTTATACAAATAATTATAATTAAAAATATGCAATACTAATGTATTAACTATACATAATTAATAAACGGTCATAATCAGTATAACATTACACTATATAACAACTTCAAATAAAATTATAAATAATTCATAAGTTCAAATTTCAGAGTCAAAATAAAATAAAAACACAATAATATTTAAATATAAAATAATTTACTTATTTTAATTATCTATTTGCCTAAATAAAAAATATTGATCGGGCCAAACAGGCTGTCCATGGGCCGACGGGCCAAATAGGCTTAGTTCTATATGGGCCTCTAATTACGGAGTCGGGGTCGTCGCGACTAGAGCCGGCAATTTGAGCCCGACCCGATGGACCGACTCTAGTCGCGACGACTCCGACCTCGTCCCTGTTCTCAAGACTATATCGCCGATACCGCCTCTTCGCCGTCGCCGATTGTTTATCAATCGTCTCCACCGAATTTAAGTCAAGGTAATTTTTAGATTTTTCTGTTTTGAGATTCTATTTTAAATAATTGATACTAGAATATTAAAAGATGGAGAGAAATAAATTGATGATAAAAAAATATTAGATGAGTATGAGATTAAATATAATAAAATAATAAATAAAGTATAAGTGATGTGATTAAAAAAAAAAGAGAGAAGAGAAAAAATAATATGCAAAAAAAATAAAATTGAATGAGAAACGTATTGTGGAATTTATAGAGGGATGGAGGGAGTATATAATAAAGAAATTAATTAATACATATATAATTAATTTTAAAAATTACACAAGACAATTACTTGTCAAAGTGGTGGGTGCCCATTACGGGATCAATTCCCACCAAGACCAAATAAATGGTCATTTAAATAAAGCGGGTGTGGGTCGGTTCAGATCGGGTATGGGTTCGGATCGGGTGCGGGGTTCGAGACCGTATGTGGTGGTCTCTAAAATAAAGATTGTTTTGAGACCGTCTCAGAGCCCGAAAAAAGTTCGGGCCGAGGTTGGAAAATTCGGTTTTTCTAAGTGGTTGGCTGAAGATCTACCCAAAAGAACTTTGGCCGTAATTCAATCATGGTACGACGAGATAAACAAATACAAGAAGCGTATCGCGAAGTTCGAGGAAGACGAATAGAGTCTAAAAAAAATAAGGGATTATACTTTTTTTAGTCCATTAAGTTACCACAATTTTGAATTTAGTCAATCAGGTAACCATTTTTAGAATTTAGTCCATTAAGTTTCAATTTATTTTGATTTTGGTCTAGTTACCTGCTACAGCAGGTTTAACAGGTCATTTTTTAAAACACACCCCATAAAATGTTATATACGTACCCCAAATGTTAAACACACCACACTAAAATTTAAAAATCATTTTTTATTACTATACCCACCCCCAAGGCCCCAACTATTTCCTATTTAATAAATTGCCAAAAATAATTAAATTAAAAAAAATAAGAATTCAAATTAATATGAAAAATATAAATAAAACCAATAAAAAATTGCCTAAATCTTTAAAAATTAAACAAAGCTAAAATAATTAATTTAATTAGTTTTGAAGATTTAGTTGATTTTCTACTATTTTAAAATTTTATTTAACCTTATTTTCGACGTTTTTTATAGAAGTTAGAACACAAATAAAACATTAGTAAAGCAATGGAGTTAAAAATTTTTTTTTTAAATATTTCTTTTATATTACATGAACCTACTAACACCTCATAAATTTTATATACACTCCAAAAGTTAAACACAAAAATTCAAAAATCAAATATTGTTAAATAAAATCATAAACATATTTAATAAATTGCTAAAAATAATTAAATTAAAAAAATAAGAATTCAAATTAATATAAAAAATATAAATAAAACCTATAAAAAATCACTAAAATCTTCAAAAATTAAACAAAGCTAAAAACATTAATTAATTTAATTAGTTTTGAAGATTTAATTGATTTTTTTAATATTTTTTAAGATTTTTAATAAATTTTAAAAAAAAAAATCAATTTGAAAAAATTATTAAATTAAATAAAATATTTTAAAGTATTAAAAAATCAACTAAATTTTTAAAACTAATTAAATTAATTAATTTTTTAGCTTTATTAAAATTTTGAACATTTATGTATTTTTTATAGGTTTTATTTATATTTTTCATATTAATTTGAATTATTATTTTTTAATTAAATTATTTTTGATAATTTATTAAATATGTTTATGATTTTATTTAACTATATTTAATTTTTGAATTTTTTATGTTTAATTTTTGGAGTATATATAAAATTTATGGGGTGTTAGTAGGTTTAGGTAATATAAAAGAAATATTTAAAATAAAATAAAATAAATTTAAAACTCCATTGCTTTATTAATGTTTTATTTGCGTTTTAACTTCTATAAAAAACGTCGAAAATAAGGTTAAATAAAATTTAAAAATAGTTGAAAATCAACTAAATTTTCAAAACTAGTTAAATTAATTAATTTTTTTTAGTTTTGTTTAATTTTTTAAGATTTAGACGATTTTTTATAGGTTTTATTTCTATTTTACATATTAATTTAAATTCTTATTTTTTTAATTTAATTATTTTTGGAAATTTAGTAAATAGGAAATAGTTGGGGGTGTGTATAGTAATAAAAAATTATTTTTAAATTTTAGTGTGGTGTGTTTAACATATGTGGTGTGTATAACATTTTATGGGGTGTGTTTAAAAAAATGACATGTTAAACCTGCTGTAGCAGGTAACTTGATCAAAATCAAAATAAATCGAAACTTAATGGACTAAATTCAAAAGGTGGTAACCTGATGGACTGAATTTAAAATTGTGGTAACTTAATGGACTAAAAAAAATATAATCCCAAAAAATAATTAAAGTCGGAAGAGTATACATGTGTGTGCTTGTAGTTGCAATGATACTACTATTTGCTACTAGCAATTGAACGTCTAATTAACATGTAGTGTTAGAAAAAAAATCATATTTATTTTCGTACTTTCGTTTGTATTTTGAGGTTTTGTAAGAATGTATTACGAGACATGTTGGGAGCTGGGACCTATATAATATTTATTTCCGTACTTTCGTTTTTAATATATTCCTTCATTTGTTTGTTTTTGTTGTGTCTGCTTTTCTAATTGAATTAACACTTCCATGCATTATACTACACATGTTTGTAATGTTTGTTTAGGAGTAATAAAGATGCAAAGTTGCCCTTGCTAATTTTACCTCCAAGCATTATTATCTTCATTTTAACAAATAACACTTCCATAAACCATATATTAGTATTGAAAGTGCATTCTCTATGACAATTATGAAATGACAACACACTACAAAAAAAAAAAAAAATCAATTCATGTGAGTCTTTTTCATTTGGCAGAGGAATATATTCCTTGCATAGTTTGGTCTATGTCCACAGTTAAGAAAATTTGGAAAAATGAGGGGTATTCCATTACTACTTGCAATGCCATTTGTTAATTGTTTTTTGTGGATGCTGTAACGCCCCGAATCCGGAATGCAGCCCTTGAGGCTCAAACACTCTAAATTCAAGTCGCCACTTAGTTATCGAAAATCCGAACCTAAAAATTTCTTTTAAAAATACAATAACGCACGCAATAAAATAAGAGTTTTGCAGCGGAAATAATTAAAGACAAATATAAGTTGCAATAGAATCAGTGTGGGCCCATTTATTAAAACTTAGAACATGATAAGTAGCAGCTGTTTTAAAATAGCATACATATGGTTATCGAGTAACTTTAGGAAAGCTGCCACTTGGCATAAGAATAACATCGTTTATCATAAGACATTTCATTTATTATAACATGTCTTAAATATATATATGTAATATTAAAGCATCTTAATGTGGGGAAACTCTGTGTCATCCCTGCTGCAACACCGGCTCCTCTCAATCATAACCTGAAAATATTAGTTTTGGGGTGTGAGATAAAAATCTCAGTGGATATCCAATACGCTGCTATACAGATTGGCAGTACGCCGAAAATAGTTTAGGTTAACATTTTATCGTAAGTCTTTATGAATTCTTGAATAGTGATTTTGTTATTCACTAGAGTTTAATTTTTCTAATAGTGAACTTTCATTCACCGAGGATTCACAATATATATATATATATATATATATATATATATATATATATCTTTATTCATAATTTTCATAAATCATCGTATATCATATTTATCATAAAACATAATTATCATATGGGACACTGGTAGCGACTCTACCACATGCTACCCCCTAAACGCTTCCACCTCCTTCAAGTATGTTAATCATACGGGACACTGATAGCGACTCTATCACATGCAATCCCCTAAACGCTTCCACCTCCTTCAAGTATGTTAATCATACGGGACACTGATAGCGACTCTATCACATGCAATCCCCTAAACGCTTCCACCGCCTCCTTGTGATTAATATATCACAGATTACAATATCATAAAATAATATATCATAATTTATTCTTGTATTCTTGTGTTCTTAGTTATATGTTGATGTTTGTTTAGTTTAGTTCAGAATACACCAACAGTCCATATAACATTTACATCGGCAATACAGTAGTGACACCCACCTCTTTAACTTTTAAGAAAAACTACAAACTTCTTGAATAATTTTAGCAAGCGTAACGCAGGGACCGTCCGAGCTCCGATTAGGCCACACTTCGCCTAGCACGTTTCCTTGAATATTTATTTATTATAAGAACTCTTGATTCTTAAAATTACATATCAATTTTCCTTCATGAATAACTCATAATTACATTAAAGGTAATATCGAAAAATATAAATTAACCAAGCACGTTTTAACATGTATCAATTGATGTGTTTTAACAAATAATAATAATTTATGGAACAATTGATCAACTGTACTTTAAACACATACTTCACTTAATAATTTTAAAAGAAGCAACATATAAAATAAGATCATTAAACTTCAATCATTCAAAAAACATCACTTTTTAGCAATTTAAGTCCTAGCCACTTATGGAAATATTGCAACTATTGAAAACACTTGAACATGCATTATAGAATGTCGAATGAATTATGTTTAAATGTATGGCAATTGAACAGAAGGTGTGTTTATGCATATTTCAAAACTGGTCCCTGCTAGCTAGTTATGGAACATAGAATAACTGAATTTTCTCCTATGTTCGTGATTTTATTCCCGTCAAACGGATAACCCAATTAACATTTTTTCTGAGTTAATTAAACTAAATGATGTTAAGTTTACTGGCAATAAATTGGTTTGTCAAAAACGCGTCTCGATGTTGAGTAAAAATGACTCTGAAGTATTGAACCCGAAACGAAAATGCTATGTTTTCCCAGATTTCCCAGCTCACTGCCCCATATTAAAAATTGGATAACTCTTAATATACTCGATCAATCAGTGTCATCTTTTGTATTTAGACTCTCCACTGTATGAAGATTATTCCCTCTTTGGTTTTATGTCAAAATCATATTTCTATAAAAAGATATCGGCTCCTAAAGTTGATGTTTCCAACATCAAAGTTTCAGTTTGTTTGCTGAGGTTCGAATACGTTTTTTTGTACATTTAGTTCATGCTTCTAACCAGTTAAACATGCCGACCACATAACCTTATCACCATAAGACAATTATAACACAAATTCCACCAGATTCAAGTACCGAAAATCATAAACGGAAATCGAAATTTACGCAAATAGCACATAAATGGGTTATGTGTTAAAACCTTTGTATTTCACTCTATTTAGGCTTTGATATTGATTCGAATTCATGTGGGAGCCTGTAGGATTGATCAAGGATGAAGTTGGCTCGAGTTCTTCTAGGATTGAGCAAGAAAATTGAAGAACAAGTTAACAAACAGAATCTGGAAAATAAAAGACAGCAGCAAATTAATTAAGAAGGAGGTGGTGTTCTTTACTTTGCTTAGACGGAGAGGGTTGATTCTTCAACTCAACCGCCTGGGACCGGTTCCTAATGTATGGAAGATCTATGAGGTAGAATGGAACTGTAGAGATCAATCGGTTCTTCCTATGGTTTAGAAAGATCGATCGAAGAGACATAAGGGATGAGAAGTGAAGTGTTATTCTCCTTAATCATGATCGATTTTCTCTAAGAATGGAGAAGGGGAAAAATGTGCAGAGCTTTGGCTTGTATTTTGGAGAGAGATAATGAAGTAAGAAACTGGAGTGAGGTGATATATATAGGGGGAGAAGATGTCTGATTATCAATAGTAATTGGTGAGTTGGACCAAAAGTGACCACATGAGCTTTTGTGGTTAAAAATTAAAGTAGTGGATATTTTATTTACCACGGTATTCGTTAGTACTCGGTATTTACTACAAAGTCGTTACTTATTTTCGTGTTAGTTTTTCGCAGAAAATTACACAGGAGCTAAAAATATTTATCCAGGATTTATGGTAATAAAATCGTCGCGCTCCGAGACAAAAATTATTTAATTATAACATTTGACTTAAGACTTTTTTTTTTATATTATTTCTATTTTAATTCTAGTATTAATTTAAGAGCAAATTATTAGAATGAGTCGTACCATAAAATAAAATTAGATAAGACAAACATTATATCACATAGAAACGCAAAGCACGACAATCAAAGAATTGTAATTTTCACATATGAGATGTTGTATCTATGATCAAGCAAGTAAATATTTTGTATTAAAACTAAGATAACAATGCATTATTATTTATTAAAACATATCATGCTTTGTTTAGTCTTTTATCATGAGCTTTCATAAAATAATTTGTAAAGTTATTAATTAAACTTCTTTCATTTTAAAAGTATGCATCAAATCATATATTTTATTTATTTCTTTATTATGTGCTAGGAGTGCTCCCGAATCAAAATGCTTGTCCGTCTTCCTGAAAATCAAATCTCCTGATAACAAATAACGATGTTAATATAGTTGAAAACTCTTAAATAATTTATTCATTTATTTCATATTAAATTTTGGGACGGGTGTTACAGATGCCAATGAGGATAAGCCCACATGTCCGGACATGCATACATCCACAACTTTTTCTTTTGTATGTGAATATATTCCCTCTACTTACGTCAATATAACAATCACTCCTACGTTGGAAGCATGCCCTTCTAATTGAAAACACATAGAACCCTTCTATATTTTAACTTGCAACTTGCCTATCACCATAATATTTATCTACAAAACTTATAAATAACAGTAGGAGAGTGAAAAAAATGAGCAACGAAATAGCTCTTACTGAGGCCGATTTTCTCTACGCGTTGGAGTGGACGGCTAAAATGGACCGAGAGTTCTCCGACGCGTTGTCCGACAATGTTGTAATGGGAATTTTTTATGCTTACGGACGACAATCTCGAGGGAATAGATGGGGCTCGTTTTGTGGTTAACATGTTGAACAAAACGTCATTTGACAATGAATTTTGTAGCATACAAGTGGAGCGACTACGTATGCGACACAGTGTTTTTTCGTTGTTGATACGTCTCGAGGGGGTAGAATATGACGAAGCGAAAAATCTTGTTCGCACCGATGATAACACATGGCTTAACATCATTCGGGTATGTACATTTAATCATTTTAAAGCATTATCGTCATATGACTAGTGTGTAATGGTGTGAAACATGATGTGTGCATCTATTAGGTGAATCCGTTCGCCCAAACCTACAAAAAGAAAGGCGAACCTGAATGGGGGGCTCTAAAAACTACTCCCTCCGTCCCACAAAGATAGCTACATTTGACTTTACACACAGATTAAGAAAAATCAATAAATGTAGTCAAATTTAGCTAATGTGTCAATTTTGCCCTTAAAATCACATTCTCCAAAATCTGCTAAATCTTAATTACTCTTATTAATTAGGGGTAAAATTGACAATAAAGCATTTAATACTAAAGTAAAAGAGGAAATGGAGCTATAATTTGGGACATCCAAAAAAGGAATATGGAGCTATCTTTGTGGGACGGAGGGAGTATATTTGGAGAACCTACTGATGAGCAGACTAACCTCAATGAGGCTCCTACCTACTTCGTTGAGCATATTGAACAGTTCGAGCATGACACTAACCGTGCAAGCAAAAAGGTAAAGGGTGTTGCTGGAAGGAGCAATTCAGGTGGCGACACAGGCTCGTTCAATCGTTTCTAGAAATCACTTAGCAAGTTCCGCGACGATACCATTCTGTTAACTCAAAACCTTCGGCATTCGACGGTACAGTTGGTACACCGACTAAGGGTCCACCGCCAAGTTTGGTGAACGTCTCACCATGGAAGAAGTAGACCAATAAATGGCTGATCTTATGTCGGACTCCCCTATTACACCTGTTGTTTTCAAATTCTAAATGTACGATTTAGTATGAATCATGTACTTTATTATGTTTGTTATGCATTTCTCCTAATGTGGAACTAGTGTTTATGTTATACTGGTCATTCCCAACCGTCTATGTAGTAGTAAAAGGATGTGTTTAAAATTAGAATGTGTTTTTTTTAGTTCAACGTATTCATCAATATAGATGTGAATTTTTTAAACACAACAAACATATAACATCTTAAAACTGAAACATGTTTAAAAAGTATAAACGAGAAAATGAAAATGCACAACAATTAAACACAAACATCATAAAAAAATAAACATAAACATAAATATCATAAAAAACAACTATGACAAAAAACAGAAAAGACATGCCCAAGAAAATTAAATGCAAACATGTTTTACAAAATAGGACATCCCACCATCAAAATTTGTTTTTAAATAACAGGATAAAGAGGGAAATTAAAATAAACAATGTTTTGCAAACATAAAATGAGCAATGTTAGGAAAAAATCAGCAAGCAGAACAGAGACATCAACCAAAGTTTCCTAAAAAGTGTTGGCACCACAAAACACTTGACTGGACGGTAGTACGAACGAAAGACGTCTGTCATCTCACATACTTCAATCCCCGAAGGCACGAACGGCTCCACCCCATAGTATGGTCGCACATAGGTTTCAAGGCCCTTAACCTCGAACACGTCATGACACATGGAATACAATGGAAATCCATTAAGTCGGAACCAAGCGTAGTCCTCTGCCTCCTACAATCAAATCGTGAACTAAGAATCAACACCGATAATAGTACAATACAACAAAATGAATCAATATAAAAATGAAACTCTAACCTTTCTACCAGGCCAATATATTTCTGGGTCAATTTGTGTGTGGTGCGTACAAAAATTAGCAGTTATGATGGGATCATAAGGCACACCCAAATTAATGTGGATGGGGGCATTGTCCGGATCACGGTAGGATTGTGCAACGTCCTCGGCGAGAATGTTGTACTTCTCCATTGAGTTTATGGTACGTAGTTTCGTGAAATCATCAACACGTTCAAGCATATCAAACTGTTGCCATACATCCCACCCTCCAAAGCGCCGCCTCTCGAAGTCATCGGGCAACTGACATTCATTTGGATGTCGACTTGAACCAGCCATCCTATAGTCTCCTGTGTACACATGGATTATATACATAAATGCGAGACAACTCCTTTCGAAATATACAATACATCAAAGAAAAATAGAAACCACAACTTGTAGATGAGACACATTATTAATACAACATATAACAACCAAAAAATATGTTGATGTCCACACATAAATTCAAACTGATTTACGCTCAAAAGCTTGTTCATTTAATCACTTGATATGTACTTGAACACAAATTAAGAAATTTATGTAACGAATAAAAATTCAGACCATATCGCATACTGATGTATTATGTGAGTTAAAATATCGCAATTACTTGAACCCGAAACATGTAACAATATCAAAATCATTGGATTAACACACAAACAACAATGTTTATTACAAAATCATGTCATAAATTAACATTGGGCTGTAGAAAAAACAAGATAACAATTTGTACCATATGCATCTATGCAACAATGTTTATGAATCCATCGAACAAACAAACAACAATGGCATAATGCCACTGTTATTTACACACACATAAATTCAATTCAAACACATTTCACTTATACATAACATCATTTTCTAAAGTATTTTAACACAAAATAACAAAATCAAGTAATAAAGCATAACATATCACAAACTGAATGGTGTAACAACTAACAACAAGTAACAATCACTGTTATTCGCGACAAGTAACAACAATGTTTATGAATCCATCAAACAATTTCAAAAAATGGTGTAACAAACAATATCATATTGAATATTTCAAATAACTCCAACAGATCATGCTACAAAACAGATCGACACATTTGGACTGTAGAAAAAAAATCACGAAGTAGAACATATCTAAAAAAAAAAAAAAAAAGGTAGATCGTGAACGAAATTAAGTTTCGAGTGTGTCTAGTGGGTGTTCGTATCGTTTGAAGACACCGTTGATCTCGTGACGCCTGTTGGGAACTTTAGTCGACCAAACCCTAACAAAAAAAGGTTCACAAATTAGACATGTTATGTGCATCAGGCTAAGAAATAACTACACGAAGTGCATACCAAAATCTTGACAAGTACCACTAGCCAGAGCTCGAAGTCGTCGACTTACCTTCGCGATGAGAGGAGTTTGGAAAAAAAAGTAGGGTTTTGGACTTAAATATCAAGGGCAGGAAGGTAAATTAGATATCAACTCGTAGGTCGTGTTTTGTCCAGATAAATAATCGCACCATTTGTGGGCAGATAAAAAACACAACTTTGTTTGGGATTTGAGGCGGGACTTCGGGTTTATTGTGGGCTTCGCTGACTTTCACCAAACATCAAATTGACTCAGATTAGGCCCAATCTTTAAATTATCTTGCCTAATTTGAGCCACCAAAGGAGCCCTAAACATTTAGAATTGAATTAAAAGGAAGTGCATAGTTATTGTCGAAAACTTGAAATGACCGGTTTAATTTTGAATTTGAATTTGAATTTGAATGCAAATAGTATGCATCTATAATGGACAACATAGGAAAATGTGTTTGATTTTTGTAAGGTTAAAAATTTAAAATAAAAATGTGTATATAGGATGCAACGTGAATGTTGAATAGTGTGGGCAAGTGGGATCAAGGGTATTTGGGTCAAATAAGAAAGCACTTTGTTTGGGAGAATATATATATATATATATTTTTTTTTTTGTAGTTAAGAGCTAGTTTAACTTTCATTTTATACCTTAGATAGTTATTTATCCTGGATGTCATTACTATTTACATGAAAAACATAATCTAATACTCCGTATTTAATAGGGAAAAAATTAAATTAAAAAAAATATTGATATGACAATACCATGTATGCGGTACGGTGGGCATAAAAATAGTGGTCATGGATGGATACTATATCATTTTCAACAACAAAAAAATGATATAGTGCCTACAGGTGGACACTTTTTTTTTTGTCCACCACTTACGTGGCTTTTTCACACTAATAAAAAAATGTTTAATTTAATTTTATCTCTATCAAATATTAGAACATGTTTCCAGGTACACAATAATAAAATTCATCAATTTAGCAAACGCAGAAAACAGAAGCACAAAACATGAATAGATCGTCATCCGCCATTAATCTTTTTTCCATGTTCAAGAATTTGCAAAATAAAATCGAATTAAATCTGGTTAGATTTTCAAACCAATTTTTTTAATAAATGAAAGAAGATTTGATTCAGAATATATGTGCTTGAAATATGAAGAATTAAAATTTTAGATATTTATATGATTAATAATATTTTTTAAGAAAAACATTTCATCTCAAATTACAAATTCTACAAGCTAGATCTAAAATGTGAAAATAGTAGATTGTGTAGGCTAAAGAAACTGGCACAAACCTTTTTTTTTTTTTCATTAATTCTTCATATTTCAAAAACGTATATTTTGAGTCACATATTTTTTCCCTTTCACAATTGCCACGCGACAACAAGTAACATCTCTTTTATCAGCCTCAGCAAAGCTTAGTAGTGATAGGAACAACTTCAAATGGTTCTTTACTCTATTAAATTGTTGTTCGAATAGGTCTCATAATCCAGCCTCTTATCCCACAATCAACTAAACTATGTTAGATTTGAAAAAAAATTGTCTCATCTAAAAGTTCGAACTACTCCAGACATGAGCCTTATGGCTCTGATACCATAAAAGAATTATGTCTCATCTAAAAATTTAAACTTGTAGAAAAGTTGACAATTAATCTCTTATAACCATAAAAAAAAAAAAAAAAGACCTCAAATATAGTGTTTTTGTTTAATTGACAAATAAATCGAACTAAAATTTAAACCTTCAAATTGTTTAAATTCTTATGGTCAATTAAAAGGGAGAATCAATATATAATATGCAACGAATGTTTAATTGACAAATCAACTCAATTATCAATAACAAATGTCAATTTGAGAATACACATTTCACAGCACATTTTCTCAATCTATTTGTGATAATTATGTATTTATAAGGAAAATATTTGAATCTATGTTAATTATCAAGTTTTCTTCGGAGTCATGTGAATATGTGGACAACATCGGTCTATTCTCATTATTAAATCTCAATTTTGTTTAGTAGGAGTATAATTTTTTATGATTTTGTATCTTGATTTAAAATTGAATCCATAAATTTCTAGTTATGACATTTTTACTCACAATTCAACTTACAAAAAATGTGTTAATTCTTCATTCAACCTTTAAAAAAAAATAAAAAATTGCGCTCAACCTCCAGTCAACGGTCCAACCCGCCAAAACTCACGACCAATGCGGTCTGGTCCATATAGACCCGCCTTTTAAATGAACTTGTATTACTCAACTCAATCCACATTTTTTTATAAGCGGGGGCCAAACAACGTAACGGGTCTAGTCCATTTTACAACTCTAATCACAAATTAGACATGTCAATGTAGTCTCCATCCTTAATTAGCTTACACAGATTTTGGTGCACTGTTAGCCAATATCATTCTTTGATACCCAAATTTAATAGAGTATTTGTTCATTGTTGAAAAAAATGTCAAATTAGTGAAATCAGTAAGTTTTCTTTCAAATGATGGTGTAATAATTTTTTATATTGCAACCTTTCACATATTTTCCAAAATATATTACTCCACCCATCCAACTATTTTTGAAGATTTTTTTTTAAATGTCCCACTATTATTTGTAAGGGCGAGTTTTCTGTGTACTCGAGTGTACATTCACTCGAGTGTCAGGTAATTTTTTTTTTCTAATATTCTATATTTACTTTTATTTTAATTTTATAAATATTTTTCTAGATTATAAAAATGCAAGTAGTAATTATCAAAAAGTGTAACATTAATAATAATTAAAAAGTGCACATAGTAACTAATAAAATGTGTAACATTAATAATAAATAAAAAGTGCAAGTAGTAACTAATAAAAATGTGTAACATTAATAACCAACTAAAATATGTGATAATATTTTTCAGCTACAATTCATAGCAATTGTCATTAATATTATGTGTTTGTTTTTATCAAATTATTCGATTAAAATAAAAATAAAGGTAAAAATAAAATAAAATGGGGGACTCATCCAAACCGTGTAATTCGACCTTATAAAAATTTTCATTTATTATCTAAGTTGTTGACATACTCAATAATAAATAGTTTTCTTACATTTTTCAGTTATAGTGACTTACATTTTTTAGTAATATTGTGTTGCACTTTTAAGTTATAATGGTTTACAATTTTCACTAATATTGTGTTGCATTTTTTAGTTATACTCACTTGCACTTTTTAATAAAAATTATGTTGCACTTTTAAGTTATATGCACTAACATTTTTTAGTTATATGCACTTACACTTTTCAGTTATAGTGACTTACACTTTTAGTAATATTGTATTGCACTTTTTAGTTATAGTGACATACATTTTTCAGTAATATTGTGTTACACTTTTTTTAGTTATAGTGATTTAAACTTTTCAGAAATATTGGATTGTACTTTTCACTTATATTGACTTGCACTTTTTAATAATATTATGTTGTATTTTTCAGTTATTCTGACTTACACTTTTTACTTTTAGTAATATTGTGTTGAACTCTTTAATGAATAAAATTTTTCACTTAAAATGTTTAGTCACTATAATTGAAAAGTGTGAACCATTTTTTATATTTTTTGTGAATTGTTTACTATTTTATTATATAAAATTAAGAAAGTTATTTATTTAACGAGTATGATAGTAGCGTAATTGTGGAATGTGTGTTTATAAATTCCAATTAAATGGTTCAAACCACATTCTCATCACTTATATTTTTTTGTTTTTTCAATTTATTATAATATGTACAAATGAATATATATATTTTATTAAGTTTATAGTAGCTTAAGTGGTTTGTTTTTTCTTTATAACCGTATATGGTTCAAATCCCAATCATTACTGGAACCACTGGATTGGGCTGGACGGGCCTTCACGGGTCGGGCATCATGAATATGGGCAGGAGCATTCAAGTTCAAGTTTATATAGGAAAAAAGGCCACGATTAAATAGACCCCGTCTTTTATGACTTCACCCCTTGAGATGTTTTCACCACCTCACATTTGAGTCACCCCTCTTATTTTCCAAAAATATCCTCACCTTACAAAACCCTAACTCACCTCCCTCTAACTTAGATTTGGTTAGATTCAGACGAAAACTCGGTGGCTAGCGGTGACTTAGACGAAAACTCGGCGGCTGGCGTGGGTTTAAAATAAGAGTTTTAATGAGTTTATTTTAATTTAATTAAAGTAAGGGTAATATGGTTTTCTAACATGTCAATTTTTTATTTTTTTTAAATCGAGGGGTGAAATCATAAAATATAAGGGGGCATTTAACTGTGGCCAAGAAAAAAATTATTGCAGCCCAATTTACTCTTCCAAATCAATTATTGTTGTTTATAGATTTGTTCCCTCGTTAATAGATTTACTCTTCCAAATCAGTTAGTATCCTTTAATTTCGTAATTTACACTTCAAATTTATAGATTTAAGTGTATATTTTGTAATTATCACATCCTTTTATTTTCTTATTTTTTTACTTCAATTTTTTTCTTCGTCTTCTTATTTTCACATATATATAGGGAATATATATATACGCATTAAAAAATTTGCCTAATTTCAAAAGTTTTTTCCAAAAAAGACTTAAAAATAATAATTTTGTGGCCCAATTTTTTATATTGCATCTTTTGTAATTATCACAACCTTATATTTTCTTATTTTCACACATATATGTAGGGGAATATATAGCAGGTTCGAGAATTCAGATTAAATTTCATGTTTAAATGATACATTTGCTTCATATTATGGTAAAGTCTAGTATGCACTCGAGTGCATGTTGTACACTCTGGTCTAAAGAAAAGTGTAAGTTATTAAACTGAAAAGTACAACACAATATTACTAAAAAGTGTAAGTCACTATAACTAAAAATATTATTATACAGTTTAATAATTGAAAAGTGCAACACCATTTACCAAAAAGTGTAAATCAGTAAAACTGAAAAGTGCAACATGGACTAGGGTGCACAACATGCACTCGGGTCCATAGCAGACCAACCCTCATATTATTACTTGTATTATTTAAGTTTTTGAATTTAATTCCTCAAGTCTAATATCAAATTTATCTATTAATTGCTTGTCATTAAATTCTTAAAATTTATGTTGGTTTGGTTGTAGCTAATTTTCAGATGGAGGTTCCAGAAATGATTCAACACATACACTCTTGTTTAAATGTAAAAGAAGTTATTCGAACAAGTATACTCTCGAAATCATGGTACGGAGCCTGGTTAACTCGCCTCA
The DNA here is from genome assembly GCA_963675135.1 of Galeopsis tetrahit. Classification (NCBI taxonomy): domain Eukaryota; kingdom Viridiplantae; phylum Streptophyta; class Magnoliopsida; order Lamiales; family Lamiaceae; genus Galeopsis; species Galeopsis tetrahit. Next base: position 59,165,811 of record OY776133.1, read on the forward strand.
ATCTTAAATTTTCTGAACAAGACTTTCACTTTCAAAGTAACTTTATGGAAGTCGTGAAGAGGACTTTGGAAAGATACGATAGATTGAAACTAAATATTCAGACATTCATACTAGTGCTAAAATATTTACCCAATGTAAATTCTCCATTTATATTTCTGGATTATTATTCGGATATATATTATGTGGCTAATGAATGGATCAATAAAGCAATGAAAATTGGTGCAACAAATGTCGATATTGAAATTTGTCCAAGTTGTGATCAAAATTTTGTTATACCACGTGAGGTGCTTGAATTAGAATCTTTCGCTAACGCTGCTTATGACACAATTGATGTACATGACTTGAAGGTGAGCTGCTCGAAACTTAATTCCCTTAATTTAGGTGAAGAAGTGTACATACAAGGTAGTAATAATATTTGGGAAGTACGTTTGATGAGCTCCCCGATCCAGAAATTGGTATTATTTAAATACCACGACTCATATTCTTCTGGTTTTAATAGAGAAAGAAGGTTCGTATTGGGTGTAAATGATTTTCATAAGTTGAAAGTGTTGTCGTTGCATTTTGTGAAAGACAAAGCCTATCATTAGAGGATGTTGAGGGCCAAGTTTGATGTTCCCCGAATTCGCATGTTAATATTTACAAGTTCATGTGTACCTCGTCTTTCTTTTAAAACAACTTCACAGAAATGGGAGTTGTGTATATCAATTTGCCTGAAAAAACGTTTATTCTTCATGGTTTGTCGAATTTCAAAAATTTCTATTGGAGTTGAGCTCCTCCAAAATCTATTTCAATCTCTCAATAGATATAGATCTTGGATATATTGAGGATGAGTACATGCACAACAACAAAATGGTACGAGATGGATTACCTAAACCACCGATCGTGGAGAAATTGAGCTTGAGAATGGATGCATATTCATTTCTAGTTCCATCGACACTTATAGAGAATTTATTTTGGAGTTGTCGTCCTAAATTCATAATCAGACAAATGTCTTACAATGTCATGAAGCTCCTTTACATCATTCTAACAAGAGAAGAGAGTTGTACACTATACGATCTTGAAAAAGTAGATGTCAAAATTTTGGGACAAAGTATATGGACATGGAGACGCCTTTTGCCAAGAAAGACACTAGATTATTTACTATTTCAAGAACGGTGGTGTGATACACAAATTTACTTCAAATGTAGATAGGGGTGACAAATTTCACATTATATATGTTGGGTTGGTCTGCTATGGACTCGAGTGCATGTTGTGCACCCTAGTCCATGTTGCACTTTTCAGTTACTGACTTACACTTTTTGGTAAATGGTGTTGCACTTTTCAATTATTAAACTGTATAAGTAATAATTGAAAAATGCAACACCATTTACCAAAAAGTGTAAGTCAATAACTGAAAAGTGCACATGGACTAGGGTGCACAGCATGCACTCGAGTGCATACTAGACTTTACCATATATGTTTGATCATATATTTTATTTTTGGCTTATTCGTTCTTTTATTTTTCTTTTCAAAATAACATTGAATTTGCATATCGACTAGTAAATTTTTTCGTTCATGATAAAGTTGATAGTACGAGTATGCATACGCCTCTTGTAAATGATAGGATTGTGACTAAATATCCGTACAATCACAATTTTTGCACACCATTTTTTTTTTAATTTCTTTACACACAGGGTGTACTATGCGAGAGAATTAATTTTATTATATTTAGTGGTTCTCATTTTTTTTTATTATATTAGTGTGAGTTAAAAGATCGTAATTACTTCAACCCGAAACATGTAACAATATTAAAATCATTGGATTAACACACAAACAACAATGTTTATTACAAAACCCTAACTCACCTCCCTCTTAGTTAGATTTGGTTAGATTCAGACGAAAAACTCGGTGGCTAGCGGTGATGACTCGACGGTGACTTAGCCGAAAACTCGATGGCTGACGTGGGTTTAAAATAAGAGTTTTAATGAGTTTATTTTAATTTAATTGAAGTAAGGGTAATATGGTCTTCTAACATGTCAATTTTTTATTTTTTTAAATCGAGGGGTGAAATCATAAAATATAGGGGGCATTTAACTGTGGCCAAGAAAAAAATTATTGCAGCCCAATTTACTCTTCCAAATCAATTATTGTTGTTTATAGATTTGTTCCCTCGTTAATAGATTTACTCTTCCAAATCAGTTTTTTTTTTTTTTTTTTTTTGGAAAAACAAAACAAGGAGAAAAAAGTTACAACCAATTCTCCTTGAAGGATTTAACATTATCTTCTTCAATTCAATCGTAAGGACATGAAGAGACAAAAACTTTCTGAGCCAGACTGTGTGCAAGTTGATTCTTGTTCCGGTGCACATGTTGATAATCCCACACTAGGATTGATCTTAACTTACTCTGGATAACCCCCACAACCTTATTTTCAAAACCATTAAGATGAATCTCAGCTCTTATTGCGCCAATAGCTATTGAGGAGTCGGAGCAAATTTTGTTGATCTGAAAATTTCCATCAAGGCATCTTTCCAGCCCAATCTGTATTGCTAAGAGCTCCGCCGCTAAAACCGATCCTGGATGATCAATTCTTTTGTAACCAACCATAACTATTATATTGTTATCCTTAATCAAAGCATAACCAACAGCAAAAAAGTTTTTATCCTCAGCATACGCAGCATCCGTAAAAAGACAAAGATCATCTCTATCCGGTGATGCACACATATCATTAGTCCCAGGACATTGTTTTCTCAAAGTGAGCCTTTTAGCAGATCCTAAATCTCGCAGATAATCTAACGCCCATTGAACATCCATGGATATGCCCTCACCAAGCTTAGGCTTTTCTATCTTATGAGTCCATTGACAACGATTTCTCCATATGGCCCAAGCAATAATAAAGAATATCTCCAAATCCTGTTTATTAAGAAGATTCATAAGCTTGAAAAAGAAATCAATCACATACCCACTAGCCGAAGCTTTGAGCGGCTGCCATAACTTCTGCTGCTTCCAGATTGCCTTGGCTTGTGGGCACCAACAAAGCACATGCATTGTATCAGCATATGAAAAACCGCAAAGGGAGCAGGCTGGATTAATAGGCACATGGTGCCTAGCAAGATTGCCTTTTGCTGCTACGATCTCATGCATCATTTTCCATCCAAAAATACGAACTTTGGGCGGAATCATTAATTTCCAAATTGTTTTGAATATTCGTGCATTAGGGCTGAAATCTGATGGCCCATCATCCTCCTTGTGCTGCATCTGCCACTCGATTTTCCTAGCAAAATGATATCCCTCAGCCACTGAATAGATGCCCTTCGAATTGCCTGGCCAAAAAAGTATATCATCCTTATCAGCGCCATGAAGTGGGGTGGCAATAATGGCTTGTGCTTCATATAGGGGGAAAGCCTGATGTATTAGATCAACATCCCACGTATAATCATTGGTGATGAATCGTTTTGCTGTTGAAGCACTCACCATTTTGGAAGATGAAATCCCCGTTTCTGTATTCCAGATCCATCTATCCTTAAGGATACGAATTTTTTCCCCATTCCCAATCCTCCATCGACACCCTTGATCAATAATGTCCCGACTCCAAACAATAGATCTCCACACAAAGGATGGATTCGATCCAAGACCAGCATCAAGACAATACATATTTTTAAAATATCTGGCCTTGAAAATTTTACTCATCAATGTATCAGGATTACTAATCATCCTCCAAATATGCTTAGCAAGCATAACTTTATTGAATAGAATCATAGTTCTGAATCCTAAACCACCTTCCTCCTTAGGATAACACAATTCCCTCCATTTGGTCCAATGCATCTTATGACCTTTCAAATTCCCTTCCCACCAAAATTTGGCCATTAAACTTTCCATCTTAGAGCAGGTAGAAGTTGGAATCCTGAAATACGACATGGCATATGAGGGAATAGCCTGAAGGACAGCTTTTATTAGAACCTCCCTTCCACCTTCTGAAAAGAACCTATGATTCCATGAACTGATTTTCTGGCGCATACGATCAACGAGATATTCAAACTGCAATCGTTTGGCTTTGATAGAAAAGGTGGGAAGACCAAGATATATGCTATGGCCATGTGTCCTCCGAACCCCCAGAATGGTTGCCACTCTTTCCCGATTCTCAGCTTTAGTGAACGGGCTAAAAGAAATAGCAGACTTATCAAAGTTCACCAATTGTCCTGACGCTCTCTCATACTTGTATAAATTCTTTTTCAAAATGAAGCTATTTGCTGGAGTGGCTTTGAGGAAAATCAGACTATCATCTGCAAAAAATAAGTGAGACAGGATAGGAGCAGTCCTTGCAATTTTGACACCTTGAAAATTTCTCACTTCAATACTTCTAGATATCATGGAAGATAAGCACTGAGCACACAAAGCAAAAAGATATGGTGATAGTGGATCGCCTTGACGAAGCCCCCTAGAAGGAGAGAAAGAAGAGGACAATTCTCCATTAACATTGATCTGATATTGGACTGAGGAGAGGCACTTCATAATGAGAGAGACCCACTTTGAAGAAAACCCTAATTTAAGCATCACAGCCTCCAGAAAAGACCATTCAACCCGATCATAGGCTTTGCTCATATCAAGTTTTAAAGCAGCATAACCCTCCTTAATCTTGGATGCCTTAATCCAGTGCATAGCCTCATAAGCAACAAGAACATTGTCAGTTATAAGCCTACTTGGTATGAAAGCACTCTGAAAGGGATCAATGATATCATTCATGAAGCCTTTCAATCTATTAGTAATGGCACGAGCCAAGATGCGATAACTGACATTGCATAGACTGATAGGTCGATAGTGGATAACCTTTGAAGGATTCTTAATCTTTGGAATGAGGGAAATAATAGTTTTGTTCCAGGAAGCCAGAGAGTTATCCCCATTCAAGACATCCAACATAAGTTTAGCCATTTGACCCCCAATTTCTGACCAATTGGATTGATAAAAAGAGGCTGGGAAACCATCTGGTCCTGGAGCCTTCCAAGGGCTAAGATCTCCAACTGCTTTATCAATTTCACCCTTAGTGAAGGGTGCATCCAGAAGAGAAGCAGTCTCACTAGAAACCGAACGTGTTAATGCACTAGTAGCGCTAAGAATATCATCATCCCTTGGCTCAGAAGATGTGAACAAGGCCTGATAAGATTGGACAAAACAAAGAGAGATGTCCTGCATTGCTTTTAATTCCACATCTTCATGGTTCAGAATGGTTCGAATGAAATTTCTCTTTCGTCTAGAGGTTGCCTTAGAGTGGAAAGATTTTGTATTACGATCTCCTTCACGAAGCCAATCAACTTTAGCTCTTTGCTTCCAGTAAATTTCTTGCTGAGATTGCAATTTAAGAAATTCTTTTTCAAATGAATCAACCTTAGCAAAATTAGGTTCCATATTATCATCTCTTAGCTCGGATTCAATTTGAGCATAAACTCCTTTTAATCTTGAATGCACTGATCCCCCCTTAGCCTTATCCCATTCACAAAGTGAGGTCCGAATATAGTCTAGGATTCCATCCATGTTATGTAAGCGTCCCACCTTCGATCCAGATTGGAGAATAATATTCTTAAAATCAGGCTCCTTTAGCCAATGATTCTCAAACCTGAAAGACTTGGCATTGTGGTCTCTTTTTGGAGAAGGGGGCTGGTCATATTTGAGTAGGATGGGTCGATGATCAGAACCCAAGAAATCAAGAGCCTTAATTGAGTAATAGGGAAACAAAGTTAACCAATCCTTATTAGCAACAAATCGATCCAGACGTTCTTTAATTAAATCATTACCCTTCCTTTTGTTGATCCATGTAAATTTAGGGCCATTAGACTTCAATGTTTTAAGGTTATTATGATCCAATGCATCTTGAAATTGTATCATACGATTAATATGAATTGGATCACCCCCCTTCTTTTCGTGCTGAAAAAGCACCTCATTGAAGTCACCCCCAATTAGCCAAGGTATATGATCTGAAAACGTTTGATTCTTGAGTCGTTTAAGAAGTGTCCAGGAATTATGACGGAGCTGCATAGATGGGTTCCCATAGAAGCCCGTAAAGCGCCAACATTGAAAAGAATCATCAATTTGGCAGTCAATGTGGCCCAAAGAATAAGACAAAAGATGCACCTTCCAATCATTCCAAAAGAGGCAAAGGCCTCCTGACAAACCACAACAATCGACATTGAACGCAGAAGTAAATCCTAGCATAATCCTAAGGGCTTCAACCCTGAGTTTGGTGCACTTGGTTTCACAAATAAAGAAAAGAGACGGACGAAAAGAAATAACAAGACGCTTAAGAAAACTGAACGCACGAGGACTACTGATTCCCCGCGCGTTCCAACATAAGACACTCATTCATCATGGCGGAGCCGAGTCAAATCGGCCTCCGCCTTACCCACAGTCTTAATCTCCGCTCCAAGCTCTTCCGCCAGAAGCTTAGCTCTCTTCAGCTCACCATCATCTCGGTTCCTGCTTGCATATTCCTCCCACACTTCTTGTTCTTTGCAGTTGGTATCACGATCTGGAAAACACCTCTTTTTGCAAGGTGCAGTGGAGCTAAACAAAGAATCAGAGTCAGAATCAAAAGAGGCCTCCCTTGCATGTTTTTTACCGCATGTGCCACCATCTTCCGAGTACGTTCTGAGGAGGTCCTCAAAATCAGGAATGTATGGAGTTTCCCCTTGCCTAATGATTTCCACAAATTCATCAAAGTCATATGCCCTGAAATTTCGCCCAACATGATGGACTACACGGTAGTCCATCCCATTATCCTTTCCCCAAAGAGGCAGCTTAAACAACCTATACTCATAGCGAGATGGAACAATAAATGATAGAGGTTCCAAAAACATACCAAAAACCGGATCCCATCTAGGGCCTTTATTAGAACCCCCACCTACTTCAAAACGCCTACTGCAACCATCCTGGTCCATCAAGTCTGCAAAACGGTACACCTCCTTCCTTGCACTGGGGCCCATGCTAAGATTTAGATGGTCAATGTCATCTTCCACCATCACACCCTTACCTTTCACTCTTCTTCTAGCCTCATCATCCAGAGTAGCCTGATCTTGTTCTCCAGTTTCCTGAGCAACCCGATTCTGAGGACGATCCTCCACACCCCCTTCAACAAGGTTCAAAAAACCTTGCATGTCCTCATCAGAAGGACCAGAGGGGTGATCTGACCGCAACCATTCAGGGAAAAACCTATGAGAAGAGCACTATGCATCCGTTCTACCCATAGCCAGACCACATTCTTTTTCCACATGGTCAAGATGACCACACAGATAGCAAAAATCAGACAGGCGTTCATAACGAAACACCGCAGCAAATTTTCCTTGTTCAACAGTGATGAAAAAACACCTGCACAAAGGTTTAGAAACATCGATAACAACCCGGACTCGTAGGAACCCACCACACACTTCATTTTCCTTCACCGTCTGAACATCCAACACCTCTCCCATGATGCCTCCAGCACGCATCCCTATTTGTTTGGACATTGTGTTAAAATGGAGCCCATGAATCTGAACCCAAAAAGGGACATGCACCAGATTTAAAGTAGAAGGACGATCATGCCCTTACAGCATCTTGAGAACCACCAAAGATCTCCGAATGTTCCATGGCTGACCATGCAGGGCCTTCTTCATCTCCACCGCATCTGCAAAATCAAGAAGAAAGATGCCAACACCAACAACCGAGACTGTTAATGGATGTTTAAGTGACCACACTCTTTGAAGAAGAGCTTTCAACTCAAGTGGAGCAATCTTTCTCCTAGCAACGAACCGGAGGGCCAACACATGTTTAGGAGGGACAAACTCTGCTTGCTGAACCACAATGTTGGTGGTTTCATGATCAGCAAGAGAGAAGGTCTCAAAAGCTTCTTGAATATTCTCAGCCATGGTAATAATCACTACAATTTCAAGAGAGAAAAGGAGAAGAAATGAAGAGTGATTTCGTCTGATGACATTGATCAGCTTATATAGGCCTCTAATCGCCAATACCAGCCCCTTGGTTTTCGAAACCAGCGTGCAAGAGAGAGAGAGTTGGAGAAAGCTGGCTCCCAGAAAGCCATTTTGCACACGCCAAAACCGACCAATCCCCATTGATGTTTTCACAAAATCGAGAAGGCACCCCAATCGTCTTAACCAAAACCCCAATACCCAACTGCGTATTGTGCACGCTCAGAAGGCTCAGACGCCAAATTGGTGGATTCCAAGAAATCAAATGATTATCCCAGATGCACAAACCAAGAAAAAGATTTTGTAAAGGTTATTCTGAAAAGGCAATCTCAAAGAACCAACCAAACCAAATAAGAACAAAAGGAAATCGGAAGAAAAAACCCACCGATTAGGGATTTAAAAAATTCAAAGGATAATTTTTAAGGATGCCTCACAATTGTTTTTTCTAGAGAAAGAAAACAAGAGGAGAGGGAAATATGAGGAACCCACCAATAGACAACCTTTCACACTCTTCCAAATCAGTTAGTATCCTTTAATTTCGTAATTTACACTTCAAAATTATAGATTTAAGTGTATATTTTGTAATTATCACATCCTTTTATTTTCTTATTTTTTTACTTCAATTTTTTTCTTCTTCTTCTTATTTTCACATATATATAGGGAATATATATATACGCATTAAAAAATTTGCCTGGCCCAATTTTTTATATTGCATCTTTTGTAATTATCACATCCTTATATTTTCTTATTTTCACACATATATGTAGGAGAATATATAGCAGGTTCGAGAATTCAGATTAAATTACTACAGAAAAAAGATTCAGAAAAAGGTTCGTGACTATATACTTAATTCGTTTGTTGCTATTTAGGATTAATTTCATGTTTAAATGATACATCTGCTTCATATTATTACTTGTATTATTTAAGTTTTTGAATCTAATTCCTCAAGTCTAATATCAAATTTATCTATTAATTGCTTGTCATTAAATTCTTAAAATTTATGTTGGTTTGGTTGTAGCTAATTTTCGGATTGAGCTTCCAGAAATAATTCAACACATACACTTTTTTTTAAATGTAAAAGAAGTTACTCGAAAAAGTATACTCTCGAAATGATTCAACACATACACTCTTTTTTAAATGTAAAAGAAGTTACTCAAAAAAGTATACTCTCGAAATCATGGTACGAAGCCTGGTTAACTCGCCTCAATCTTAAATTTTCTGAACAAGACTTTCACTTTCAAAGTGACTTTATGGAAGTCGTGAAGAGGACTTTGAAAAACTTTATGGAAGTCGTGAAGAGGACTTTGAAAAGATACGATAGATTGAAACTAAATATTCAGAGATTCATATTAGTGCTAAAATTGGTGCAACAAATGTCGATATTAAAATTTGTCCAAGTTGTGATCAAAATTTTGTTACACCACGTGAGGTGCTTGAATTAGAATCTTTCGCTAACGCTGCTTATGACACAATTGATGTACATGACTTGAAGATGAGCTGCTCGAAACTTAATATATATATATATAATAACAAGATAGTCTGCCATTTTTAGTAACATCCTATTTTCCCGCCCATTTTAACTTTCTATTTCTGAAAAATACTTTTTATTTTGTATTTATTTTTGCTGCCCATTTCAGTTTCCTCCCTAATGAAGAGTTACTTTCTGACAAGAATATTGAGTAGTTCACGGGCTACGAAGTAAAAAATCATTTTTTTAATAAATGATGTTGATTAATTATTACACATTCTTGAAAAACTCATCCAAAATGAACTTTTAAATTAATTTATTATTTTTCTGTAATCAACATACTTGCTCACTGAAATTTCACTATAAAATCGTGCCAAACAAATACTGCTCAGCTTCTCTCGAGGCAAAAATCATACCAAGCTGAATTTTAAATTTGAATTTCACCAAACCTCTAATTTTATTAATTTTCATGTAAATATAAATAGATATTATATCGGTATAAAATGAGTTATTCCTCAGTTGCATTTCTATTCAGTATTTAAGAGTAGCTCACCTTCATTTCATCTTTCAAATAATATTACTGCTTCATTTTTTTATTTTTTTTTTAAGTTTATTCTTTGTATTTTTTTAATTTGTCTATTCAACTGCACATGCATCCGTATAGCAAGATTTGCAAATGCACGCATTTTCATATTTTCTCATTTCATTGTCTGAATAACCAAGGTAATTGTAGTCGTTAATCCATGTCTACATTTTCCCTTTGTAGATTAACACAATGTTTTTATATTTTAGCAGAGTACTGTACATGTTCTTCTGTACTTCAATGTAAGAAATCATTTAGCCCGTAAACAATCACAAGTATGTAAGTTATACTTTCAAAATTATACTTCCTCCTTTTTATATATATATATATATATATATATATATATATGATGTTTTAGAGTAATTTATTAGAATTAAAAAAAGGTATGTTTTGACAAATATACTCTTAGATAATAAAGAAAATTTCTAATTACATTAATTTCATGGAGATTTCACATAAAAGGTCATTTCACCTAATGTTTTTTTAAATAAAGACATGATTCAAAATAGTTTCAGAATAAGGACAAAATGGCACATAAATGTACCATCATGCCCTTAATACATAAATTTAGAATTAATATGGAGAAATTATTTAAATGTTTGAAATTTAAAGCTGACTCTATCAGCTCATTAATTCCGAGAATTACGCAATTAAGAAAAACCTTCCTAAAATTAAGAAAAACCTTCCTAAAATTAAATGAGAAGAAAAACAGGTTTGGTACTAAAGTTCTATCAGCTCATTAAAGCCCCCCGAATTACGCAATTAATTAAAACTTCCTAAAATTAAACTCTATCAACAACTCCGGTCAAACTTTGTAAATTTTGTGCAGAATTTTGGGGTTTTTCAATTTGTGAAGAAAGGAAACCGTGAAGTACGAAAGAAGACGAAGTGAGAAGTGAGAAGAGCATTTTGCTCCCTAGACCATGGTTGGAAAATTAATATAAAATCTAAATCTGCATAATAAAATGAATAATGCAGAACAATGAAATCTAAAACTGCATAATAAAATGAATAATGCAGAACAATGAAATCTAAAACTGCATAATAAAATGAATAATGCAGAAAAAATAGTACAGTGTCTTCATATTAGAATGTGATTATGCAAAAATACGTATACATATGCAAAATAAGATCTGCATTATCCCTTGACCAAACCAATAACAAATAATCATGAACTACATTTCAGCAACACGCACGTAAATCATCACAGTTACACGAAAACAGAGCAAAATTGAACCTAAATTAAAATCATCTCAAAAAATCCTAAATTCTTTGCAAATTATGTGTGTACATGTGGAATTAATAATCATACCCTTGGCAAAACTCTTCATCTGACCGGATTAATGGTTCCCATGTGGACCATACGCTGCGTCGCCCCACTCCTAGGCGATAAAATCGTCGTCAAAGGCCCACCTCCGGATTCTGGACCTTGATGGGGAAAACTACTGTATCTCCGGCGGCTTCGCGTCCGTCATCCATAATGAAGAAATCGGTGAAGTTTGAATCCCCTAGGAATATAAAGAAACGATCGTGTGGAAAGTCTCTTGATCATGTGCAGTCGAAAGAACAGATCGAGGAAACAATTATGGAAGAGCAAAGGAGACGAGACCTTATAGCCATGGCCGTCGTTGAAAGAGAGGAACAAGCCTCTAAGCATCACCCCGCCGATCGTGAAGCCCTAATCTCGATTCCAATCCCTAAAAGCAACAAGCAGCCGATCGAAGAATCTGACTGTGCAGGAAATCTAAACATTGATTTGGATTCTGAGAGTGCAATTAATTATCAAAAGGAAGGGTTCGTTGAGGCAATAGACGATTTCGTTGTGAAGAACACGATAAACAACCACAGGGACACGATAAACAACCACAGGGACGAGGAATTCTAATTAGGGCTGTTTTTTGGAAATTAGGATTGCTATAATTGAAAATTCTTATGAATCGTGCAGATTGCAAACGAAATAAGGAAGGTGAGATTCTTATTTCCATATGCGTGATATTAAACAGATTGCCTGCGAAATATATGGAATGTATGACTTGTTCAATTATTATATAAATTAAATAGTTATTCTTCAAATTTAAATGTAAGGGCATAAATGGTTATTAACATATGTTTTTGTCCTTTTTAAAAAAGATTATAATAGTTGTCATTTATTAAGAAGCTACCTTTTTTATAAATTTTCTCAATTTCATTCCATAATATACATTAAATTTAATTTTTTCCAAAATTAAGGAAGGGTATAAATGAAATAAATAGTGTAAAAATTCTAAAATATCATATAATTATGCACCAGAGAAAATATCTAAAACATTATATAAAAAAACGGAGGGAGTATATATTTCATACATATATACGCTCATCATTTATTGATTACTTAAATAAACTGATACTTACCTTTTATGTTCCATAAACTAATAAAGTTAGCATTCATAAACTTTATGGAATTTCAGTTTTGTGTTCATCCAAACAGACTGAAAATATATTCTATATATAATATTTAAAAGAAACGTATGCATATTAAACATGAAATAAATATATATATATATATATATTTTATATGAAACTTAAATGAATTAGCTTAGTTGAGTATTTAGCAACCATTTAATTAATTTCTGGATAAATTGTTTAATGACTTATCAGTCTCAATGTCTCATTTGTATATTATCATGATTTTCTCTATAAAAAAAACGATTCTAAAGCAGCCAACAAATGTTAGATTAATACTAACAATCATGAAACCATTAAACATGTAATCCCCAATTTAAAAAGGTTTATATTTTAATTTTGGAGTTTAAAAGTCGTAAATAGGATTTGTGTCATGTTAGGATTATTGAAGGCGATTTAAATAATAAAAATCAATGATTATTTAATATATGTTTTTGCATGCATTAGTTTTCTTTAAAAAAAAAAAAATTAAAAAAATGCAATAGTCACTAGGAATTGTAACACGTTGTTTTCCTCCAAATTATTCTTTATTTTGAGAAATGTATAATAAAATAGTAGTATTAATTTATTATCTGTATTAAATTAACTTTTTAATAATTATAAGTGAAAATTGATTAAAAAAAAACTAATATATTGAAGCTTCAAATTATTATTATTTTCTAAAGGAGCTTCAAATTATCAATGATATGGCTTCACATAAAATCTCGGGTTAATGAAAGATTTCAAACAATTTTACAATTTAATCTTGATTTTATAGATTTTAAGTAATCTATGGACATTGAAGAATGTCTATACGAAAAAATGTGGTTACACATGCCATGTGGAGAGCCTCAATATCACTTTATAAATTTTAGTTTTAATTGTAGTGATTTTAGTACATAGATTAATTGGTAATAAACAAAATATTTTAATTTAATTTTTCATCACATGTTTTATATATTACGCTATTACATTAGTAAAATTTAGAAATATTCGAGAATTACTAGTTCCCTTAATTTAGGTGAAGTGTACTTACGACAAAGTGGGATAGCTCAAGTGGTTAGAGCACCACTACCTAGGCCTTAAGTCCTGGGTTCGAGTCATGGGGAGGGGAAAAAAAGGGATGGGTATTTAACTTGTAATCAAAAAAAAAAAAAAAAAGGTGAAGTGTACTTACAAGGTAGTAATAATATTTGGGATGTACGTTTGATGAGCTCCCCGATCCAGAAATTGGTATTATTTAAATACCACGACTCATATTCTTCTGGTTTTAATAGAGAAAGAAGGTTCGTATTGGGTGTAAATGATTTTCATAAGTTGAAAGTGTTGTCGTTGCATTTTGTAAAGACAAAGCCTATCATTAGAGGATGTTGAGGGTCAAGTTTGATGTTCCCCGAATTCGCAAGTTTATATTTACAAGTTCATGTGTACCTCGTCTTTCTTTTAAAACAACTTCACAGAAATGGGAGTCGTGTATATCATTTGCCTGGAAAAACGTTTATTCTTCATGGTTTGTCGAATTTCAAAAATTTCTATTAGAGTTGAGTTCTTCCAAAATCTATTTCAATCTCTCAATAGATATAGATTTTGGATATATTGAGAATGAGTACATGCACAACAACAAAATAGTACAAGATGGTTTACCTAAACCACCGATCGTGGAGAAATTGGGCTTGAGAATGGATGCATATGCATTTTCAGTTCCATCGGTACTTATAAAGAATTTATTTTGGGGTTGTCCTAAATTCATAATCAGACAAAAATCTTACAAATATCTTACAATGTCATGAAGCTCCTTGTGCACTATACGATCTTGAAAAAGTAGATGTCAAATTTTTGGGACAAAGTACATCGAAATGGAGCCGCCTTTTTTGCCAAAAAAAAAAAGACACTAGATTATTTACTATTTCAAGAACGATGGGTAGAGGGATACACAAATTTACTTCAAATTTAGATAAGGGTGACAAATTTCACATTATATATATTTGATCATATATTTTATTTTTTGCTTATTGTAAATGATAGGATTGTGGCTAAATATCGGTACAATCACAATTTTGGGTGTACTATGCGAGAGAATTAATTTTATTATATTTAGTGATTCTCATTTTTTTTATTATATTAGTGAATTATTTAATCGTAATGCTTAATCATTTTTTTCTTAGTCATGTATATAGATAATGATTACAAATATACAAGATATTGAGATTTTTCATCCAAACATTTTCCAATTATAATTACTAGGTCTCTGATAAATGTAGCAATGTAATGTATGTAGCTATCTAATTGTACAACATTTTTCCTTTTACAAAAAAGGAATACCCAATACCAAAGATTTTTTAAAATTTGTATTGAATAACACATAATTTTTAATTTTCAAAGACTTTAAAAAATCCAAAAGTCAAAAAAAAATCCTACAAAATACCCACCAATACACTCCAAGGGAATATTCTATACAAAATTAACCTGCCAATATTTTTAATTTATTGCTAAAAATTTAAAATTCAAAAACACATTCATCAACAAAATATTCTATACAAAAATTAACATGCCAAATAATTTTAACTTATTATTAAAATTCAAAAAAATATTTATTACTCCACGCAAAAAAAAAAAAAAAAAATAGAGAGTAATGGATATTTCTGTTGTATAAATATATACCAAATCTCACGTTGCATTTGCATTCAGTGGAGTTATTTTGTAAAACTTATGAATTTGCAAACAAAAAAACAATTAATTATTGAATCTTAATTTACCCTAAAACCATTAATCAAAACTGGAAGAAAATGAGCAGAAAAAAATGGTAAATATTGAATCAAAATGTAATGGCGATTGGAGGCGAGTTCGTGATGATTCCCAAAATAGGCATCAGTCGAAAGCTGTTCACCCTCAACCGAAAACCCAATCGGAAGCACAAATCCGTACTATGATGCCATTGTTAATGTAAAGGGCTGAATTCCGGGCACCTGCAGAAAACCTGCAGGCATATTCAGAGCCACGAACAAAGAAAGAAAACTTGTTCACGCTCTCCCCATATGCATATCAGCCCTTATCAAAACATTTAAAAAAGAAAAAAAATCACATTCAAAATCTAAGAGACGAAAATCTGCAATTGCTGCGGCGGAGGACTAACCCTAATTTTTCAGATGAATGACTGACTGAGTAGATTGTGCTGGTATTAATAGGACGATTCTAAATGAATAATTGCGCTCACGTCCTTCTGCTTTATAATAATTACCGTGTAATTTTTGGAAGATATTTTCTTGTAGGGGCTTTTTTGCTAATATCTGAAAATATAGGGAGTAGATCACAATTTCTCTACCATTGCCCCAATTTTTTTGCCGATTACACTACACCGTTATTTGCCATTCGTCGTTCTCAACTGCCCTCCGAGCTCATTCGTAAGTACTTTGCTGATTTTTCCGTTGCAACGATGGTAGCGACATTTCTCATGGTTTGCTTTACCTTCACTGGAATTTGCATATCTTAGTATTTAATAATTTGTATGTTAATCAGTGAATTCTTGCTATATTATCATCACAATGAATGATCATTCTGCTTAGTTTGAGATTAATATTATTCAATACCAAGTTGTTATACGCTGATGGAGCGTGTGGTTTGCCAATGCTTGCTAATTTATCTTAACTTTGTCGTTTAATTGTAGATTTTTTTTTTTTCGAATTTATGTTGTATCCCAAACTCTTGGTTCGTTCAACAGTGGGACCAGTCTGATTGCAGTCCAGATTCATTTGTTTTGCGTCTGTTACAAGCTATGATTGTGCAGCTGACATTTTTTTATTACTTGTTTCTGTGAAACTGAATGATGGGCTCAAATGTTCCCAGTTTGTGTGTGCTTAAAGATTCGTTTTGGTTTATTTATCTTAGAATAATCTTTGCTCCATACTTATCATTGTTACTTTTTATCATAAATGCGTAAATGACTGAGATGTGCTCTACAGGTTTAATGGCTGCATTTTCTTGCTGTTTATGGCAGCAGCAACACTAGTTGTGCATTTGAGTAGCATGGTATGAAAGTTTTCTACATCTTTTACACAGTAATCATGCTCTCTTGTTTTTTAAATTTTCAATACAGTTATCAGAAATGGCTGTAACAGAGAAAGTTTACCTATGACTCAGTTGTCCAGAAAATGAATAATACTGGATATAGTTATTTGATCTGATTAAAGGTCGGCATATTTATCAAAATACAAAATACATAGAGAAGAAAGAATTTTGATTTATAAATTGCTGACCACAGAACAGCACTGAGAAAGATACAGAACACCCGCGCAGGAGAAGAAAATTAGCTAAATCTTCAGGAACTAATCTAAAAGTCATATCACCTTGTAAATGCTCTTAATAACACAGCTGGATATCATAGTGCATAGATTTAGAATAGTTCTTTATGAGAGACCATCGGAGTGTTTTCTAATTTGGTTTTTATTTTCTTATGAGAAAGTATCAGTGGCTTCCATGCTATTGTGCTAGCTAGGATATTTTCTGAACATGAACTTCATTCTCTCAGGGTTTAAGTGATAAATGCTTGCGGCATGCTGTGAATTTTGAAGCTGAGAGAGCATGCAGAAATATTTTAGGCAGAACTCTGAGGTATTGTTGGCCCTATATGATTATGATTCTTGCACAATCTAGCATTATTTCTTTTAAATTTTATTTACTCTTATGCAGGTTTAATAATTTTCTTGCACCAAATAATTTTACATCGTACTTT
The DNA here is from genome assembly GCA_963675135.1 of Galeopsis tetrahit. NCBI lineage: Eukaryota > Viridiplantae > Streptophyta > Magnoliopsida > Lamiales > Lamiaceae > Galeopsis > Galeopsis tetrahit. The sequence continues at coordinate 59,182,942 of OY776133.1, forward strand.
CGGTCGAAGCACAAATTTCCTGAAAAGTTATTGACGGGTGTAGATGGCTATGAAAAGGTAAATGTCGTAGAGGAGTCAAAAATGCTTGAAAGTTATGAATATTCATAGCATGATGTATGAGTCAATGTACTTCTCTTCAAAGCTGACTCAATTGCTTTTATATTGACCTAATGCATTATGCATCTCTTTCTGGTTTCTTTAATCTTTTCCTTTCTCTAGTAACTAACCTTTTCTTTCTGACTCTTTTCTATGCTTGTTGAACTATTCCTGCTGTATACACTGAAAAAGTGTTGTAAGTTCATTTTTGATATCTACCTGTTTGCTATGTCGTTCGTGTCACTCTAGTGCGTTCTCTTAGAATCTGAGTCATTTGGTTCCTACTAATTTTGGAAGTCTGATATCGTGTTAAACCTTGAATTGCTTGTAGGAATCAATTTTGATGGGTTACAGTGGTTTTGGTGACCTTCTTGGCAACAACAGATCCAGGGAAAAGTTTCGGGAGAATTTTATTGCCCAAAATATTGATTTTGATCCTACATTAGCATGCAAACAATTCCCTTCCATTTCTTTGGGCTCGTTCCCCTCTGTGGAACTGTATGATGGACCCACATACTATCCTCAAAACACAGAATCCCCGGTGCCTCAAATCCTCGAAGGATGCATTCCTAGTCATATTGATGCAAATTGGGTGGATTATATCCTGGAAGAAAACTTTGACAAATCTACTATGTATTCTCAATCATCTGAGTGGAATCCAGAACCAAGAAATCCTTCACACTTGACCACAGATATACCTGAGACCCAATTAACTGGTGCCTCGGTAGCAGAAATTCTTGACAGGTGTATCGACTGTATACCTGGGATGACCAAGCGCCAGCTCAGTCTTCTAGAAAACAGTGGTTTTCACACGGTGTGGTGTCTAGAAAATAATTTTGGACATATTCTTCAGAAAATTAATTAGTTGCATTTTGGTTTAGATGTCTAAGCTGATGAATCTCTTTTCTGCTTGTAGTTACGGAAACTGCTACATCATTTTCCACGCACCTATGTTGATTTACAAAATGCTGAGATGGAAATTGATGATGGTCAATACTTGATATTCATTGGGAAAATAATGTCTTCTAGGTAGGGTTTCTGGAGTTCTGGCAATTCTTTTTTGGCATAATGCATCTAAAGGTCCCCAAAAAATATACTTTTGTTTTGATTAGGTCTCAAAACTATTTATTGTTTTAAAGATTAAGTCAATATTTGAGTAGATTCTAAACAAAATTATCCACCCAGGGGAATCCGGACTAGTGGTTCATTAGCATTTCTGGAGGTTATTGTGGCTTCTGAGGTTTCAGATAATGAGCTGAATTCTAGTGGAACAGCTGGTGAAGTAGATAAGAGAAGAAAAAGAAGAATATATTTGCATTTGAAGAAATTTTTTCGCGGTGCCCGCTTCACATGCACACCTTTTCTCAGAAGTATTCAGGGAAAGCACAGGGAGGGCGATATTGTGTGCGTTAGTGGCAAGGTAGAGCAGTTCAGCTAAGCATTCTTTTAAATTCAACATTTAATATACTTCTCAATTTAAGCTCCTGAGTCATCTTTCTGCTGGATTTAACTTTTAGAATTGGATTAGTTAATTCATGCAGCATATAAGGAACTTTATAATGCCCAATGGAAATTGATGTACTCTTAGAAAGTTTATCTATCTGACTGAAAGCTGTCCTTGAGAATCTATGGATGAAATCATCAACAGTAACTTTTGTCCACGAAATGGGTTAGGCAGATATATCTTCTTTGTTTATTTCTTTTCTTTACCCTACTCTCTATGGTGCTAGTTTCCACTTGAACTCATATTTGACTATTGAAGGTGCGAACCATGCATAGTAAGGATCACTTTGAAATGAGGGAATATAGTATCGATGTTGTTAATGAGGAAGGAGATTCATCTGTATTTGCAAAAGGGAGGCCTTATCCAATATATCCCTCAAAAAAAGGTCTAAGCCCTGAGTTTATCAGGGATATAATTTCAAGGTTTGCGTCCTGATAACTTTTAACTATCTCTGCGTTCATAAATTCCATTTATGTATATTTAGCTCCAGAATGCAGTTTGTCAATTGGGGTTGGTCTTTAGTGATATCTCCTCCTTTACTTTCCCTTGTGTTGTTTGCCATTTTTATTTTGGTTCATCGGTTGTAATAACTTAGTAAATGGTTGGTACTTAGAATTCTAGCCATTGTTTTGCTTATCGGTTTTTTAGCTACTGCCTAATATATACTGCAGATGAAAATAGACAATAGACGAGGAATGATCTTTAGGCATTTTTAATACACGAATAGGATAATGAATTCTTGTTGGACAGAACTTATTGCTTCGTGGGATGGGATTTGAACTCCTACAATGGTTTTATTTGGACCAGTTGTAGATTTAGACTGTTCCATTCTTGTGAAGCAAAGAGGATTAGCTAACTTAATGCTGAGAGGGATAGCAAAATTCAATTACTGGATTCTAATACTATGTGGTTTTATTGCTTTTACTTTGTCAAATGTGTATAATGATTAATGATGCTATGTCTCTCCTCTTGTAAGTTTTCACAAAGATGGTAAATGCAGTACATGTATAGTTGTTTCAACAAAAAATTGCTCATACCAAGCATTCTTTGACTAATGCAGTGAATATGTACATTTTCAGAGCTTTAAAGATATTGCCAGCTTATCTGGATCCTCTCCCTAAGGATGTTGCTCAGGATTTTGGACTTATGTCCCTCTCTGATGTAAGTAGACTGACATTGAATCTTGCTGTAGTTTCAGAATGATTGTTGATGGCATTTGGGCTATTCTATCTGAGATATGTAGACTAGCTTCCAAACAGTGTTTGAGGTTTCAAAGTTGTGTACCATTCATCTTCACTCTTATTTGTTAAGCTGTCTGTTTATTATCTTGGATTATTTTCCTACATTGTTAAAGATTACCGATGGTTGTTTCATGATACGCACTTTAATTTTCTGGTTTTTTTCTTTTCTTCCCCATCAGCTGTTGCAGCTGCTTCTGTTTCTTGTCAATATATACTTTCTCATGAGAAGCGTGTGCATGCTTGAATCTGGTCTTCACAATAGGTCCAAATGAGCTATTAAGGAACCAAATAACATACATATGCCTTGGGTCAAGAAAATAATGTTTATCCCCACTTACCTTATCCCCTTCATTAATAAAAAATATGTTTCTTTTATAGAAAAAGATACTATTGGAAATTAAAGTTCTTTTATTGGTTAATGTTGCAGGCTTATATTGGAATTCATCAGCCAACTGATTTGAGTGTGGCTGATTTAGCTCGCAGAAGACTTATATTTGATGAGTTCTTCTATCTCCAGGTAATGGTGACATGTTAATTTACTTCTTTTATGTCCTTCATTTGAATGGACTTTTGATACTTGTCATCACTTGGAATATTTTCTTTTCAGCTGGGCAAGTTATTCCAAATGCTAGAGGGTCTTGGTACAAAGCTAGAGAAAGATGGATTGCTTAAGCGGTATATGAAGCCAGAGCTGAACTCAACAATTATGGAAGAATGGTCCAGTATCACGAAAAACTTGATGAAGGTTCTTCCATATACACTTACATCCAGTCAGCTACAAGCCACTTCCGAAATCATATGGGATCTGAAACGACCTGTACCAATGAATAGACTATTACAGGTTTGATTCATCTTTTTCAGCTAAATTCATTTTCTGATTTTCCCATTCTGATTATGAAAAGCCAACATCCAATTTGTATGAGCATAAACCTTTCCTGAGCAATTAATTTTCAATATGTAACATGTATAAAGACATTTTCTTATATACGATGGATATGAGGCTTGCTTTTGATGTAAATGAAATGTGCACAAAGGCAATTCCTCTAATATCAGTTAGCCTCCTTCTGGCAGCTGATTAACAAAAAATATTTGTCCTGTAATTTAGTAATTTTATAGTTGCATATACGTTTGCGTCACCCTGGTCATTGTTGTATTCTTCTGTTCATATTACAACCTTTTGGTGCTCTCTGATTCTCGGGCATTCATAGGGTGATGTTGGATGTGGGAAGACTGTGGTAGCATTTTTAGCATGCATGGAGGTAATCGCCTCCGGATTCCAGGTGACTAATAATGTTTATGCTTCTGTGTTGCAATTTACTTTGTGAAATCAAGTATCTATATGATTGAAAAATACTATCTCCAGGCAGCTTTTATGGTTCCAACAGAACTGCTAGCCATCCAGCACTATGAACACCTTCTTGGCTTGCTTGAGAAAATAGAAGCCAGCAAAAAACCTTCAGTTGCTTTATTAACTGGCTCAACTCCAACAAAGCAAGCAAGATGTATACGAGAGGTAGTGAGGACACAGATGCTTATCTTTGGATATTTCTGACATAGCTTATGATTTCATCTTTTTCTAAACGTTTTATTAGGCTCTCTAGACTGGAGATATCTCAATGGTCATTGGAACTCATTCCTTAATAGCTGAAAAAGTGGAATTTTCAGCTTTGCGCATTGCTATTGTTGATGAGCAACATCGTTTTGGGGTTGTTCAAAGAGGGCGCTTCAACAACAAGGTACCTCTTTGCTTCAATTACTGCCAGAATCAGAGTAAATTGCAAAATCGGTCCCGCATCTATTGGGTGTCGGTGATTTTAGTCCCATACAAATTAATTTTCTCAATTAAGTCCCATAACTTTTTAAATGATGCAACTTTAGTCCTATATTGACAAGATTGTAGGACTATTGCACGTGCCGCTCCCTTGAGCTGCTAAAAATTTTGTGTAGCAACTTGGCTAATGACCTGACGTTGCTTACGTGGCATATTGTGACCCCAAAATATTAATTTCAGTTATAAAAAGTCACAAATCACTATCATCTTAAAATTAAAAATTGTCAATATATGACTAGAATTGCATCATTTTAAAAGTTATGGGACTTGAATTGAGAAAGTTGATTCTTATGAGCCTAAAATCTCCAACACCCATTATGTATGGGACCAATTTTCCTATTTACTTGCTAAAATCCTTGTTTGGTGTTTTTATTGAAGATATACTGTAGGTAAATATGTTTACATACAGGCTAAGACGTCTTGTTTATATCAGCAAACAAGATCTCCACCCTCCTTATGTTAAAATAAGCTTACATTGAGATGCTTCTATCAGTTTTGAATTGGAATAACAGAACTGATTATAGAGCACACATTTGATAGTGTGGTTTAATCATATTGAATTCACTGATTAACTCTTCATTGTGCAATATATGATAAAGCTTCCCATTTTGCAGCTATATTTTAATAGCATAACTTCCCAACTGACGTCATCTAGTTCAAATGACCCCCCGATAAATGATGTTAGCATGGCTCCACATGTTCTGGCAATGTCAGCCACCCCAATTCCAAGGTCGCTTGCTCTGGCGTTGTACGGCGACATGTCCTTGACTCAAGTATATGCTCTTATATATTTGGTTTTAATTATCAATTAATTTTGCTCATATTTCATAAGCTCCTTTGAAATTGCAAGCTCTCATGTTTCTAAAATCTGAACTATTTTTGTTGGTCTTTCACTAAAAACATGATGTAGAGTCTTATTTCAGGCTTAGTTTTTTGTCACACATCTAAAGATTTAAAAATCTAATTTTATGGATCTGATATTTTTTTTCATAAGACAAAAACATGTATGAGACGGATCTTATTTACTTATATTAAATGATCATGAGCTTATGAAGCTCCAACCTGATTTTTTTTAAGGGGAGTATGACCCAAATATTTAAGTGGATCACCGACTGGTCTCACACAAGAGTGCTCTTTGCATAATTTTTTTTTCTTTCCAATCACTTGAAGCTTGTTTCCCAATTCAGTTTTCCTTCTGTTCAAGTAAAGTAGCTTAAAATATTTCAAAACCAATTAATAAATGGGGGTGGGGGTGGTGGGAAGCACAATATAATTTTGGAAGTCAGTATGGTATTAGCTCTATGCACTAATACCTAAAAAGGATATGTTACAATTAAATATAGATGAGCTTACGTATCCTAGTCCCTGCTGTTTTTCCATTCAATAATTATCTTATGCTGTAATTTGATATTTGTGGTAAATCTTTAGAGCCCTTGAATAACAGATTACTGGTTTACCTCCTGGAAGAACACCTGTGAAGACATATGTCATTGAAGGAAATGAAGATGGATTTGAGAGGGCTTACCAGGTGATTTATTTATTTATTTTTGGTTATACATCAACAGCTCCATTCTGTATGCTTACTCAAAAAGATATTAAGTCATTCATAGTTGTGGCAGTTTAACCAAGTTACATCTTGAGAGCACCTCTGCTTTGGTGTATTTACCAACCAGGGTCAAACCTCATATTTAAGGTGCTGAGAGCTTTTTCATAAATCCATAACAAAGTGGAAAAGATAATATTAGGAAATCCTTTGTATAAAGAAAACAATGTCTAAAATTAATCACGGAGATACATATAGAGTATTAGTTTAGATTCTAGGCGTGACATCAGAACTTTTTTTACCTTCTGTGGGTTCGGTTTGTCAATATGATCAAATAAAAAGTAGTTACATCATTGTACATTAGCCCAAATACAAAGTCTACAGTATTGTGACTAGTGTTGGGTGGATTCACATTTAGTTTGCAGTCGTCAACAAGTAGAAGCTTAGTGAAGTGGATACTTAACTGATGCTGGAATTCCCTGTATAAATCCCCTAACAAGTTTCACTTTAATAATTTGTGTATATTAATTTCGTACGTAGATTTGAAAGATGCTACTAGCTATATGGTTTTGTTATAAATGTTCAAGGTATATCCTAGCTTTCAGTGATGTTGACTATAGTACAAGCTTAACATGCATTAATTTCTAATGAAACAAGTTTCACTTCAATAATCTGTGTATATTTACACTAGACACCAATAAGTGGTTTTAAATATTGCAGATGATGTTGGATGAACTAGACGGAGGAGGCAAAGTATACCTTGTATACCCTGTAATCGAGCAGTCGGAACAACTACCTCAATTACGTGCCGTTTCAACTGATTTTGAAACTATTCCCAACAAGTTTCCAAATTATAAATGTGGGTTGCTACACGGTAGAATGAAAAGCGACGAGAAGGACGAAGCACTGAGGCAGTTTCGAACTGGAGAAACCAAAATCTTGTTGTCCACACAAGTAATCGAGATCGGGGTGGATGTACCTGATGCATCCATGATGGTTGTTATGAATGCTGAGAGATTCGGAATCGCACAGCTGCATCAACTCCGAGGTAGAGTTGGACGAGGAGAGAGAAAGTCCCAGTGTATCCTGCTAGCATCCACAACCTCTAGCCTTAAACGGCTGAAGGTTCTACAAGAATCATCGGATGGGTTCCACCTTGCGAACATGGACCTCGTCCTTCGTGGGCCCGGTGACTTGCTCGGTAAGAAACAATCGGGCCACTTGCCGGAGTTCCCTATTGCTCGGTTAGAGATTGACGGAAATATTCTTCAGGAAGCACATTCCGCTGCATTGGTGAGTCATGAGTAACAGAGTTAAAAACTTTTTTGGTCTCGTAACTTTGGCTATAGTCCAATTTTGGTTCCAATAAAAGTGATTTATCCAATTTTGGCCTCTAAATTTAGCTCCAAATTTAAATCCTCACATGACATAAAACGTTGTTTTAATTTTTTGATGGAAAAAAAATCATGAATTAAACTTGTGTGATTTGAACTGTGGTTGCAGAAAGTTCTAGAAAGCAGTGATGATCTGGAGAAATTTCCAGACCTGAAAGCGGAGCTGAGCATGCGACAGCCGCTGTGCCTTCTAGGAGACTAAATTCCACCATTGATGACGTCATACATTTGTTGTAAAGCAGAAACTGTAAATTTGTATCATGTACAAAAAGGAGCTCCAGGTTTGCTAATTTGTTTAATGTTAAACCCGTATTTTGTGTTTCCTTTATTACAAAAAAGAAATCAAAGAATAGGAATTCATTTGTGACGCAATGCATGCCTATTGCTCACGTAGCTGCCTGCCTCCCTGTTATTTCATTATTCTGCCTATTCCTATGGCTATGTTTCTTTTATTTGTCACAATTGAAATGGTGAATAGTAGTGTGTGTATATTATGAGAGTTTGATTTATTTCATGTCAAATCAATTAATGAGTGAATTATTTAAAAATATATAAAGGTATTGAGACAAGTATTACTTCCTATTCAATTAAACTGGTTCGTTTTGAATATTCTATAAAATAGAAATAAAACTATTTTCCTTTTAAATATCTTTCTTAAACATTTTAATATTATACTACACGCCCTTACCTTTTCTAAATAAAAGCATTTTTTTTCTTATCCACTTTAACTCACCATTTAATCTCTATCAAAAAATAATTTGTTCTTTGAAATATCAATAAATAATCTTACTTTATAATCTGTGCACAGTAATGTCATTTTGTGTGAGGGGCGAGAGAAGTAATAGGTTTATATGTAACTTTAGGTGAATTGTTTGAGAGATTTGAAATTCTTAACTTGAATGAAACGATGATCGTAAAGTCTTAAATTCATTCGAATTATGTTTCATTTTTCACATTGAATCGGGTCGGGTGGGTGGTCAAACCTGGGATGTTGGCGTAGAGAACAAATGTGCGACAAGTTCAACTGTAGACCTGTAATCCATTCCGTCTGCTATCCACTCATACAACAGTGGGCTGCCGACTACCAAATCAAGATCCAACAAAGCATATAAAGTTGTTTCCCCTGAATCAGTTGGTAATGGTCCCACATTAATGTTTCTACGACTTGTACCCTAACTAATCATTAAAAAAATAATCAGAAGCTTAGAATTTTATTTTATTTGAAGAATGGAATTTTAAAACTTAAATAATAGAGTCGGTCACAATTCAATATTATCCTTGAAAATCAGTGAATATGAAAGAAAAGAAGAAATACTAAACAATAATACAAGAATAATTTTACATACAAAACTTCAAGGTATGCAATTATAATATCATATAATTTGTTTAAGTTCCCTTCAAAATGTGCACTTCACTTCGCTTCAATTTATGTTTGTGATGAGAACTCGTTCTCAAGATATGAAAGAAAAGTGTTAATTATAAATAAGTAAAATTGTTATTTAGCTTTTTATCAATTACATTTAATTACATTTAGCTTTTTATCAATTACATTTAATTACATTTAGCTTTTTATCAATTACATCAGCTCATTATCTTTTCATATTATAGTTTTCGTTATGTTAAGCTAAATTACATTTTCCTCTTCCAAATGTTAATATGGTAGTATTAGTTTTCGATTGATGATCGAATCGAATAGATAAGCAATCGATCCTAACCGTTTTCACATCTTTGTTCGCTTGAATATCGACGATTTCTTGAGTCTTATGCTCAAATTTTTGCCCTAGTTTTTGGGGATTTTCTGGTTCTTTCGAAATTTTTGAATGAATTTTCGATTGTTTGATGGTTATGATGGTCCCTATGCCCGGGGGCACATATCAGACGAGTGACTTATAAGTGTATGATATCGGCTAACTCTTTCAGATGACTTGGTCAACTGATTCACTAGGGGCCTAGGACTAGTTAGTCTGCTGATTAGCCGTCTGTTAGAGCAGCGTGCGAAATTTGTAGTGTTCCCACTTAAAGATTATACTCGTCTACTGCTTATAACAAAAATTTACACTTTCATGCATAAACATATTTGGGGTATCAATTGACTTGATGTCAACTGGTCATGAACTTCCGAATAGCAAAACCTTATGTAGTTTCAGCTGACTTGGTGTCAGCTGATAGAATACATTTTCCACTTAAAACATGCATGTATGATGGCAGTTAATATAAAGCAATAAAGAACACCATCATTTATAGTGGTTCAAACCTCCTTGTCCTACATGCACTCTCACAGCCCAACTGTGATATTAATCCTTTAACACTATAAAGGGTATTGTCATATTTAACGTGCCAACACGTCTTGCTACTTTATAGTCCCAAGAGAAGACTTTGGATCCTATGACAATCTACTTGTTGTACTCGATCCTACTAGTCATTGTGAGGAACTAGGACTCTTACAGTGATTTCACTCAACTTAACTTCTAAGGGTTTATGATAGAAGATGGGTTTCGTGTATATGAACTAGATGAGAATTTCCCCTACAATCCTAAGGGATTGGAAAATTCTCTTTAAACTTAGGATGTATATAATGACAATACATGTTTAGATGAATATGGGTTCACTCACTAGGGTAAGGAGATACATGTTGAATGCTTCATTCGAAGTTCTTCTTGAGCTCTTCTGATTTGATGAACACTTAATCTTTTGCTCGACCTTGACATCCCCTCACTCGTACGTGATGTATGAACTCGAACTCATATATATAGTGTAAGATTTGAATGTTACCGTTGGAACACAATCAAATCTTCCACTATTTTGGGAATCACAAACTTCTTAATTGAAGCTATTGATTATTACCGTTGGTTAGTAATAATCAATTCACCATTGACTTTCCTTTATTGAGCTCTGTGTAGTGTCAGAACCTTGGTGTTTGTTGTCGTCTTCCTATTGGTCCACGTCAGCTTTGATTAGACTCTTCAATACTTGATACAAATAACCTTTTGACTCAGCTGACTGACTCAACTGATCTTGGGTTCAACTCTTCAAATCTTGACACTTAGGCTTCTGATTGCTCCCCTAGCTGTTTATGAACCTTGGTTATCTAGTAATGCAGATTTGGTTCTCAACTGTGTTTGGTCCTCTACCGATAGTGATACTCAACTGATAGGACCTCAGTTGATCATCAGTCGAGTTCCCTCTCGACTGATTCTCCTCTTTTGATCTTGTTCTTATCTTCTCTTCTTGAGCATTGACATGTCTTTCCACTACATTAGTTGGGTTCCCCCGACTGATGCTTGACTAGGACCTATCTATTATAAGATGAATAATGAAGTTGTCTATACAATACAACTTATCATATTACAAGTAGATTTGATTTATCAATACAAAGCATAAGGATAACAGCTGGCCAAAATATCCTAACAATTTCCCCTTATTGATATAACCAAATCACCTAACACTAGTTGAAACAATAAAGAACAAACAGTGCTAGTGACCAAGTAATCGTGCTAAATGAGTAAAAACAGATGGCTTCTGTAAGATGGCAATGAGAAATTGTCATTAGATGAGATAACTAGATGTTATCTCCAAAAGCTAAAATAGATGAGTTTTATTAATGTAGCACTTTACTGGCACAAACTCACCTAATCAGCTATTGCAAAAACCTTATTTCTACTCTCAACTGATATGATGCACAATCAAACGACTTCCATTGAAGCTTGCTTGTCTTCAGGTCTTCTAATAACTAGATCACCTTGACCTTCTTATCTTGCTCATGTGCGTGTAAATCCAGATAGGGTTAGAACTCAGCTGAGCTGATGTTCCCCCTTAGCTGTTGACCTGTTCTGAACACAAAAATAAAAAAACATGCAAGTATGATTTTATGAAAATATTATGCATGCAAAAAGTAGTTTTTCAAAAGGATCTATTCAGGCGACCATTGCAAAATAAAATTTTATACTCCCTCCGTCCGCCTATAAGTTTCCCATTTTACCATTTTGGTCCGTCCGTCTATAAGTTTCTCATACTTTTTTTGGTAAGTACTTTTTCTTACACTTCATTTTGTATCTTACTTTTTCTCTCTATCTCTCTATCTCTCTCCTCTCTCCTCTCTCAATCACATCACTTGTACTATATCTATTATTTAATCAATTTTCTTAATTTTTGTGCCAAAAAGTAACGTGAAACTTATAGGCGGACGGAGGGAGTACAATTTTTCCTATAAAAACAAAAAGATATTCAAAGCAATGGTCTTTTGAACAACTGTTCTGATACCAATTGATGGTTGTAGATGTTGTTAATCCTTAAATGCCTTAACATTATTAACAACATCTTAATTTGACCTTCCGAGATTTTTTCTAAGTCTTTTCTGAAATGCTACATTAAATGTTGTCGCATTTCTGGCAGGATCTAGAAACTTCTACAAGGATCTGGAACCTGGAAGATTCCAGAACATTGAAGAACATGCTAGAACAGCCTGGAACCATTTAGAACGACCTGGAGCATTCAAGAAGGATCTAGAAAGATCATAGAAGTTGAGCTCCTAAAAAATAGGATCTCAATGTGGAAGCCTCTAGAATCAGCACCCCACTTCTATAAATACCGATTGAAGGCTTCTCAATTCAGTGTATTCTATTCGATCAATTTCCTAGACCGAGCGTTGATCCCTGTTAGGAATTGTGGCCAGTAGTTTTACCTTTTAGATCATACGAAGTATCCCACCCGTATGGTTGTGTGTCTTCTTATCTATTGAGAGTGTAATCACAGATAGACTAGGCATTTCGACAGTGTATACTTTATACACTTAGTTCATTTTTAGAACAAGGCACCTGCCTCGTTTGTAGTTTCAGTTGTGAAGGTTATTGCTGTAACATTTCACACAACATTTGTACTTGAAGATAAGTATTGAATTTCGCCGTAGGGCTCGCATAGATTTTTATTTATAAAATTTATGTGAAAAATTATTTCCATTGTGTCACGTTTATTTTTTAGTGTTTCAAGTCTTCCGCTGTGTATCTTAATTTCTGATATTCTGTTAGAGTCAGTGTTGTACAATTTGTCACAACATTTAGTACAACATTATTCTACTTAAACTTAAACACTTCATACCAGCACACTTTCAGTTGGTATCAGAGCGGATACCTGACGACACTAGGTTAGATCTTTGGTCAAGTGTGTTTTTAGTGTAGATTAGCAATGGAAACACATCACATATCCACGACACTTAGGCCACCCGTTTTAGATGGTTCGAATTATGCTTATTGGAAGCCTAAGATGCGTATGTACATCAAGTCAGTTGATGAACGTGCTTGGAGGACTGTACTTACAGGTTGGGAAGCTCCAAAGAAACCAGCAGATGTAGATGGTGAAGTTCAACTCAAGAGAGAAGTTGATTGGACGGCTAATGAAATAACAACAGCAAGCTATAATTCTAAAGCTTTGAATGCTATTTTTACTTCTGTTGATGTTTCAATGTTTAAAATTATATCTAACTGTTCTACTTCTAAAGATGCATGGAACAGGTTGCAAGAGCATTGTGAGGGTTCAGATAGTGTTCGAAGGACTAAGCTTCGAATGTTGGGGACAAAATTTGAGAATCTCCGAATGAGGGAAGATGAAACAATTACAGCCTACAATGAAAGGTTAAGTGAGATTATCAATGAATCACATTCTCTTGGTGACCCTATTTCAAATGTTAGAGTAGTTCATAAGATATTAAGATCTGTTCCTAAAAGATTTGATGCTAAAATTTGTGCAATTGAAGAGGCAAAAGATACAGATAAGTTAAGTCAAAATGAGTTAGTGAGTATTCTTAGAACATATGAAATAAACACTAATCAAGTTGATGAAACTAATGCTGATAAGAAAGTTGTGGTTTTTAAAGGGGAAACATCAAACATTTCTGAAGTTCAACCTATCATTACTGAAGTTGATTCCGATGAAGAATTGCTTGATGAATGCCTCAACAATCCTAACAACATTGCCTTGCTCACTAAGCACTTTAATAAGTTTCTTAAGAAATCTGTGAACAAATCTAGAAACATTCAGCCTAAGATTCAAATCAACACATCAACACCTCAACCAGAAAGGAGGAAAGGTCAATTCACACCAAAACCATCAAAGAGTGAAGGTAAACCAAGGTATGATCCTGAATTTCGAAAATCAGTTCAATGCAATGCTTGTTCTGGTTATGGCCATTATGCAAATGAATGTGTCAATACTAGACTTAAACAAAAACTGAATTTTAGTGCTACCTTGAGTGATGAATCTGGTGATGATTTTGATGAGTTAAATCAGAATGAATATTCTAATTTTACCAGAATTGATTATAATGATTCCTCAGATGATGATTAGGATGAAATAGATTCTGATGTTGTACCTGATGCTTCAACATCTACAGCAACATCAGAACAGAGTCACTCAGATTTGAACTGTTTTAATGGTTTGGTTGATGATGCAGGAAAAAGAATTGATGACAATGAACACCAAAAGTTGTTAGATGATTGGAACAATCAGAAAATCACTCTTAATTCCTTGAATAAAGAGAATGAGGATCTGAAAGACACAATCACCAAGCTAGAGGTTATACTTACCAAAAGAGATCTGGAAATCTGTAACTTAAAGGAGAAATTGATAAATTCCACCTTATGTTTCAAGAAATATTCCAAGAGTGCTTCTGAGGTAAATAATGCTATAGCTACTGGTAAGTCTAATAATCATGGTTTAGGTTATGATGGTACTACTGCTTCTATTTCTGATAAATTTAGAAAATCTGTGAAATTTGTGAAGGTAAATGTTGACACATCTGGTGTAACATCTGCACAATCAGATCCTCACAAGGTTAAGACGAAGTATATCTGTCATTACTGTTCCAAAGTTGGTCATATTCGTCCTTACTGTATAAAATTATTTGAAGAACAGAAAACTTTGAAAATGCTGCATAAAAAATTATCACATCCTGGTAAACAGTTTCTGAAATTTGCATGGAAACCAAAAACTACCTGTAATGTTGTTCATACCTCCCTAAAAGCATGTCTACCTGATTTATGATATTTTGATAGTGGTTGTTCTAGACATATGACAGGTCGTACTGATTTCTTATCTGATTATGTGACCTTGAACAGTGGTAGTGTTACATATGGTGGAGGTTCTAAAGGAAAGATTGTTGGTAAAGGAACTTTGAATGTTGAAGGTTTTCCTAAGCTTAAAAATGTCTTACATGTTGATGGCTTACTTGCAAATCTGATTAGCATTAGTCAACTTTGTGATGATAATTTGCATGTGAAATTTGATAAAGATTCATGTTATGTTCTTAATAAAGATGAAGTTTGTGTCATGACTGGTACTAGGTCAGCTGATAATTGCTATCTTATTGGAACAAATATGTGTAACTTGTCAAAGTATGATGAAAATGTTTTATGGCATCAAACATTGGGTCATGCAAATTACAGAGCAATGCAAAAACTAATCAAAGCAGATGCAGTAAAAGGAATTCCAAAACTGAGGTTTCACAATATCACTGTATGTGGACCATGCCAAAAAGGTAAGCAGGTAAGAATGTCGCACAAAATGCTGTCACATTGTACTACACATCGATGTTTTGAATTACTGCACATGGACTTGATGGGTCCTATGGAAACTGAAAGCATTGGAGGAAAGAGGTATTCCTTAGTTATGGTAGACGATTTTTCTAGATATACCTGGGTAGAGTCTTTGAGAGACAAATCTGAAGCATTTGCTGCATTTAAAATTCTTTATAAGAGGTTCAAAAATGTGTTTAACTTGAAAGTTGGCCGTATTAGAACTGATCATGGTAGAGAATTTGAAAACAACATGTTTAATGATTTTTGTGATAAAAAGGGTATCTTGCAAGAATATTCATCTCCTAAAACTCCACAACAAAATGAAATTGTTGAAAGAAAGAATAGAACTTTACAAGAAATGGCTAAAGTCATGCTTACATCCAAATGTCTTGCTAAGAAATTTTGGGGAGAAGCATTGAATACTGCATGTCATATTATTAATAGGGTTTTTATTCGTTCTGGCACAAGTCAAACACCTTATGAGATTTTGAACAACAGAAAACCAAGTGTGAAATATTTTCATGTATTTGGTTGTGTGTGTTATATTCTGAATGATAGGGATCAACTTCATAAGTTTGATTCTAAAAGTGATAAAGGTTTCTTTTTAGGCTATTCTAGAAATAGTAAAGCTTATAGAGTATATAACCTTAGAACTAACACTGTTCAAGAATCTGTTAATGTTGTGTTTGATGATGATAAAGGTCTTACAGATGACAAAGATGAAGAAGATGTATCACAGGTTACTGACACTTCTGAGAATACACTGAAGTCTGAAAATGTTGCACCAAATGTTAACACATCTGGGTCAACATCTACAGAACAGTCAGTTGTAATTTCACAGAATGACCAGTACGTTCCCAAAACAAATCCTTCTTCAAGAATAGGTAAAAGTCATCCTTCTAACCAGATCATAGGCGATGCTACAGTTGGAGTGCAAACAAGAGGAAGAGTAAGATCAAACAAGGTAGATGTGGTAAGAACAATATGCATGTCTTCTATGTGTAATGTTGTAAATGCTGAATGTTATTTATCTGAAATTGAACATAAGAGTGCTAAAGAAGCCTTAACTGATGAAAATTGGATTAATGCTATGCATGAAGAACTTGGTCAGTTTGATAGAAATGAAGTGTGGACACTTGTTCCAGGACCTAGTCCTACTATTGTCATTGGAACAAAGTGGATATTCAAGAATAAAACTGATGAATCTGGTAATATTGTTTGAAACAAGGCTAGGTTAGTAGCACAAGGTTACACCCAAGTTGAAGGAGTTGATTTTGATGAGACTTTTGCACCTGTTGCTAGGATAGAATCTATTAGATTACTGCTAGTTATTGCATGTTTTATTGATATTAAACTTCATCAAATGGATGTAAAGGCTGCATTTCTAAATGGCATATTGAATGAAGAAGCATATGTTGAACAACCTATAGGATTTGAAGATCCACAATATCCTGATCATGTATATAAACTTAAGAAAGCATTGTATGGTCTTAAACAAACTCCTAGAGCATGGTATGGTAGACTTACTGACTTTCTTCTGGAATATGGATTTATTAGAGGAGAAGCTGATAGAACTTTGTTCATTAAGCACACTGAAGGAGATTTACTTATTGCTCAAATATATGTTGATGACATTGTGTTTGGTTCTACTTGTGATAAAATGTTGAGTAATTTGTTGAGGCAATGACTGCAACATTTGAAATGAGTATGGTTGGAGATTTGAATTATTTTTTAGGCCTCCAAATCAAACAGTGCAGTGATGGTATTTTCTTCTCCCAGAGTAAGTATGCTAAGAACTTGGTTAAAAGATTTGGTTTTGAGAATTCAAAACCAATGAAAACTCCTATGAGATCTTCTTTGAATCTTTGCAAAGATAGTGCTGGAACAAATGTTGATCCAACACTTTATAGATCCATGATAGGCAGTTTACTATATTTAACCTCTAGTAGACCAGATATTATGTATAGTGTGTGTGTGTTTGTGCTAGGTACCAAGCTAATCCAAAGGAATCTCACCTGAATGCTTTGAAGAGAATTATCAAGTATGTTTCAGGTACAAGTGACCTTGGAATCTGGTACACTAAGGACACCAACAACATTTTGATTGGTTATAGTGATGTTGATTGGGCTGGAGACATAAATGATAGAAAGAGTACGAGTGGAGGATGTTTCTACATGGGAAACAATCTTGTATCATGGCACAGCAAGAAACAGAATTGTGTTTCACAATCCACTACAGAATCTGAGTATATTGCTGTTGGAAGCTGCTGCACACAACCTTTGTGGCTGAGCAAGATGTTCCATGACTATGGTATTGAGAATGGTATACTTACTAGCTTTTGTGATAATACTAGTGCCATTAACATTTCTAAAAATCCTGTACAACACTCACTCACAAAGCACATTAGCATAAGACACCATTTTATGAGAGATTTAGTAGAGAAAATGTTGGTCCTTGGTGGAGTATGACACAAGTGTATGGGGGGGGGGGGGGAATGCACTTGTGTATGCAAATTCTTTTCTTTTTAACAAAACTGATCTTATCAGGCAGGTTGTCTCACAACTGGCCTGAGTGAGAACTTTGATAGATACTTGTCCTACTGATTACTATTGAGTTATCAGTTGGCTAAATATCTAAAAGAGTTGCTAAGTGCGGAATATGGTTGGCCTTTGACTTAAAGAAATACTCCAAGTTAATTTCTGAAAAGACACAGTTATCAGGGACTTTGTCCAAAACAGATTTTCTCACTTACTGAGCTTTGCTTCTTTAAAATATGTTTGAATGTAAGTGCAATAAAGAATGCAATAAGTAAATGACACACAAGTTTATAGTGGTTCAGAGACTCAAGCTCCTACATCCACTTTCCCTGATTGAACAGGATAATTCCTTCACAATGGAATTAGCTTGTTTTATAGTGCCAAGGTGCACTGATCAACAACACTCTCTTAGTGCTTTGATCCCTAGGATAATCTGAGTCCTAGTGCTCAATCTCTCTGAGTTAAGACTGTGTTTCACTCTAACAGTCCTTAACTCCTCACTTCTACAACAAACACTCTCTTCACTAAATGAGATAAGGTTTGAGGTTTGGTTCCAACTAGTAGAGATATCCTTTACAATAAGAACAGTGTAAAGGCTTAGGATATCTCAATGCTAAGCTTCGGATGATTACAAAGATTGGCTTAGCTAAATGAAGTGATTCAGGAAACTTGGGATTCTGAAGAACAGCTTGGTTTCCTTTGAAAGCTTGATAGTAATTTGATAGCTTCTGGTTGGATTCTGAATCCCTTTGATCACTTCTGTATTTATAGACAAGTTTGAACAACTAACCGTTGGAGAGATAGCAATTCAAATATGTCTATTTGCAGCATCATTGAAACGGCTATGAAGCTTGGCATCCTTTTATCCACTGTGTAAAAGAGCTCTTCAATGGTTGCTTGAATGAATGTGTTGAGGTCTGAAAAATGCGGCTGAGAAGACTTGTGTCAGATTCCAAATATGCACATTTCCCAAGGTTGATTTGTGGCAAACTCTACACTCAACCAACGGTCAGATGGGACAAGCTCCCTGAACATTCCTGCTGCAATTTAGAATGTTCCAACATTTCATTCAATGCTTCACTCTTTAATGCTCTAAGTCTTCAATGCTTGTTTCAGGCATGATTGGCAATAAATTCTTCATTGAGTGTGTCTTCTGTAAGCTTTGGCATTCAATGCTTTTGATCATTTGTACTTCAACTGTCTTGATCATTTGCATTTATGAGCATTGCTTTACTGCCCTTGATCTCTTCAGCTAAGTTGTCCACTTGGTTAGTTTGTCTTGAGAGTTCAGCAACTTTGGCCTATAGACTTATCAAGCTGCCTAACATTCCAGCTTTGGACAACTATCCTGATTACTAAAATCTCACAACATTCCTGAGATTTTTCACTTAAGCAATCTACATACTAAAGAGTACTGAGACAACTTGCCTGAACTAGACTTGAGCATATCTCAACTAATCTGAACATCATCAATCAGGGGTTTTGGTATCTAGATCAAAATCATATTATTCCCAACAATTTCCCCCTTTTTGATGATGCCAAAACCTATTACAAAGGGAACTTGACTTATACTATACTTTATCTTCAGGATGGGTGAACTGGTCAACTTTCCTGAAAGAAACTGTTAGCACAATAACTCAAGTATATATGTAGTGTCAGGTTAGTTGAGATAATGAGTTGTTATCTCTTGATAGAAAATCAGTGGTCCTTTTATATATCATCAAGCATTACAGATCAGAAAATCAAAAAGGACAGCAAGACTGATACAATAATAACAGAATAACAACATCATAAGTAATCATAAAAATCAGATAGGGAAGAGATGAACTTATCCATTCAGAGAGTTCCATCATCCTGAGGAGCAATGCCATATTGAGCCCAGACCCTTTTCTTCAGCTCCCAAACATCCTTGTTGGAGCCTCTAGGGCCAATCTTCATCTTCTCCATCTTCATGATGTTGATGAACTCCTCCAGAATCTTTCCCTCATCAATTAAGTTCCCATTGAACTTAGGAGGCATGTACAGAATTGGACCAGGGGCCTTGAATTCAACTCTTGCCATCTCAGCTGCTGCAAACAGCTTTTGGTAGAGGTCCCTATGGTTCTCAAACATGAACTGGACAAAGACTTCATCTACACTCTCTTCAAGCCACTTTCCAATGACATAGAAGTCATATAAAAAACTTCTCTTGGCCTCCTCCCATGCATCATTCAGTGAGATTGGAACCCACTTATCATGGTGAGGGTACTGAGTGTCCCATCTTTGCAGCATTTGAGGTTTGAGCCTTCTGTATGAAGCCCTCCTTCTTGGAGCTTTGAAGTTTGCCCTTCTTTCATCTCTTGCCTTGTTGGCCTTAACCAGCTGATCCATTCTCTCTTTAGCCCTTTGAAGAGCTAGTTTCTCTTGTGTCTCTGGATCTTTGCCAAATCCTTCTTCAAACAATTTAGAAGGATCATCAGCAAGCTTGGGCACACCAACTTCAGGCTCTCTGTCCTGTACCTCCTCTTCAACATTTTCTTCAATGGCAGGCAGTTTGACTGCTTTCTTCAATCTCTTTGATTTCCTTACTGGAGTAGATTCTTCAGTCTGAAATTCTGAAGGCAAAGTCAAGTTGGTTGGGAATTCATTGAAGGCTTCCAATTCCTTCCTCTTTCTTTCAGATGACCTTGTCACCTTCCCCCTTACTTCAGCAACCTTCTCTTTGGGGTCAAGCCCTGCTGACTCACCACCAGGTCTTTGTTGCTTCCTTGCCTGACTCTCCATTGCAGACATCATGGACTCTTTAACAGCCATTTGAATCTGCTCTTCCTCAGTTAAGCTTTCAATATCCATTGGGCCTTTTCCTTTCCCAATGTCTTCTACTGCCTCCTCCTCAATCTCAGGGACTTTCTCCTTTCCCTTAGGTTCACCAATCACCAAGGTTCCCTTTGCCCTTGCTCTCTCTCTTTCCCCCTTTTTGGCATTATCAAAACACTGGGGCTTCAATTCACTCATAGAAACCGAGAGATGTGAGTGGGCCTGAGTGAGGGAATTCAACTCCTGCAGTAGATAAACATTCTCATCATGAATGTTTTGCATTTTATCATCTGCCATGCTAAAAAATGTGTGAACTGGCTTCATCTTTTGAGTAACAATTGCATCCAATGTGGCTTTCAGTGATTGATCAAGTTTGGCCTGAAGTTGTTCAGTGAGGTTGGCCACAACTTGATCAGACACTTTGGCCATAAGTTCAACAGTGAACTTCTCAGCAGCCTCCTTCACCATTGCAGCTTTCAATTCTTCAGCCTTCTTCCTCTGGGCTGCTGTCATCTGCCTTAAAGCATCCTTGATTGTTTTTCTCAAGGCTTTCACATTATGCTTGTACAAATCTTTAAGACCTTGCTGCTCTTTCTTCACAGATTTTGTGAATTTTCCCATAGCATCCTTGGCCTTTGTCACTTCAGTTGAAACTGTTTGCAGTCCAGTTTCAACTCCACAGATTCTTGCATCCAATGTGGGCAGGATCACCTCTTCTGAGCCAGTTAGCCTCATCTCCATAGAGGCTAGAGTCTTTCCTTGGCCATCTAGAGTGTCAATGGTTGCTGCATGTGCCTTACCAACTTCCCTGACCAAAGTATCCAACTTCTCTGATTGTTCTTCAATGATAGATGCAGTTTGAGTAGCAATTTGAAAGCCTGCTTCAGTGGTGTTGGCTTGCTCAAAGTACATCTTGTTCAATGTGGATACATTGGCTGATACTGCTTCAAGGTCAATGTCAGCATCAACAGGTATATCTGTAAGGGAGGCATCTGCAAAAATTTGCTCAATAGTGACAGCAATAGAATCTGTAAAACTAAGAGTGTTAGTAAAAACTCCCTCAACACCCTCATTTTTTCTTTCTCCCATAAGGCCTGATACATCAGCACCTTCTCTCTCTTTTTCAACTAAATTCTTTTCTTCTTCATTCAAATCAGATGAACTCACATACATTTGAGAATCAGGCCTCCTTTCACCAAGGGGTTCATCAAGTTCAGATTTGACTTGAAGAATTGCCTGACTCTCATATTGGGCTGCACCCAATATTTCTACCTCATCTCCCTCTATTTGTGGTGCACTCAGGGAACCTGTAATCACACAATCCTCACCATCATCTCCCTCTGAGTTTTCACCACTATCAGCCTTTTCAACTCCTTCCATTCCTTAACCTGACACCTCTATATCCTCAACAGGATCCACAGAGGGCAGTTGTTGGGAGATCACAGTGCTTGGGCATCCCAAGGCCACTGAGTCATCCTGAATGACTAAAGGCTGGTCAATGTCCAACTGTCCTGACATTGATGAGGCTTTAGCCAAACTAGCTTCTCCCATGGAAGTCTCAACATTGTCAAGCTGTGCCTCAGGTTCAGAAGAACCATCCTTGGCCAATGCATCTTGGACTGAGTCACCATCTTTGGTCAACTCCTCTGAATGATCAGAGTCCTTTTCAGAATGATAGGTCAAGTAATGTACCTGAGCAGAGTTGAGGCCAGGAGGGTTGGGATTGGTGTTATCATCATCATCATCATTGTCATCATCAGATGGGCTATCAGGGTGCCTGAGTCCCTGTGCAATTCTTTCTCTCTCAGCAAGCACCTTCTCATGAACAATGGTGCAAAACAAGGCCTCAGTGGTCAACACATTGGATTTCTTCACACTTGCAAAATGCAAGAGCCTGTTTTCTTCAACCTGCCACCAGCTTGCTCCTTTATCATGAATAGCCTGAGCTATTTCCACCATAGTTCTATCCTTGATCTCCACAAGAGCTCTGAGATCATAGAACTGTTGTTGCAGCCTAGGATACTCCTTCAATCCAGGATACAACTCATCCACATTAGCCTTGGCAATTTGCCTCAGCATCCCCTCATAGGTGTACTCTTCACCACTTTCATCTCCAGAAGAGTTGGCTTGGGATTCAGGAGGGTTGGATTGGGATTCAGGTAGGCTTGGCTGGATTTCAGGTAGGTTGGGTTCAGAAGGGTTGGGTTCAGAAGGGTTGGGATTCAGGAGGGTTGGGTTGGGTTCAGGTAGGCTTGGTTGGGATTCAGGTGCTTTTGAGAGCAATGTGCCTGAAGAGGTAATTGGAATGGCTGGAATGGGTGGGAGAACAACTTGATCACCTTCTTGAAGAACAATTTCAAGAAGTTTGGTATATGAGAGAAGTCTTGGATCAAGTGGGGAGAAAGGTCTATCCTCAAGATTGACCAAATCTGCCAGCACATCAATACCTGCTCTATCAGGTGCACCTTCTGGGGAATAAACCTTCTTTGCAATAATTGGGGCATCTTCAGGAGTCTTGCACTCCTCTTCTTCATGCCTTGATGGAGATATTCTTCTGGACTGAATAATAGGAGAGTTGGCTTCAGGACTGTTGGTCTTGGAGTTAGACCTACTGGCTTGCCTAATCTCCTTGAAGAACTCTTTCTTCTTCTTCTCCTCCTCCATCAACTTCTGCTTCTCAGAAGTCTTGATGATTCTTCTCCTCCTTTCTGATCTTGTTGGTTGGTCAAGATCCCTGAATTCTGTTACACTTTCAGGCTGTAAGGGGACAACCTCTCTGAATTCTTCACCCTCTTCAGGGGGGTTGACTCCTTCATCAGCAACTTTCTCAATCTCCTCAGAAGTGGCTCCTCCACTTCTTGACTGGCTTTCTGGTGAAGATTCACTCAGAATCTTCTTCATTCTCTTCATTTTTGGCTGAGCTTTTGGTGGTTGGGCTTTCCTTTTTCTTGGAGAGGCTCTTGTTGTTGGAACAACTGCAACAGCTTTCTTGGAGGCAGCCTCCTGCTTTCTCTTTTCTGTCTTTGAAGACAGCTTTCTGAACATCACCTTTTGTGCAGGAAAAGGCTTTGGCTTTGCTTGTAGATGGGTGTAATGAGCAAATCTTTCCAAGAGCAGGCTGGCTCTTGTGCAGAACTGAAGTCTTCCATCTACTACCACCTTGTGGTGTTTCACCTCCTTAAACTTGAACTTTTCATTCATCATCTTGTCCAAGATAAAGCTTTTCCAGTCAAACTTGACTCTCTTCTCAGCAGAGTCAATCACAGCAGCCATGACTTTCAGTTTTGGCATACTTACTTGTTCAACACTTCCAGAATGGCTCAACAAGCTTTTCACAACACAATCAAGCAGATGCCTATAAACAGGCTTTAATGTGTTCTTGTTCTGAGCACTTACAAGTTTATTTGGTTCTATCATCCATGGATAGTAGAACTCTTGATCTTCCCCTTCCTTGTACATCTCTGGATTCTGGCCTTCTGATGGTAGCCCAAAGCTAGCATCCAAATCCTCTGCAGTGAAGATGATGGTGTGTTGACTTTCTTCTTCTTCATCTTCCTCAGCATATGTGAGTTTAGTGCACACATCACCCTTCTTGCCCTTCCATCTGAGATGGGCAAAGAACTCTGCCATGAATGGATTCAGGCATGAATCAGGCTTGGTGCCAAGAAACTTTTCCAGGCCTGCTTCCCTAAGCCAATGAAGTACAGGATGTACTTCTGTATCTGGGCTATCAAAAGCCACTAGTTTTTCAAACCAAAGAGAGTTTGGATTACTGAGATAGGAGAAATCAATGTCCAAGGAGGAGTCATTGAAATCTACAAGTTCTTCTCTTTTGATTTTGGGTGCCATGGATAATATGAGAATTTGGTAGGTTTTTGGAGAGTAGTTGCAGGTTTGAGAGGTTTTGAAAATCTTAAGAGTTTGAAACAATATGAGTGCGTGAGGATGAAAGTAAAACTGAGGAGTTTATATATGTGGGGAGTTTATTAACCGCTGGTTAATAGAAAGTGGCAGTGGGTAAGAGTAAAAACCAATTGAATAAAGTAGGGTAGTGGACTTTAGGCGGTTTGATGGAAGTTTAATGCAAATCAATGGTCTTGATGATGGCTCAAGAATTCATAAAATCTTAATTAAGATTTTGCATTAAATGCTGATTTGCCTTTTTTGTGGTAAAAATCTTTATAGCACACTCCATCCTAAAATGGCCTACTCTTAGACCAAGAAACCTTTTAAATGTCTAATCAATGCTAAAAATAGCAATGATTATCTAATTAACTCGGACAAACATCCTGAGATGTGCTTTGGTTTCTGTGAAGGTCAAACTGCCTGATGAACTTGCCTGAGTGAGTCCAAAGTTGCTGACTGGGTCCCACTTGGACAAAGCTCCTGACCAACTTTGCTGATCAGCATAGGGACAACTTTGCTGAGTTTCCCTCTTTGGCTGACTACATCAGTGAGGTTGGTCAACTTAGCTGAAGTTCATCTTAATGAACTTCCCCCTTCATATGAGCTTTCTTTCCTCATTTCTCCATCTTGCCTGGATCAAGTAATCCCAATTCAGCTGACAATTCCAAGAATCTTGCTTCAGCTAGAGGCTTGGTCAAGATATCAGCTTTTTGCTTATCAGTGTGAATTTTGACAAGCTTGATATCTTTCTTCTCCACATGATCCCTTATGAAGTGATGCTTGATATCCACATGCTTGCATCTGGTGTGGAGCACTGGATTCTGTGAGATGGCAATTGCACTATTGTTGTCACAGAATATTGGCACTTCATTTGTGATGACTTTGTAGTCTCTAAGTTGCTGCCTGAGCCAAAGTATCTGAGCACAGCAACTTCCAGCTGCTACATATTCTGCTTCAGTTGTTGAAGTTGCAACTGTGTTTTGCTTCTTGGAGAACCATGAGATAAGCTTGCTGCCCAAGAATTGACATGTTCCAGAGGTGGATTTTCTGTCAATTCTACATCCTCCATAGTCTGCATCTGAATATCCAGTGAGCTCAATGTTGTCATCAGCTGGATGCCATAATCCAAGATTCTCAGTTCCCTTGAGATATCTTAGGATTCTCTTGGCAGCATCAAGGTGGCTCTTCTTTGGATTGGCTTGGAATCTTGCACACACTCCAACTGCAAATGTGATGTCAAGCCTGCTTGCAGTGAGATATAACAAGGATCCTATGATTCCCCTGTAGTTAGTGGAGTTTGTTGACTCTCCACTTTCATCAGGATCCATTTTCCAGTTAGTATTCATAGGAATTCTGACTGGCTTGCTTGTAGCACATCCAAATTTCTTGATCATGTCCCTTGTGTACTTGGCCTGATTGATGAATATTCCTTTCTTTGATTGAGTGACTTGAAGTCCTAAGAAGAAATTCATCAATCCCATCATGGACATCTCAAATTTGCTCTGCATGAGTTTAGAGAACTTCTCACACAGCTTCTCATTTGGAGATCCAAATATAATGTCATCCACATAGATTTGGACTAACAAGATATCATCTCCTTCACAGATTCTGAACAGGGTTTTGTCAACAGTGCCTTTGACAAAACCATGATCTAAGAGAAACTGTGATAAGGTGTCATACCAAGCTCTTGGAGCTTGCTTTAAGCCATAGAGAGCTTTCTTCAATTTGTACACCTTGTCTCCTTCTTCAAAGCCTGGGGGTTGTTCCACATATACTTCTTCTTTGAGCACCCCATTGAGAAATGCACTCTTCACATCCATTTGATAAACCTTGAATCTCATGTGAGCTGCATATGCTAAGAAGAGTCTGATTGCCTCAAGTCTGGCCACTGGAGCAAAGGTCTCATCATAATCAATCCCTTCAGATTGACAATATCCCTTGGCCACCAGTCTTGCTTTGTTCCTCACAATGATGTCATTTTCATTTTTCTTATTTTTGAACACCCATTTGGTTCCAATGACATCTTGATGAGTTGGCCTGTCTACCAGCTCCCATACTTCATTTCTGGTAAACTGGTTCAGCTCTTCTTGCATGGCCATGATCCAGTTGGTATCTTGTAGTGCTTCCTCAATGTCTTTTGGTTCCTGTTCTGAAAGGAAACAACAAAACAGAGCACTTTCTCCATGAAACCTTCTAGTTTTGATCCCTTCACTTGGATTACCAAGTATCAGGCTAGATGGGTGGTCCTGCAACCAAGTCCTTCTAGACCTGATCCCTTCAGGAGGATTGTCCTCATCTGAAGTTGGATCACTAGATTCATTAAATTCAGGAAAGTTAATTGAAGGATCAAGTTCAGGATCATATTCAGGGGTATTGTCCTCATTGTCAGATGAGTTGACATTTTCATTGGTTCCCCCTTGAATATTGGATCCATTTACTACCTCAGCATTGCCTGCTTCTTCATTGGTAGTTGTTACCTGGTTTTGAACTGGGATGGGGTCAGTCAGTTCAATTTCACCTTCAGGTTGGTTGGCTTCAGGTTGATTGCCATCAGGTAGGTTGTCCAGTTTTTGATTATCATGTAATTCAGGCTGGGCAACATCTACAAACACTGTTTCCTTGCTTTGAAGCCTTAGTTTGGTTGTTCTTTGTGTTATCTCATCAATATTCAGGTTTCTATCCCTGAACTCATCAATAGATTCTTCAAACACAACATGAGGTGTTTCTTCCACAATAAGAGTTTTGCAATTGTAAACTCTGTAAGCCTTGCTGATTTGTGAATATCCAATAAATATTCCTTCATCAGCTTTGCTGTCAAAAGCTTTCAATTGCTCTTTCCCATTATTGTGAATGAAACACTTACAACCAAATATGTGAAAATAAGCAACAGTGGGCAATCTACCTTTCCATATTTGATATGGAGTTTTACCTTGTCCTTTGGTGATTAAGGACCTGTTTTGAGTGTGACATGCAGTGCTAATGGCTTCAGCCCAGAACCTTTTAGGCAGTTTTGATTCAGCAATCAGTGTTCTTGCTGCCTCTTTCATGGTCCTGTTCCTTCTTTCAGCAACCCCATTTTGTTGAGGTGTTCTTGCTACTGAAGTTTCATGAGTGATGCCATTCTTGCTGCAGTACTCATTGATGTATGAGTTTATGAATTCAGTGCCTTTGTCTGATCTGATCTTGACAATACTTAGGCCCTTTTCATTGCTCAATCTCATCATCAATTCAGGTAGCTTGACTTGGGTCTCTTTTTTGTTCAGCAAGAATACTACCCAAGTGTACCTGGAAAAATCATCAACAACAACTAAAGCATATTTTCTTCCATTTATACTTACTGGGATTATTGGTCCAAATAAATCCATATGCAATAGTTGAAGAACTCTCTCAGTTGAGATGACAGGCTTTCCTTTAAATGAGGCTTTGATCTGCTTTCCTTCCTGACATGGCTGGCATATATGTTCTTTGGTGAACACTTGATTTGGCAGCCCTTTAACTAGAGAGTTTCTTGCAATCTTGTTGATGGTTTTGAAGTTCAGGTGATTTAGTCTCTTGTGCCACAGCCAGCTTTGCTCACTTGTGCTTTTGGCAACAAGACAAACTGCTTCAGGGGTTTTGCTCCAATCTGCAAAATAAACATTTCCCTTTCTCACCCCTGTTAGTAGCACCTTTTGTGTTGATTTGTTTTTGATAGTACATTCATTTGGTGCAAATTCAACATAATATCCTTTATCACAAATTTGACTTATAGACAGCAAGTTATATTTTAGGCCTAGGACATATGAGACATCAGTAATTTTAACACTACCAATGTTTAATGTACCATAGCCTCTTGTGATCCCTTGAGAGCTGTCTCCAAAGGTTACTGAAGGACCCTCCATTTCTATGAAATCTGAGAGAAGCTCTTTATTCCCAGTCATGTGTCTTGAACATCCACTGTCCAAGTACCATGCTGTTTTCTTGTTGATGCTTCTCTTCTTCTTGTGGTCCTTGCAGCCCTGCAAAGTCAAAATTTAGATACCCTTTGAGTGTTGGGTCCTAGAGGGTTAGCTGTACCTTTTGGAACCCAAATCTGCCTGATAACTCTGATGGACTCAAAGTGACTGACTTGGTTTCCATTTACATCTACATACACAGTTTGACCCTTAAATGCCTTGGGTGATCTCTGTGTATAAGTGTTAGCCTTGTAAGTTTCAGGAGAGTTGGTGAATTTCTTTGGGTCATTTCTCCTGAAGTTACTAGACTTAGGTGCAGCTTGGTAAGACTTTTGAGAATAGGGTTTTGGATGGCCTTTTCCATTTGGCAAGTAAGGTCCAGGCTTCCTGAATGTTTTATACCTGTCAGAGGGGATTGGTCTTAATCCATTCAGTTGAGGTTGCCTCATTTGAGTTGGCCTTTTCTGAACAGATTTTGGACAACTTCTCTGATGAGGATTCAGATAGGTTGGCCTTCCATTGGTTCTACCTTTCTGAACCTCATTCCTCTTATAAGCAATGCCTTTAACCCTTTCCACAGGTATGGGTTTAGGTACATTGTTTACTTGAGTTGGTATAAAAATTCCTTTTCCCTTATCCTTAACCAGTGGTTGATTTACTTCCATTTCATTTTGTTGTGCCACTGATCTTACAAAAGTCATCTTAGAATTGCTTGATGAAGCAATACTAAGACCAGGTGAGGGTTCAAATGGATTATAGCCTAATCCACCCTTTTGAGCAAATGGTCTTTAGAATCCTTGAATCTCCTCTATTGCCTTAGCAGATTTGTTCAAGGCAGACATTTTCATTTTTAAGCTCCCCTCACTCAATTTTAGAGTATCAAATTCACTTGAGAGATTGTCAAATTTTGCTTGAAGAATTCTAAGATCAAAATCCTTTTTCCTCAAGGCCAGTTCTTGATCATCAATCAACTTTTGTTGTTCAGAGACTTTGAGAGACATTTCCTCAAGTTCTCTCACAATCTGCTGATACAACTCAGTTGATTTAATGTCAAACTCTGGTTCAGGAAGGTTGGGAGTTTGAGCTTTTGAATTCAGTAGCTCATTTTCTCTAAGTGCAATATTGCATACTTCTCTTAGCCTGGTGAAATCCTCAAATAACTTTACAAAGTTGAGTTTTAAGGGGATTTCACTGGACTCATGTGTGTTATTTGAAGAACTGGAAGAACTAGAAGATGAACATACCTCATCATTTTCAAATGCCATTTGACAGTCATCATCACTGTCACTGTTGGAGAATAGTCCATCATCAGAAGAGTAGACACTCTCTTCACTTGCTGAATCTCCAGCTATCATGGCCTTCCTGTTGTTCATCCTCTTGTCTCTTTTATTCTGCCTTTCCTTTCTTTCTTTGGCACTAAGGTCAGGACAATCATACTGAAAGTGACCCTTTTTCTGGCAGTTGTAACACACATCTTCATCATCACTCTTCTTGCTTGAGGACTCCTTCCTCCTTGATGATGATGGTTCACCTTTGCTGAATTTCTTTTTATCAGCATATCTGTTTTCTTTCTTTTCATCAGAGACTTTGTCCTCTGATTTGTTGTCAGGAGAACTGAATCTCCTTCTGGTTCTATTGTCTTGGTAGAACTTCTTGTATCTACCAAATCTAGAGTTGAGCTTCTCAAATCTCCTAGCCATGAGTGCCAGCTCCTCCTTTATTTCAGATTTTGAAACAGATTGAGAGGCTCTTTGGGAATTCTTCTTTTCTGTTACAACAGCTTTGAAGGCAACACCTTTGTTTGAGGAGGATGGCTCTTTATGCACCTTCTTTCTGTTGAGATCAAACTCATATGCTTTGAGTTCAGAGAATACTTGCTGCATTGGCATGTTGTCAACATTGCTGGTATTTTGCATCATGACAGAATATATGTCCCACTTGGATGTGAGATTTCTCAGAATTTTCAAAGCAACCTCTCTTTTTGCATAGAACTTGCCAAGAGAGTTTATCTCATTCATGATGTCAGTAAATCTGCCATCAAGGTGATCAATAGTTTCATTGGCTTCCATAGAGAATTGTTCATATTTTTGGATAGCCACTTGAAGCTCATTCTCCTTGATCTTTTGGGTACCTTCACACATAAGTGCTAAGGTGTCCCAAATCTCTTTAGCTGATGTGCAGTGGTACACTCTTCCCATTACTGCATCTGGAATGGTCTGGTACAGTGTGTTCATGGCAATGTAGTTCAGGTTGTGCCTTTTTCTTTCCTCAGCTGTAAAGTCATCTTCATCCTTTGGCAGCAACTCCCTTGGATCTGCTTTCTGAGCATCAGTGAGCTTGGGATTTGCTTTAGTGAATGTAAATGGCCCTCTAGTGATGACTTTAAGCATCTCATCATGCTGGCAAGCAAGATGTGCTCTCATCCTGATCTTCCAGAAATCATAGTTCTCAATTGAGAACATTGGCAGTTTGTGATGAGAAATATGATTGACTTGGTTTGGACCCATGTTGTTGATGGTGTTGACAGCATCTCCTGGAACTGCATTGTTAGCCATTTCAACAGAAATAGTATAAGATGAACACAGATAGGTTTTTCAGAAGTTTGGATCAGTTCAGTGACCACAGAAAATGTGATTTTAAAAATCAGTTGGATTTTCAGAAGCAGTGGTCTATGAACCCCTGCTCTGATACCACTTGTTGGTCCTTGGTGGAGTATGACACAAGTGTATGGGGGGGGGGGGAATGCACTTGTGTATGCAAATTCTTTTCTTTTTAACAAAACTGATCTTATCAGGCAGGTT
Organism: Galeopsis tetrahit; assembly: GCA_963675135.1. Lineage (NCBI taxonomy): Eukaryota > Viridiplantae > Streptophyta > Magnoliopsida > Lamiales > Lamiaceae > Galeopsis > Galeopsis tetrahit. The sequence goes on from OY776133.1 coordinate 59,214,094, forward strand.
GTCTCACAACTGGCCTGAGTGAGAACTTTGATAGATACTTGTCCTATTGATTACTATTGAGTTATCAGTTGGCTAAATATCTAAAAGAGTTGCTAAGTGCGGAATGTGGTTGGCCTTTGACTTAAAGAAATACTCCAAGTTAATTTCTGAAAAGACACAGTTATCAGGGACTTTGTCCAAAACAGATTTTCTCACTTACTGAGCTTTGCTTCTTTAAAATATGTTTGAATGTAAGTGCAATAAAGAATGCAATAAGTAAATGGCACACAAGTTTATAGTGGTTCAGAGACTCAAGCTCCTACATCCACTTTCCCTGATTGAACAGGATAATTCCTTCACAATGGAATTAGCTTGTTTTATAGTGCCAAGGTGCACTGATCAACAACACTCTCTTAGTGCTTTGATCCCTAGGATAATCTGAGTCCTAGTGCTCAATCTCTCTGAGTTAAGACTGTGTTTCACTCTAACAGTCCTTAACTCCTCACTTCTACAACAAACACTCTCTTCACTAAATGAGATAAGGTTTGAGGTTTGGTTCCAACTAGTAGAGATATCCTTTACAATAAGAACAGTGTAAAGGCTTAGGATATATCAATGCTAAGCTTTGGATGATTACAAAGATTGGCTTAGCTAAATGAAGTGATTCAGGAAACTTGGGATTCTGAAGAACAGCTTGGTTTCCTTTGAAAGCTTGATAGTAATTTGATAGCTTCTGGTTGGATTCTGAATCCCTTTGATCACTTCTGTATTTATAGACAAGTTTGAACAACTAACCGTTGGAGAGATAGCAATTCAAATATGTCTATTTGCAGCATCATTGAAACGGCTATGAAGCTTGGCATCCTTTTATCCACTGTGTAAAAGAGCTCTTCAATGGTTGCTTGAATGAATGTGTTGAGGTCTGAAAAATGCGGCTGAGAAGACTTGTGTGTCAGATTCCAAATATGCACATTTCCCAAGGTTGATTTGTGGCAAACTCTACACTCAACCAACGGTCAGATGGGACAAGCTCCCTGAACATTCCTGCTGCAATTTAGAATGTTCCAACATTCATTCAATGCTTCACTCTTTAATGCTCTAAGTCTTCAATGCTTGTTTCAGGCATGATTGGCAATAAATTCTTCATTGAGTGTGTCTTCTGTAAGCTTTGGCATTCAATGCTTTTGATCATTTGTACTTCAACTGTCTTGATCATTTGCATTTATGAGCATTGCTTTACTGCCCTTGATCTCTTCAGCTAAGTTGTCCACTTGGTTAGTTTGTCTTGAGAGTTCAGCAACTTTGGCCTATAGACTTATCAAGCTGCCTAACATTCCAGCTTTGGACAACTATCCTGATTACTAAAATCTCACAACATTCCTGAGATTTTTCACTTAAGCAATCTACATACTAAAGAGTACTGAGACAGCTTGCCTGAACTAGACTTGAGCATATCTCAACTAATCTGAACATCATCAATCAGGGGTTTTGGTATCTAGATCAAAATCATATTATTCCCAACAGAAGAATATTGTTAAGTTGGAATATGTATCTACTGAAAAACAGAATGCTGATATTTTTACAAAAGCCTTAGACCATGAGAGATTCTCCACTTTGAGGAAATCTCTTAGCATGAGCACTATCTGAAAAGAATTCGGATGGATGTTGTCACAAATGCGTTAGCATTTGGGACAACATCATGGGTTGTATAAATTTTATAAGTTGAATTTATTTCTTACTTAGTTAAATAATTCCTTTGTAAAATATCTACGAATCTAAGAACCTTGAAGTGCAAAAATAAACGTCTTACACCTCTCAAATGCATAAATATGAGAATGTTATTAGCATACTAAAAGATGTACCAAATCACTGAGTAACTATGGAGCACGGAGTTCACTACTACGATGCCTTCTTTTCAGAAGGTGATATTTGATAAAAACATCAACATATTTGTAATCCATTAAGTAAGTATGGGGCATGGAGTTCGCTACTACGATGTACTCTACAGGAATAATGGATCAATACAAATTAGATGCTATAACACAAAAAGAAAAAAAGATGCTATAACACAAAAAGAAAAAATATGGTGCAACACAAATGAAGCAAATTCATGTAAACACCGTGTTGAGGTGTTTGTAACAGTTTTGAGCACAACATTGCCTGATTCGAATTTATTTTTATCTGCTGTAATTATTTAATTATTTATTGAGATTCATTTTATTTATTTAATTAATTACTGACCCACATCTATTTTTTTTCAAATTATGCGATTTTAATTAGGTAAATTCTGGAAGCTTCTTAATTATTTAATTAATTTAATTAAATGGTTTTTCCCCACTAATTACCCATGATCTAGATTGTGGCTAATTATGTGGAGCATTATCGAAATTTCTGGATTAATTCTTCTGTTTTATTTTTAACCTCCAACTACATTATTCTCTCTATAAATATCGAACATAAGATGTCATTCATTTGCTAATTGTGATTTCTGAATTTGTTGAGTACTAAGATTGCAGAATTGGTTTTTTGGTTGTGTATATCTCAAATAAGTGTGTGCAAATACTCATCCTATACCTTGAAGTTCCAACCGCCTAACTTAAATGGCTGGAAGAAACTCGAAATCCTCACAATCTCACTCTGATTCGAAAAACTCATCCCACTCTCGCACAAATCCTCTCGAAATTCATGCTTCCATGGCTTCACAAAACTCTACCTCGTCAAATGCTGACTCGAATGTTTCTGCAACACCATCAACAACCGCTCCCACTCCTCAAACCGCTCCTCAAACAAACTTTCCTCAAGATGCAACTGTCGAACAGGTCACTAGGGCTATCGAAGAGGTGTCTGATACTCTTCGAACTACTGGTCATCTGCCCGTGATGACTTTTGGAGATATAACTGTGGATATCTCAAGCTATTTGGCTGATCAAACCGCCCAAAAGGCTTCTGCTTCAAAAAACCCCAAATCACCTACTGTTCACGACCCGCAAATTGGAAATGTTGAAGCTTCTGTTGAAGAAGAAGCTACTGCTACGTCTGACCCTGAAGATGTTGAAATGGAGGAAGCAAACATCTCTGATGGTACAAACTCTTCACTCTCTGTTTCAGATGAATCTGCCCCCATTCCTCTCAAGAAGAATGCACAGAAAGGCAAAAGACAGAGAAGCCCTGTACGAAGAAGAAGATCAAACCGCGTATTCACTCGTGTGGATTATTCTGAATCCATGAGGAAGAAGAAGAAAGCTGGAGCTGATGCTGGTGAACCCATCCAAGTGTTCACAGATTCTGAGGAAGAAGCTCCTGTTGTTGCTGAGAAACCCAAGAAAGCAAAGATTGTTGTTGCTGAGAAGTCCAAAAAGAAAGTTGTTGCTGAAGAGAAAGGAAAAGGAAAGATTGTTGCTGAACCAAAAGGCAAAGAGAAGATGATCATTGAAGATGAACCTGCAAAATCAGATTCCAATTCTGATTCTGAGAGATGCTTGAGAGACATACTGCAGTCTCTAAAGAAAAATGCTGAGCATTATGCTGCTGCAAAGGAAGCTGCACCAGAACCTGAAGATGGTGGCAGTAGTGATAGCTCTTCCAGTGCAGAAAGCAGCCCTGATCAGAGCTCTGCTAAAAGCTCTACACCAAGCTCGGATGACCTTGCTTCTGAAGAGGAAGGTATTTTTGATTCTCTTGAAACTCTAGAGAATAGATTGGCCATTTATTCTAAGAGAAAACTGCTGATAGAGAAAAGGATTAATATACCTGATTTTGAAAGTAAAGGCATGATTAGTTTCTTAGAGGAAATGAATTTGATGCATGCTGTGAATTTTGGTGAATCTTTCTTGACAAATTGGGCCTATGAATTTTATGCCTGTATGAAAAAGAGCACTGGTAGGAGATCGTCTAGGTGGTATGGGACTGTTAATTTTAGGGGGAGGGATGTACCTTTTACTCCTGAGTTGATAAATGAGTTTCTGCAAATTCCCAATGTTGAGGTAGATGAAGAACCTAACATGGATGTGGTAATTTCTGCAATACTGCTGGTAGGGTAGTTAAATGGACTAGACAGATGCTAGCCAAAGACCTCACTTCCCTACACTCTGTGTTATACAAACTCATTATCTACAACTGGATTCCCACCACAAACACTACCAAGATCAAAAAGGATCAAGCTGTTCTTATGTATAGGATATTTGTGCTTAAGAGATTCAATTTAGGCCTTACAATTTTCCAACATATGATGAGATTCACTGGAAAAGTTTCTGAAAAAGGCAATCTACCCTATCTTGTTCTGATTTCCAATTACTTGAGGTATCATGGATTTGTTGCCAAGAACACTGATGTATTGAGGGGGAGAGTTCTATTACTGGCCATAGCTCCTGCCTTACTCACTGGGGATAGAGTAATTGATCTGCCTTTGATTGCTCCTGGTACTGAACATCAGCACATACCCTCTACTTCTGCTCAACTAGGTCCTTCCAGACCCTCAACTACTGATCATCCTGAATCATCCAGATCAAGACAGAGAAATGCAACCCCAAATGTTGAGAACATCCGTATCAACATTTCTGGTAATGTGTATCTTTCACAGGAATTCATCAAACTCCAACTCCAACACTTGCAGGAAACAATTGATGAGCTCCAGTTCCTGAAGGACAGGTGGACCAATCTACTTTCACCTACAACAGGGGGAGTACCACCACCATCAAACTCCAATGTGGTGATTGAAGAAATGAATGATGATGGAATTCCAGCTGCTGGTGATGGACCTGATGTTGTTGATGCTGCAGTAACTGATGTAGTTGCACACCTTGCAACTACCTACTTTGTTGATGAAGGAGATGATGATGATGATGATGCTGAGATGGAGATCTTGTATGGTGATCTCCACTGATGAACAGGGACAAGCTGCTAGACAGGGGGAGATCTGAATTTCATAATGGCTACTGTGCAGGAAGTTGATGCTGCAGCTGTTACCACATCAAAATATGTCATTTATTCAGTTCAATCTCTGTAATTAATGTTTAAGTTTGAATTCTGAAATTCTGATACTCTTGTTATTTATTTTCTAGATGATAGGATGTCTATTGTTCTACAACTTGCTTAATTATGGTTACATTTGGTGATATCTGTTTACTGCCCTTGCTTAATTTGTTTACAGATTATCATGTATTCTACTGCAGGTTGTATAGTCCTAGTTTCTGTCCATTGGTTGTTTATTGTTTTGCTCTGATGTTTGTCATTTTTTTGTTTTTGTTAGTGTGTTACTTAGATTCTAAGTTAATTCTTCCAGTTCAACTTATGATCTTAGTAAAGTTACTTATGTTGTGAATAAGTGTACTGTTTATACTTATTCTATTTTGGATAAAATTTATCTTGATCTTATGGCACGGATCATTGTAAAATTATCCTTGATTTTCATTCGATTTGATCCAATGGTTACAATAGGTATTGTCTTGACTAGTGCTTAGCAATGATGTCGACCTCAACTAAGTACATAATACTGAGTATGTATAGAAATATATGTGCATCAGGTGTGTTGTAGTCGAAAGGTCAAATTGGGGGAGATTGTAGATGTTGTTAATCCTTAAATGCCTTAACATTATCAAAAACATCTTAATTTGACCTTCCGAGATTTTTTCTAAGTCTTTTCTGAAATGCTACATTAAATGTTGATCTAAATGTTGTCGCATTTCTGGCAGGATCTAGAAGCTTCTACAAAGATCTGGAACCTGGAAGATTCCAGAACATTGAAGAACATGCTAGAACAGCCTGGAACCATTTAGAACGACCTGGAGCATTCAAGAAGGATCTAGAAAGATCATGGAAGTTGAGCTCCTAAAAAATAGGATCTCAATGTGGAAGCCTCTAGAATCAGCACCCCACTTCTATAAATACTGATTGAAGGCTTCTCAATTCAGTGTATTCTATTCGATCAATTTCCTAGACCGAGCGTTGATCCCTGTTAGGAATTGTGGCCAGTAGTTTTACCTTTTAGATCATACGAAGTATCCCACCCGTATGGCTGTGTGTCTTCTTATCTATTGAGAGTGTAATCATAGATAGACTAGGCATTTCGACAGTGTATACTTTATACACTTAGTTCGTTTTTAGAACAAGGCACCTGCCTCGTTTGTAGTTTCAGTTGTGAAGGTTATTGCTGTAACATTTCACACAACATTTGTACTTGAAGATAGTATTGAATTTCGCCGTAAGGCTCGCATAGATTTTTATTTATAAAATCTATGTGAAAAATTATTTCCATTGTGTCACGTTTGTTTTTAGTGTTTCAAGTCTTCCGCTGTGTATCTTAATTTCTGATATTCTGTTAGAGTCAGTGTTGTACAATTTGTCACAACATTTAGTACAACATTATTCTACTTAAACTTAAACACTTCATACCAGCACACTTTCAATGGTCCCTATGCCCGGGGGCATATATCAGACGAGTGATTTATAAGTGTATGAAATCGGCTAACTCTTTCAAATGACTTGGCCAGCTGATTCACTAGGGGCCTACGACTAGTTAGTCTGTTGATTAGCCGTCTGTTAGAGTAGCGTGCGGAATTTGTAATGTGCCAATTTAAAGATTATACTCGTATACTACTTATAACACAAATTTACATTTTCATGCATAAACACATTTAGTGTATCAGTTGACTTGATGTAAGCTGAGCATGAACTTTCAGATATCAAAACCTTATGCAATATCATCTAACTTGGTGTGAGCTGATAGAATACATTTTCCACTTAAAACATATGTTAATGGAAATATGCATGCATGATGACAGTTAATTTAAAGCAATAAAGAACACCATCATTTATTGTGGTTCGGACCTCCTTGTCCTACATCCACTCTCACAACCCAGTTGTGATATAAATCCTTTAACACTATAAAGGGTCTTGCTACTTTATTATCCCAAGAGAAGACTTTTGATCTTATGACAACCTAATTGTTGTACTCTATCCCACTAGACATTGTGAGGAACTAGATCTCTTACAGTGATTTCACTCAACCTAACTTCTAAGGGTTTAGGATAGAAGGTAAGTTTCGTGTATATGAACTAGATGAGAATTTCCCCTACAATCCCAAGGGGAAATTCTCTCTAAGCTTAGGATGTATATAATGACAATACATGTTTAGGTGAATATAAGTTCACTCACTAGCTAAGGAGATACATGTTGAATGCTTCATTTGAAGTTCTTCTTGAGCTCTTCTGATTTGATGAACACTTAAGCTTTTGCTCGACCTTGGCATTCCCTCACTCGTACGTGATGTATGAACTTGAACTCATATATAGAGTGTAAGATTTGAAGGTTACCGTTGGAACACAATCAAATCTTCCACTATTTTGGGAATCACAATCTCCTTAATTGAAGCTATTATTACCGTTGGCTAGTAATAATCAATGCACCATTGACTTTCCCTTCTTGAGCCCTGTGTCGTGTCAAAATATTGGTGTCTGTTGTCGTTTTCCTATTGGTCCGCGTCAACTCTGATTAGACTCGTCAATGCTTGATACAAATGACATTTTGACTCAACTGACTGACTCAACTGATCTTGGGTTCTGCTCTTCTGATCTTGACACTTATACTTCTGATTGCTTCCCCAATTGTTTATGAACCTTGGTTGTCTAGTAATGCAGACTTGGTTCTCAGTTGTGTTTAGTCCTCTATTGATAGTGATACTCAGGTTATAGGACCTCAATTGATCATAAGTCGAGTTTCCCCTCGACTGATTCTCCTATTATGATCTTGTTCTTCTCTTCTTGAGCATTGTCATGTCTTTCTACTACATTAGATGGGTTCCCCCTCGACTGATTCTTGACTAAGACATATCTATTACAAGATGAATAATGAAGTTTTCTATACACTACCACTTATCCTATTACAAGTAGATTTGGTTTATAAATACAAGCCATAAGGATATCAACTGGCCTGAATATCCCAACATGTTATATGCTCGATTTCTTGAGGTTTACACTCAAGGCTCTTCTGCCCTATTCTCTCATTTAGGGATTTTGATTCCTTTTGGGCGGTTTAATTGGCGATTTTTTGGTTCGCAACTCTTAGTCCTTTTTTGTTAAGGATTTTCAGGGATATATATTGATATTCTTCGCTCATTTGTTTCTGTCAAATTCGTTTATAACGAATTTCAATTTTTCCTATTTGTATCATGTTTTGAATCCTCTATCACCCCTAGCGCTACATCATAATAATAATTTTATAGTTGTAATCGTTCTTGATCCTTTAATTGGATCAAATTTCATTTCCTAGAGTCATGTTGTTAACGTGGGCTTAGTGTCAAGAATAAATTACGGTTGATTGATGGCACTTTGCTCAAACCAGTTGAAGAAGACGATCCAATCATATATGTAGCTTGGGTTCGTGCCAACGACTTGGTTCTCATTTGGATCCTCAATATCATTTCTCCTGGAATCAAGCATACTCTGAAATATTTTTCTTCGGCTAAATAGGTATGGGATGAGTTGCATATTCGATATACTCATTCGGATGGAACTAAGGTATATCATCTGAAGAAAAGTTTGAGTGTGATTGCACAGGGTAGTCAAACTTTAGTTTTTCATTATAACTAGTTTAAAGGGTTATGAGATGAATATTTGAGTTTTAGGCCAGTTTTGACTTGTTCTTTTGCTGCTATGAATGTGTGTGAGTGTGAACTTTCTAATGAAGTTTTTTATAGGATTGGATGACTCTTATTCTGCTACTAGGAGTCTATTTCTTTTAAATGCCCCATTTCCTCCCTTAGCAAAAGCTTTTTCCTTATTATTGCAAGAGTAGTCTCAAAGGAATCTGAATTTACTAAATTCATTTCATCCAGAGTCTGTGGATATGCTTGCTAAGCATTCCAACCCAAAATTTCTTAAAGACAAGAAAAAGCCTTTAGTGTGTAGTCATTGCAATGGTTCTGGACATACAATTGATAGGTTTTTCCAGTATATTGGGTGTTTTGTGAGTTTTTCGTCCTCACATTATGTTTTGCAGGACATCAACACCAAGAAGGTGATTGGTACTGCTGAACAACAATGAGGGTTTTATCTCTTGAAAACTGCCCATCACTCCATACATTCTACTTCTCTTTTAAACAATTTTGATTTGTTGCATTATAGGTTAGGCCATGTTTCTGATAAATATTTATTTAGTATTAGGCAATTGAATGTATAGAAAGGTGATATGAACAATGTTTATGGTATTCTTCCTTTGGATAAACAAAAGAAGTAGCCTTTTCCGCTCAGTAAATCTATATTGTATGAACTAGCTAGTATATTTTTCAAATGGCCACCCCAAAAATATTAATTCTAACTAAATGCATGAATATTTCGTGATGATCTTAATTTTCTCTTAATTTCTACAAATCTTTTTTTTTTCTAACTAATGAGAAGACAAACCTTTTTGGCGCTACCTATATTAATTCATCTCTCACGTTTGTCCATGGGTGCTAGTAATAGAATTAATGTATGATAACGCCTTTTGATCTTCTAAGTAAAATTACATATTTATATAATTATATATAATGCTATTGAGAATACTAAATTAATGATCTACGTACTTTTTACCAGGGATGTCTAATTATGAGTTAGGATTCTTAATTTTCCCATAATAATTAATGTGGAAGCTCTATATAAGAGTGAGTTGTGTGCACGGCTTGAACACACATACTAGCTAACATACATCGATATTATTCTTGATATATTTATTTGATCTTGTCAAAAATGGAGAATTAAGGTGGGTGTGATCATGGTAATGCTGCTGATGATGATGGGCCTGGGCGGAGGGGCAAACTTCGATTTCAAGGAGTCGGAGTTGAAAAGTGATGTCAAGTTGTGGAACTTGTACGAGAGGTGATAGAGCACCCATAACATTTCAAGTAGGGGTGGCCCTGAGGCAGGGGGTAGGGGCGACCGCCCTGGGCCCTGAGATTTCGGGGGCCTTATATATATATATATATATATATATATATATATATATATATATATATATATGTGAGTTTTACGAAAGATGTGTGACAAAATATTTTTTTTTCTTGTAGTGAATAAAATACAAATGTCATGGACACATTTTATGGACGATCCGTACGTGCACATTTTTTACATCATATGTATATGCGTGTTTCATGCATGGTTCATATGTACACATTTCATACTTATTTTCAAGGAGCCGGGAGGAGGAACATAAGAGCTTCAACGTTTTTAAGGAGAGTGTTCGTCTTGTGAACACTTTCAATTACAAGTTGTCGAAGAAATCTTACAAGTTGACATTGACATGTTTGCAGACATGACGAGCTATGAGTTTAAGACTCGTTGTGTCCAGATTGGAATTCAGCTGCCTAATCAAGTAATTAGTAAAGTAATTAGTTTTACGTATAAGGACGTTCGACGTTTTCCCCGCTCCGTGAATTGGAGGAAGAAAGGGACTGTAACCAGTTTTAAAATAAATGTCAAGTGTGGTAAGATCATATACTATAATAATTAATTCATGTTAAGTAAATTGAATTGAATTAATTTGTTGTTGCAGGAAGCTGGTGGGCAATTGCTGCTGTTGGGGCGTCGAGGGGCCGGGTAAATAAAATTAAAACCAATAAGTTGGTTTCTGTATCCGTACATGAGCTTGTGGACTGTGACAAGGGCAACTCTGGGTGTGGTGGGGGTGGGGGAAATCCGAACTCAACGTTTAAATTCATCATAAAGAATGGTATTATTACAGACACAAATTATCCTTACACAGATCGACAAGGGGGAATGGCAATTTCAAAAAGGTAATTACAAAATAATATATTGTTTAATTAAGGAAGAATTTCATAGTGGGGCCTAAATTTAAGGAAATGTCATAATAGATCTAGATTTTTTTTTTTGAAGTCTCGGGTATCCGATCCAAGGGCCGATTAATCCCGGGGGACCAATCCCACCGCCCACTTGCGGGGTCCCGTTTAAAGCCAGAGTTTTGCGCTCTGTATGGACATGGCCCCATAGAAATTGTTTGCACCTTAGGGGTTTCGAACCTGAGACCTAGAGAGGAGCATACTCCTAAGTCCCAAGCCTACACCACTAGGCCAACTCCTTGGGGTTTCATAATAGATCTAGATTAACAACCGTCTCAACTCAAGACCTATTATGAGACAATTCCTTAAATTTAGGCCCCACTATGAAATTCTTCCTTAATTAAACAATATACTACTCTGTAATTAGTAATTACCTTTTTGAAATTTCACATTTCCCCCTTTCGATCTGTGTAAGGATAATTTGTGTCTGTAGTAATACCATTCTTTATGATGAATTTAAATTCTGAATTCGGATTCCCTCCCCCCCCCCCACCCCACCCACCACATCCAGAGTTGCCTTTGTCACAATCCACAAGCTCGTGTACGGATATACATAAACCAACTTATTGGTTTTAATTATATTTACCCGACCCCTTGACAGCCCCAACAACAGCAATTGCCCACCAGCTTCTTGCAACAACAAATTAATTCAATTTGATTTACTTAACATGAATTAATTACTATAATATATGATCTTACCACACTTGAGACATTTGTTTTAACATCGGTTACAGTCCCTTTCTTCCTCCAATCTAGGGAGCGGGGAACACGTCGCACGTCCTTATACGTAAAACTAATTCCTTTGCTAATTACTTGATTAGGCAGCTGGTTTCCAATCCTGACACAACGGGTCTTACCCTCATCGCTCGTCATGTCTGCAAACATGTTCAATGTCAACTTGTAAGATTCATTCGACAACTTGTAATTGAAAGTGTTCACAAGACGAGCACTCTCCTTAAAAACGTTGAAGCTCTTATGTTTCTCCTTCCGGCTCCTTGAAAATAAGTATGAAATGTGTACATATGAACCATGCATGAAACACGCATATACATATGATGCACAAAATTTGCACGAAATGTGCACGTACAGATCGTGCATAAAATGTGCACATGACATTTGTATTTTATTCATTACAAGAAAAAAATATTTTGTCACACATCTTTCGTCACACTATAAAATGTGTCACGTATCTTTTGTCAAACCCATTTTTATATATGTGTGTCACACTATAAACTGTGTCACGCATGCAGATCCAACATGTGCATTTAATGCACACTACTTTTCATGAAGATGTTCGACCAATAGCCAAATGGAAGAACAAGCATGTGGATCAACAAGCACGCTCAAGTGATTATGTTTACAATGGCTAGTTCCACCAACGACTAGTTGAAGTGAAAATCATCTATAAATACAAGACATTATCCAAGTGATAATCATGGGAAAACCAACGGGGAATACTACGCAAGCAAGAACTCATCAGACGTGTTGTAAAGTTAGAAATGATCTGAATCCTTAGAGTTCTTATAGAGCCATATTTGAATCATCAATCCATAGCTCTAAGTTTCCCTCCTAAACATGTATTCCTTATACAAATCACAAGCTTAGAAACCGTGTTGATTGAAGTTTGTCTCAATCACACAAGTTGGTACATTTTATAAACCCCAAACCCTCAAGTTTGTTGTTTATTCAACTACCCTGTAAAATTACTTGTTCTTACAATAATAAGTAGAACCAACTACACTAAGAGAGTGTATCATGTTCAAAATCTTCTCTTGGGACTTAAAAGTAGCAAGGACCTTTTGTGAAAGGAATTGGAACTACACAACTAGGTTGTGAGAGAGGATGTAGGACTGGGTTTCGAACCTCTATAAATACTTGTGTTCTTTACTTGCTTTATACTTTGCTTATTGTTTATCAACTGTTCATACATACTTTATTTGATAAACATATCTTCAAAAGAGTCAAAATTACAAGTATAATTTCCATAATCAGACGACACCAAGTCATCTGGTCAAGTCATTGTTTACATTGCATACATAAATGTTTTCATAAAAGAACGAGTCTAAACTTAGGATCTACACATTTCTGCACTATCAGCTGACAAGAGTTTTGTCCACTCATCCGATTAGCACTCGCACTCTATCAAATCACTTATTTGATCAACAACTTAGTCTACTACTAAGTTTGTCACTCACATGATCACTAAAAGAGTTAGTTTTTAAAAAGGGAAGAAGTTTATTCACCCTCCCCCCACCCCCTTAGACTTCTCTCTCACATTACTCGTTTAGGGACCAACACTCCTAATAAACACACATATGTTGTAAATGGGTATATAAGGTCAAATATAAATCTGATGACACGATAGAGAGATATAAAGCTAGATTAGTAGCAAAAGGCTATACACAACAAGAAGGAATTGAATACTTTGATACATTTTCTCCAATGGCTAAGATAACAACATTGCGAATCTTGCTTGCTACAGAGAGATTTTCCCAATTCTAGTATGACGCTAAATCAGACTATAAAGGAAAATCTCACCTAGTTCATATACATCAAACCAACCCTTCTATCCTAAACCCTTAGAAGAAAAGTTTGAGAAGATCATTGTAAGAGTGTTAGCCCATCACAATGACTAGTGGGATTGAGTGCATCTTGGGATGCCAAAGGATCCAAAGTCTTCTCTTGGAACTATAAAGTAATAAGATGTGTTACTTTTGGCACGTAAAAGTTCAAGCCCTTTGGAAGGGATTAATATATCAGCTATGCGGAAGAGTGGATGTAGGATTGAGTCTGAACCACTATATATGATCGTGTGTCGTTTACATGCTTTTATATTAACTGTCATCATACATACTGCATAACATAAACTTTAAAAGGAAAATGTATTGTATCACCTGATACTGCATAGGCATTCTTGCTATTTCGAACAGTCATAATTAGTTGACACATAAGTCAGTTGATAGCACATTCAAAATGATATTTGCATGAAATAAAGTTTTGTAGTAGACGAGTATAATTATGCGCACATCAATTCCTCACTTAACTCTTATACATGACAAATCAGTCGATGAGTTAGTCCTAGGCCCCTAGTGAATTATCAGGCTAGTTGTCTAGAAGCGTTATTTATTTTCATACACTTAGAGCACACCAACTACTCTAATCACTCGTCTGATACCCCCAATGAGTAGGGACCATCACTTTCTAAATCATTTATTTCTTTCATAGCTAACATCTCACAAATTACAGAATCTAAATCTTATAAACAAGCTGCAAAAGATGTTAATTGGCAAAAGATCATGGATCTAGAACTACAAGTTTTAGAAAAAACTAACATTTGGACACTTGTACAATTACCTCCTAATAAACACACATATGTTGTAAATGGGTATATAAGATCAAATATAAATCTGATGACACGATAGAGATATATAAAGCTAGATTAGTAGCAAAAGGCTATGCACAACAAAAATGAACTGATTACTTTGATACATTTTCTCCAGTGGCTAAGATAACAATAGTGTGGATCTTGCTTGCTATAGCAATCGTTAAGCATTGACACATACACCAACTTGATGTTAATAATGTTTTCCTACATGGGGATTTAGTTGAAGAAGTTTACATGATACCCCACCTAGATATTGTGTAGATCAGAAAGTTTGTAAACTAAACAAAAGTTTATGTGGCCAAAAACAAACTTCAAAACAATGGTTTAACAGATTATCTGAATCTCTTATTTCTATTGGATATATTCAATCCATGACTGATAATTCTTTATTCATTAAGTCTACCAAAACCTCTTTTACTGTAATTATTTGTTATGTGAATAATTTAATTGTAACTGGTAATTCTTTACAAGAGTTACTTTATATAGAGGATTATCTTCGTAACAAGTTTACAATAAAATATCTTGGTACTTTGAAATATATATTGGGAGTTGAAATAGCTAGAAATGAAAAAGGCATGCATCTATGTCAAAGAAATATTTATTAAATGATTGTGGTTATTTGGAAAGCAAACCATGCTCCACTCATATGGATCAAAATCAATCTTTTATACACAATAATGCACTTAGTCTAACTGATCCTTCTACCTATAGAAGAGTAGTAGGAAAGTTGTTGTATCTCACTATAACTAGGCCTGGTATTTCTTATCCTGTTCAAGTACTAACACAGTTTATGAGCAAGCCAAATGAAGCTCACATGACAGTTGTCCATCGATTGCTTAGATATCTTAAAAACAATCCAAGTAAATGTATCTTTTATTCTTCTAAAAATGATTTTAAACTTCATGCATTTTTCGACTCATATTGGGCTAGATGTGAAGATACTAGAGAAGTATTACAGGATATTCCATCTAGTTAGAAAATTCTCTAATATCTTGGAAATCCAAGAAACAAAACACAGTAGCAAGTTTTTCAGCTGAAGCTGAATACAGGGCACTTGCAACCACCACATGTGAAACACAATGAATCATTTACATTTTAAAAGATCTCCATACCAAACCTTCACAACCAGCCACCATGTATACTGACAGCAAATCTGCTAATGTCCTGACACACAACCCATGTTTACATGACAAGACGAAACACATCTCTATAGATATTTATTTCACTATGCAAAAAATTTAATAAAGAATCATCAAGTTAATTCAAATACCTACCAAGAAAAATTTGTCAAATATCATGACAATGCCTTTGCCTCCTACGTCTTCCATAAGTTTCAAGATCAAAATGGACCTTATTAACATACATACTTTTGGTTACTTGTAAATAAGTAAAACAATTATTTAGCTTTTTATCAATTAAAATTAATTAGTTTGTAACAGTTAATTAGTTTATAGATTAGATTAGTATATTAGAAATTAGATACAACAACTCATTATGTTTTCATATTATATATAGTTTTCGTTCTGTTCAGCTAAAACAGTACATTTTCCTCTTCCAATGTCACTAAAAAAAAAAAAATTAAAAACATATAAAAATGTTATAATAATATATTTATAATCACATTTTCTCTATGGTTAAGGTGATCATGACTTTGCCATTACATTACAACTTATTTAACATTATACAAATATACAAAAAATAAATAAATAAATAAATATATATATATAATTAAATGCAGTAAAGATAAATTTTTTTTTTGAAGTGGCGTAAAAAAACGTATACTTTTTTGCTCAGATTAAAATTTAAATTAATTTTTATGTATATTCTTAAAATTTTACTTTATGAAAAAAATTATCTTGAGTAAAAAAAAAACATTACATTAAGAAAATACGTTATTTTATAATTATAATTTTTTTTATCAGCCCCAAATATAAAATGAAAATAAAAGACAACAACTGTGATTATTACAGATTTTCGTAGAGGAGTAATCCTTTTTCTTGATCGAAATTTTTCTCTAAGGAGAATTTTTCTCGACAAGATTTTTAGTGGGGCTCCGACCTCTTGAATGGAGTGTATTCATATGACTTTAGATTCTATTTTTTCTTTATAAGATCTTATTTCTCTCTTTTATCAGCCACAAATATAAAATGAAAATAAAAGGTTAATATTAATTTGAATTTTTATAATTCTAACACACAATAGTGTGACAATAGAGTTAATATTAACACAACTTTTTTTACTTATTAACACACTTAAAATATAATGTATTTAAAAGGTACTAATAAACACATCTATTTTTATTGTGTTAAAAGGGATGTGACAATAAACAATGTTTATTATCTTGTGTGGTAATTGAGTATATATTCACACACTTATTATTTTGATGTCTTTATAACAATACATATTAACAAATTAAAAAATTTAATATGACTACATAATACTTTTTACAATATTTATTTTATAGTGTGACAAAAGATGTGGGGCAAAAAAACTTTTTTTCTTGTACTGTGTTAATACTCGTCTTTTTATACGAGAGTGTTTCGTACAAATTCTTACCTTATAATCACTAGTTAATGAGTGATTTATGTGAACTAAAACAATAGAACTAAAAATAACTCATACATATTGTATTTACAATATCAATTATCGATTAATGAATATCAAATTATATTTAACATATCACTGAATTGGTTGATTGGTTTTATCTGTTTAATCAGGAATCAGTTGCAATGTTGGTTCTATTATTTATTTTTTTCATTTTTAACAAAATTCATAATCCAGTCAGTACTGATTGACAAAAAGAACTTTCAACTTTCAATATCCAGCGTTGATTGATCAAAAAGAGCTCTGAAGGCGAACTCCAAGAGTATACAAATGGAATAAATAATTTAGAGAATTTTATCTATAAAAATCCTCTAAAAATGCGTTTTAAAAAATGAGAATTCATGTGCCCCAATCCTGCAAAGAACTCGTTCGGGAAATTCCCGTGACGAGCCTCAGTGCAGTATTCTAGAAGAGAGAATGTACGCAAATGATATGTGTGAGTTGAATTGTGAATAGTTTCTTTGCAATTGAAATGGAAAATGGTATTTATACCTTAGGGTTGGGAGGGTAGAAAATAATTTAGACCATGATTCCTATCTGAATATTAGGATTAGTTCTATATACTTCCTATATTTTAGGATTGTTTGCACACTTATATTATTTGTTCGTTTTACAATTGTTTGCACATCATTAAAAAAGAAACTCTTCCGTAAAGTCCACCCTCACAAAATTCATATATTTACCCAAAATATCATAACTTTTACACTCATTTAATCATTATCTTTATTTTATTCATATAAATTTATAAAATTATCCCTAAACACTCCACTTATTACAATTTAAAAAAAAAAAAAAGTGTGTCGCATATTGTAGTGCAATCACTAAGGCCGAGGGAGTATTAAAGAGACACACGTACATATATGTATATTGTAAAATTAATGTGTATATACTATACATGGGTGGGTCAAGGAAGTTAGATATGATCGTTTGACTATTTCCCATTGTTTTTTGTGGTAGCTGCTTTTGAAGAGACATGAAATTAAAAAATAAATAAATCTTTAATTTGTTTGACTCAAAAATAAATAAAGATAAAATCTTCATCATATGCATCTTCAATATGAACAAGAGAATCATGCAATTTTGAGGGTCAAATTTGCAGATTTTCTCCCACAATTAATTTCTTTCTATTCAAACTGTCAGCATGCATACAATTCCAAATTAAAATCAACTTTTCATACTTAATTAAGTATTTCAATTTCTTCCTATGTACGTATCATTTAGACAAAAATGCATGATGAAATTTATTTATTTATTATTTTATTTTGAATCCAAAAGAGTTTAAACTCTATTAATGCAAATGCAATGGGGCGAAGATAGTCCAATCATAAAATTTGATGGATCTACCTAAATAAAATGATTAGTAAAACGACGAAATTTCCTTGCAATTGATGAAATTTATTTAGTACATGGTATTTAGCTGTGTCTATTTTAAAGGGGAATGATGTGATTTATTAATTGTGTAATAAGGTCCACATTTTTAACTTTATTGATGAGAGGGAAATCAACTGTTTTCTTCTTTTCTGGGTCGTCTGGAGCAGTAGTTCTCTCTTTTTCTTTGTGGTGGAGTTTACATATTTATGCATTTAATTGTTCGAAACCCCTATTCATATTTTATATATATATATATAATTACTACTACAATACTATAGTAACTTTCAAAATTAGTGTTAGGCTTTATTTGCTAATTAATTTAGTCAGCTTATATTGAGGATTTCCGGTAAGGTCAAAACATTAAATTTAGACAAAAACTAATAGATCTTGTGTGAGATCAATATTATAATTGAGACTTTTAAAAAAAATATACATCTCTTTACAAAGTAACACACTTGTGTTTATACATTAATATAATTTTTAATATCTTATATGTGTTATTATAAAGACAAACATGTGTTATTTTTTTATTTTTTTTAAAGTAACACATATTTTTTCATTTAGTAACACGTATTTTCTTTTTCGATAACACAAACCTGAAATCAAGTTACTATATTCATTTGACCTGATTCAGCCCGCAAGATTTTGTGTCTCTTTTTTAATTTGGACTAATATTGCATGCAAATAAATATCTGTTTATGAGTCCCATAGAATTTAGATCGAAATTACTATATATATATGATGCATAGGAAAATGGTCGTTACTGATGACTCACGGCTTAGACAAGAAATAATTAATTGGAGTTGGCTATTAAACAAATTAATTTAAATTAATTCGAGTTTGAAAAAAAAAAAAAGAAAAAAACATTCAACTTAAAATATAAGATTTTCAATGAAATACAATCCAAGTTAATCATATATATGAGAGTTTTGCGATTGTTAATGATTTGGTTGTTCCACTTGTTGGCTACATATTCTTTTATTAAAATTAATAATTTCAAAGATTAACGCCCAAGTTAATATTCATGTTTGTAAAGTGGGGTTTTTTTTCTCTCCCTATTCACACTATTATTGCAAGGGAGTTACGATATTCTCCTTAACTTCATCAATTTATTGCAAGTAATTAAGTAGTACAAAATATTTTAACTACTCCCTCCGCTTTGTAAAACTTGTCGCTTTTGATATTAAATCTTATTTTAAAAAATTTATCATTTTTACTATTTTTACCATGAATTTCTTTAAATTATTCCTATGTAATATCTCTATTTTATTAAAAATATATTAATATATGGTAAATTGATATTTTCTTTTTTTCATAAGGAATATTAGGAAAGAAAAGGAAAAACGACAAGAGAAAATTAAATATTAATGAAAAATAAATGTGTCAAAAAAAATATGTTTCATACGATAAACTTTATAGACAGAGGAAGTACAATTTTGTATGCTATGAAGAGTGTTAATTTCCTCTAAATAACCCATTTAAAAAAAAATATACGATTAAGAGTTGGTCTCATGTGCATTTGAGTGTATGATGATGATATTCATTTTAAAAACTCATGGGTCACGTTCGACCCGTAAAGTTTTGGGTGTGTCATGTTAAATAGCAGTGCACTGATATATTCATGCAATATGAAACTTTTTTTTTTTTATGTTTCAGTATCTGATTCTAGGGTCGACTAATTTTAGGGAACGATTTCACCGTCCATTTACGGGGAGCCCGTTTAGAGTCCTAATTTTACGCTTTGTATAAACTTGATTCCTTATGAATTGTTTGCCCTTTGGGATTTCAAACTTGAAACTTAGAGTTAAACAATATGAAACTTTTACATTGATCAATATTTAATCTATTTTTTGTGCTATACATACTGATACAATATTACTCCCTCCGTCCCGTGATTACTTGCACACTTTCCTTATTGGGACGTCCCAAAATTACTTGCACACTCTTAATATGGAAATACCCCACAAAATTAATAACCTCACAACATTATTTTATTTTCAAATTTGCCACTCCTTTTTTCTATACATTTCATTTTACACATCATCAAATTACCTAAAATACCTCTCCTTTATCTTATATCATCAACCACTAAATTCAGTTTTTTTAAACAACGTGTCGATCAAACTATGCAAGTTATTTCGGGACGAAGGGAGTATTAATCTCCACAACTAAATTGAAGTTAGAGGGTAAAGGTGTTTGCCAATTAATCATTTGAGCAGCTGAACCGACAACTTGGCCTCAAACAAGGGGACCCTTCTGTTTTGTCTGTCTCTGATCATCAAATAATTCTAAACATGAATTATACATTCATACCATCTATTTAGCTAATTACTGTAATGACTAGGGTAATTAATTAATTAACTTAAGGTTACAAAATTGGTCCAATTAAAAAACGTACGTTGTACTAAGTCTTGGAATTTTATTTATATAGTCGCTACTTATGTTTCAACAACTCCCTTATTAAAATTTGACCTTTAGGCACAATTCACCTTTATGCATTTCCTGTCTCCTGCCCTTTACTTTTTCCCCCCGGCCCTTGTCTGAATATATATCATTCAAGATCCCACAAATTCTTTTTGTCACCATAATATATAATTCTCCTCTCCTCTTCCAACATATATTTATTTAATTAATTAATGGAGATTTTGCCCCCTAATAATAATTCTGCAGCTTCTTTGGAGTTAACCATAGCCATACCTGGCTTCTCTTCTCCAGGTGAGTGAGACAATTATATATACCTAGCTAGCTTTGATCTTTCTATCTTATATTATATTTTCTGGAAAAAAAAAATGTTATGGGATTTCCTTTGATGTTGAAATTGTTTTCTATAATTAAAGGTGTAATCTTTAGGGTTTTCTTGCATGGTAGAGGATCGATGATGGATTATTGGAGTAGTGAAGCCTTTTTTCTACTTTATTGGTTTTCTTGATGGTATTTGCATATATCGTGGTCATGAACTCATGATGATCTAGTGATTTGATTCATTATTTTTCTCGAATAAATTAATAATAATAATAATAATTAATGATGCAATATATTTCTTGAATTCGTTACGAATTAATTAATATTAAATTAAAAATAATTTGATAAATTGAAATATATAGGGGAAAAGGGAGGTGGTGCAATAAAAGAAGGTAAAGTTGATTGTTCATATTAGGGATATTCAGAAAGTTGCGTGTTTAATGATTATATTTAACCTTAATTAATTTTGATATTTTTTTTTGTTAGAGATATTTTAGACATTTCAAATAAAAATATTACATTTTTTTTATTATTCAGATTCTGGACCGTCAGCACCTTTAAAAAACGAATTGGACATAAATGAAGGTGCAGTGGAAGAAGAATGCATGGAAGAATGTTCAAATGGGAGGAGAAAGAAACTCCGTCTCACCAAACAACAGTCCCGTTTTCTCGAACAAACCTTTCTACAAAATCAAACCTTAAACCCTGTAATTTTAATAATAACTAATTAATTAATATCATCAATATTCTTAATTACATTTATATAATTAATTAAGATATATTGCAGAAAGAGAAGGAGGCTTTGGCAATGGAATTGAAACTGAAGGCAAGACAAGTGGAGGTGTGGTTTCAAAACCGTAGAGCAAGGTACATACTTTAATTAATGAGTATTTTTATATATATGTATGTTACAACTTTAATTAGACCACAAATTCTAGCTTGCCCTCCATGCAATTACCACAATACTAAATCCGTTTCATAAAGTTTGTCGCATTTGATGTTAAATTTTGTTTAAAAAGGTTTGTCGTTTTTCCAAATTTTACCAATGATCTTTCTAAATTACCCCTATTTTTTTGGAAATATATTAATGACCTTTGATGTTAAGGAAGGTGGAAAAAAGAAAAGAAAAGAGAGAAGAAAAAGGGAGACAAAGTGGGATAGCTCAAGTAGTTAGAGCACCACTACCTAGGTCTTAGGTGACACAAAATATGTTCCATAAAATACGCTAATTTAGGCAATATTTTCATACATATAGAGTATATATATATATTTTGATTTCATGATTTGTCTTGTTTTATTTTGTTTACACAATATATCTGAAAAATAATAATAAGAATATGAGAAATGGGAATATAGGCAAGTAGCTGGTAATGTAACCTGAATCGGATTCTACCTCATGTTTGTCATTTCAAAAGCTGAAAATGATATTTACGTGTAGAAATTGTATATGATTTTTTTTTTTGGTGATGAGAGTTTAAATTAATATGACACACATATATAGAAAAAGTAATGCCCTAGATGTTGGTATATGATTGTAGCTAGTCAATAAGAAGGACCTCGAAATTAGTATTTTTTTTTATTGAATGGGGTTCAGAGTATTATTGGGTCAATAAAACAAACTAGGAAAGTTATAAATGTTACTCTTTTCTTATTTTCTCATAAAAAAAAACTTAGACTTCAATTCTCTATACATTATTAAAAAAAAAAAAAACTTTATTACTCATAAGGTAGTAGTAATAACTATATTACTGAAAATAAAAATTGGGATCGGTTTATATAGAGCTTTGTCCTGACTTCGATTGAAACCCCACTAATGAATGGTGAGATTGGTCTTCCAAATTAACTGTTTCTTAAATCGAATACCCAGACTTATTAAAATAAAACACTTTTAAACCGTTATTTATGTAGTTTAATGAATGATTTAACACTTTTTTATTGGCTTTGTAATTAACTTACTCTACTAAAAACGTCTATAGGTTAATTGATTCCCACTTATCTTGATTTTGTTTTGACATTGGGGTTGGTTAATCGGAAATTAAATATATATATATATATAATTACAAAGCCAATAAAAAAGTGTGAAATCATTCATTCATTTCACTCTACACACTACATGGCATATTGGCATGCATGATACAAAATCTTTTAATAAATTATTCAACTCTCGTGAAGCCTACCTATATGTAATTGTTGTCTGATTGACAACAAATTAAGAAAGTTAATTATAAGCTAGTCATGACTACATATATCTAGCTAGTATTGATTAACAAATTAATTAATTAATTAAATGATAGTTAGCTAATGTTAAATACTAAATTAATAAAATATATAGGAGCAAGATGAAGCAAACAGAAATGGAGTGTGAGTACTTGAAGAGATGGTTTGGAGCACTAAGTGAACAAAACCGGAGGCTGCAAAAGGAGGTGGAGGAGCTTAGATCCATCAAGGTGGCACCGCCTCACTGCCACCACCTCTCCGCCCTCACTATGTGTCAGCGCCTCGACGACAATGCCCACGCTCCTCCGTCGCGTTTCTTCCACTCCGATAAAGCTACATGAAATAATTAATTGAACCCTATCTAGCTGAGAGGAACAAGGCAATTAATTA
Source organism: Galeopsis tetrahit (assembly GCA_963675135.1). NCBI lineage: Eukaryota > Viridiplantae > Streptophyta > Magnoliopsida > Lamiales > Lamiaceae > Galeopsis > Galeopsis tetrahit. The sequence continues at coordinate 59,237,610 of OY776133.1, forward strand.
AGCATAGTGATGATCATCATGTATATATATAGGCTATTTTTTCTTTATTATTTGGTAATTAATTGTTGTTATTATTAACTCATTAAGCAAAACAAACTTAATACGGCCTAATTTAATCAAAACAAATAATATAGTTTGTTTTCCTCATATGCAATATTGCTTCAATATTCATTTAATTTCATTGATAATTTTGTTGGAATTAATGTAATTAATTGAGTTTTGATACGTACCCTTATCTAATTAAATTAGTTAGAAAGATTAAACGTTAATTATCAATTAATTAAAAAAGTTGAACGATTTCAACATTTATTGTAAGTTTGAGAGTGGGAATGTGAAGGGTCACATGTCCCACATAGATAACCTACAAAACTTTTGAAGGGTATATTAACATTGAAGTGTGATGAGAGTTCAACTATGGACTAAGGGTACAGTCCCTGAAAGGCCCACACGCGCACACCCGTCCGTCTGGCTCCAGCAATTGGTCTTTGGTGGTCCACCTATCTTTTTACAGAACCAAAAACTCTGAAAGCCCACCTGCACTGGGTCGGATGTGGTTATGGGCCCTCCCACGAAATCCTCAACCTCCTGATTGAAATGAAAGGATTTTCTATGATCAGTGGAAGAATGGAGATTTTCTGTGCTGAAATCACATCGTGTGGGCACTGTCTGACGCCCTATACTGAGGACGCGGGACTCAAGAAGTTCGTAATGGCTCAATTATACGACTTCAAGATGGAGGACAACAAGTCCGTAGCAAGTTCAGAAACTGTAAATAATATTCCACAAGATTGTTGTTGAAGACATGGTTCTACCAGATGCTTTTCTGGTGGCAACCGTGGTAGAAAAACTGCATTCGTCTTGGAAGGAGTTTAATCGTACCTCAAGCAAAGCGAAAGCAAATGAGCTTGGAGGATTTGATCGTTCGTCTCAGAATTGAGGAGGACAATCGAAGAAGAGGGGGGCGGGGGGAAAGGACCTGATGTCCCGATTGAAGCTAAGGCGAACTTGATGGAGCAAGAAGGTCCATCAAAGAAAAGAAAGCGCCCAAAGAGTCTGTTGCTAACACATCGAAGTTTGTGAAGGGGAAGGGTCCTGCCCCTAAGCAGAAATTTACTGGAAACTGTTACAGATGTGGGAAGCACAATCATCGATCCAGTGAGTGTCGTCAACCTCGTCGTGACGACAAGGGAAAAGGAAAACAGAAAGTGAAGGATTATGTGAACCTTACGGATCTGGATATGTCTGTTGTGGTGACGGAGGTCAACATGGTGGATAACAAGAAGGAGTGGTTTGTGGACACTGGTGCCACTTGCCACGTTTGCTCGGAGAGGTCTGCATTTTCCACCTATTCTCCTACTAATGGGAGAAAGTTGTACATGGGCAACCAAGCCTCGTCTGAAGTGGCTGGAACTGGAACAGTGGTGCTAAAGTTGATGTCGGGAAATGAGCTAACTCTGAAGAACGTGCTGCATGTCCCAGACATCCGAAAGAATCTGATTTCGGGGTCTCTCTTAGTTAGTAGTCAATTCAAGCTAGTTTTTTAGTGTGATAAAATTGTTTTGAGTAAGTTTGGTCATTTTCTCGGGAAAGGTTATCTTGAGAATGATTTATTTAAATTGAGTACAATGATTGTAAGCCGTAATGATAAACAAGTTATCAATGAAATTGCTTCTTCTTATATCGTTGAGTGTGTCTTCTTTATGACATTTTAAATTAGAATATGTAAATTTAAAATCCATAAAATGTTTAGTAAATCTCGATTTACTTAAAATTGACAATGTTGATACATCCAAACGATGTGAAATATGCAATGAAGCTAAAATGGCCAAATTACCATTTAAATTTGTTGAAAGGAACACTGCCCCTCTGAACTTAATTCACACGGATGTATGTGATTTAAAATTTGTACAAACTAGTAGAGGAAGGAAAAAGTATTTTATTACTTTTATAGACGATTGTACAAGATTCTGCTACGTTTATCTTTTACGAAGTAAGCACGAAGCTATATAAGCTTTTAAACTTTATAAAAATGAAGTAGAGAATCAATTGGACACTCGAATTAAATCAATTCGAAGTGATAGAGGTGGAGAGTACGTAGCTCCGTTTGAACAATTATGTGCTGAATTAGGAATAATTCATCAAACGACAGCCCCTTACTCACCCCATTCTAATGGTGTTGCGGAATGGAAAAACCGAACGCTAAAAGAGATGATGAACGCCATGTGATTAGCTCTGGTTTGCCTCAGAACTTGTGGGGGAAGCTATTCTGTCAGCTAACCACATTCTAAACAAGATTCCACACAAAACTAAGGATCAAACTCCTTATTAAGTATGGAGAAAACGCAAACCATCATACAAATCCCTCAAAGTGGACTAAGGTTGAAGTACCACTTCCTAAACAAGTTAAAATCGGCCCTAAAATAGTCGATTGTATCTTTATAGGATATGCTTTGAACAACAGTGCCTATCGGTTCTTGATTCACAAGTTTGAAATACCCGATATGACAGAAGGCACTACTATTGAGTCAAGGAACGTCGTTTTCTTTGAAAACATCTTTCCATTTAGGGAAAGAGATGAAGTGAGTTCAAAAAAGAGAACACACGAAGCAACATATAACACTGCAAGTCCTTCTACTCAAGAGAGTGAAGAACCAAGACGCATTAAGAGAGCTAGAATTGATAACAATTTTGGTTTAGACTTCATTACCTACGTACTGGAGGAGGATGAATCTAAGACTATCAAAGAAGTCTTGGCAAGACCAAATGTACCTATCTGGAAGGAAATCATAAAAAGTAAATATGATTCGATTATGCAAAATCACACTTATGAGTTGGTTGATCTCCCTAAAGGTTGCAAGCCCTTAGGATGTAAGTGGATCCTTAGAAGAAAGTACAAAGCAGATGGATCGGTGGAAAAATACAAAGCTCGTTTGGTTGCAAAGGGTTTTAAACAAAAAGAAAGATATGATTTCTTCGACACATATTCACCAGTGACAAGGATCACCTCCATTCGTGTACTAATCGCAATTGCTGCTTTGCACAATTTCGAAATACACCAGATGGATGTTAAGACTGTGTTTCTTAATGGTGAAATGGATGTTGAAATATACATGGATCAACCAGAAGAATATGTTGCACCTGGAAATGAGAAAAAGGTGTGTAAACTTGTTCGATCACTGTATGGAATTAAGCAAGCTCCAAAACAGTGGCACCTGAAATTTGACAATACGATGTCGTCAAATGGGTTTCGAATTAACGAATGTGACAAGTGTATATATGTGAAGGATACACCTAATGGGTTTGTTATCGTGTGCTTATATGTCAACGACATGTTAATCATGGGTAACAATCACAATGTCATAGTTAATACGAAGAACATGTTAAGTAGAAACTTTGACATGAAAGACATGGGATTAGTAGATGTAATTCTTGGAATAAAGATTGAGAAAACGTCTAATGGAATTTCCTTGACACAATCTCACTATGTGGAGAAGGTACTAAAGAAATTTAATGTCTTTGATGATCCACCTGCTAAGACACATCTGGAACTTAATGTTAACTTGAAAAAGAACAGAGGAGAACCAGTAGCTCAACTGGAATACGCAAGAATCATTGGAAGTGTGATGTACATTACGAATTGTCACGCCCTGATCTTGTGTGCTCTGTAAACAAGTTGAGTCAATACACGAACAACCCAAGTCACGAGCACTGGAAAGCACTGAAAAAGGTCATAAGATACTTGAAGTACACCCTTAAATATGGATTTCACTACACGAGACATCCAGCTATACTTGAAGGATACCGTGATGCAAATTGGATATCTGACACTAAAGACTCGTTATCCACTAGTGGATATGTATTCACTATTGGAGGAGCAGCAATGTCGTGGAGATCCAAGAAACAAAAGTGTATTGTCCGTTCCACAATGGAATTAGAATTTATCGCTTTAGACCTAGTCGGTGTAGAGGCTGAATGGTTGCGTAACTTTCAGGAAGATATTCCGTGTTGGAATAAACTAGTACCTTTTGTGATGGTACATTGTGACAGTCAAGCTACTATTGGCAAAGCTATGAATGTCATGTATAACGGAAAGTCGAGACATATACATCGTCGACACAACTCCGTTAAAGAATTGATCTCAACTGGAGTAATGTCTATTGACTATGTGAAGTCAAAAGACAATATAGCGGATCCGCTCACGAAGAGTATAAACCGAGATCAAATGAACAAGCTGGTAGAAGGAAAGGGTCGAAAACCCACAAGGAAAACTAAAACAGTGGAAACCCAACCATGATGATTGGAGATGCCAAGAACTTGATTCAATGGGAAAACTAAACTATGGAAGTTAGCGATACAACACTTGAAAACCATGACTATTCCTGACAACACTATCTCAAGTGTTAACAACCCGTAAGATGTGGTAAAGGTTGAGTCTCTGACTCTTAATGATTCCTAAGGAATGGGTATAACGGGATACTCAAAAGGAGATCACCTATATAAATTAGAAGTGTGGGCCGCTTCGACCAAATATTTATGAATACAAAGGACGTTCATGGCCAAAACGGACAAAAACGTGAGAACATTACGAAGTCGAGATTGAAGTGTGTTGACACTGTTGATTAGGTATACACTATGGAGGATAGGGGTGTGCAAAGTATGGTTTAGACCGACCAAACCGACCGAACCAAACCAAAGCATTAAATATGGTTCGGTTTTTAGTTTACGGTTCGATTTACGGTTTTTAGAATTGATTTTTTTTAGTATGGTTTGGTTTACGGTTTTCACTAATGAAAAACCGCAAAAAACCGAACCAAACCTAACTTGTTTTATATATATTATAGATTTATAGTCTCTATATTATATAATCCCTAAACTAGTAAACTCCAGACATTTTTCAAGCCGACAAACACAATTGCCCAGAAACCCTACTCATTCTCTTCTATTTAGTATTTATCACCTCTACGTGCATGACGCTCTCAGCCTCTCACAGTCTCACTCAATCTGGTCAATCTGAAATCTCCAAGACGACAAAAGTTTGTTGTTTCTTTTTGTGGTTATTTAGTTATTTTTTAACAACTAGTTTGTGAACGTTGTAGTAGCATTTCGTCTATTCGAATTATATTTTGGATTATTGGGATTTCATTTTGTCTAATCTATTGAGATTGTGTTTTACATTTTTATTAATTATTGTGTATAGGGAAATTTTTTTAGCAAAACTACGGTTCGGTCAAAACCGACCGAACCGCCCGAAATATTATGGTTTCAAACCGAACGGTTTTTATAAATACGGTTTGGTTTATGGTTTTGAAAAAAAAGAATGGTTTATAGTTTGGTTTACGATTTACGGGCGGTTTGGTTAACCAAACCGAACCATGCACACTCCTAATGGAGGATTAGTTCAAGGCACTGCGTCCACTAAGCCGCCGGTATACCCGATAGTGTTCGGCTACAGAAAGTTCAAAGCTAAAAATTACTTTTCCGGATGCACTAAAATTTCAATTGAACAGAACATTGAGCCTGATGTACTGTAGACGCGATTTCCACTCATGTGGGGGATTGTTGGAATTAATGTGGATTAATTGAGTTTTGATACCCTTATCTAATTAAATTAATTAGAGGGACTAAACGTTAATTATCAAATAAATAAACGTGACATAGTCGATCTACTTGTGGAGTAGATGAACGTGGTATATTTAATATCTCAAAAGCGAGTTTAGATGAGTGAGAAATTAATTAAATAAGTTGAAAGGTTTCAACATTTATTGTAAGTTTGAGAGTGAGAATGTGAAGGGTCACATGTCCATATCCTACAAAACTTTTGAATGGTATATTAACATTGAAGTGTGATGAGAGTTCAACTATGGACGCCCGCCCGTCCGTCCGGCTCGACTTCGGATTTACATTTGGCAATTGGTCTTTGTGGCCCACCTATCTTTTTACAAAATCAAAAACTTCGAAAGCACACCTGCACTGGGTCGGATGTGGTTATGGGCCAAGTCCAATTCGAACTCTTCACACAGAACCTTTCAAAAGACTCAAGAATCGAATTTGAAATTCGAAAACGCACTCAAAACTTACTCTACACGATTATCTACAGTCTTCCACGTTTTTAGGCCTCATATGTGAATGGGCCTCCCACGAAATCCTCAACCTCGGGGGCTGAAGTCTTGCCATTAAATATCAGAATCCTCCCTTTAGAAGACACAGACGTTTTTCATCTTCTTGCTCTCAATTTCTCTCCTAGACAGAATATTCAGAACCCTTGTTTGTTCAGTTCTTACGCTTCGTAAGTTTGTTGACGTCTCTTTTACAGTGGTGGAACTGTAGAAGAGAACATAAGTCGTTTTACCTTTGGAAACAGAACGCCGGACCTGTGAGCACTATCCAGAGCGTCTTCTATTTTATGGACAAAGAAATTTCCCTTGACTCGACTTGATTTATTTTCCATTAATTTCGATATTATAGTATCCCTTACTGCGTATATTTCCTAACAAATTTTTGTGTCCTCCAACCTCTTCTTAGCAGCATCGTAATTAATTGTATTTTATCTATGATTTGAAATGTTAGTATTTTAATTGTAGCAGATAATTTTTTTTTTTATCAAAGTATCAACTAGAAGTAAATTAAATAGAATATGCAAAATGTAGATAAATTAACGTAAATGTTATTGCTTAGAAGAATCGATCATCGTTATTCATTAAGTGTACGTCTTTTTTACAACTGAAATTTACATTTAAAAAAATGAAATGTGCCCAATCTAATTAATTTATTTATTTTAAATATCTATGCAACTAGATAATAAATATTCAAACATATATAAATCTTAAATAAAAATATCAAGATGCTTTTTTTTTTTTTTTTCGAAAAGTAAAATATCAAGATGCTTAGCCATATAAATATATAATCCTTTGTATTGTCACTAATAATCAGTCAAATAAGACCATGATAAGCAAGACTACCATTAGATTTTTATAATACATAATAGTGCAGTACATTTTGTGAAATATTTTATATATAAAATATGAGCTAATTATATTTTACCTATAATTTTTCCTCTTATCTTAATTAGCTTTATTTTATACAATTTTTTGTGTACATAATATCCTACCTTTAAAATACGTACATTAAAATACTTATTTTTTCATTATCATTTATCTCATATATACTCACTTCGTCCTGCAATTATATATTTGCACGTTTTTCTTTTCGATCCGCCCCAAAATTATATGTACACTTTCAATATAAAAATAATACACAAATTTAATACTTTTACAACACCAGTGACCGAGCCAGAACTATTCGAAGGGAGCCCAATTTTAAATAATTAAATTTTGATTTGATCTCATATAATTATTCTTGAAAGATATATAATATATTAATAATAATAAATTGAATTAAGTTTTAATAAAAAAATTCATTCGTTCGGTTCCATTACATACAAAATAATGTTCATACAGTTTATCTACTAGTATAATTTAATTTTTATGCTTTAATTTATCAAAATTTAAAAGGTTAATTGCAAAAAAAAATCACCACCTTTTGAGCATTTATCAATTACAACATATTCTTTTTTTCTTTGCAATTCGATGCACCAACTTTTTAAGTTTTGCAATTTAATGCACCGATACATTTTTCGGTCAATTTTAATTTGACGTGGCTCCTAAAAATTACAAATTCGTCGTGTTTTGCGCGATTTTTTTTTTTTTTTTTGCAGCATAAAATAAAAAAATGTTTTATTTTTATTCTTTGTGATTAAGAAAAAACAAGACAACATAATCAAGAAAAAAAATATTAAGAATTTTTTGTTAAATATGATTTTGGTTAATGCACTTGTGTGATTAGAATTTTTTTAACAAAATACGTTAATGCACATCATATGAATAAATATGATTATAAGAATTATTTTATTTTGCAGAATTTTTTGATTGGATTTTTTTATATATAAAATTATTTAGATATTACATTTGTGTGAGGATAAGAGAGCTTTGAAATAGAAAACATCAAATCAATACTCATAATATTAAAGCGTAAAGATGGGGAATTTTGTCAAAAAATTATAAAAATATAGATGAATTCGGTGTGCAATTTATATAAAAAAACATTTTTTTTAAAATTGCATGTGTCTTTCATTAAAAAAAATTATTAGTGATAGTCTATGTGTCGACAACGTGGTGAGTTCCCCGTTTTTCGACGCTAAGTTAAATTAAAATTGATCGAAAAAATATATTTGTGCATCGAATTGCAAAACATTAAAAGGTGGTGTATCAAATTGCAAAGAAAAAAAAGAATACGTTGTAATTGATAAATACACTAAAGGTGGTGATTTTTTTTGCAATTAACCCAAATTTAAATTGGGGTTGGTCTGTTATGGACTCGAGTGCATGTTGTGCACTCTAGTCCATGTTGCACTTTTCAGTTGTACTAACTTGCACTTTTTCATTAATTACATTTTTTGGTAAAATGGTGTTGCACTTTTCAATTATTAAATTGTATAATAATATTTTTAGTAATATTATGTTGCACTTTTCAGTAATATTGTGTTGCACTTTTCAGTTTAATAACTTACACTTTTCATTAAAAATTGTGATACTGACTTGCACTTTTTAATAATATTGTGTTGCACTTTTCAGTAAAAAAAATTGTTGCACTTTTCAGTTATATTAACTTACACTTTTCATTAATATTGTGATGCTCTTTTCAATAATACCGACTTGCACATTTCAGAAATATTGTATTTCACTTTTAGTTATACTAACTTATACTTTTAGTAAATATGGTGTTGCACTTTTTTGTTATATCGGCTTACATTTTTTTAGTAATTTTGTGTTGCACTTTTTATTGAATAAAAAATTTCCTTAAAAAATTTAATTTAAATGGAGAATGTGTGTATTTTTGAGTAAAAAAAATAAATTAAATAGAAAGAAACAAAAAAAAAAAAGCAAAAAAAGAAATAAAATGAAGAAATAATGGATTAAAATAATACTATACTAAACCTTTAAATTGTTATGCACTCCAACCGTTTTGTATTATTTGTTATTTATAATTCTTGTTTAATTTTTTTTTTTATTATTTTAGCTATGGCAAAAACTTGTGTGAGACCGTCTCACGGATCTTTTTCTGTGAGACGGATCCCTTTTAATCCATATTTCAAAATTTTGGGTAGGATAACCCATATTTTTTTTCAGATTTTGATTTGTAAAAAAAGTGATAATGTTTAAATAAAAAGTGATAATATATTTAAAAAAAGTGACTGTCACTTTTTACTTAAACACTATAACTTTTTGCTCAAACATTATCACTTTTTATATATGAGGACCGTGTGAGACGGTCTCACCCAAAACTAGCCCTTTAGCTATTTATATATTTTTTTTGACAAGAGCTATTTATATCTTGTTCTTCCTAAATTACTATATATACTAATTCCAGAATTATAAAAGCTACTCGTATAAGAAATTAAGTTCTCATAACTAATGGGCTCGGCCCACTTGCATGGTTATGTGCTAATATGACCCTATCTTGAATAATTAAAGGGTGCGGCTAAACGCACACACGTATCCTATGAGAACACCCATCAAAACTTTTTTTTATCACAAGGGGTATGCGAAATGTCATTTGTAACCCTCCTGCACATTTTTAAAAAAAAAGGATGGATGAGTACACCACCTTCTATCTAACGCGGGAATACAGACAGACGATCATTTCTTCACAAACCCAAAACTTTCCAATTCTGCAAATTCGATTTTGAGAGTGCGGATGGAGTCGAAAATGGTCGATTATGATGTAATAACTACTAGTGGTGGTGCCAAAGACTCATTTGTAAGTTATTTATCATGTTTTGAAAGTTTATTTATTTTTTTTTAAGTGAAAGAGTTTTTATATTTAGGGTTTTTGTGTGTCTGTGTTGGTGTGTATGCTTATTTTTTTGCATCTTATGACTCTATAATGGTATCTAGTTGAAATAATATGCATTTAGGACATACATTTTGACAATATGTATTGAATTTGGTAGTTTTCCAAAAAAAAACCCTTTTCGTGACTGGTTCTGCGAAGAAGACGACTATGTTCGAGTTTTTTTCGGAGATTGATGTGTTGTCCGAAAAAAGCCTCGGACAAATACTTATTGTTCATATTAAAATTTCGAACATATCTCTTTTGTTTTGAACTTTTTTTCGTACATATCTCTTTTGCATGGAACTTATTTTCAGACATGAGTATACATTTCATACTTTTTTTTTCGAACATTGGTGTTTTTATAATTTTTGCTATTTTGAATTTTAGAATTTGGGTGATGAGAAGGACGATGTTTGGGTTGATGAATATTGTCTTGAAGAGGAGTACGAGGAGTACGATGATGATGATGGGTGGGTGAATGACTCTGTTATTGAAAAGGAGAATGATGATGCTCTGGATCTTGACGCCCGGGGTCGTGAAATGGTTATGGGCTACACGGACGTCTTCACGAATATGGTTTTGTTTGAGTCTCGTGACGCACTCTTGTCTTGGGTGCGTAGTATGGGGAAACAACACAAAATAATTATTGTTGTGAAGCGGTCGGATAACGGCCAAGGGAGTAAAAAGACATGTATATTCTTGACGTGTGAGCGTGGCGGTGCGTATCGTAAAAAGAAGAAGCCTGCAACTCCTAAGAAGAAGAAGGCTAAGAAGAACGAGGTGGTAGAAGAAAAGAGTGGAAAGACTACTGACACCAAAAAATATGGGTGTCCATTTATATTGAAGGGTATAAAAGAATCTCAATCGAAGTGGAGATTGAAGGTGAAATACGGTACACGTATATAACCATCCAATAATTAAACAATCTCGTTAAAGTCGGCCCAGAAGAGATTGAGTACTCCTATAAATTAATAACAATATATCTATATTTATAATAGATGATGATACATACTTCCTCCATTTCAAAAAAATTGTCAATTTAATTTTAAATCATGTTTTATAAAGTTTGTTCTTTAAATATTTTTCCTTTTCTCTCCCTAGTCTACTCCTATATTTATATTTTCATTTCTCTTTTATTTTCCTTCATTTCTTTTTATCTTTCCCCATTTTCTCTCCATCTTTGGTAATAATTGATGTTAGATTGGTACAAAAAAAAATATGTTATTTAATTTTATATTGTTGGTCCCTATTCATGGGTGGGATTAGAGTACTTGGTGTGCTCTAAGTGTAAGAAAATAAACAACTCTCTATTAATTCACTAGGGGCCTAGAACTAGCTTATCAGTTGATTTATTAATTTTCAGAGTTAAGTACGGAAATTGATGTGTCCATAATTATATTCATCTGTATATGAAAAACCTTTGTAAATTATTTCATGCACGATCATCTGACTTGGTGTCAACTGATATAAATGACTTGTTAAAACGGACCGAACTCTTGACTCCGGTGTCCGATTTTTCTCCATAATATATTTTCAGACTTATAACGACGAGCCCGTCAAGAGTTATGGTTTTGTCATGACTAGCGAGTAAATAAGATGGTATCAAACTGATATAAAATATTCTTTAAAATAGTGTTATGCAATATGTAATCATGCATACTAAAATAGTAAATAACAGTCATTTATAGTAGTTTGGATCTCAATCCTACTTCACTCTCACAGCCCAGCCGTGATATTAATCCCCTTTAAAGGGCTTGTATTTTACATGACAATAATAACATGTCTTGCTACTTTAAAGTCTCAAGAGAAGACTTTGGATCCTTTGGGCATCCCTAGATGCACTCAATCCCACTAGTCATTGTGAGGGGCTAGCACTCTTACAGTGAATCACACAGACTTGGTTTCTAAGGGTTTATGGTAGAAGGTTAGTTTAGTGTATATGAACTAGGTGAAATTTTTCCTTACAATCTCATTTAGCCTTATGCTATTGGAAAAATCTCTCTAAGTTTTGGATATATATTTGACTATACTGGCTTAGGAGATATGAGCTCACTCACTGTTGGGAAGATGATGCGTGTTGAATCTTCATTAAAGTTCTTTTGAGCAGTTCTTGATATATGAACACTTAAGCACTTTGCTCGACCTTGACATCCCTTCACTCATGCGTGAGATATGAATAATGACTCATATATATAGTGATGATCTTGAATGTTACCGTTGAATGATAGATCTCCACTATTTCGAAAATTACAATCTTCTTGATTGACATAGTTAATTATTACTGTTGCCACATAATATTTAATGCATCATTGACTTTCCATTCTTGAGTCTTGTGTCATGTCAGCTTTTTGGTGTCTACTGTCATCTTTCTTTTGGCCCACGTTAACTATGATTTGATATTTTAATGTAGATAAAGATGACCTTGACCTCAGCTGATTCTGGGTTCAGCTCATTTTGACTTGACACTTCAGTATTAGATTGCTTCCCCAACTGTATGAACCTTGACTGTTTAGTAAACAACTTTGTTCTTCAGCAGTGTTTGGTCCTCAGCTGATAAGAAACCTTAGCTGATGAAACCTCAGCTAATTAGATGAGTTCCACTCTACTGATTCCTTCTTTTTTGGTCTTCATCTTCTCTTCTGTTTTTTAGCATACACATGTCTCTCCACTACATTAACTGGATTTCCCCTTGACTGATGCTACTACAAATTATATATTACATGATATATAAATGAAGTTGTTTATACAATACAACTTATCATATTACAAGTGATTTGACCCCTCAAAACTAAATATAAGAGATATCAGCTAGTATACAAAATATATATCCCAATGTATACAAAATAACAAAAGTAACTATTCTTTTAAAACGAAGGAAGTATATAACATATAGATGTGGTGTATATTAATCTATAAGGAATATTACCCTAAAAATAAAAATAAGGTTTTATCTTAAAAAGAATATTCTTTTATTTTCTACAATGGGATAATAATAGTTGGCATGTATGTGAATGGTGAATGAGAAGTTGTAGTGGGCCGACAACATAAAACCAAACCAAACACATATCAAAATTATGATAGAAATCGAAATGGAAATTGAACAACAACTCATGTTGGACTATTGTTTCTTTTTTATCTTTTTCCTATTGTATACGAATCTACATTTCACCTTTTTTAGTTTATATTTTGCACTAACTAGTTTAGTTCTCTTCTATTTCAATTTCTCTTTTTTTTTTTAAGTTACATTTTTCCTTGAATCTTTAAACACGTGTATATATATGATTAGGGGTGGGAATGGGCCAAACTACCCGACAGGGGCCTACGGCTCGACCTTCTAAAGTTCGACTCGGCTCGGCTTGTTTAATAAACAAGTCAGGCTCAAGCTTTTTTTAAAGTCTTTTTAATTAAGGGATTAAAGTTTTTTTAGTCCTTTAAGTTGGACTAATTTTGAATTTGGTCCTAATGGAATACACATTTTGATTTTTGTCCCATAAGTTGGTCGAGATTTTGAATTCAGTCCAATTACTACGATTTGAGGTAAATAAATCGATCAAATCCATTGTTTTTTGTATTTTTCTGCACATGATCAAATTCACAGTTGATTTGAATTGCACACGAGCTAAGAATTTGACCGATTTATTTACCTACAATGGTAGTAATTGGACTGAATTCAAAATTTCTGCCAACTTATGGGACCAAAATCAAAATGTGTATTCCATTAGGACCAAATTCAAAATTAGTCCAACTTAAAGGACTAAAAAAACTATAATCCCTTTAATTAAATAGGTCGGGCTTGAACTTTTTCGCAAGTCTTTTAAGCCCAACAGGCCGGCCTATTTAACTCTATTGCTATATGTATAAATTAATATATAATATATATAAATACAATAAATATATAATATAATATTCAATATATGATGAGATTATCTTGAAGAAATTAAATACTTTTTATTTTATTTTTCTTTGTAATAGTTAAAAATAATTGATATGAACATTTGCGAGTATAATTTTATGGACCTTTTGATTAATTTTTTATTGTTCTTATTTCTTCATTTTGAGATTTAAAAGTTAGTTTTTCAAGTGTGGTAAAAATTAATTTTGAATAACACTAAAGAGACTTTTAAAAGGCTTTCGGCTAGGCCTATTTACTAAAAAGGTCAGGTCCAGCCTCTTAAAAAAGCCTATAATAGGCCAGGCTTGGACCCAAATATTATATACCAGGCCCATGCTTTTTTTTCTTAATGCCTGACCCGACCTGACCTATTTCCACCCCTATAGTATATGATAGTTTTAATTGTATAATCGCTGCTGAGTAAAAAAAAAAAAGTGTTCTAATAAAAACTTTTATGAAATATTGTATTATTGTAAAATGGGACCTTCTATATGTAGTCAGGGTGTCGTAACGTGTCGTAATGACTATCATAGTCAGTTAATTTTAAGCCATTAAAAATCTAATCTAAAGGTTTAGATTTGATGACCTGTTACCTTTTGTAAATTTTACGATATGTATTGTCGTAATATGTCGTAATGTGTCATAAATTTGTATTTTCTATTAAATTAAATTAATTAAAATATATTATTGTAAATTTACATTTTTATCCTTATACAATAAAATAATTTATTATATTTTTTTAATGTAATTAAAATATGTAATGTTAAAATTACATATTTACCCTTATAATATTAATAAAATTAATAACAAAAAAATAAATCAAATCAATTTATTAACAATAAAATAAACCAAATCAATGAGAAAAACTCATTCTTGCTTCAAACCTTTGCTTCAAACCTGAGCTTCAAATTAAATCAATTTGGGGAGAAATAAGTCATTCTCAAACATCTTAAGAATTGTGCCGACTAATTGAAATTGAGGAAGAAAAAAGGGTGATACTTGGGTACACTCGCATGTACCGTACCCCTTGTTTTAATTTTAATTATTTATTTATATTTTATCTGCACCCATTAATTTAATGAGTTCACCCCCGAATTATATTTTTACAGCAGTTATCTACACACACTCATTTTATGAGTTCACCCCACATCATTTTTTTACAACAATTATCTACACCAGCTAATTTTATGAGTTCACCCCAAATCATTTTTTACCATAGTTATATGCACCCATTCATTTTATGAGTTCACCCTAAATCATTTTTTACCATAGTTATATGCACCCATTCATTTTATGAGTTCACCCCCAAATCATTTCTTTTTTACAACGGTTATCTACACCCGTTCATTTTATGAGTTCACCCCCAAATTATATTTTTACCAAAGTTATCTGCACCCGCTCATTTTATGAGTTCACCCCCAAATTATTTTTATACCACAATTATCTGCACCCGCTCATTTTATGAGTTCACCCCAAAATATTTTTTAAAAAATAATTACATTTAAAAGACTATATTATTTTTTTTATTAATTAACACAAAATATAATAAAATCAACCCTAATTTATACATTTACAATCTACAACCGAGTCATTGCCGAGTTACCGTCGATTCACCACCAAATCACTCATATTTTTTTAAAAAAAAAAATCGTAAAAACATAATTAAAAAAAAACTATCGAGATTAGGCACAAATTTCAATTTTTTTTTCTTTTTAATTTTTCTTCCCATTTTCAATTTTTATTCCAAACTTTTTATTTCTTCGTTTTTTTTTTTTTGTTTCCTACTTTTTTTTTCATTAGTATATTTTTTAGTTTTAATACAAAATAATATTATATGTATGATTTTATTATAATCCCTTCGTCCCAATGAAAGATCCTCATGAGCTTCGGACACAGAGGTTAAAAAATATGATATAATAAGTGGATGTATGAGAGGTGATGTGATTAAGAGAGAGAAGAATATAATGAAATGTGAGAGGGAATAGTTTGACAAAAAAGGAATGGGTAACTTTCATTGGGACAAACGAATAAGGAAAGTTGGGTAGCTTTCAATAGGAAGGAGGGAGTAGTCGGTAATACAACAAGTAATAACCAGTAATACCATAAACAGTAATCAGTAATACCATTAACAATAATTAGTAATACCACGAACATTAATCAGTAATACCATTAATATTAATCAGTAAAATTTTATACAATAACAAATAATTTCACACATCTAATTATATTTAATAATACAAAAAACAATTATCAGTAATACCATGAACAGTAAGTAGTAATACCATGAACATTGAATAGTAATATCTCATACAATAACAAATAATTTCACAAATCTAATTATATTCAATAATACCAAAAACAATTATCAGTAATACCATAAATAATAATATGTAATACCATAAAAATAATAATAATCAGTAATAAATAATTTCACATAATCAGTAATACCACAATTAATAATCAATAATCATTAATATTAATTCAATAGTGTATTAATAGTAATATCGCAATCAATAACTAGTAATACCAGTATCAATAATACCAATAACAATAATACCATAAAAAAAAGTGGAGAGAGTGCAGATCGGGGTGTACTAAAGAAAATAGAGGGTGCACATTACCAAGCCCAATTGAAGGAAACCCTAGCCCAATGGGAGGGCACCCTAGGTCAGCAGTCGTCGCTTGGGATTTCATCAGCAAGGTCACCGGCTCCGAGTGTCGTCCGGTCAGAGATCCATCAGCAACATACTCACAGTCCTCCGTCGGGCCGTCGTCAGCCGGAGGAAGAGGCTGCGCAGGAGCAGGGTGAAGAAGATGGATGAAGCAATGTAGCTTCGATTTGGACAGAGATGAACGACGAGAGAGAGGCAGCGTCGATCTGAGTGTTGCAGGCGAGCGCCGTTGATGTAGGAGAAGCTCTTGGATCGCGAACGCAAGGGAGATTGATCGAAGCAGTCGCGTCGGTGGTCGAAATGAGGAGAGGATTTCGGTCGCCATGGATCGTGGCCGAGATGGAAGATTATGTCGATTGTTATGGAAGTGAAGAATCGCGATTGCGATTCGAGGAGGGGTTTCGGGCTTCAGCGGCCGAGACCGAAGCGCTGCCGTCGCCGTCGAGGGGGTGGTCGGGCATGGTGGTGGCTGGGTCACCCGCCGACATGCATGGATTTCCGACAGGTCCTTTACTCATCAAATTAAAATTAAAATTTAGGTGCACCGCCGATCGACTTTAATAAAATTATACCTATAATATTATTTTGTATTAAAATTAAAAAAATACACATGCAAAAAATGGAAAAGAAAGACAGGAAAATTTAAAAAGGAAAAGAAAAAAAACAAGGAAATAAAAAATTTGAAAAAAAAATTGAAAATGGGAAGAAAAAAGTAAAAGAGGAGGGGGAAGAAAAATTAAAAAGAAAAAAATTGAGATTTGTGGCTAATTTCGATAATTTTTTATTAATTATATTTTTACGCTTTTTTTTTTAAATATGGGTGATTTGGTGGTGAATTGATTTTTTAGAGTTTATTTTATTATATTTTGTGTAAAATAATAAAAGGATAATATAGTCTTTTAAATATGATTATTTTTTTTAAAATATTTTGGGGTGCACTCATAAAATGTGCGAGTGCAGATAACCGTGGTAAAAAAATTAATTTGGGGGTGAACTCATAAAAGAGCGAGTGCAGATAATTGTGGTAAAAAATAATTTGGGGGTGAACTTATAGAATGAGCGGGTGTAGATAACTGTTGTATAAAAGAAATGATTTGGGGGTGAACTCATTAAATGAGCGGGTGCAGACAACTATTGTAAAAATATGATTAGGGATGAATTCATTAAATTAGCGGGTGTAGATAATTGTAGTAAAAATATGATTAGGGGGTGCACTCATTAAATTAGTGGGTGCAGGTAAAATATAAATAAAATTTAAAAAGAAAGGTAATATAGTAAATAACAAAATATAATTTAAAAAATGATATAGTTAACTTAAACTTGTATAACAGGTAACAGGTCGTTACGACGTTTACGACGCCACGTGGCGCGATTCGATAAAGTGATTATGTAGTCACTTCGTAAAATGTGACTGCCGTAAGTTATATCTATTTGTACCCTCCCTATTTTATGAGTTGATCCCCTAATATTTTAAAATAAAAAATAAATATGGGTCGACTCCTTATATTGGATGGCCACAATTATTTATGAACAATCTTTAGAGTTAGAACTATCTTTCTAATTCCTAAACTAGCATTTTACATATGTTTAACGTTTTTTATTTTACTAAAAAAATACAAAAACATAAAACTAAGAACTTAATAAGATAAAATCATATGTGGATCTGTTTTAATTAACTATTGATTGTTACGTAATTTGTAATTTTAGGGATGAACTATTCAAAATACGTGGATTTAAATTTATACTTTTTGTTTTGGGATGAATTGAATATTTCATTCGCACAGTAATGACATTTTATTCATACAGTAACACATATTTTTCTATAAAGTAACACACTTGTGTTTATATAGTAACACAATTTTCAATATCTTAAATGTGTTACTTTAAAAACAAATATGTGTTACTCAAAAGTAAATTATGTGTTATTTGTCTTTACAGTGACATATATTGCCCCGAAGTGTACAATATAATTGTATTTATAGTAAGGGATTATATTTTTTTTAGTCCATTAAGTTACCACAATTTTGAATTTAGTCCATCAGGTTACCACTTTTTGAATTTAGTCCATTAAGTTTCAATTTATTTTTATTTTGGTCCAGTTACCTGCTACTGCAGGTTTAACATGTCATTTTTTAAAACACACCACATAAAATGTTATACACACCCCAAATGTTAAACACACCACACTAAAATTTAAAAATTATTTTTTTATTACTATACACACCCCCAACTATTTCCTATTTAATAAATTGCCAAAAATAATTAAATTAAAAAAAATAAGAATTCAAATTAATATGAAAAATATAAATAAAACCTATAAAAATTTTGCCTAAATCTTTAAAAATTAAACAAAGCTAAAATGATTAATTTAATTAGTTTTGAAGATTTAGTTGATTTTCTACTATTTTTAAATTTTATTTAACCTTATTTTCGATTTTTTTATAAAAGTTAGAACGCAAATAAAACATCAATAAACCAGTGGAGTTTTAAATTTATTTTATTTTTCTTTTAAATATTTCTTTTATATTACATGAACCTACTAACACCCATAAATTTTATACACTCCAAACGTTAAACACAAAAGTTCAAAAATCAATTATAATTAAATAAAATCATAAATATATTTAATAAATTGTTAAAAAAAATTAAATTAAAAAAAATTAAGAATTCAAATTAATATAAAAAATATAAATAAACCTATAAAAAAATCACTAAAATCTTTAAAAATTAAACAAAGCTAAAAATATTAATTAGTTTTGAAGATTTAATTTTTTTTTTTTTTTACTATTTTTGAAGATTTTTAAATTTAATTGTTACATACTAGCTATAATTGAACAATTTTATTTTTCTTCTACATTAAGCTGCTAGAAACGTACTATAATTGAGTTAAAAGCATGAATAGAGAGCTTAGGCCATCTCCAGCAGTTACCTCTACTCTGCTCTAAAATACAGCGTACTCTATTTTAGAGTCAGCATTATTCTCCAGCAGTCTGCACTACTTTTTACACTAAAATGGAATATTCCATTTTGATCCCTTAATAATAATGAATTATTTATTAACTTATGCATTAATAATTTATATTTATAATACATTTGTCAACTTATTTCGATAATAAATTTATAAAAAGTAATGTTCAAATTATATATATTTAAAATTTCAATGAAAATTCAAATTTATCATAATATTAGAACGAAATTTAAATTACAATGAAAGTTCAAATTACAACAAAAAATTAAAATTACAATGAAAATTAAAATTCCTATGAAAATTTAAATTAAAAAGTAATCCCCCAAACCATAAAATAAATGAAAAAGTAATAATAACAAACACAAAAAAAAAAGCAAGTAAAATAAAAAAATAAGGAAAAAAGAAAATATAGCGTGGGAAACTTCTACGCCAAATCTGGCGTCCAAAACCCCCCAAACCTCAATTCCGCTAAAATAGCGTTGGAGATGGCGTCTTGCTGGAGAAGATTTTTGACGGAATACGCTAGGATGGCGCACTGCTGGAGATGGCCTTAGTAGCTAGTGGCCATTATATACGACTATACGAGTACACGATTAATTAATGTGTATCAAGCTAATTACGTTCTTAACTAATTTATTTATGCAAGAACATGAACTATTTTAATAACTTTCAGTTCCTTTGAAGACTTACATGTACAGTACTATAATCTATATACATTATTGGAATGATGAAGTTAAGAGGTTTGATGAAGTTAGAGGTTTGATTTCATGTATGTGTGTATATATATATAAGATACATTGATACAAAATTTATAGGGTGTTAGTAGGTTCAGATAATATAAAAAAAAAATTTATTATTTTTTTTTTTAAACTTAATTGTTTTATTAATATTTTATTTGCATTTTAACTTCTATAAAAAACGTCGAAAATAAGGCTAAATAAAATATAAAAATAGTAGAAAATCAACTAAATTTTCAAAAGTAGTTAAATTAATTAATTTCTTTTAGCTTTGTTTAATTTTTGAAGATTTAGGCGATTTTTTATAAGTTTTATTTATATTTTTCATATTAATTTGAATTCTTATTTTTTTAATTTAATTATTTAATTTTGGAAATTTATTAAATAGGAAATAGTTGGGGGTGTGTATAGTAAAAAAAATAAAAATTAAATTTTAGTGTGGTGTGTTTAACATTTGGGGTGTGTATAACATTTTATGGGGTGTGTTTTAAAAAATGACTTGTTAAACCTGCTGTAGCAGGTAACTGGACCAAAATCAAAATAAATTGAAATTTAATGGACTAAATTCAAAAAGTGACAACCTGATGGACTAAATTCAAAATTGTGGTAACTTAATGGACTAAAAAAAATATAATCCCTTATAGTAACATGATAAAAACAAGTTTTTATATTGGGTTAATTGCAAAAAAAATCACCACCTTTAGTGTATTTATCAATTACAGCATATTCTTTTTTTCTTTACAATTTGATGCACAAATATATTTTTTCAATCAATTTTAATTTAACTTGGCACCGAAAAACGGCGAACTCACCACGTTATCAACACATAAACTATCACTAATAAATGTTTTTAATGAAAAACACATGCACATTTAAAAAAACGTTTTTTTATATAAATTGCGCACCGAATTCATCTATATTTTTATAATTTTTTGACAAAATTCTCCAACTTTACGCTTTAATATTATGAATATTGATTTGATGTTTTCTATTTCAAAGCTCTCTTATCTTCTACATAAATATAATATCTAAATAATTTTATATATAAAAAAATCTAATAAAAAAATCTAATAAAAAAATTCTGCAAAATAAAATAATTCTTAAAATTATATGTATTCCTATGATGTCCATTAACATGTTTAGCTAAAAAAAATTTATAATCATACAAGTTCTGCATTAACTAAAATCATATTTATTCCCTTTCTTAATATTTTTTCTTGATTATATTGACTTGTTTTTTCTTAATCACAAAAAATAAAAATAAAACATTTTTTTATGTTATGCTGCAAAAAAATAAAAAATTATGTATATATATGTATATATATATATAATATCGCAAAACACAACGAATTTGCAATTTTTAGGAGCCACGTCAAATTAAAATTGATCGAAAAATATATCGGTGCATTGAATTGTAAAACTTAAAAAGGTGGTGCATCGAATTGCAAAGAAAAAAAGAATATGTTGAAATTGATAAATACTCAAAAGGTGGTGATTTTTTTTGCAATTAACCCTTTTATATTTGTCTTTTTCGTGATTTTTTTTTTTTGAAAGATTTGTTTGATTTGGTATAACTTTGGTATGACTTGCAGAAAATTTGCGGGTTTTTTATTTCCTTAAATTAATTGTACTAATATTTCATGTGAAAAGTGAATTTATGTGTTATTTATACTTAGTAACACATATTTGCCCTTAGGGGATGTTTACTTTTAGTTTTAAAAACCAGGTTTTGGATTTCAAGATCCAAAACCCGTTTTACTTCGGGATTTAAAAATCGGTTTTCAAAATCCATCCAAAACCACCTCTATCAAACATATTGATTTGACATAAAGTTATATCTATATAATATTACTCAAATCATTATATTATTTCTCAAAAATAATATAATAATACTATAATAATATACTCCCTCCATCCATGAAAAGTAGGGACATGGGGATGGGGCACAAGTTTTAAGAAAATGGTAGATAAAGTAGATAAAGTAAGGGTATTATAGGGTATTGTGGGGTCCATTGTGAATAAAGTGATTGTTTAGGAATAAAGTTAATGGCAAATTGAGTAATTAAGTGATAGTTGAAGGGTGATAGTTTCCATAAAGTGCATGAGACTACATTTGGTGGACAAAGAATATGTGTCAAATTAAATGGGACTACTTTTCGTGGACGGAGGGAGTAATACATTTAATCATTACACAATCAACTAATCATTATAATTTCACCAAATAATAATATAATAATACAAACTCATTCAATCTTACAACTTGATTTGAGATAAAGTTAATTCCTCCACTATTCCAAAATCCAAAAGAAACACTCTTATTACTATTCATCGAGATTTCAAAAACCAGGATTTCAAAAATCCGATTTTTAAAACCACCCAAAGCCCAAAGTAAACATACCCTTACAATAACATATACTAATTACTTTCATAGTAACACAGACCAGTAACTCATTTTTTCTGTTAGCCTTCTGCGCGACTTTTACGCAATTTTTTTAGAAAAATACCCGCAAAAGATCCGCGAATTTTTTGTCATTCCTTAAATATATTAATATTTCAAATGAAATATTTCAAACAATTCCCATTTTAATTTAGCATTTCATTTAATTATTTTTAAAATATATTAGACCCTATTATTAATTAATACAGTACAATTTAAAATAATAATAAAAATAAAGATTTGAAAAGGAAAAATTAAAATACGATAAACTTGGACTCACGAAACTTATTATTACAGCATAAAATTGTGTGATCCACAAGAAATTTATTCTTAACAGGAGATTAGGGATTTGGTCATCAGCGACCATAGTTTACTTTAGAAAATTATGCTTAATTTATGGTTGTAATTAAGGATATATTTGGTTCTAGATGGTCCAAACAGAACATTATGTTAATATAGCTTCAAAGGTGGGGTACGTAGGGAACTAGGGCATAAATTTATTATCTGCAATGTTTCATATCATACTCTCCCCATTTATAAAATATCCTTCCGTTCTTTTTATTTTATTATTTTAGTCGGTTCGATTATAAGTTTTTTATATATTTTCTTTTATAAATATTTCTTTATTTTTATACTTTACTTTAATTTATATTTTAATTTTTTTTCTATCTCTCTCAATAACATCAATTATACTACACTTATTATTTCATTTTTTTAAATCAACTGAGGGCTTCATTTTTGCCCAACCAATTAGAGTTCGATTCCCCCAAATTTCATTTCTGTCTTTTTTTCATACTTATTTTCTCTTTTTTTTATACTGTACATATTTTTTATTTCATAATATATTTTCTAAATTGCCATGTCTCTTTTTTATGCACATTCGTAATATATTTTCTAAATTTCCATGTCTCTGTTTTATGCATATTTTTATTTTATAAATATATATTTCCTTCGTTCATTTTTATAGTAAATTTAAGAGTGGAGATAAAATAGTGTAAGTAGTATTTCTTTTTTAGAAAATAAGAATTAGGTATAAAATTTAAACAGGTAAAAAATGAAAGTAGAAATTATAAAAATGGATAGGTAAAAAGGGAAAGTAGAAATTTAACACCATTTTCAATCAAAACTTAATGATATTCGAGGGAAAAAATGATTATTACTTTAGTTTTTAGTCTTTTATGATAGTAATATATTAACAATTTTGACACTATTATATCTCTTTCAAACAATTAATTGTTCATCTGAAACATAATGAAAGTCAATTTGTTTAATTTAAATTAATATAATGAGGTTATTGACTATTTTATAATGAAATTATTTGATAAGAATAATATTATTACGTTGAGTAACACTTATGTGAACTTGAACTTAATTTTGATCCATTGCATTTTTTATAGTAAGCTTAATCGGGCCCTCCGACCTAAAATTTCTGGATCCGTCACTACATGCACTCAATCATCTTTCCTTTATGATGTTTAAACGACAACCATTTTTAATTTATGAGAATTAAACATGAAAATTTCTATTTAATCACTAAAATATTATAGACGAAATATAATTTTCATTATTGTTCTTGTAGATGTTGTTAACTCTTAAATGCTTTAATATTATCAACAACATCTTAATTTGACCTTCCGTGATTTATTCTAAGTCTTCTCTGAAATGTTACATTAAATGTTGGACTAAATGCTCTCACAATCAGGGACGATTATAGAAGTTTCTACAAGAGTTTGGAACGTGAAATATTTCAGAATGTTGGAGGACGTGCTAGAAGAATTTGAAGCATCTTAGAACGACCTGAAAGATGGAAGAAGGATCTAGAGAGATCATGGGAGTTGAGATCCTAAAAAATAGGATCTCATATGAAAGGCTCTAGAACTCGGTTGTTTTGTCTATAAATACCGAAGGAGACTTTCATTCCAAAGCATGCACTATTCGAGTAACACCTTTCTTAAGAGTTCAACCCTGTTAGGAGTTATGGTCAGTAGTTGTATCTTTTAATGTACACCGAGGGATACCACACCTTCCACTGTATTTAGTTCTAGTCTTGTATCGATTGAGAGTGAATCATAGATCAGATTAGTTCTTTAGACAATGATCAAACACTTAAGTCTATTTACAAATTCAAACACCTGCCTCGATTGTAGTTTCGGTTTGTGGAATGTTGAAGTAATTGTTGAGACATTTCACACGACATTTTTGTAACTTACAAGCTAAGTCGTTTTCGCCGTAAGACATAACATAGGTTTTGTTATTAATAAAATCTATGTTAAAATTATTCCATTGTATTCTTATTGTTTTAGTGTTTTAGTCTTCCACTGTGTGATCTATATTCTTACATTTTGTTAGAGTCAGTGTTGCACTATTTGTCTCAACATTTTGTGCAACATTTATGTCTTTACTTAAACACTAGATACCACGCACACTTTCAGTTGGTATCAGAGCCAACACCTGACGACACTAGGTTTAGATCATTGCTTAAAGTGTGTTTTAGTTTATTTTAGCAATGGAAACACATCACATATCCACTGCACTTAGGCCACCCGTTTTAGATGGTTCAAATTATGTTTATTGGAAGCCTAAGATGCGAATGTACATCAAGTCAATTGATGAACGTGCTTGGAGGACTATTCTTACAGGTTGGGATGCACCAAAGAATCCAGCAGATGCCGATGGTGAAATTCAACTCAAGAAAGAAGTTGATTGGACGGCTGATGAGATAACAACAGCAGGATACAATTCTAAAGCTTTAAATGCTATTTTTACCTCTGTTGATACCTCTACGTTTAAAATTATATCTAACTGTTCTACTTTTAGAGATGCATGTGACAGGTTGCAAGAACATTGTGAAGGTTCAGAGAATGTTCGAAGGACAAAGCTTCGAATGCCGGAGACAAAGTTTGAGAATCTCCGAATGAAGGAGGATGAAACCATTTCATCCTATAACAAAAGGTTAAGTGAGATAATCAATGAATCATATTCTCTTGGTGACCCTATTTCTAATGTTAGAGTAGTTCATAAGATATTAAGGTTTGTTCCCAAAAGATTTGATGCTAAAATTTGTGCTATTGAAGAGGCAAAAGACACTTATAAGTTAAGTCAAAATGAGTTAGTGAGTATTCGTAGATTTATGAAATAAACACTAATCAAGTTGATGAAACTAAATATGATAAGAAAGTTTTTATTTTTAAAGGAGAAACATCAAACAAATCTGAGAGTCATCCTATTATTACTGAGGTTGATTCGGATGATGAGTTGATTGATGAATGCCTTAACAATCCTGACAACATTGCCTTATTTACAAAGCATTTTAATAAATTTTTTAAGAAATCTATGCACAAATCTAAAGGAAACATTCAACCTAAGATCCAAATCAACACATCAACACCACAACCAGAGAGGAGGAAGAGTCAATTCACACCAAGACCATCAAAGAGTGAAGGTAAACCAAGGTATGACCCTAAATTTAGAAAATCAGTTTAATGCAATGCATGTTCTAGATACGACCATTATGCAAATGAGTGTGCCAATACCAGACTAAAGCAAAAACTGAATTTTAGTGCTACCTTAAGTGATGAATCAGATGATGATGATCTTGATGAAATAAATGAACATGCTCATTTTACCAGAATTGATTATGATGATTCCTTAGATGATGATCTGGATGATGCAGATTCTGATGTTACACCTGATGTCTACACATCTACAGTAACATCGACACAGAATCACCTAGATTTGAACTGTTTTAATAGTGTTGTTGATGATGCACGAAATGATGCAGGAAAAATGATTGATGATGAGACATATCAAAAATTGTTAGATGATTGAAAATCTCAGAAACTCACTCTGAATTTTTGAATAAAGAGAATGAGAATGTGAAAGAGACAATCACCAAGCTAGAACTCCTACTTACCAAAAGAGATCTTGAAGTTTGTAAACTAAGGAGAAATTGACCACCTCTACTTTAAGTTTCAGAAACTTTTCTAAGAGTGCTTTTGATGTGAATGATGATATAGTTGTTGGTAAATCTAATAATCATGGTTTAGGTTATGATGGTGGAACAACTTCTATTTCTGAAAATTTTGGAAAACCTGTGAAATTTGTGAAGGTAAATGCTAGAACATTTGATGTAACATCTGGACAAACATATTCTCACAAGTTATATTTGTCATTATTGCTTTAAATATGGTCATATTTGTCCTTTCTGCTTGAAAATGGTTAAAGATATGAAAAATGAGTTTATGCTATCCAAAATGTCTTCACATCCTAGGAAACATTTTCAGAGATCTGCTAGGAAATCAAATGTTACATGTAATGTTGTTCACAACTCTTTGAAAACATGTTTACCTGGTCTATGGTATTTTGATAGTAGTTGTTCTAGACATATGATAAGACATATAGACTACTTATCTGATTATGTGACCTTGAATGGTGGTAATGTTACATATGGTGGTGGATCAAAAGAAAAGATTATAGGAAAAGAAACTTTGAATGTTGAAGATTTTCCTAAGCTTAAAAACGTTTTGCATGTTGATGGCCTACTTGCTAATCTGATTAGTATTAGTCAACTTTGTAATGAAAATTTACATGTAAAGTTTGACAAAGAATCATGCTATATTACTAGGCCTGCTGATAATTGTTATCTTATTGGAACAAATGTTTGTAATTTGTCAATACATGATAAAAATGTCTTATGGCAACAAAGATTAGGACATGTAAATTACAGGGCAATGAAGAAACTAATCATATTAGATGCAGCCAAAGGATTACCAAAACTGAACTTTCAGAATACCATTGTATATGGATCATGCCAAAAAGGTAAGCAGGTAAGAGTGCAGCATAAAATGTTGTCACATTGTTCTACACATCGATGCTTTGAATTGTTGCACATGGATTTAATAGGTCCTATGAAAACTGAAAACATTGGAGGCAAAATATATTCCTTAGTTGTGGTAGATAATTTTTCTATATATACTTGGATTGAATTTTTAAGAGATAAATCTGAAACATTTGCTGATTTTAAAGTTCTCTATAAAAGGTTCAAAAATGTGTATAACTTGAAAGTTGGCCGTATTAGAACTGATCATGGTAGGGAATTTGAGAATAACATGTTTAATGATTTCTGTGACAAAAAAGGTATTTTGCAAGAATATTCATCTCGTAAAACTCCACAGCAGAATGGAATTGTTGAAAGAAAGAATAGAACTTTACAAGAAATGGCAAGAGTTATGCTTTTATCTAAAAGTCTTTCTAAAAGATTTTGGACTGAAACATTGAATACAACATGTCATATTATTAATAGAGTTTATATTCGATCTAACACTAATCAAACACCTTATGAGATTTTGAACGTTAGAAAATCAAGTGTGAAATATTTTCATGTATTTGGTTGTGTGTGTTATATTTTGAATGATAGGGGTCAACTTCATAAGTTTGATTATAAAAGTTTCTTTTTAGGCTATTTTAGAAATACTAAAGCTTATAGAGTTTATAACCTTAGGACTAACATTGTTCAAAAATCTGTTAATGTTGTGTTTGATGATGATAAAGGTCTTACAGATGACAAAAATGAAGATGTATCACAAGTCACTGATAATTTTGAGAATACACTGAAGTCTGAAAATGTTGCACCGAATGCTAACACATCTGGGTCAACATCTACAGAACAGTCAGTTGTAATTTCACAGAATGATCAGTATGTTCCCAAAACAAATCCTTCTTCAAGAATAGGGAAAAGTCATCCTTATGACCAGATCATAGGTGATGCTACAGTTGGAGTGCAAATAAGAGGAAGAATAAGATCAAATAAGGTAGATGTGGTAAGAACAATATGCATGTCTTCTATTTGCAATGTTGTGAATGCAGAGTGTTACTATTGTGAAATTGAATCTAAAAATGTGAATGAAACATTAACTGATAAAAATTGGATAAATGATATGCATGAGGAACTTAATCAATGTGAAAGAAATGAAGTATGGACACTTGTTCCAAGACCTAGTCATACTAATATCATTGGAACAAAGTGGATTTATAAGAATAAAACTGATGAGTCTGGTAACATTGTTAGGAACAAAGCTAGGTTAGTTGCACAAGGTTACAACCAAATTTAAGGTGTTGATTTTGATGAAACTTTTGCACCTTTTGTTAGGATAAAATCTATTAAATTATTGCTAGCAATTGCATGTTTTATTGACATTAAACTTTATCAAATGGATGTAAAAGCTTCTTTTCTAAATGACATTTTAAATGAAGAAACTTATGTAAAACAACCTAAAGGTTTTGAAGATCCACAATACCCGGATCATGTGTACAAACTAAAGAAAGCATTGTATGGTCTAAAACAAGCTACTAGAGCATGGTATGGTAGGCTTACAAACTTTCTTTTAGAATATGGTTTTATTAGAGGAGAAGCCGATAGGACTTTGTTTATTAAGGACACAGGAGAAGATTTACTTATTTCTCAAATATATGTTGATGATATTGTATTTGGTTCAACCTGTGACAAAATGTTAAACAAATTTGTTGAAGTTATGACAACAACATTTGAGATGAGTATGGTTGGAGACTTGAATTACTTTTTAGGTCTTCAAATCAAGTAATGTAAGGATGGTACGTATTTTCTTCTCTTAAGGTAAGTATGCTAAAAACTTAGTCAAACGGTTTGGTTTTGAAATCTCAAAAGTAATGTTGGGAATAAAATGAGATATGTTTTGATTCAATACCAAAACCCCCTGAGACATGCCTAAGTCAAGATGATTATATTCTAAGAATGTTAGAACATATAGAATAAGGAGCTAATGTGTTAGGTAGCTCTTAGATGAATAGATGCACAATTTAAGGGGGAACATATGCTTTGAAGTCTATCAAGAACAAGTCCCCTCAAGGCTCAAATTCTGGAACAATCACTAAGCCTATTGAAGGCCAAGTATGCTGATCAGGAGAGTTGTCCAGAAGAGTTGTCTCATCACATTTAATCAAGATAAATGATTTCTGAAAGTTTGAAGTCAACCATGCTGAAGAATTAGAGACAACCATTCCCTAGAGATCTTCAATGAATCATGCTAAGATCACTTCCAAGTGAAGCAAAGGGAAAGAGCCAAGTCATCTGAAAAGAGCAGGCCAACCATGCTGATAATCAAGTCTGCTGATAGTGATAAGGAGAATTGTCCATTTGATAAGGAATGTTGTCCTATCATTGGAACAACCTTCAGAAGCCATGTCCAAGTCTTAACAAAAGAATCTTGAAGTCAGACATTGGGAAGAGTGCTGCAGAATGAAGACAAACTCTATACAGCCGTTTATTTCCTAAATGAGGACATGTCACTATCAAAAATCTGTCTTCTAAGTTGAAGAACTAAAAGAAGACATTTATGGACATTTGAGGCTGCCTCTCCAACGGGCAAATCCTTCATTTGTCTATAAATACAGAAGTGTGAAGACCATTTGAAAGCACCTCAACCTTGACAAGAATATCCAACTATCCTACAAGAAAGAGTGCTTTCAAGCTTTCAAAAGACTATCTTAGTCTTCATACACTTCTTCTAAGTTGAACCTTATTGTATATTCATACAAAGCTTAGAGAGATATCCTATCCTTATACACTGAACTTCATTGTAAAGGATATCTCATTAGTTGGAACCTTACTTCAATCCTTACCCCTTTCAAGTGAGAAAGTGAGAAGGTTGTAGTAGTAGAAGTGGTAGGAGCTGACTGTTGAGAGAAGAACAGTTCAGTTCTGAGTTGAGAAGAGGGTACTAGGACTCTAGACATCCTAGGGATCAATTCACCAAGGAGTGGTGTTCTTGATCAAGTGCACCTTGGCACTATAAAACAAGTTAATTCCAAGAGTGAAGGAATTATCCTGTTAAATCAGGGAAAATGGATGTAGGAGCTTGAGTCTCTGAACCACTATAAACTCTTGTGTTGATTTGTTTTCAAGTACTTACATACATTCAACACTGCACACAAAACTGATCTTTCAAAGAACTTATTCTCAAAGACTGTGCAAAAGACATTTGGACAAGTTCCCTGAAAAACTGGATTGTATTCATTGACTAAGTGATTTCAGAAATTAAAGGAGTTTAAACTAAAGGGCCAACCACTAATTCCGCACATATAACTCCCTTAGATAGTTATCCAACTAAGTACTCAATAGTAGTTAGTAGTTTGATTATCTATAAAGAGTTAATCATCTTCAGCAGAGTTGTCCAAGACAACATTGCTGATCTCCGGTTTGATCAAGTTTGAAAAGAAATTGCATACAAGTGTATCCCCCACCCCATACACTTGTTATATACTCCTTTCACGACCAACAAGTGGTATTACAGCAGGGGTTCAAACACCACTGCTTCTGAAAAGCCATCTTGGTTTTCAAAATCATACATTTGGTGTGGTCACTGAACTGATCTATCTGAAATTCTAGTTGATTGTTGACTAACTGTTTGCTCTTGAGATATGGCCAACAACAGTGCTGCTGTTCCACCTCCTGCTGTTCAAGGATTGGACAACATGGCCACAAACCCAGTCAACCACATCTCACATCACAAATTGCCTATGTTCTCAATAGACAATTATGACTTCTGGAAGATCAGAATGAGGGCTCATCTTGCATCTCTACACACTGATATGTTGAGAGTGATCACAAGAGGTCCTTTTGTGTTCACTCAAGTGAATCCCAGGGTCACTGAAGCTCAAAGAGCTGATGTAAGGGAATTGATTCCTAAAGATGAAGATGACTTCACTGCTGATGAAAAGAGGAAAGATAATTTGAATTATCTTGCTATGAACACCCTCTACCAAAGCAATTCCAGATGCAATCATGGGTAGAGTCTACCACTGCACAACTGCCAAAGAAATTTGGGATACCCTTGCTGAAATGTGTGAGGGTACTGAAAAGATAAAGGAGAACAAGCTCCAAGTGGCAGTGCAGAAATTTGAACAGTTCACAATGGAGTCTGAGGAGTCCATTGACAAGTTTGCTGGTAGATTCACTGATGTGATTTATGAGATCAACTCTTTGGGCAAGGTGTACACCAAGAGAGAAGTTGGTTTGAAAATCTTGAGAAGTCTCACTCAAAAGTGGGATGTATATGCTGTTATGATGCAGAACACCAAGGATCTCTCCACCATGCCCATGCAACAAATCTTCTCTGAACTCAAGGCTTATGAGTTCGATCTCAACAGAAGAAAGCCTGTTGAGGAACCTTCAAATCCTACAAAAGGAGTGGCATTCAAAGCCAAAACTGCTGAACCAGAAATGCAGTCCACTCCTAGATCATCAAAGTCAGTCTCCAAGACTGAAATGAAGGAGGAACTAGCCTTGATGGCTAGAAGGTTTGAAAAGTTAAATTCAAGGTTTGGTAGATACAAGAAATTCTACCAGGACAACAAATTTAGGAGAAGGTACAACTCTCCTGAAGCTCAGGCTGAGGTCAAGAAGCTTGAAGAGAAAAGATCAGAGGACAAATACTCTGATAGGAGAAGGTCCAGTAGAGCTGACCCCTCATCATCCAAAAGAAGAGATGAATCCAAGAAGGATGATGATGAAGACTTGTGCTATAATTGCAAAAAGAAAGGGCACTTCCAGTATGACTGCCCTGAATTGAGCTCTAAAGAAAGAAGAGAAAGGCAGGCAAAAAGAGACAGAAAGTTCACCAATAGAAAGGCCATGATGGCTGGTGAAGAATCTGACAGTGCTGAAAGCTTCAACTCTTCTGATGGACTGTTCTCAAACAGTGAAGATGATGATGACATATGCAACATGGCTATTGAGGATGATGAGGTATCCTCTACTTCTAGTTCACCATCATTCATTTCACAAAACACTAGTGAAGTCAACTTGAAACTTTCTCTTGGGAAGTTGATGGAAGATTTCACTATGTTACAAGAATTTCATGATAATTGTGTGAGAGAAAATGAAAGATTGGCAATTGAGCTTGCCAAAAACTCTGAGCTAACTGTTGATGTCAAGTCTACTAAGTTATCAACAAGTCTTGAGAGAGCTTGAGGAAGCAAATCTCAGGATAGTTGACCAACAAAAGGAGATTGATGATCAACTCTTATCTCAGAAGAGAAAAGACTTTGAACTGAAAATCCTTCAAGCAAAATTTGAAAACCTCTCACATGAATATGATATTCTTAAATCAAGTGAAGAGAGCCTGAAATTAAAGATGTCTGCTCTGAGAAGATCCACTAAAGCAATAGAGGAAATTCAGAGTTACCAAAGACCTATGGCTCAAAGAAGTGGATTAGGATTTGATCCATTTGAATCTTCACCTTGTCTTAGTGTTGCTTCTACAAGTAACACTAAGAGAATCTTTGTCAAGTCAGTGGCACAACAAGCTGAAAATGAAATGATTCAGCCACTGAACAAAGGAAATGGCAAAATGGATGATTTGCCAACTCAAGTGCTTCAGGAGACTAGGCCAAAACCTAAGGAAATGGCCAAAGTCCCTGAACACAAGAGGAATATTGGTCAGCAGAGTAGACCCAATTGTTGGGATATGAATCCTATAAACAATGTTCTAATTGATGATTGTATGTTTTGATGGCCAAAAGCAATTTGAGTTATGGATATATGTGTGATTCTATGTGAGTTATATGGATTAAGTTTACTGATCTTAATGGAATATGAAGTTTGAGTTTACTGATCTTATGTTTTAGTAATCTGATATATGAACTGTTTAAGAACTAAGCTGATGAATGAATTGTATAGACAGCTTATAGTTTAGGACTTAGATGTACTCATCTGTATGTAGTTCAGTTGATGTATATATAGGTTTTATATTTGTAAAGTTGTATTGTATTGTATTTCAGCATTGTAAAAGTTCAGAACAGTAGATTAGATCGAAGAAAGAAGACTAAGAGATATCAGAAGACTACTTCAGAGTATGAAGAAATTCAGAGAAGTATTTTTGAAGGAAGCTGAACAGTTTTGAAGAACTGTGTTGACTGACCAAGAGCAGTAAAAGTAAGAAGAGTAGTTTACTGTGCTGAGTTAGTTGATTTGAAGAATAAGTTTGGATAACTTATTTGAAGCGTAACTGAATATATTTGAAGATATGCTGACTTGGAAAGATAAGTTTTAAGTTGGTTATAAGAAGGAAGTTACAACAAGAAACGGTTATGAGTTAGTTGAGAGTTAGTTCACAAACTGCTAACTGTCTTACTAATGCTTATAAATACCGTGTGATCTTCTACTTGAAAAGACTACTAATACAATTACTATTCAAGAGCAATCAAGAAGCATTCAAGTATTCAAGAACTCACAGAGTCAAGAAGATCGTACTGAAGAGAAGCCACAGATCTGATTTGAAGAATCAAAGGCTACTGCAAAGAGAAGTTTTACTTTTCGTTTTAAGTTTGTATTGTGTAAACAAGTGTGCTAGTTACTTGTGAAATTACTAGTAGATCGAAGATATACCTGGTGGTATAATCGACAAGATCAAAGTCTTAATCTTGGGACTCTAAGCTACAAGTACTCAAGAAGAAAAGAGTAATAAAACATCGCAACTGGAGTTGTGAGAGTGGATGTAGACATTTGTCGAACCACTATAAAATCTTGTGTTCTTTACTTTCTGTTTTGATTAATTGTTGATATATTTGTTTAACCAAGAACAGTAAAGTTTTCTAAAGAAAAGATTTAAAGAAAAGTTGAGTATAAAAGATTAACTGTTGAGTACTGATCTGATTCTAAGAACAGTATAATACAGAACACATTTCCGCACTTAAACTCTGATATTTTGATAGAATTTGAAAAGTCTATTCACCCCTCCCCTCTAGACTTTTTCTTAGCTTACTCAATCTTAACTCAACTTTTGGGACCAACAAGTGGTATCAGAGCAGTAGTTCTTTGGACTGCTGTTTCTAGATAACCTTGTAGACTTTGGGGAAAGTCTAATTGTCTCTCATTACTGATAATTGTTTCTTGATCTTACTTGTCTATCTGAACCTATTTGCCATACTACTGATCTTAACTGTCTGTTCTATCATGGAAGAAACTAACATCAATAAACTTCCTAAGTTTAAAGTTGCAGATTACGATTACTGGAAACTGAGGATGGAGGCCATCTTTAGTTCAACCCATGATCTAATGATGTCTGTGATCAAAGAAGGGCCAATCACTACCATGATTCCCAACACTGCAACTCTGGAGCCTTCCAAAGCCATTGGTGTTCTCGTGCCAAAACCCAGGTTAGATTTAACAACTTAGACAGCTTGGCTAAGAATTACATTTTGCATACCGTTCCCAATGAGTATCTTGGGAAAGTTGTTAAATGTAAGTCAGCCAAAGAGATGTGGGACAAGTTAGCTATCATTTGTGAGGGAACTTCTCTTATAAAGGAAAGCAAACTATCCACTGCTGTCCAGCGGTTCGAATCATTCAAAATCAAGACTGGTGAAACAATAGACCAGCTCGATACTCGTTTTACAAAGATTATGAATGACTTGGATGTTTTAGGTAAGACTTACACCAATAGGGAGATCAATTTACGTATTCTTAAGGCTTTAGATGACAGGTGGAAAATGGTCAAAATGATCATTAAAACCACACAGGATATAGATACCTGGTCTGCTGAAACCACTTTCCAAACCCTTAAGGCGCATGAGTTTGAATTGGATGAAGAAGAGCCAATAGTAAGCAGTGATAGGGATAAGGAAATCTCTAAGAGTATAGCACTTAAGGTATCTACCTCTAAGAAGTCTAGATCATCTATGTCTAAGTCCTCAAGTATAAAAGATGAACTAGAGAGTACTGATCTTGCTCTTAAGGATCAGTTGAACTTAATGATAAAGAGGTTTGATAAACTTAACAAGCGTTATGGTAGATACAAAAGATTCTATAAGGATTCTCAGGGCTCTAGTAACAGGGACTCTTCTAGGACCAGAAGGGACCACAAATCTTCTGAAAGGAGAGATGAGGTCTCTAATGAGAAAAGAAGAGATAGGAACTCTGCTGATAGGAAGGATAAGAACTCTACTGATAGAAAGGACAGGAACCGATACCATTCTCCTTCTAAACGTTCTACTAATGAACCTCTGTGTTATAACTGTGAAAAGCCAGGTCATTACATCCATGAATGTCCTGATCTGAGTGCTGAAGACAGAAGAGAAAGGAAAGCAAGGAGAGATCGCAAATATGCTAAGGGTAAGAGGGCAATGGTGGCCAACAATGAATCTGAAACGAATTCAGATGAGTTGCCATCGTCTTCTTCTGATTACCCTTCTAGTAGTGAGAAAGAAGTCTTCATTGCAGATGATGGACTAGTCATGATGGCAAAAATAGACCAAGAGGTATCTTCTGTCACATCCTTTCAATCTTGTGATGAATCTGATTCTGATTTATGTGACACTGCTGATAGTAGTGTAGGGAGTAGTCTTCATCATTCCAATGGAGTGAATGAAGAAGACCTCATACCAGCTAACAAAACATTCATGGAAATCAGTGATGAGAACATATCTTTAAGACAAGAAATCATGAGTCTTAGAGAAGCTCAAATGCAAGTGGATCCTAATATAACTGTTCTAAATGCACGACTATCAGAAGAGTTGTCTCAACTCAAAGATAAGTATGCATCTATGGACAAGTTATATCAGGGTATGCTGCATACACAAGCTAAAGAGACAAATGAGTTCAATGACTTAAAGATTAAATATGAAAAACTTGAAGAGCGCAATAGATTCTTAGAATCTGAAGTACTGAGCCTAGATCTGAAGCTATCTGAGATGATTAATTCTTCTAAGATTAATCAAACACGATCAGACAGATACAAAGCTCCTTATGATAAAAGTGGAATAGGTACTGATCTGCCTAGTTCCTCTACTTCAGGCATTAAGAACACTACTGGAGCTAGTTCAAGTTCTTTGCAATTAGATAAAGGAAAAGAACCTATGACTTATGATAATGATCCAAAACCTAAAGTACAGTCTAAATACATTCCTCCTACTACCAAGAATGGTAAACAGAAGAATGGATCTAGACCAGTACAGTCTAGACCATACCAGAAGAGTACTACTCCTCTGACCAGAGCAGAAATGTCCTGGAATCAGAAGAGGCAGACTCAGAACAGTAGGTCAAGACAAGCACAGGCAAGTTGGAAACAGCCTAGACCTCCTTTTATAAGGCAGTCTCAGCTGTACTCAACTAAACCTAGGAAATTTGTGCCCCATTATCATAACAAACCTGTTCTTTATCCTCCACCTTTATCTTATGATATCATTGGAGAGGAAAGACCAAAACGCATCTATAAGCCGTATGGTCCACAGGCTTTTAGGCCCTATGCAAACAATTATAGACATACTGATCTTCCTGAAAAAGGGATAGAACCAAGGAAAGGCTATCTCAGAAAAATAGATCCTAAGTCTGCTGATAATTTGGATAAGGTCAACAAAGTACTGTTCTGTGATAAGCATGGTAGAAAACTTAAGAGGTCTCAATTATTCAAATCTTCAATGTTTATTTGGATACCTCTTACTACTAACCCCCAAGGACCCCAGTAAAGAAAGGGTACCTAAATTATTAAAGATCACTACTTGCAGGGTCGACTGGATCTTTACAAGAAAGGTGGTTCAGTTGGAGAAACTTGGTACATAGACAGTGGGTGTTCTCACCACATGACTGGTACCAAGACTCTTCTTTCTGACTATCATGAGAAGGAAGGACCAAAGGTGATCTTTGGAGATAGTTCCATGGCAATCACAAAAGGATTTGGATACATCAAGAATGGAGATGTAGAGATTCAAGATGTCTCATATGTTGAAGGTCTGAAATATAATTTGTTATCTGTCTCTCAATTTTGTGACAGGGGCTATAAAGTCTACTTCAAAAGCACCAAATGTGAAATCTGGGATAAAAGAACACATACAATTCTACTAGTTGGAGTTAGACAGGGCAGTGTCTACATTGTAAATTGGAATAGTTGCCCTAGGGATGCTTGCCTTCTTTCTAAAAGTCCTAAAGAAATCAGTTGGCTATGGCACAGACGCCTATGCCATATGAACTTTAAGATAATTAACAAGATTGCAAGAAACTACCTTGTTGAAGGTATCCCTAATGAAATCTATTTCAAATCACAAGTGTGTGATGCTTGCCAAAAAGGTAAACAGGTAAAGGTTTCCATTAAGTCAATTCCCACTCTTTCTACTTGTAGAGTCCTAGAACTCTTGCACATGGATCTACACGGTCCAATAAAACCCCCTACACTGAATGGTAGAAGGTACACTTTGGTTGTGGTAGATGATTATTCAAAATTCACTTGGGTAATCTTCTTACACAAAAAGAGTGACACACGAACCTAACTACTAGATTTGTTAAAGAGGTTGCAAGTAGAAAAAGGTCAGCCCATTGTCAAGACCAGGAGTGACAAGTGCAGCTAGGACACCCCAACAAAATGGTGTAGCTGAGAGAAGAAACAAAACACTAAAGGAAGCATGCAGATCAATGCTTGCAGAGTACAACACACCACAGAAGTTCTGGGCTGAGGCAATCAACACTGCCTGTCATACTCAGAACAGATGTGCATTCAACAAGGTACATGGTAAAACTCCTTATGAGGTATGGAAAGGTAGAAAACCAAGAATTTCATATTTTCATATCTTTGGATGTAAGTGCTTTATTCATAACAATGGAAAGAGCAAATTAAATGCTTTTGATGCTAAAGCTGATCAGGGAATATTCTTAGGATATTCTTCTACTAGCAAGGCATTTAGAGTGTTTAATTACTCTACTCTATGTGTAGAAGAAACACCCCATGTTGTCTTTGATGAAGTTGTACAGGACTCTGCTGATCATCAGATCAGTAAGAAAATTGATGATCTGACCATTCAAACTGATAAAGACAATGAAGAGACTGAAGTCTATGAATCTGTACAAGCTTACAATCCATTTCTGAATGTTCTAAACAAAGATGATGATGTAGAAAAGGTAAAAGACAAAGGTAAGTCTTCTAGACCAATTGACATGCCTGAATTGGTTGACTGTTCTCCTGTGAATAAACCTGCTGAAAATGATGATATTGATATTGATGATTCTGTTATGCATGATGTGGATGATGATAGTATTCCTGTTAAGACTAGAAAAACATGGAAATCTGCTCATTCTACTGATCTGATTATTGGTGAATCCAATAAAGGTGTTAAGACCAGAAGACAACTGTTTGATTCTAAGCTTGAACCAAGTAATTCTCTGTTTTGTTGGTGTTGCTTCTTATCTTCTATTGAGCCTGCTAATGTGAAAGAAGCTTTATCTGACATTAACTGGATTATTGCTATGCAAGAAGAATTAAATCAGTTTACTCGAAATGATGTATGGGAACTCGTAGAGAGACCTACTGATCACAATGTGGTAGGTACAAAGTGGATTTTCAAAAATAAGAAAGATGAAAATGATCTTGTTGTGAGAAACAAAGCCAGATTAGTGGCTCAGGGCTACTCTCCAGCAGAGGGTATTGACTATGATGAAACATTTGCCCCTGTAGCTAGATTAGAAGCTATAAGATTGTTTCTTGCTTATGCTGCATATATTGTTAGGAATTAATATACAAGAATTAATTCCCACCCTCTCTACAAGTTCGGACTTTTAGATGAGACGGAATTCTTTCATGGTATCAGAGCAAACCGGGCAAACGACCTGGGTTCGATTCCTGTTGAAAGCACCCCACCCATTTAAATTGTCCACTCGATGGGCCTCCTCCCCAAAAAGGGTAAGAGGTGTTAATCCGGCCCACGAGTGAGGGGGAGTGTTAGGAATTAATATACAAGAATTAATTCCCACCCTCTCTACAAGTTCGGACTTTTAGATGAGACGGAATTCTTTCATATATGAAATTCACTGTGTATCAAATGGATGTGAAAAGTGCATTTTTGAATGGTATACTTGTTGAAGAAGTTTATGTAGAACAACCTCTTGGATTTGAGGTAAATGGTAATCAAGTATACAGGTTGAAGAAAGCACTATATGGTCTGAAGCAAGCTCCAAGAGCCTGGTATGACACTCTTTCACTATTCTTAGTTGAAAATGGATTTACTAAAGGCAAAGTGGATCGAACTTTGTTCAGAAGACAAGAAGGTACAGACATTTTATTAGTCCAAATTTATGTTGATGATATAATATTTGGATCTCCTAACAAGAGCATGAGTGAAAGCTTTTCAAAGCTCATGCAAAGTAAGTTTGAAATGTCAATGATGGGCGAAATGACCTACTTTCTTGGTCTTCAAGTAAAACAATCATCTGAAGGTATCTTTATAAATCAAGCAAAATATACAAGAAATTTGTTAGATAAATTTGGTATCAAGACCTGTAAAACAGTTGGAGTACCAATGCTGCCAACATACAGAATGGATCCAGATGATCAAGGTAAGTGTGCTGATCAATCCTATTATAGAGCTTTAATTGGTTCTTTACTCTATTTGACTGCTAGTAGGCCAGATATTGCATTTGCAGTAGGTGTATGTGCTAGATTTCAGGCCAACCCCAAAGAAAGTCATGTGGAGACTGCTAAAAGGATATTGAAATATCTAAAGGGTACCATTAATCGAGGTTTGTGGTATTCTGCAGATGATGATCTATCCCTAAGTGGTTATTTAGATTCTGACTTTGGTGGTTGCAGGATAGATAGAAAATCAACTTCTGGTGCATGCCAATTTTTAGGTTCTAAGCTCATATCATGGTTTTCAAAGAAACAAACAAGTGTGGCAACATCTACCAATGAAGCAGAATATATGGCTGCAGGAAGTTGTTGTAGTCAGCTTCTTTGGCTAATGCAACAACTTAGAGACTACAACATTGTGGAATCTAATGTACCTATATTCTGTGACAGCAATAGTGCAATTGCCATCACTCAAAATCCTGTTTTACATACTAGATGCAAGCATGTAGATGTTAGGCATCATTTTATTAGGGATCATGTGGAAAAGAAAAACATTAGGATGGAAAAGATCCATACTGATATTCAGAGAGCTGACATTTTCACAAAACCTTTGGCTGAAACTAGATTTGGAGAGCTTTGCATAAGCTTAGGATTGATAGACATGGATCCGGCATGTATATAGAACTGTATTCTAACATTTCAGGTACTGAGCTGATATCAAGAACAGTACTCCAAGAAGGGTAATTCTGAAGAACAAATCATGTCAAGACCTCTACATTCATCACAATCAGGTAAAAAGGTTACTAAGGTGCCTAAATCCCGATGAGGAAGTTGGTAAAGCTGAGGGAATTGAGAATATACATTTAAGGGGGAATCTATGATTTCTGAAAAATCCTGTATGTTGACTCAGAGCACAAGTCACCTTAGAATAAACCTTATAAAGACCCAGTTTAATTATTCTTTACTAATCTGTACTGAATTTCACCATCTATGCATGAACTAACACTTCTATCCAGGTGAAACAGGCACAAAAGAGGAGTTCTCCACTGAAGGGGGAACTGATCTGATTATAGATTTGATCTGTCTACAAATCTGATCTGATTACAGCACATATCCGTCTACAAACATGTTCTGATTATTGAATTGATTTGTCTACAGGACTGTTCTGATTACAAAGTTAATTTGTCTACAGAACTATTCTGACTACAATATCATTCTCTCTACAGAACTGATCTGACTACTGATTAAACTGTCTACAGAGCTTATTTGATTACAGGGAAATCTGTCTACATAATAGTTACAGTACTGATCTGAGAAAGTACTGTGCTGGTATCAAAAAGGTAAAATCAGAAGAGTTGGGTAACTGATCTGAGGATTACTGAGCTGACCCAACTATTGATCTGAACTTCAAAGAGAATACTCAGCTGATTACAGTACTCAGCTGAACCCAGATAAGTAAATTTCAATATATTTTAAATAAGAAATTGAAGTAAAGTGTGCATGGAAACAACTGTGCTGACACACATCAGAACGGTATTATTGCCTTAGAAGTTTTCTAAGTCAAGATCTGTTCAAAAAAAATTTAGGGTACTAATAGAGAAGATTAATACACTCCTCTATTTTTGACCTAATTTTAAAAGGTGTATTTATCAACACAAGTTGGCTCCAAATTGGATTTGAGTTTTATGAATCTGGAACGTTTTTCTTAAAATTACACTTTTCTACACTCAATCCAAACCACACAACGTGGAAATCCAAATCAATCCAAGCCCTAGATTTGCTTTGATTTAGATTAACACGATCACATTTACTTCTTCTTCTTCTTTACTTAAAATCTTTCTGCAAAATTCTCTAAGCTCAAGTTTTCTCGATAATCCTTACTCTTTCATCTGCAATTCTACATTTCTACTCCATGGCGATTATTGATATCCTTAACGAAGAAAATGAAGTTGTAGGTACGTTTGATTCACTCAGATGGATTCGTGAAAAAGGAATTTTCGTTGAAAACTCGGTCTACTTCACCAGACGACAAAAGAGCGAGAATCAAACCATCCTCACCATGTGTGAAGAATGCAGACTGAAGAAGTACCTAGAATCATTCCCCAAGAAGGTTTTTGAACCTGAGGCAATGGAATTCTTGTTACAGGTACAAGGTGATTCGAATAGCATTCGTTCGATGGTTTCGGGTCACAGGGTTGTCATTTCCAGAGAAACCCTTGAAATCGCGTTTGATCTACCCAACGGGCCGGTAAACATTTTGAGCTACATGGCAGGGCAAGAAAAGGCTTGCGTAGGTAGATGGTTAAATGTTGACCCAACAACTCTCTCTAATTTGAAGAAAGAAATTCTTCCAGAAGGTCTTCAATTGTTGATGGACATTGCTGGAAAATGCATGTTAGGTCAACACTTCAGTCAAGATGCCCTCACTCAACTCAAGATTCGTATTATGGCCGCAATCATTAATCGAGTTGATGGTGACTGGCAAGGTTTTATTTTTGGCAGACTGTTGGCTGAAAGAGAGAAAGTGTTATTCGATGAAGACACCAGCGAATTTTCCATTAAATCCTTGATGGGTTTTGGAAATAAGTTGAGCATCCTGTTGCCGCAATTAGCTGAGAAGAAGGTGGATTGGAGTCCTCCGAAAAGATTTCATCAGGGCAAGTTTTTGTTCAAGAAGGAGTCTGCGTTATTTGAACAAGAACAGCGTAATCGTCCTCAACTTCAAGAATCTGGTGGTTCTATGTTTCGTTCTGACAATGATGAGCCGGAGTTGAGAACTAAGGCTAGACATGACCCTCACAGAGCTGGTTTAAGAAGAGGCAGATCAGCCAAGGTTGTTTCTGAGAAATCAGAAGAGTCAGTTGCTGCTATGAAGGAGCCTTCTGTAGAGCAAGAGGTAAGTTCTTCGAGCCTCATTATTTCACATAAAAGAACAAAAGTTTCTGGTGTGCTGAGACCC
This sequence comes from Galeopsis tetrahit, assembly GCA_963675135.1. Lineage (NCBI taxonomy): Eukaryota > Viridiplantae > Streptophyta > Magnoliopsida > Lamiales > Lamiaceae > Galeopsis > Galeopsis tetrahit. Next base: position 59,280,532 of record OY776133.1, read on the forward strand.
AGAAGAGTCCTCAAGAGCACTACACCCACTCCCTCAACCTCTGATTCTATTCAAGCCCAACCCCTTGAAACTAAGCCTACCTGTTCTGAGGAGTCAGTTCACTACTCTCCTATTAGACAGAACACTCCTCCCTCACCCCCTCAGAACACTTCATTTCACCCCACTTCCCAATCAAGTCCTCACCACAATCCCACTCCTCATTTCTCTCCTGAACCTGAACCAGTTCATGATCACTCTACTGAACATGAACATATACCTTTGTCTGAACCAATTGAGATTACCTCTTCACCAGAACCTGAGATTATCCAACCAAATTCAGTGTTCTTGATGGACTATCCTATATGTGATAAGGAAGAGAGGATAAGATTCAAATTGAGAAATGCTCTTCTCAAAAGCTTTCATGGTTTAGATGACAGCTCCATGACCTTTGAGCAACTTCTAAGGATAGGCACTTGGGTGTATCTTAGAGGTATAGGTGTAAATGAGTTGATGATTGTAGCAGAAGGTATGGGTGGTTTGTCTGTGTTCCATGACTGGGAACAAGAACAGAGAGAAGCTGCAGATGTTAATTCGTTCACAGAATTATTCACTCTTGAGTCAGTTATTCAGTTGATTGAGAGGATAACTGGTTGCAAGTATTCTATGGTAAAATCTGCTGATGAAAATGTTGATACTGATGTCAATATGGAAGCTGAGGAAGCTGGTGTTAGAAATTCTGACAATCAAGCTGCATATGAAGCTGACATGGAAGCTGACTATGAAGCTGATACCAATGCAACTGAGATGTTTGAGAACACAGTTGTAATTGAAGAAGCTGAAGTCTTAGTGGAACAAGCTGATGAGTTGGAGAGCACACCTATTAATGCTGCTGAGAATACTGTGCTTGATGATATTCAAGAAACAGTAAGGACTGTTCCTGCTGAGACAGTGCAAGATAACTCTAGCTTTGAGATGTTGAAAAAGAAGAATGAAGAGTTACAAAGCAAGCTGGAGGCTACTTTGAAACAATTTCAGCAAGCCACTGAGAAATTGGAAAGTTTGACTGCTACCATTTCATATGAGAAAGTTCTGGAATTCACAATGTCTAAGATCTATAATCTGCATAGATTGCAAGAGAAGACACTTTCTACTGAGTTGCAAAAGAAAGTTGAGCTACTTTTGACACCCTTGAAGAATTGGCAGGATGAAGCCAAAAAGGGGGAAGATAAAGTCATGAAAGTGATGGAGCAGACTCAAACTCAACAAGCTCAGTTGGTTGTGAGTCAAGATGAGTTGAAAGCAAGTATTGATGATTTGAAAGAAGAAATCATTAGTCTGAAGTTAAGAATCAATCTGAAAAGACATCAAAAGGATTCTGAACCTCAAGAGATAGTAACTGAAAAGAAAAACATTGCTGAATCTTCTTCTGGAAAGCTGAAAAGGAAATTCATTATTGATGATGAAGAAGAGGCTGAACAGACTGGAAGGATTACCAGGTCTAAAAGTAAGCTGAAGCATGTTGTTGGAAGTAGTAGGCCAAGTGATGAAAAGATGGCTGAAGCAGTTGAGAAGCATAATGAGTTGCTTGCTCAAAAGAAAGCTGAAATTTCTGAGAAAAAGAAAGCTGAAATTTCTGAGAAAAGGAAAGCTGATGAACAGATTAGAAAGTAAAAACTGAAAGATGCAGAAGCTACAAGAAAGAAATTTGATAATCGAGTTGCTGCATTAAAAAGGAAAAAGAAATCTAAATATGTTGGAAAAGTTCTTGAAGAGAACTACATGGAATTCATTGTTGATTCTGAAGATATGGAATATTGGAATGATCTGAAAAAGAAATGGCAGATTGCTAATTTCATTGTGAAAAAGTTTGGTGATCATTCAAGCAAGGAAGATGAATATTCTGACTTTGATGTGTTCATGATGAACATAGCAAGGAACTTCTGGGAACACATTTTATTATTGGCTGCTGGTGCAGGTATCCAGATTATTTGTCCAGAAGAACCTGTATGGGATCCTCCAAGACTAGAGAATGGAGAACCTGATCTGAATGAAGTTGGAAACATTATTTCAAAGATTATTCAAGATGAAGGCATAACTGATCATAAGCAAATGATGGATATCAAGAACAGAATGTACTTGGCATTCAGAATTCCTAATGAAGATTGTAGATGAAGGACTATGCTGAAGAAGATAACATTTCTAAACCTTATCTTTATTTTTTTTGTTTTGGTATTTTCTGTGATTATGTGACTTAATTGTAATATGTGAATTATCTGATCTAATATGAATCTTAAATCTGATTTTTGAATTGATGAACTGATATGAATGACTATATATCTTAACTACTGATCTGTGAATGTTTAAGTAGTTTTGGCTTCATCAAAAAGGGGGAAATTGTTGGGATATGAATCCTATAAACAATGTTCTAATTGATGATTGTATGTTTTGATGGCCAAAAGCAATTTGAGTTATGGATATATGTGTGATTCTATGTGAGTTATATGGATTAAGTTTACTGATCTTAATGGAATATGAAGTTTGAGTTTACTAATCTTATGTTTTAGTAATCTGATATATGAACTGTTTAAGAACTAAGCTGATGAATGAATTGTATAGACAGCTTATAGTATAGGACTTAGATGTACTCATCTGTATGTAGTTCAGTTGATGTATAGATAGGTTTTATATTTGTAAAGTTGTATTGTATTGTATTTCAGCATTGCAAAAGTTCAGAACAGTAGATTAGATCGAAGAAAGAAGACTAAGAGATATCAGAAGACTGCTTCAAGAACTCACAGAGTCAAGAAGATCGTACTGAAGAGAAGCCACAGATCTGATTTGAAGAATCAAAGGCTACTGCAAAGAGAAGTTTTACTTTTCGTTTTAAGTTTGTATTGTGTAAACAAGTGTGCTAGTTACTTGTGAAATTACTAGTAGATCGAAGATATACCTGGTGGTATAATCGACAAGATCAAAGTCTTAATCTTGGGACTCTAAGCTACAAGTACTCAAGAAGAAAAGAGTAATAAAACATCGCAACTGGAGTTGTGAGAGTGGATGTAGACATTTGTCGAACCACTATAAAATCTTGTGTTCTTTACTTTCTGTTTTGATTAATTGTTGATATATTTGTTTAACCAAGAACAGTAAAGTTTTCTAAAGAAAAGATTTAAAGAAAAGTTGAGTATAAAAGATTAACTGTTGAGTACTGATCTGATTCTAATAACAGTATAATACAGAACACATTTCCACACTTAAACTCTGATATTTTGATAGAATTTGAAAAGTCTATTCACCCATCCCCTCTAGACTTTTTCTTAGCTTACTCAATCTTAACTCAACTTTTAGGACCAACAAGACCCAATGGAAGGGCAACTCTCCTGAACAATGTTCAGAGGAGTTATCCAAGGTATAATCAGCCTATGCCAACTCTACTGAGAAAGCCTCAGCTGACTAGACCTAAGGACAACAATCCTCAAAGGCAAAATAAAATGAGACAACCAAAACCCTACATGCCAAAGGGTAATGGTCATAAAAATGCCTTTCCTCAAAGATTCCCTCAAGAAGCACAAAGAACTCATAAGTTCAGGAGATTTGACAACTCTCCTGAAACTTACAGAGTTAACACTTTCACACATACTTTCCCAAAGGCATTTAAGGGAAAGACAGTGTATGTTGATGCTAGAGGAAAACAACTTAGCCACCTTGAATCAATCAGGGTTATTAGGCAAGTTTGGGTTCCTAAAGGTACAGCTAACCTCTCAGGACCCAAAACTCAAAGGGTACCTAAACCTATCTAAATGCAGGTACCATTGGGCCACAAGAAGAGGAGCATGAACAAAAAGTCAGCATGGTACCTTGACAGTGGATGTTCAAGGCACATGACTGGAAACAAGGAACTCCTCACTGATTTTATTGAAAAAGAAGGCCCAAATGTCACATTTGGACACATCTCACAAGCAACAACAAAAGGTTATGGTACTTTGATGATTGGTAACATCAAAGTATCCAATGTATCTTATGTGGCTGGTCTCAAATATAACCTCCTAAGTATCAGTCAATTCTGTGATAAAGAGTTCAATGTTGAGTTTTCAAGTGGTAAATGCTTAATAAAAGATAAGACTCAACAAATTCTATTGACTGGAACTAGGAAAGGGAATGTGTATTTTGCAGACTGGGACAAGTATACTGATGCTGCATGCTTCATTGCTAAGAGTTCTAGTGAACAAAGTTGGTTATGGCATAACAGACTAAACCACCTGAACTTCAAAACAATGAACAAAATTGCTAGAAATGCATTAGTTAAAGGACTGCCTAATGAGGTTTTCATTAAAGAGCATGTTTGCAAACCATGCCAAGAAGGAAAACAGATTAAAGCCTCATTCAAAGGAAAACCAGTCATCTCTACTTAAAGGGTACTTGAACTTTTACATATGGACTTATTTGGACCAATTACCCCTGCAAGTATAAATGGTAGAAAATACACATTGGTGGTAGTAGATGACTTCTCTAGGTTCACATGGGTAGTGTTTCTCCTTAATAAGAAGGAAACTCAAGTAAAACTGCCTGAACTACTTAAGAGACTGTCAAATGAGAAAAGCCTTAGCATTATCAAGATAAGATCTGATAAAGGCACTGAGTTCATAAACTCTTACATCAATGAGTATTGCACATCAAATGGAATAGCACATGAAACCTCAATAGCTAGAACTCCTCAACAAAATGGAGTTGCAGAGAGAAGGAATAGGACTTTAAAAGAAGCTGCTAGAACCTTAATTGCTGACTCAAATTTACCTAAGAGGTTTTGGGCTGAAGCTATAAACACTGCATGTCATACTCAAAATAGATGTTTGATTACTAAGGGGCAAGGCAAAACCCCATATGAACTCTGGAAAGGAAGAATGCCTAAAGTGTCATACTTTCACATATTTGGTTGCAAGTGTTTCATTCACAACAATGGGAAAGAACAGTTGAAAGCCTTTGATAGCAAAGCTGATGAGGGAGTATTCCTTGGATATTCTCAAATCAGTAGAGCTTTCAGGGTCTACAACAAGAAAACCCTTGTAGTGGAGGAAACACCTCATGTTGTGTTTGATGAATCTCCTCATGAGTTCAGGAACAAGGACTTAGAAACAGAAGAAATCACACAAAGGATAACCAGATTAAGTCTAAAAGACAAAGACACTGAATTCATAGATGTTGTCCAAGTCAACCTTCCTGAAAATCTTTCACTGGACAACAATTCTGAAGGCAACCTTCCTAAGGGAAACCCCACTGAAGGAAATGGTGAACTGAATGATCCAATCCCAGTTCACATCCAGGTAACAACTACCAATGAAGAAGCAGTTCCTGCTGAGGTAGTTAATGGGTCAAATAATCAAGGGGGAACTCAAAATGTTGAAAATTCCAATGTCCCTGACATTGAGGACAACATCCCTAATTATAATCCTGAATTAGATCCTGCATTCAATTATCCTGAATTCTATGATCAAAATGACTCAACTTCAGTAGAGGACAACTCTACTGAAGAGATCAGAAAAAGAAGGACTTGGTTGTCTGACCATCCTACTGATCTAATACTTGGTGACCCAAGTATAGGAGTCAAAACTAGAAGATTTCATGGTGAAAGTGCTTTATTTTGTTGTTTCTTGTCAGAACAAGAACCAAGTGACATTGAAGAAGCACTTCAAGATGCCAATTGGATCACAGCCATGCAGGAAGAGCTGAACCAATTCACCAGAAATGAAGTTTGGGAGCTGGTGGGCAGACCTTCACATCAAGATGTTATTGGAACCAAGTGGGTGTTCAAGAACAAGAAGAATGAGAATGATGTGATTGTCAGAAACAAGGCAAGACTAATGGCAAAGGGATATTGCCAACATGAAGGCATTGACTATGATGAGACCTTTGCTCATGTGGCAAGGCTAGAAGCAATAAGGCTTTTTCTAGCCTATGCAGCCCACAAGAGGTTCAAAGTGTACCAAATGGATGTCAAGAGTGTCTTTCTGAATGGAGTCTTGAAAGAAGAAGTCTATGTGGAGCAACCACCTGGCTTTGAGGTTGGAAATCAAGTTTACAGACTAAAGAAGGCTCTATATGGACTCAAGCAATCCCCTAGGGCTTGGTATGATACTCTGTCACAATTCCTTTTGGATCATGGATTCATCAAGGGAACTGTGGACAGAACACTCTTTAGAATCTCTGAAGGAGAGGACATCTTGCTTGTCCAAATTTATGTGGATGACATAATCTTTGGATCCCCCAAAGAGAAGCTGTGTGAGAAGTTCTCAAAGCTTATGCAAAGCAAGTTTGAGATGTCCATGATGGGGTTGATGAACTTCTTTTTGGGACTTCAAGTCAAGCAATCTAAAGAAGGAATCTTCATCAACCAAGCTAAGTACACCAGAGAAATGATCAAAAAGTTTGGGTGTGCAACTAGCAAGCCAGTAAGGATCCCAATGAACACTAATTGGAAGATGGATCCTGATGAGAGTGGTGTTCCAACCAACTCTACTGAGTATAGAGGAATCATTGGTTCACTCCTCTATCTCACTGCCACCAGACCTGACATCACCTTTGCAGTAGGTGTTTGTGCAAGGTTTCAAGCAAATCCTAAGAAAAGCCAAATTGAGGCTGCAAAAAGGATCTTGAGGTATCTCAAAGGCACTGAAAATCTAGGCCTTTGGTACCCTGCTGATGACAACATTGAGTTAACTGGCTACTCAGATGCTGACTATGGAGGATGTAGAATTGACAGAAAGTCCACTTCAGGGACTTGTCAATTCTTGGGCAACAAACTCATATCATGGTTCTCCAAGAAGCAGAACACAGTGGCTACTTCCACCACTGAAGCTGAATATGTTGCAGCTGGGAGTTGTTGTGCTCAAATCCTTTGGTTGAGACAACAACTAAGAGACTACAATGTCAACTCTACTGAAGTGCCAATCTTCTGTGACAACAATAGTGCAATTGCAATATCACAGAATCCTGTATTGCACACTAGATGCAAACATGTGGACATCAAGCATCAATTCATTAGAGATCATGTGGAGAAGAAGGACATAAAGTTGGTCAAGATCCACACAGATCATCAAAAAGCTGATATCTTGACAAAGCCACTTGCAGAGGCAAGATTTCTAGAGTTATCAGCAGAGTTGGGATTACTTGATCCAGGGAAGTTGGACAAGTAAATCAATTGGAGTTAATGGGAGTAAGGAGGAACTAAAATGGTGTTCAGCAGACTTGGTCAAGTCTACTGAAACTCAGAAAATATGACCTCAAGAGTTCAGGACTCTTGTCCATTGAATCTCAGGACACTTGTCCACATCTTTTTAGGACACTTGTCTAAGTGGGGTCAGATAAGTTGTCTTGGCTATCAAACTATTTTCTTGGTTTGATAAGCACCTATTTTGGGCAATCATTGCCTATTTTGATATCTGTCCCATTCCTTTTACAGATATCACCTTTTTGGGATTTTAATTTGTCTCCCACCCAAAAGGTCGTTTTCCATGCATTTAATGCCAAGATTTAACTCTTGTTTGCATTAAACATTTCAAGCCATGATCTATCTCGAGAACTCCCCAACCATTAACTAATATTAAATAACTTCCACGTTTTGAATAAAACCAATAACTCACTGTTACATTGGTTTTTGACCATTGGATCAAAATTGGCCAACTCCCCTGAAATCACTGGCCGTCCAATTTTGTTTTCCATTTTTGACAACCGTTGAAAACTCTCAAAACTCACCAACTCATTGACAAACATTCTTTTTAGAATATTCACAAGTCTTAAGAACCCCCTCACTAACACTTCTTCCCCAAGTATTCGAAACCATAGCCTTCATCTTCTTCAAACACTCTCAAACTCACTCAAAAATCATTTCTGTAACCTTCAATGGCTCCCAAAATCAGACCTGGAATGATCATTGATTTCTCCAACAAGGCTCTAGACCTTGATTTTGGCTATCTAAGCAACAAGAACAACCTTCACTTTGAGCCAATAGCCTCCTTTGAAAGTGAAGACCCTGAAGTTACTCCAACTCTTAGATGGCTAAGAAGAGCTGGACTCAAGAAGTTCATGGAGGAAATACCAAGCTCTTGTCTGGAGAGCTATATGGCTGAGTTCTTTGCTTTCCTCAAGTGGAGGGGTAAGCCTGAAGATGGTGAAGTTGCCACCAGATTGTCATATGTGGGAGAAGGTGAGGAGGAAGAGAGGTTTCACAGAGTGAAATTCTCTGCAGAAGACCTAGAAGGAGCTTTTGGATTTCCCTCTCAGGGAAGGAATCCCGAATTCTATGGTGCAGGTCATGAAGATGAAATAGCTCGAGAATGGCTATTAGTTCCAGGTCCAATCTCTTCAACTCAACGTAAGAAGACTCTCAAGCCAAAATTTCTCAACCTTTTTGAGATAGTTGCCAAGAGTCTCTTAAGCAACACTGGAAGCCTGGAGCAGGTCAGCCATCCAAGAATAAGGATTATGGCTGCAGTTATTGATGCTAGTGACAAGGGCATCAAGTTTGATTGGAGGACCTTCATCTTGTCTGAGATGATGAAGGAAAAGGCCAAGTTTAAGGTGAAAGTTCACAATAAGGTTGTGCTAGAAGGGAAACTCAAGTATTGCACCAGGGCAAGCTTGTTGATTGAGAGATTTACCCACTATTCTCAAATGCAAACCTTTGAAAAGCCCCTCCCTGCCCAGAAAATTATGTTCAGAAAGCTCAGCAAGAAAACTGAGCAAAGGAGGATGCAAATGGCCAATCCTGCTGAAGAAAATGCTGAAGAGAAGCCAAAGTTGAAGAAGAGAACTAAGGCCAAAGTGGTGAAAACAAGGAAAGTGTCTCAAATCCCATCTGAAGAGACTTCAGGAGCCTGAACTGAGATTGAAGAGGTTGCTGAAGAGGGAGTGAATGTGCCTTCTGACCACTCAGAAGAGTTGAGACAGAAATACAATGAGACTAGACAAAAGTCTAAGGGTGATAAGAGGCCCAGGGAAGTTGCCCCTGAGAAGGATGGAGAAGGCAGTGGGAGCAGTAGGGCTAGCAAGAGAAGGGCCAAGCCTACTGAAAAAGTGTTGGAGCTTCAAGAAGCAAAATCACTCCAACTAGCTCTAAGGGAGAGCAGGGCTGAAAGTAGGACAAAATCCAAGTCTAGAACCAACTCTTCTGGTTCTGGAACTCCAGAATCCAAAGTCCCTGAAGGTCAACCTATTGAGGCCAACCTTCCTGAAGCACAGAATCCTGAGCCCAACTCCCCTGAAACCCACATAACCCCAACCAACCAACCAATCACCCCTCTCAATCTTACAAAGAGATATTCTCCAGAAGGGAGTGTGCAAAGAAGTGGGATAGATGTGCTCGCAGACTTAGCTGTAGATGAGACAAGATTGCAATCCCCCCTTGACTCATCTATGCTCAATTACTCAAAGTTCTTAGAAGCAGCACTTCATGGGCCAACCCCCTTGATCAAAGCCCCTTCAGATCCATTGCTCTCAAAAGCAACTGAAGTACCTTCAATTGCACCCAATCCTTCTGAAGCCAACATCGCTGAACTTAACCTTCCTGAAGCCACACTAGGAGAAGACAGAGCCAACTCCCCTATAACCCAAAGTCCCCATTCTAGTGGAGATGAGGTGGAGTATACTTATGAAAGTATGCTCAGAGGTGGAGCCAAGGCTACTGTGGACAGTTTGTATCCACAACTTGCTGAATTTCCAAGAATTCAGAAGATGTTCCATGATTTAAGGATGCTTGTGGATGTGAAAGATAAAACCATCATGGAGATATCACAAGTCATCCAAGATAAGGGTGCAAACTGGTGGCAAGTGGAGGAAAGTAGACAGCTACACTTTGCTGGTGTGTTAAAGACAAGATTCCTCATTGATGAGGAGGTTTTTGCAAAGTTAGTGGATGAGAAGATCATTGAGGAGAAAGAGAGAAAAGCTAAGGGCATCAAACACCCTGAAAGTAGCTCAAATGATGATGATTCCCCTGATGATCCCTCAAACCCCTCAAATCCCAACCCTCCTGAAACCAATCCCAACCCTCCTGAAACCAAATTGCCTTCAACTCCTCTCCTAACCTATCATAGAAAAGGCTCTGTGTTATCAGAGGTGTTGACCAAGGGTGGTAACACAACCAAAGATACATCTGTCAATGAAGGTTCTTCTGAACCCAAGGCACAGCCTAAAGATGTTGAGGTTCCTACTTTATAGGCTAGTTTGGTTAAGGCCTATTCATTGTCAGAAGAGTTGGATACTGATCAGCCCTTAATCAATCAGGATGACTCAGTGGCTGCTGAAATAAGCACTGTGATCTCCCCACAACTGCCATCTTTGAACCTTGTTGAAGGTGGAGATGTTGCAGGTTTAGGTGATGGTGTTGAAAAGGAGAATTTAGCTGAAAAATCAGAGGGAGTAGAGGATGAAAGAGAGGTTATCATCACTAAGATAGTGAGTGTACCACCAAATGAGGGTGATATAAGTGAGGAAGGACAGGCTATTCTTGAAGTCAAATCTGAACTTCAAGAATCCCTTGATGAAAGGAGGCCTGATTCCTTGTGTGAGGACATTATTAATGAAGGGAGAAAAGAAAGAGTTGAAAATGAGAAGAAGATTGTTGATGTATCAGAGTCTTATGGAAAAGAAACTGAGGGTGTTGAGTGTGTTTTCACTAACCCTTTTGATTTTTCTGATTTTGCAGGTGTCTCCTTTGACCAAATTTTTACAGATGATCTCTTAACAGATGCTCCCATCCATGTTGATTCTGGATCAGCACAAGCCCTGCTTGGCTTGCAATCAACAAAGTTGGACTCCTTGGCTCATCAAGTCCAATCAGCTCATGCAGAAACTTTTGGAGCTTTGGATGAGCATGGAAGAACTTTAGCATTTGTAGAAATGAGGCTAACTGGCTCAGAAGATGTGGTGTTACCCACTTTGGAAGCAAGGATCAGTGGAGTTGAGACTGGCTTGCAAACCATCTCCACTGAAGTCATCAAAGCCAAGAACACCATGAAGTCAGTATCAAAGGATGTCAAGAAAGAGCAAACTTTGCTAAGGAATAACCACAACAGGAATGTGAAAACCTTGAGATCAGTGGTTAAGCAAGCTCTTGGAAGAAAGACAGCCCTGCAGAGGAAAAGAGCTGAAGAACAAAGGCTTGCAATGGTGAAAGCAGCCTCAGAAAAGTTTTCCCAAGAGGTATTGGCCAACATTGCTGAAGGTGCAGTGGCCAATCTCACTGAGCTTCTTAAGGCCCAACTTGATGCATCTCTGAAAGCAACCATGGAGGAGGTTGTCCAACAAAAGATGAAGCCTGTTCTAGCTTTCCTTAGCTTGAGCAGTGATAGGATGCAAAATATACATGATGAGAATGTATATTTGTTGGAGGAGATGAAGTCTCTAACCAAAGCCCAGTCCTTAGGCCTGAATGTTTTGATGCTGTCAAAAAGGGGGAAAGGGAAAGAGCAAGGGCAAAAGGTGCCTTGATTATTGGAAGCCCAGTGAAAGGGAAGGACAAAGTTGCTGAAACTAAAGGAAAAGAGCCAGCAGTACTGAACTTGGAAGATTTGGATGAAGAAGAGCAACTAGCCATAGCCTTTAAGAACTCAATGGCCTCAGCTCAAGAGGAAAGAGTTAGGCTACAGCAAAGACCAGGAGGAGAGGTGTCTGGTTTGGACAAAGATGCTGAAGGTATCCAAACTAGAGGAAAAATCAAGAAGGCCAAGGGAAACAAAAGAAAGGCTGAAACATTCACTGGTTTTCCCAACAGCCTTGATTTGCCTCCTGAGTTCAGAATTGATGATGATGAGCCTATCTCCAAAAAGACCAAAAATGCTGAAAAACACAAGACTGCTGAAGTGTCCAAAGTTGCTGAAAAGGACAAATCCTCTGAGAAAGAAAAGTCTACTGAGACTAAGTCCACTGATGGTGCCAAAGCTGCTGAAGATGTGGAAGAGTTGTATGAAGAAGGCTTTGGACCAGGACCTAAGAAGAAGAAAGTTGTTGTTGGTCCTTGGTGGAGTATGACACAAGTGTATGGGGGGGGGGGGGGAATGCACTTGTGTATGCAAATTCTTTTCTTTTTAACAAAACTGGTCTTATCAGGCAGGTTGTCTCACAACTGGCCTGAGTGTGAACTTTGTTAGATACTTGTCCTACTGATTACTATTGAGTGATCAGTTGGCTAAATATCTAAAAGAGTTGCTAAGTGCGGAATGTGGTTGGCCTTTGACTTAAAGAAATACTCCAAGTTAATTTCTGAAAAGATACAGTTATCAGGGACTTTGTCCAAAACAGATTTTCTCAATTACTGACTTTTGCTTCTTTAAAATATGTTTGAATGTAAGTGCAATAAAGAATGCAGTAAGTAAATGACACACAAGTTTATAGTGGTTCAGAGACTCAAGCTCCTACATCCACTTTCCCTGATTGAACAGGATAATTCCTTCACAATGGAATTAGCTTGTTTTATAGTGCCAAGGTGCACTGATCAACAACACTCTCTTAGTGTTTTGATCCCTAGGATAATCTGAGTCCTAGTGCTCAATCTCTTTGAGTTAAGACTGTGTTTCACTCTAACAGTCCTTAACTCCTCACTTCTACAACAAACACTCTCTTCACTAAATGAGGTAAGGTTTGAGGTTTGGTTCCAACTAGTAGAGATACCCTTTACAATAAGATCAGTGTAAAGGCTTAGGATATCTCAATGCTAAGCTTTGGATGTTTACAAAGATTGGCTTAGCTAAATGAAGTGATTCAGGAAACTTGGGATTTTGAAGAACAGCTTGGTTTCCTTTGAAAGCTTGATAATAGTTTGATAGTTTGTGCTTGGATTAATGAATCCCTTTGATCACTTCTGTATTTATAGACAAATTTGAACAACTAACCGTTGGAGGGATAGCAATTCAAATATGTCTATTTGCAGCACCATTGAAACGGCTATGAAGCTTGGCATCCTTTTATCCACTGTGTAAAAGGGCTCTTCAATGGTTGCTTGAATGAATGTGTTGACTTCTGAAAAATGCGGCTGAGAAGACTTGTGTCAGATTCCAAATGTGCACATCTTCCAAGGTTGATTTGTGGCAAACTCTACACTCAACCAACGGTCAGATGGGACAAGCTCCCTGAACATTCCTGCTGCAATTTAGAATGTTCCAACATTCATTCAATGCTTCACTCCTCAATGCTCTAAGTCTTTAATGCTTGGTTCAGGCATGATTGGCAATAAATGCTTCATTGAATGTGTCTTCTGTGGGCTTTGGCATTCAATGCTCTTGATCATTTGTACTTCAACTGTCTTGATCATTTGCATTTATGAGCATTGCTTTACTGCTCTTGATCTCTTCAGCTCAGTTGTCCATTTGGTCAGTCTACCTTGAAAGTTCAGCAACTTTGGCCTATAGACTTATCAAGCTGCCTAACATTCCAGCTTTGGACAACTATCCTGAACACTAAAATCTCACAACATTCCTGAGATTTTTCACTTAAGCAATCTACATACTCAAGTGTACTGAGACAACTTGCCTGAACTAGACTTGAGCATATCTCAACTAATCTGAACATCATCAATCAGGGGTTTTGGTATCTAGATCAAAATCATTTTATTCCCAACAATTTCCCCCTTTTTGATGATGCCAAAACCTATTACAAAGGGAACTTGACTTATACTATACTTTACCTTCAGGATGAGTGAACTGGTCAACTTTCCTGAAAGAAACTGTTAGCACAATAAATCAAGTATATATGTAATGTCAGGTTAGTTGAGATAATGAGTTGTTATCTCTTGATAGAAAATCAGTGGTCCTTTTATATATCATTTAGCATTACAGATCAGAAAAACAAAGGACAACATAACTGATACAGAGAAAACAGAATAACAACATCATAAGCAATCATAAAAACCAGATAGGGAAGAGATGAACTTATCCATTCAAAGAGTTCCATCATCCTGAGGAGCAATGCCATATTGAGCCCAGACCCTTTTCTTCAGCTCCCAAACATCCTTGTTGGAGCCTCTAGGGCCAATCTTCATCTTCTCCATCTTCATGATGTTGATGAACTCCTCCAGAATCTTTCCCTCATCAATTAAGTTCCCATTGAACTTAGGAGGCATGTACAGAATTGGACCAGGGGCCTTGAATTCAACTCTTGCCATTTCAGCTGCTGCAAACAGCTTTTGGTAGAGGTCCCTATGGTTCTCAAACATGAACTGGACAAAGACATCATCTACACTCTCTTCAAGCCACTTTCCAATGACATAAAAGTCATATACAAAACTTCTCTTGGCCTCCTCCCATGCATCATTCAGTGAGATTGGAACCCACTTATCATGGTGAGGGTACTGAGTGTCCCATCTTTGCAGCATTTGAGGTTTGAGCCTTCTGTATGAAGCCCTCCTTCTTGGAGCTTTGAAGTTTGCCCTTCTTTCATCTCTTGCCTTGTTGGCCTCAACCAGCTGATCCATTCTCTCTTTAGCCCTTTGAAGAGCTAGCTTCTCTTGTGTCTCTGGATCTTTGCCAAATCCTTCTTCAAACAATTTAGAAGGATCATCAGCAAGCTTGGGCACACCAACTTCAGGCTCTCTGTCCTGTACCTCCTCTTCAACATCTTCTTCAATGGCAGGCAGCTTGGCTGATTTCTTCAATCTCTTTGATTGCCTTACTGGAGTAGATTCTTCAGTCTGAAATTCTGATGGCAAAGTCAGGCTGGTTGGGAATTCATTGAAGGCTTCCAATTCGTTCCTCTTTCTTTCAGATGACCTTGTCACCTTCCCCCTTACTTCAGCAACCTTCTCTTTGGGGTCAAGTCCTGCTGACTCACCACCAGGCCTTTGTTGCTTCCTTGCCTGACTCTCCATTGCAGACATCATGGACTCTTTAACAACCATTTGAATCTGCTCTTCCTCAGTTAAGCTTTCAATATCCATTGGGCCTTTGCCTTTCCCAATGTCTTCTACTGCCTCCTCCTCAATCTCAGGAACCTTCTCCTTTCCCTTAGGTTCACCAATCACCAAGGTTCCCTTTGCCTTTGCCCTTGCTCTCTCTCTTTCCCCCTTTTTGGCATTATCAAAACACTGGGGCTTTAATTCACTCATAGAGACTGAGAGATGTGAGTGGGCTTGAGTGAGGGACTTCAACTCTTGTAGTAGATAAACATTCTCATCATGAATGTTTTGCATTTTATCATCTGCCATGCTAAAAAATGTGTGAACTGGCTTCATCTTTTGAGTAACAATTGCATCCAATATGGCTTTCAGTGATTGATCAAGTTTGGCCTGAAGTTGTTCAGTGAGGTTGGCCACAACTTGATCAGACACTTTGGCCATAAGTTCAACAGTGAACTTCTCAGCAGCCTCCTTCACCATTGCAGCTTTCAATTCTTCAGCCTTCTTCCTCTGGGCTGCTGTCATCTGCCTTAAAGCATCCTTAATTGTTTTTCTCAAGGCTTTCACATTATGTTTGTACAAATCTTTGAGACCCTGCTGCTCTTTCTTCACAGATCTTGTGAATTTTCCCATAGCATCCTTGGCCTTTGTCACTTCAGTTGAAACTGTTTGCAGTCCAGTTTCAACTCCACAGATTCTTGCATCCAATATGGGCAGGATCACCTCCTCTGAGCCAGTTAGCCTCATCTCCACAGAGGCTAGAGTCTTTCCTTGGCTATCCAGGGTATCAATTGTTGCTGCATGTGCCTTACCAACTTCCCTGACCAAAGTATCCAACTTCTCTGATTGTTCTTCAATGATAGATGCAGTTTGAGTAACAATTTGGAAACCAGCTTCAGTGGTGTTGGCTTGCTCAAAGTACATCTTGTTTAGTGTGGATACATTGGCTGAAACTGCTTCAAGATCAATATCAGCATCAACAGGTATATCTGTAAGGGAAGCATCTGCAAAAATTAGCTCAATTGTGACTGCAACAGAATCTGCAAAACTAAGAGTGTTAGAAAAATCTCCCTCAACACCCTCATTTTTTCTTACTCCCATAAGGCCTGATACATCAGCACCTTCTCTCTCTTTTTCAACTAAATTCTTTTCTTCTTCATTCAACTCAGATGGACTCACATACATTTGAGAATCAGGCCTCCTTTCACCAAGGGATTCATCAAGTTCAGATTTGACTTGAAGAATTGCCTGACTCTCATATTGGGCTGCACCCAATATTTCTACCTCATCTCCCTCTTTTTGTGGTGCACTCAGGGAACCTGTAATCACACAATCCTCACCATCATCTCCCTCTGAGTTTTCACCACTATCAGCCTTTTCAACTCCTTCCATTCCTAAACCTGACACCTCTATATCCTCAACAGGATCCACAGAGGGCAGTTGTTGGGAGATCACAGTGCTTGGGCATCCCAAGGCCATTGAGTCATCCTGAATGACTAAAGGCTGGTCAATGTCCAACTGTCCTGACATTGATGAGGCTTTAGCCAAACTAGCTTCTCTCATGGAAGTCTCAACATTGCCAAGCTGTGCCTCAGGTTCAAGAGAACCATCCTTGGCCAATGCATCTTGGACTGAGTCACCATCTTTGGTCAACTCCTCTGAATGATCAGAGTCCTTTTCAGAATGATAGGTCAAGTAATGTACCTGAGCAGAGTTGAGGCCTGGAGGGTTGGGATTGGTGTTATCATCATCATCATCATTATCATCATCAGATGGACTATCAGGGTGCCTGAGTCCCTGTGCAATTCTTTCTCTCTCAGCAAGCACCTTCTCATGAACAATGGTGCAAAACAAGGCCTCAGTGGTCAACACACTAGATTTCTTCACATTTGCAAAATGTAAGAGCCTGTTCTCTTCAACCTGCCACCAGCTTGCTCCTTTATTCTGTATAGCCTGAGCAATTTCCACCATAGTTCTATCCTTGGTCTCAACAAGAGCTCTTAGATCATAGAACTGTTGTTGTAGCCTGGGATAATCCTTCAACCCTGGATATAATTCATCCACATTGGCCTTGGCAATCTGCCTCAGCATCCCCTCATAAGTGTACTCTTCACCACTTTCATCTCTAGAAGAGTTGGCTTGGGATTCAGGAGGGTTGGATTGGGATTCAGGTATGCTTGGCTGGATTTCAGGTAGGTTGGATTCAGAAGGGTTGGGTTCAGAAGAGCTTAAAACAAGTTGGGATTCAGGTGCTTTTGAGAGCAATGTGCCTGAAGAGGTAATTGGAATGGCTGGAATGGGTGGGAGAACAACTTGATCACCTTCTTGAAGAACAGTTTCAAGAAGTTTGGTATATGAGAGAAGTCTTGGATCAAGTGGGGAGAAAGGTCTATCCTCAAGATTGACCAAATCTGCCAGCACATCAATACCTGCTCTATCAGGTGCACCTTCTGGGGAATAAACCTTCTTTGCAATAATTGGGGCATCTTCAGGAGTCTTGCACTCCTCTTCTTCATTCCTTGATGGAGATATTCTTCTGGACTGAATATCAGGGGAGTTGGCTTCAGGACTGTTGATCTTGGAGTTAGACCTACTGGCTTGCCTAATCTCCTTGAAGAACTCTTTCTTCTTCTTCTCCTCCTCCATCAACTTCTGCTTCTCAGAAGTCTTGATGATTCTTATCCTCCTTTCAGATCTTGTTGGCTGATCAAGATCCCTGAATTCTGTTACACTTTCAGGCTGTAAGGGGACAACCTCTCTGAATTCTTCACCCTCTTCAGAGGGGTTGACTCCTTCATCAGCAGCTTTCTCAATCTCCTCAGAAGTGGCTCCTCCACTTCTTGACTGGCTTTCTGGTGAAGATTCACTCAGAATCTTCTTCATCCTTTTCATCTTTGGCTGAGCTTTTGGTGGTTGGGCTTTCCTCTTTCTTGGAGAGGCTCTTGTTGCTGGAACAACTACAACAGCTTTCTTGGAGGCAGCCTCCTGCTTTCTCTTTTCTGTCTTAGAAGACAGCTTTCTGAACATCACCTTTTGTGCAGGAAAAGGCTTTGGCTTTGCTTGTAGATGGGTGTAATGGGCAAATCTTTCCAAGAGCAGGCTGGCTCTTGTGCAGAACTGAAGTCTTCCATCTACTACCACCTTGTGGTGTTTCACCTCCTTAAACTTGAACTTCTCATTCATCATCTTGTCCAAGATAAAGCTTTTCCAGTCAAACTTGACTCTCTTCTCAGCAGAGTCAGTCACAGCAGCCATGACCTTCAGTTTTGGCATACTTACTTGTTCAACACTTCCAGAATGGCTCAACAAGCTTTTCACAACACAATCAAACAAATACCTATAAACAGGCTTTAATGTGTTCTTGTTCTGAGCACTTACAAGTTTCTTTGGTTCTATCATCCATGGATAGTAGAACTCCTGATCATCTCCTTCCTTGTACATTTCTGGATTCTGGCCTTCTGATGGTAGCCCAAAGCTAGCATCCAAATCCTCTGCAGTGAAGATGATAGTGTGTTGGCTTTCTTCTTCTTCATCTTCCTCAGCATATGTGAGCTTAGTGCACACATCACCCTTCTTGCCCTTCCATCTGAGATGGGCAAAGAATTCAGCCATGAAGGAGTTCAGACAGGAATCTGGCTTGGTGCCTAAGAACTTCTCTAGCCCAGCCTCCCTTAGCCATTGGAGGACTTGATAAACTTCAGTGTCTGGACTATCAAAAGCAACTAGTTTCTCAAACCAAAGAGAACTTGTGTTGCTGAGATATGCAAAATCAATGTCCAAAGATGGATCATTGAAGTCTACAAGTTCTTCTCTCTTGATTTTAGGTGCCATGAGAATTGGGTAGGTTTTTGGAGAGTAGTTGCAGGTTTGAGAGGTTTTTGAAAATCTTAAGAGTTTGAAAAATATGAGTGCGTGAGGATGAAAGTAAAACTGAGGAGTTTATATATGTGGGGAGTTTATTAACCGCTGGTTAATAGAAAGTGGCAGAGGGTAATAGTAAAAACCAATTGAATAAAGTAGGGTAGTGGGCATTAGGCGGTTTGATGGAAGTTTAATGCAAATCAATGGTCTTGATGATGGCTCAAGAATTCATGAAATCTCAATTAAGATTTTGCATTAAATGCTTATTTGCCTTTTTTGTGGTAAAAATCTTTATAGCACACTCCATCCTAAAATGGCCTACTCTTAGACCAAGAAACCTTTTAAATGTCTAATCAATGCTAAAAATAGCAATGATTATCCAATTAACTCGGACAAACATCCTGAGATGTGCTTTGGTTTCTATGAAGGTCAAACTGCCTGATGAACTTGCCTGAGTGGGTCCCAAAGTTGTTGACTGGGTCCCACTTGGACAAAGCTCCTGACCAACATTGCTGAACAGCATAGAGACAACTTTGCTGAGTTTCCCTCTTTGGCTGACTACATCAGTGAGGTTGATCAATTTTGCTGAAGTTCATCTTAATGAACTTCCCCCTTCATATGAGCTTTCTCTCCTTATTTCTCCATCTTGCCTGGATCAAGTAAGCCCAATTCAGTTGACAATTCCAAGAACCTTGCTTCAGCTAGAGGCTTAGTCAAGATATCAGCTTTTTGCTTATCAGTGTGAATTTTGACAAGCTTGATATCTTTCTTCTCCACATGATCCTTTATGAAGTGATGCTTGATATCCACATGCTTGCATCTGGTGTGGAGCACTGGATTCTGTGAGATGGCAATTGCACTGTTGTTGTCACAGAATATTGGCACTTCATTTGAGATGACTTTGTGTTGGTCCCTGAACGAGTAGTGAATGGGATTAAAGTCTAGAGGGGAGGGGTGAATAGACTTAAAAACTTTTTCAAACGGAGTTGGGAACCTCTTCTGATTGCTATGTCAACTGGACTGCAAGTCTGCTGGTCCAGATGACTATAGTGATCTGATTGTTAAGGTTGTATGCGGAATTTTGGTGGCCCTTGTTTAGACTCGTTCTTGTAACTTGTTCTACTTAATGAAAATACTCAGCTGATGCCGGTTTGAAAGTTATGGCCTGTTTTAAAGAGTGTTGAAATAACAGTATGCACTATATAATAATGAATGTAAAGGCAGAAATGTAAAGTGCAGAAAGTAAATAACACCGGATTTATAGTGGTTTGGATATACGTTCCTACGTCCACTCTCACGTCCTAACGTGATGTTTAATCCCTTTAATTTCCACTAATTACAAGGGTCTTGTCCTTTATAGTCCCAAGGTTAGGACTTTGAGATCTGAGCCGTCCTAACAGCTGCGGTCTCCACAAGTGATTGTAAGCACTTGCACTTTGAGGGGTTCAAAAACTTTAACCTTTCGGTGAGGGTTTGGGGTTTTTGAGATGTATCCAACTAATGGTTCAAGCTTATAATTTGCTTAACCACTATGCCTAAAACAATTGATATACAATATGAACAGGTTTCAGGTTCTTAAGGGTTGGATAGGAAGCACTTAAGAGCTATGGATAATCTAATGGATTTCTGGCTCTTGGAGAACTCTTGGAACAGTATGGCTTTTGCTTGATTGCTTGCTTAGCTTTTGAATTCTCTCTTGTGACTTCTTGTTCTTTGTGATTCCTCATCCTCTTGTATTTATAATGAAGATTGGTTACAACTAGCCGTTGGAGTTGACTAGCCGTTTGAGCAATCTTTCCATAATAGCTTGATTCCTTGATTCCAGCCGCTTGATTGCTTCAATCCTGGGATCATGTCAATCTTCTAAATAAGGTAGGTCTTCGTTTGAATTGCAAGATGACTTAGGAATCAGCCGAGTCCTGGAAGAGCACATAGTCTTCTGATCTGTACTTCTAGTCTTCTGACTACTCTTCTGGCCTTAGGTCTTCTGTCTTCTGATATCAGACGAGTAACACTCTTATGATCTGGAAATTCTTTGTACTGCTTTAGGCCATCTTCAATCTGGGACTCCATCAGATAGGTAGGTATACAAGCACCTTAACTTATCTGGTCTTCAAGGATCTTCTAGTCTTCATGTCTTCTACTCTTCTCATCTTGAGGATAGGCATGTAAGCCAGGACTGTGCTGATCAGCTGATATCAATACAGTTGATCACACAAGACTAGTCTAAGCTGTTCTATACAAGTCAGCTGATCCTATTACATTTATAAACTCTAAGTGTTTTGGCCATCAAAACTATTCTAACATCAAGTGGGGCTTAGGGTGAATTTATATCCCAACAATTTCCCCCTTTTTGATGAAGCCAAAACTATACTTGATAAATGCTCTTAATGAAATAAGATAAGAGTTTATAATATGCTAAAACTGAAGTATCTGATGAAGACAATGAGAGTTTGTCTTGTAAGCAAAAAGAACTAGAACTTGAATATAGATAGAACTTTTACAGATTACAAGTAATAGTTTCTTTAAACTTCTAATGTAGTCTTCATCAGGTCTTCTTGTTCTTTAAATGCGGTAGGCCAGGTACAGACGAGCTCGAACTTCTTCCATATGCTGCATGTCTGTAACATTCTCCTCTTCATAAATCTTGTACAGAATCTTCTTGATTTCAATCATGTTGACTCTTCCTGAGTCCAGAAGGGGTGGATCCCATTTGGGTTCTTCAGGAGTTAGGATTCTGCAGTTGTCAAGTCCTTTGGCTGTCTTGACAATTACTTCCCAGAACTCTGGATCTTCAAAGTTCATGAACTGGGAGAATTGGAGAAATTCTTCTTCATAAGTAGGAAGAGGGCCAAATTTCCTTACTATGTGGTGTTGAATTTTCCACTTCTTCTTCAGAGGATACCATCTTGGTAGCTCATCTTGAAGGGCTAAGTAGTCCACATAATTGCTATCAAACACCAGGACCTTGTCTTCTTGTGCTTTCCTGAGTTTGGGAATTCTTCTTTCAAATTTGGCTTTGACTGCCTTCGCATCATTCAGCTTCTTTTGCTTAAGCTCTTGAGCTTCAAGCAACTTCTTCTTCTTCAACTCTAGAGCCTCCTTCTCTTCTGCAGTAGGCTCTGCTGGAGTTGGCTTCTTGCTGGTCTGAGCTTGCTCATCTGCCTTTCTTTTCCTTGTCATTCTCTTTTCAGGGACTTGTTCTTCAGAAGCAGTGATCTGAAGAGTTTTGGCAGGAGCCTGAGTGGGTGCTTGGGTATCTCCTTGAGCAATTTCTTTGCCTTTGCCTTGCCTGTTCTTGATTTTGCTCTTTAAACCACCCAAGGTTTCAGTCAAGTCATCTTGTGCTACTACTAGTTCAGCTTGCTGGGCAGTAGACTTCTCTAGAGCCTTTATCAACACATCTTCCCCCTTTTTGGCTTCAGCAAGTGCAGCCGCAAAAGGCTTCATGGCATTCAGAATTTCCACCTTCAGAGTCTGCTTTAGAGCCATGGCATTGGCTTTGCCAATGTGGGGTCAGATGAGTTATGCTGTGCTCAAGAACTTCAACATGAGAATTGGACGAGGAGGCAGCTTCAAATCTAGCTGTAAGTGCTTCCAACTTGGCTGCTGTCTCCTTCAGCTGAGTCTGCAATTTTTCATTTTCCTCTGCAGCTGATTTAAGGAGAGTTTGTCCTTCAGTGGCTCTTGCTTCAGCATCCTCAATTCTTTGCTTGTAGGTGGTCTCCATGCGGTGCATCTCATCAGTGTAAAGATCAGCAAACCTTTTGGAGGTGTCAGCTGACAACTTTTGATAGGTACTTAAGTATTCTCTTATCTGCTGATGGAGTGCTTCACCAAACTTGTCTTCAATGTCAAGGATTTGGTCACGAAGACGGGTCTTCTGTTCCCTTGCAGCTTTCTCAACATATCTACCTAGCTGCAGGCCTAAGCCTTTCTCAAAGTGCAAGTCTATTGCAGCTTTGACCTGGGAGCAGATGTCTGCTGTATGGTCAACAGATGGGGTAGAAGTAGAGGGTGTACCTTGACGCTTTGGATGAACAATTACTGCTTCGCCTCTTTCTTCAGCTGATAGGTACTCCTCATTGAGGAAGCAGGTAGTGGCCTTGGTCAGATGGGTCATCATTCGTCTGCCTGGATCCTCTTGATTTTCAATGAAGTGAGTCAGTTCGTCTGAAGGTCTGAAGTGAGCTGGTATTCTGACTACTTCTCTTTCAAATTCTTCTTTGTCAGCTCGTGCAGCTGAGTCTTGAGCAGGGGCAGCTGAGTCTTGAGCAGGGGCAGCTGAGTCGTCCACCAAGGCTGGTGCAGCTGATTCCTTCATCTGTGCTTGTTCAGCTGTCTGCTGATCTGATGAGTCTTCTGGGATAGAGACATCAGCAGTGGGGATTCCTAGAATCCGGTTGCAAACTGTAGTCAGTGCCTCGTCTGATAGCAATTGAGCATAAGAACGAACTTGAGCAACTTCCTTTTGCTCCATTTCCCAGTCGAGGAAGTTTTCCTTTCCTCCCATTCCTTCAATGACATCAAGAAGGTCATCCACATCATCTCTTCTGAGCTCAATCCAAGTGCATATCCTAAGCACTTGCTCAAACTGGATTGAATTCTCATCAACTCCAGGGATAGTGGACTTGAGCAGGTTGCCTATCTTCATCCTCATTATCTTCTCTGTTGTACACATGGGGTAGTGAACCATCTTGAATTGAGGTTGAGAAGGGCCAGCTTCATCCAGGGCTGCTGGTGCTAAGTCTTCTGGAGCAGTTGGGGCAGAGAGGATAGGAGATTGGGTAGCTGGGGTATGTTCCTCTGCTGTGTGAGTATCAGCAGGGATTTGGGGAGTGATTTCTTCTACAGTGGTTTGTTCATCAGCAGGGTTTTGAGTCTGCTGGTCTGGTTCAGTTCCTTCTTGAAGATCAGTGGGTGTTTGAGCTTGATGATCCTGATCATGTGCTGTTTGAATGTCAGCAAGGATTGTGGACATAATCTGAGTTTGATCATCAGCAGGTTGTGTGGAGGTGGTCTGAGGTTGTTTGTCTGCTGTTTGAACATCAGCAGGGATTTGGTTTTCAGTGTTTGGGGGTTCAGATGGGTTGGAATCATCAGAAGGGTTGAAGGATGAAATAGGGGCTATGCTCATGGGAGTAGGGAGCCTGGATTTCTTGGATTTCTTTGTGAAAGAAGAAGTGTTCTTCTTTCTCTTCTGACCCTTTGACAACTTGGAAGGAGTGAAGGTGAGAGAGGGGTTAGAAGTACCTGCCTTCTTCAAGGGAGAGGCAGTTGGAGTGACATCTGAATCAGATGGGGAGATGAGCCCTGATCTGATCAGATATCTTCTTTGTGCTAAGGTCTGATTGTCATCATCATCCTCAGCAGCCTTCTTTTGAGCCTCTTCTTTGGATGGCTCCTCTTCTTCTTCTGCAGCAGAGTCTTGAGTAGACTCTTCTGCCTCTTCAACTGCATCTTTGGAAGGTGCTTCAGCCAACAACTTCCTCTTCTCCTCTTTCAACCTTGCTGCCTCAGCAAGAGCATCCTTCCTCAAGTAATATTTGGAGATGTGGAAGGTCTTGTGAGGTCCCATCTTGTATTTTCTGGGGAGTATTTCTGGAAGAATGATACTCAGCTTGTTGACAAAGCTGACAGTAGAGGTCACCTTCCATTCTCTAGATTGAAGGTCTAAGGTTACCTTCTTGGCTTCAAGAGCAATTCTGTCCAAAAAGAGTCCTTGCCAATCTCCATCAATCTGATCCCAGATTGCTGCCATAACTCGAACTTTCAGAGTGGTAACAACATCATGACTGAAAGTGTTACCAAGCAGCATCTTGCCTGCTATATCCATTAGGGTTTGAAACTTAGGTTCCAATTGAGATTTCTTCAGTCCGAAGGCATCTTCAGCCTTGATTTGACCACCAGTGAACATCTCCATGTATTCTTTCTCCTTACCCATGATGTAGGTGGAGATATTGATCTTCCCCCTTGTCAAACCGAACAGTTCTTAGAGGATTTCCCTTGTTACTTTGACCTTGTGTCCACCCATGACACTTTCAACGTGAGAACCCTTCATCACAGCATTGGAGTAGAAAGTCAGCACATCTTGTTCATACACATTCGTGGGTGCTGCTTCCAGAAAATCTCGAAGGTTGAGGTTGATGCAGCGAAGAAGGATTTCCTTGTTTGCAGCTGTGTGTTTGCCTTTGAAAAACAGAGCATTCTCTGTGAACATCTTCCCTTCCTTGGACCATTTTGCAGCATCCAAGGTGCCAGTGCCCTTGGTCTTCTCGTCGTAAATCTCAATGATTGCCATAGTAGTGTTTGAGTGTTAGGTTTTGAGAGCTTGAAAGAAATTTGCAGGACGAGAGAGTATTGAGAGCAAAAGTGAATTGTAAGCGAAAGGGTTTGGGAGAGGTTTAAGGGTGTGTATATATATACTCCAACAATTCTTGATCTAACGGTCAGATTTGGATTTAATTGTGGAGTAGAGCCCAAGATTTTCCTTCTTTGATTTTGGGCTGTCTTTAAATTTGCCGGTTGAATTTGCCATGTGGCAACTGTTGATTTGCTGGCAATTTGGTAATTGAGTATTAATGACATCATTACCAAAAATAGCCGTTGTGACTAATTTTGTGGCAAGAATTGATCATCAAGGCCGTTTTTTATAAGAGAATTGCATTCCTTATATAAGCCAATTTGTTTAATTACATTCAGGAATAAATCTAGAATGAATTACATGATCAAAGATAGTCATTTAAACTCAAAAATCAAGTGATCTGATCAGCAGAGTGACGTCTTCTGATTTCTTGAAAATGTCTGCTGATTTCTCTTGGAAGTCTTCTGGTCAGCTGAGTAGGTCTTCTGATCAGCTGAGTGGAGGTTTGAGATTTGCTGAGTAAATCTTCTGTGCTTTGAAGGTCCAACTTGGCTTGATGGATCCTTCATTGTTGCTGTGATGATCCAACCTGGATGATGGATCTTCCAGCTTTATTGTGAGTGGTGATCCAACCTGGTTTGATGGATCTTCCAGCTCTGTCTGAATCAAGTAGGACCATCAAATCAATATGTAGATGATCAGCCTGGATGATATCCCACTGGTTCAGGTTGCCCTTACCATCTGATGTTCCTCATCATCAGATGGGTTGTAGCATCAAATGTGTCCTAATTGAATCTCTTCGCTACTCTTGAAAGAGAAGGAAGATTGGAAGAGGCTTCAATGGAGTCGAAGAGAGAGCCATGGACTCAGCCTTCATGTTCTGTTTAGACACAATAGCTTTTGATAACAAGCTCTCCATGTAGAACTTCCCCCTGGAGAAGAAGCTCTGCTTGTTTGCTACTCTGTCCTCTGCATCTCTCTTTCCTCTAGTTTTCAATAAGGACTTCTCTCCTTCCTCTAGTTTTCACAGGCATACTCATGTTGAGTAGGCCAAGTATGTTGATCTGCATCATCTTCATCTTCTGGACAAATCTTCATCTCCTTCACCCAAGACTTTGGTTGAAGAATGATCTCCATTCCATCTTTTCTTTCGATCTTCTCCATACCTGAAACAAAAATTATAGTTGGTGATTTGTGTTCTTAGGTGTTCTCATAACTTCCTCCTTTTATAGGGGTAGAAATGAGGTAGTGGAGTGAAAGATGACAAAATTATAGAGTTGATAGGTCTGTATTTCTGAAAAGTTACTTCTTAAGATCAACAATGAGATTCTTGATCTAAGGGTTCACATTTAAAGATATTCAGACTTTATCTTATGGAATGCAGAATTTATAAATTTTGAGCAAGAGTTATTTGAAATCCGTACAGTGCATGCATACTGTTGAGTCGGTGAGGATGGTGTATTAATCCAACCAGTATAACTCAATAGTGTACTGTATGTATGTATACAAGATAAAGTATTTTATGAAGAATAATTTATTAATATACATAGTTATACATTGCTTGTAAAGAAATCAAATAACCTTGTTCAAGTCTGCTGTCTATATATATATATGTATGATATGCAATGCAGATTTTAGAGTATTTCATCAAGGATTCTTAAGGTATCATTGATTCCCCCTTGATTAGATGACTCTAAGTTTTCCCTCAGCTTTATTTGTCTTCATCGGGAATGAACTTACCTGAAGATGAGGGTGTCTATTCACCTCATCTGATCCTCCTAGTCTGCTGCACCTGTATCAGCTGAGGTCTTCAGCTGATCTGTTCTCTTCATGTGCTTGGATCCAGGAGTCCTAAGCTGTAGCATAGGGTCTTGAATCGTTCTTCAGCTAGGGGCTTAGTCAAGATGTCTGCTCTTTGGATATCTGTGTGAATTTTCTCCATCTTGATGTCCTTCTTTTCAAGGTGGTCTCTTATGAAGTGGTGTCGGATGTTGACATGCTTGCACCTTGTGTGGAGGACTGGATTTTGAGTGATGGCAATGGCACTGCTGCTATCACAATAGATAGGGACTTCTCTTGCCTCTACATTGTAATCCTTGAGTTGTTGAACTAGCCAGAGCAGCTGACTACAACAACTACCAGCTGCCATATACTCTGCTTCAGTGGTGGAGGTTGCAACTGAGGTTTGCTTCTTTGAGAACCATGATATCAACTTGTTGCCTAGGAATTGACAGGTTCCAGATGTGGATTTCCTATCAATTCTACATCCTCCATAGTCTGAGTCAGAATAGCCACTCAATTCTAGATTGTCATCAGCAGGGTACCATAGTCCTAGGTTGACTGTTCCTTTTAGGTACTTGAGAATCTTCCTTGCTGCTTCTAGATGACTTTGCTTTGGGTTTGCTTGAAACCTAGCACATACTCCTACAACAAATGTTATGTCTGGTCTGCTAGCTGTAAGGTATAGTAGAGATCCGATCAGTGCTCTATATTCAGCTTGATCAACTGCCTTTCCGGACTCATCTGGTTCCATTTTGAAAGATGTCATCATTGGAATCTTTGCAGTCTTGCATTGTAGAGCTTTGAATCTTTCTAATAGACTCTTGGTATACTTGGACTGGTTGATGAAGATCCCTTCTGAACTCTGCTTGACTTGAAGTCCTAGGAAGTAATTCATCTCACGCATCATGCTCATTTCAAATTTTCCTTGCATAAGTTCAGAGAACTTCTTGCACATCTCTTGATTGGGTGATCCAAATATAATGTCATCTACATATATTTGTACCATTAGAATGTCTTCTCCTTCTTGTATTCTGAAAAGAGTTCTATCCACTTTGCCTTTTGTATATCCATTGTCAAGTAGGAATTGTGACAATGTGTCATACCAAGCTCTAGGGGCTTGTTTTAGACCATAGAGAGCCTTCTTCAGTCGATATACTTGTTCACCTTTTTCAAATCCTGGAGGCTGCTCTACATATACTTCTTCTACCAGAATACCATTTAGAAAAGCACTCTTGACGTCCATTTGATATACCTTGAAGCCCATATATGATGCATAGGCTAGAAACAGTCATATGGCTTCTAATCTGGCTACTGGAGCAAAGGTTTCATCATAGTCAATTCCTTCAGATTGAGAGTATCCTTTTGCAACTAGCCTAGCCTTATTTCTAGTTATCACATCATTTTCGTCCTTCTTGTTCTTGAATACCCACTTTGTTCCTACTACATTGTGGTTTTTAGGACGATCTACCAATTCCCAGACTTCATTTCTTTCGAATTGGTTTAGTTCTTCTTGCATAGCAGTGATCCAATTGCTATCTGCCATTGCTTCTTCTATGTCAGCTGGTTCAATGTTGGATAAGAAGGCACACCAGCAGAACATAGATGATTGTGAGTTCTGATTCAGTTGTCTTCTGGTCTTGACACCTGATTCTGCTCCTCCTAAGATGAGGTTTGATGGATGATTGTTTCTCCATGTATGCCTTACGGGAGTATCTGCATTGGATGAGCTTGGATTCTCATCTGATCTAGTGCCATCAGGATGGTTGACTTGATTAGGTCGATCATCATCTGTATCTTGTGTGTCAAAAAGATCATTCCCCCTGGCATTTGGGATTGGTGCATCTTGATTCTGGTAAGCTTGTCCTGCCTGAGTTTGAGATCTAGTGACAGGTCTATGAGGCTTATCCTCCTCTGGTTCTTCAGGGAAAGGTTCATTTACTTCAATGAACTCATCTGGTCTAGACTTGATCACTAGATGTCTCATCTGTTCTGCAGCTGAGTTTGTTTCTACTGCATTCTTATCACAAGACTCATCAAAAACAACATGGGGTGTTTCTTCCACAAGAAGGGTTCGTTTGTTGAGTACCCTGAATGCTTTGCTAGTAGAGGAGTATCCTAAGAATATCCCCTCATCTGCTTTGGCATCAAAGGCATTCAACTTACTCTTCCCATTGTTGTGAATGAAACACTTACAACCAAATATATGAAAGTAAGATACTCTAGGTTTTCTTCCTTTCCACAGTTCATATGGGGTTTTCTCATGTATTTTATGAATACCTGACCTGTTTTGAGTGTGACAAGCTGTGTTGATGGCTTCTGCCCATAGCTTCTTGGGAGTGGAGAATTCAGCAAGGAGTGTTCTGGCAGCTTCTTTGAGTGTTCTGACTCTTCTTTCAGCTACACCATTCTGTTGAGGTGTTCTTGCTGCACTTGTCTCATGCTGAATACCATTAGTAGTACAATAGGCAATAATATAAGAGTTAATGAATTCAGTGCCTTTGTCACTTCTAATTTTCACAATTGGTTCTCCTTTCTCTACTTGGATCCTCTTCAATAGTTCAGGAAGTTTCTGCTGTGTTTCACTCTTCTTGTATAAGA
The DNA here is from genome assembly GCA_963675135.1 of Galeopsis tetrahit. Lineage (NCBI taxonomy): Eukaryota > Viridiplantae > Streptophyta > Magnoliopsida > Lamiales > Lamiaceae > Galeopsis > Galeopsis tetrahit. The sequence goes on from OY776133.1 coordinate 59,309,997, forward strand.
AGATAACCCAAGTAAACTTGGAGTAGTCATCTACAACAATAAGAGTGTACTTTCTTCCTGTTAGAGTGGTTGGAGTGATTGGTCCAAAGAGATCCATGTGAAGCAATTCAAGAACTCTGCTGGTTGATGCTGTCTTCTTGGTCTTGAAGGAGACCTTTGTTTGCTTTCCTTGTTGACATGCATCACATACCTGATCTTTACAGTAGAGTTCATTAGGCAGACCATCAACTAAGGATTCCCTTGCTAGCTTGTTCATAGTCTTAAAGTTCAGATGACTAAGACGTTTGTGCCATAGCCAGCTGACATCTTTAGGGCTCTTCACAAGCAGACATGTATCCTTAGGACAGCTGTTCCAATTTGCAAGATACATACTTCCCTTTCTAGATCCTGTTAGAAGGTTTTGTTTTGTTCTCTTATTACTTATGAGACACTCATCTTTAGAGAATTTGACTGAGTAACCAGTGTCACAAAAATGAGAAACAGATAATAAATTAAACTTAAGACCTTCTACATATGATACATCATGTACCTCAATGTCACCATTTTTAAGGGTGCCATATCCTTTTGTGTTACCATGCGCGTTATCACCAAAGAAAACTTTTGGACCTTTCTTCTCTATGTAGTTGGTCAGCAGGGCTTTGGTTCCTGTCATGTGAGTTGAGCATCCACTATCTATGTACCAAGTTTCTCCTGCTAGACCTCCTCTTCTGTATAGGTCCCTTCTTTCCTGCAAGGAAAGTTAAGTTTTAGGTACCCATTTTGTTTTGGGTCCTTGGGTGTTAGTACTACCCTTGGGAACCCACATATACATTGGTCGTTTAAACAACCTTGAACATTTGAGTTGTTTCCCTCGGGCATCACAGAACCAAATCTTACCAGTCAGCACCTTGGACTGATCTGATTTGTTCTTTGTGTCAGCTAAGTAATAGTCAAATGGTTTCCCTTTATAGGAGTGTACATACATGATCTTTTGACTAGTTACATTCGGCCTGGGTGCATTAGCTGGTCGATGCACACGATTATATGGACCATACTCTTCTGTTCTCACAATATCATAAGAGATAGGGGGTGCAAAGAGAACAGATTTGTTTGAAGAAGATTTCTTCTTCTTGGCTGGAGCAGCATACAGCTGAGACTGTCTCAGGCGAGATGGTCTAGGCTGTCTGCTGTTTCTCTGTACAGGCTTGGGGTTAGCTTGTCCTTTACCATTTTTGTTTTTGGGATAGTTAGCCTTAGCTGGTACAGATGCCTTTTGGTTCATATTAGGTTCATTGTGTTTAGAACACTCACCCTTTTCATGTGTCTGAGTAGTGCACTTGTTAGGTGTACTACCCCCAGCTGGAGAGGATGTAGATGGATTAAGTTCATAACCAAAATCCATCTTGTTGCCATTTGATCTATAATACTCAGAGATACTTTCAATAGTAGTAGAAGCTTTATTGAACTCTGAAATCTTTTGATTTAGGCATTCCTTCTCCTTTTCTAAGAGCTTGTGTGTTTGGAAGAGATCATTGAATTTGGATTGTAGTGAACGAAGTTCCTTAGTTTCTAAAGCTTGAGTTTGTAACATCCCCTCATACAACTGAGTTATTGTGGTATTTTCTTCCTTAAGAAGCTCCACTTCTCTGGTCAATCTTTCATTCATTGTGACCAACTCAGGGGTGTTCTCAAACTTAGCCTTTTTCAACTTAGCAATTTCTTTCCTTAGATCCTTATTCTCCTCTTCCACTTCTATGAAAGCTCTAGTGGCAATATCAAGATCACCTTTTACCTTTCTTAAAGATTGATAATAGGTGTCTTCTGATTCGCCTTCAGATGAGTTTATCTCATCTGATTGTGAAAAAATAGGTGAATGGAAAGTACTAGTATAGGAGTTTACCTCATTTTCACCTATGACCATCATAGCTAGGTCGTCTGAATCATCTGAAAAGATTTGATCGTCTGGTGATGTAGGGATTTCATCACTTTGATATTCAGATTCTTCAGTCACCATTGCTTTCTTGTCTGAGGTTCTTCTTGGCCTTCTTTCTTTCTTGTCATCCAAATCCAGCTCAGGACATTCATAGACATAGTGACCTGGTTTGCCACAGTTGAAGCAAGATCCAGGTTTCTGATTTGAGTTGCCTCTCCTTGGAGGAGTGGCATCTCTTCTTCTAGATCCTCGGCTGTCAGATGACTCCACATCCCTTCTAGGATGTCTTTCTGGTGTTCTTTCTCTGGAACTTCTGGAGGGTGAACTTGCTCTTCTATCTTTGTAGTTTCTATAGAATTTTCTATATTTGCTGTTGAGGGTGTTCATCCTTTCAAATCTTTTGATCATAAGAGCCATTTGTTCCTTCAGACTCATGTCTGATCCTTCACAGTCTTCTGTTTTCAGAGAGGTCTTGCCAGATGAGGTACTAGCAGCTTTTGTATTGGCTGCCTTGAAGGCTACAGTCTTGGAGGTAGATGGGGTTGCAGTTGGCTCATCACTTCCTGAGTTTTCTTCTCTTTCCAGATCATATTCATGAGCTTTTAGATTCTGAAATAGAGTTTGAGCAGACCACTTCTTGATATCTTGAGTATCCTTGATGATGGTCTTCTTGAGTCTCCATTTCTTGGTTAGAGAGTCTAGGATCTTTAGATTTTTCTCTCTATTTGTATATTTCTTGCCCAGAGATTCTATCTCATTGATGATCTTGGTAAATCTATTGTCTAACTGATCAATAGACTCTTCTGGTTGCATCTTGAAGTGTTCGAACTTCTTGACTGCTGTAGACAACTTGGATTCCTTGATCAGCTCAGTTCCTTCACAGAGAAGTGCCAATGCCTCCCACATCTCTCTGGCTGACTCACAGTGGATTACCTTTGCAATGTACTCATTTGGAAGAGTTTGCATTATGTAATCTTGAGCAATGCTATCAAGATTTGATTGCTTCATCTCTTCTGGTGTGAGGTCCTTCATAGGCTTGGGAACCAGCTCTCCAACTTGGACTTCTGGATCACCATTTGCAGTGTTGACTGTCATGATGGTGATCGGGCCTTCTGTGATTACAGACCACATCTTGTAGTGGACTGATGTAAGATTCTTCCTCATCCTGATCTTCCAGTAATCATAATCCTCAACTGAAAACTTAGGCAACTTTCTCATGTTAGCACTCATGCTGTATGAGTTTTCAAAAACAAGTTTTTTTTTTTTTTTAAAAAGATCTGTTCAAGAGGACTACAGAAAGACTCCCTCAAGTCTTCTGATAATCTAGAGACAGTAGTCCGTTAGAACCACTGCTCTGATACCACTTGTTGGTCCCTGAACGAGTAGTGAATGGGATTAAAGTCTAGAGGGGAGGGGTGAATAGACTTTAAAACTTTTTCAAACAGAGTTGGGAACCTCTTCTGATTGCTATGTCAACTGGACTGCAAGTCTGCTGGTCCAGATGACTATAGTGATCTGATTGTTAAGGTTGTATGCGGAATTTTGGTGGCCCTTGTTTAGACTCGTTCTTGTAACTTGTTCTACTTAATGAAAATACTCAGCTGATGCCGGTTTGAAAGTTATGGCCTGTTTTAAAGAGTGTTGAAATAACAGTATGCACTATATAATAATGAATGTAAAGGCAGAAATGTAAAGTGCAGAAAGTAAATAACACCGGATTTATAGTGGTTCGGATATACGTTCCTACGTCCACTCTCACGTCCTAACGTGATGTTTAATCCCTTTAATTTCCACAAATTACAAGGGTCTTGTCCTTTATAGTCCCAAGGTTAGGACTTTGAGATCTGAGTCGTCCTAACAGCTGCGGTCTCCACAAGTGATTGTAAGCACTTGCACTTTGAGGGGTTCAAAAACTTTAACCTTTCGGTGAGGGTTTGGGGTTTTTGAGATGTATCCAACTAATGGTTCAAGCTTATAATTTGCTTAACCACTATGCCTAAAACAATTGATATACAATATGAACAGGTTTCAGGTTCTTAAGGGTTGGATAGGAAGCACTTAAGAGATATGGATAATCTAATGGATTTCTGGCTCTTGGAGAACTCTTGGAACAGTATGGCTTTTGCTTGATTGCTTGCTTAGCTTTTGAATTCTCTCTTGTGACTTCTTGTTCTTTGTGATTCCTCATCCTCTTGTATTTATAATGAAGATTGGTTACAACTAGCCGTTGGAGTTGACTAGCCGTTTGAGCAATCTTTCCATAATAGCTTGATTCCTTGATTCCAGCCGCTTGATTGCTTCAATCCTGGGATCATGTCAATCTTCTAAATAAGGTAGGTCTTCGTTTGAATTGCAAGATGACTTAGGAATCAGCCGAGTCCTGGAAGAGCACATAGTCTTCTGATCTGTACTTCTAGTCTTCTGACTACTCTTCTGGCCTTAGGTCTTCTGTCTTCTGATATCAGACGAGTAACACTCTTCTGATCTGGAAATTCTTTGTACTGCTTTAGGCCATCTTCAATCTGGGACTCCATCAGATAGGTAGGTATACAAGCACCTTAACTTATCTGGTCTTCAAGGATCTTCTAGTCTTCATGTCTTCTACTCTTCTCATCTTGAGGATAGGCATGTAAGCCAGGACTGTGCTGATCAGCTGATATCAATACAGTTGATTACACAAGACTAGTCTAAACTGTTCTATACAAGTCAGCTGATCCTATTACATTTATAAACTCTAAGTGTTTTGGCCATCAAAACTATTCTAACATCAAGTGGGGCTTAGGGTGAATTTATATCCCAACACTTTGTAGTCTCTAAGTTGTTGCCTGAGCCAAAGTATCTGAGCACAGCAACTTCCAGCTGCTACATATTCTGCTTCAGTTGTTGAAGTTGCAACTGTGTTTTGCTTCTTGGAGAACCATGAGATAAGCTTGCTGCCCAAGAATTGACATGTTCCAGAGGTGGATTTTATGTCAATTCTGCATCCTCCATAGTCTGCATCTGAATATCCAGTGAGCTCAATGTTGTCATCAGCTGGATACCACAATCCAAGATTCTCAGTTCCCTTGAGATATCTTAGGATTCTCTTGGCAGCATCAAGATGACTCTTCTTTGGATTGGCTTGGAATCTTGCACACACTCCAACTGCAAATGTGATGTCAGGCCTGCTTGCAGTGAGATATAGCAAGGATCCTATGATTCCCCTGTAGTTAGTGGAGTTTGTTGACTCTCCACTTTCATCAGGATCCATTTTCCAGTTAGTATTCATAGGAATTCTGACTGGCTTGCTTGTAGCACATCCAAATTTCTTGATCATGTCCCTTGTGTACTTGGCCTGATTGATGAATATTCCCTTCTTTGATTGAGTGACTTGAAGTCCTAAGAAGAAATTCATCAATCCCATCATGGACATCTCAAATTTGCTCTGCATGAGTTTTGAGAACTTCTCACACAGCCTCTCATTTGGAGATCCAAATATAATGTCATCCACATAGATTTGGACTAACAAGATATCATCTCCTTCACAGATTCTGAACAAGGTTCTATCAACAATGCCTTTGACAAAACCATGATCTAAGAGAAACTGTGATAAGGTGTCATACCAAGCTCTTGGAGCTTGCTTTAAGCCATAGAGAGCTTTCTTCAATCTGTACACCTTGTCTCCATCTTCAAAGCCTGGGGGCTGTTCCACATATACTTCTTCTTTGAGCACCCCATTGAGAAATGCACTCTTCACATCCATTTGATAAACCTTGAATCTCATGTGTGCTGCATATGCTAAGAAGAGCCTGATTGCCTCAAGTCTGGCCACTGGAGCAAAGGTCTCATCATAATCAATCCCTTCAGATTGACAATATCCCTTGGCCACCAGTTTTGCTTTGTTCCTCAGAATGATGTCATTTTTATTTTTCTTATTTTTGAACACCCATTTGGTTCCAATGACATCTTGATGAGTTGGCCTATCTACCAGCTCCCAAACTTCATTTCTGGTAAACTGGTTCAACTCTTCTTGCATGGCTATGATCCAGTTGGTGTCTTGTAGTGCTTCCTCAATGTCTTTTGGTTCCTGTTCTGAAAGGAAACAACAAAACAACACATTTTCTCCATGAAACCTTCTAGTTTTGATCCCTTCACTTGGATTACCAAGTATCAGGCTAGATGGGTGGTCCTGCAACCAAGTCCTTCTAGACCTGATCCCTTCAGGAGGACTGTCCTCATCTGAAGTTGGATCACTAGATTCATTAAATTCAGGAAAGTTAATTGAAGGATCAAGTTCAGGATCATATTCAGGGGTATTGTCCTCATTGTCAAATGAGTTGACATTTTCATTGGTTCCCCCTTGAATATTGGATCCATTTACTACCTCAGCATTGCCTGCTTCTTCATTGGTAGTTGTTACCTGGTTTTGAACTGGGATGGGGTCAGTCAGTTCAATTTCACCTTCAGGTTGGTTGACTTCAGGTTGATTGCTATCAGGTAGGTTGTCCAGCTTCTGATTATCATGCAGTTCAGGCTGGGCAACATCTACAAACACTGTTTCCTTGCTTTGAAGCCTTAGTCTGGTTGTTCTTTGTGTTATCTCATCAATATTCAGGTTTCTATCCCTGAACTCATCAATAGATTCATCAAACACAACATGAGGTGTTTCTTCCACAATAAGAGTTTTGCAATTGTAAACTCTGTAAGCCTTGCTGATTTGTGAATATCCAACAAATATTCCTTCATCAGCTTTGCTGTCAAAAGCTTTCAATTGCTCTTTCCCATTATTGTGAATGAAACACTTACAACCAAATATGTGAAAATAAGCAACAGTGGGCAATCTACCTTTCCATATTTGATATGGGGTTTTACCTTGTCCTTTGGTGATTAAGGACCTTTTTTGAGTGTGACATGCAGTGCTAATGGCTTCAGCCCAGAACCTTTTAGGCAGTTTGGATTCAGCAATCAAGGTTCTTGCTGCCTCTTTCAAGGTCCTGTTCCTTCTCTCAGCAACCCCATTTTGTTGAGGTGTTCTTGCTGCTGAAGTTTCATGAGAGATGCCATTCTTGCTGCAGTACTCATTGATGTATGAGTTTATGAATTCAGTGCCTTTGTCTGATCTGATCTTGACAATACTTAGGCCCTTTTCATTGCTTAATCTCATCATCAATTCAGGTAGCTTGACTTGGGTCTCCTTTTTGTTCAGCAAGAATACTACCCGAGTGTACCTGGAAAAATCATCAACAACAACTAAAGCATATTTTCTTCCATTTATACTTACTGGGATTATTGGTCCAAATAAATCCATATGCAGTAGTTGAAGAACTCTCTCAGTTGAGATGACAGGCTTTCCTTTAAATGAAGCTTTGATCTGCTTTCCTTCCTGACATGGCTGGCATATATGTTCTTTGGTGAACACTTGATTTGGCAGCCCTTTAACTAGAGAGTTTCTTGCAATCTTGTTGATGGTTTTGAAGTTCAGGTGATTTAGTCTCTTGTGCCACAACCAGCTTTGCTCACTTGTGCTTTTGGAAACAAGACAAACTGCTTCAGGGGTTTTGCTCCAATTTACAAAATAGACATTTCCCTTTCTCACCCCTGTTAGTAGCACCTGTTGTGTTGATTTGTTTTTGATAGTACATTCATTTGGTGCAAATTCAACACAGTAACCTTTATCACAAATTTGACTTATAGACAACAAGTTGTATTTTAGGCCTAGGACATATGAGACATCAGTAATTTTAACACTACCAATGTTTAATGTACCATAACCTCTTGTGATCCCTTGAGAGCTGTCTCCAAAGGTTACTGAAGGACCATCTTTTTCTATGAAATCTGAGAGAAGCTCTTTGTTTCCAGTCATGTGTCTTGAACATCCACTGTCCAAGTACCATGCTGTTTTCTTGTTGATGCTTCTCTTCATCTTGTAGTCCTTGCAGTCCTGCAAAGTCAAATTTTAGGTACCCTTTGAGTGTTGGGTGCTAGAGGGTTAGCTGTACCTTTTGGAACCCAAATCTGCCTGATTACTCTTATTGACTCAAACTGACTGACTTGGTTTCCATTTACATCTACATACACAGTTTGACCCTTAAATGCCTTGGGTGGCTTCTGTGTATAAGTGTTAGTCTTGTAAGGTTCAGGAGTGTTTGTGAATTTCTTTGGGACATTTCTCCTGAAGTTACTAGACTTAGGTGCAGCTTGGTAAGACCTTTGAGGATAGGGTTTTGGATGGCCTTTTCCATTTGGCAAGTAAGGTCCAGGCTTCCTAAATGTTTTATACTTGTCAGAGGGGATTGGCCTTAGTCCATTCAGTTGAGGTTGCCTCATTTGAGTTGGCCTTTTCTGAACAGATTTTGGACAACTTCTCTGATGAGGATTCAGATAGGTTGGCCTTCCATTTGTTCTGCCTTTCTGACCCTCATTTCTCCTGTAAGCAATGCCTTTAACCTTTTCCATAGGTATGGGTTTAGGTACATTGTTTACCTGAGTTGGTATAAAAATTCCTTTACCCTTATCCTTGATCAATGGTTGATTTACTTCCATTTCATTTTGTTGTGCCACTGATCTTACAAAAGTCATCTTAGAATTGCTTGATGAGGCAATACTAAGACCAGGTGAGGGTTCAAATGGATTATAGCCTAATCCACCCTTTTGAGCAAATGGTCTTTGGAATCCTTGAATCTCCTCTATTGCCTTAGCAGATTTGTTCAAGGCAGACATTTTCATTTTTAAGCTCCCCTCACTCAATTTTAGAGTATCAAATTCACTTGAGAGATTGTCAAATTTTGCTTGAAGAATTCGAAGATCAAAATCCTTTTTCCTCAAGGCCAGTTCTTGATCATCAATCAACTTTTGTTGTTCAGAGACTTTCAGAGACATTTCCTCAAGTTCTCTCACAATCTGCTAATACAACTCAGTTGATTTAATGTCAAACTTTGGTTCAGGAAAGTTGGGAGTTTGAGCTTGCGAATTCAGTAGCTCAATTTCTCTAAGTGCCATATTGCATACTTCTCTTAGCCTGGTGAAATCCTCAAATAAATTTACAAAGTTGAGTTTTAAGGGGATTTCACTGGACTCATGTGTGTCATTTGAAGAATTAGAAGAACTAGAAGATGAACATACCTCATCATTTTCAAATGCCATTTGACAGTCATCATCACTGTCACTGTTTGAGAACAATCCATCATAAGAAGAGTAGACACTCTCTTCACTTGCTGAATCTCCAGCTATCATGGCTTTCCTGTTGTTCAGCCTCTTGTCTCTTTTGTTCTGCCTTTCTTTTCTTTCTTTGGCACTAAGGTCAGGACAATCATATTGAAAGTGACCCTTTTTCTGGAAGTTATAACACACATCTTCATCATCATTCTTCTTGCTAGAGGACTCCTTCCTCCTTGATGATGATGGTTCACCTTTGCTGAATTTCTTCCTATCAGCATATCTGTCTTCTTTCTTTTCTTCAGAGACTTTGTCCTCTGATTTGTTGTCAGGAGAACTGAATCTCCTTCTGGTTCTGTTGTCTTGGTAGAATTTCTTGTATCTACCAAATCTGGAGTTGAGCTTCTCAAATGTTCTGGCCATGAGTGCCAGCTCCTCCTTTATTTCAGATTTTGAAACAGATTGAGAGGATCTTTGTGTATTCTTCTTTTCTGTTTCAGCAGCTTTGAAGGCAACACCTTTGTTTGAGGAGGATGGCTCTTCATGCACCTTCTTTCTGTTTAGATCAAACTCATATGCTTTGAGTTCAGAGAATACTTGCTGCATTGGCATGTTGTCAAGATTGCTGGTATTTTGCATCATGACTGAGTAAATGTCCCACTTGGATGTGAGACTTCTTAGAATCTTCAAAGCAACCTCTCTTTTGGCATAGAACTTGCCAAGAGAGTTTATCTCATTCATGATGTCAGTGAATCTGCCATCAAGATGATCAATAGTTTCATTGGCTTCCATAGAGAATTGTTCATATTTTTGGATAGCCACTTGAAGTTTATTCTCCTTGATCTTTTGGGTACCTTCACACATAAGTGCTAAGGTGTCCCAAATCTCTTTAGCTGATGTGCAGTGATACACACTTCCCATCACTCCATCTGGAATGGTCTGGTACAATGTGTTCATTGCAATGTAGTTCAGGTTGTGCCTTTTTCTTTCCTTAGCTGTAAAGTCATCTTCATCTTTTGGCAGCAACTCTCTTGGATCTGCTTTCTGAGCATCAGTGAGCTTGGGATTTGCTTTAGTGAATGTGAAAGGCCCTCTAGTGATGACTTTAAGCATCTCATCATGCTGGCAAGCAAGATGTGCTCTCATCCTGATCTTCCAGAAATCATAGTTCTCAATTGAGAACATTGGCAGTTTGTGATGAGAGATATGATTGACTTGATTTGGACCCATGTTGTTGATGGTGTTGACAGCATCTCCTGGAACTGCATTGTTAGCCATTTCAACAGAAATAATATAGGATGAACACAGATAGGTTTTTCAGAAATTTGGATCAGTTCAGTGACCACAGAAAGTGTGATTTTGAAAATCAATGATTTTCAGAAGCAGTGGTCCTTGGTGGAGTATGACACAAGTGTATGGGGGGGGGGAGAATGCACTTGTGTATGCAAATTCTTTTCCTTTTAACAAAACTGGTTTTATCAGGCAGGTTGTCTCACAACTGGCCTGAGTGTGAACTTTGATAGATACTTGTCCTACTGATTACTATTGAGTGATCAGTTGGCTAAATATCTAAAAGAGTTGCTAAGTGCGGAATGTGGTTGGCCTTTGACTTAAAGAAATACTCCAAGTTAATTTCTGAAAAGATACAGTTATCAGGGACTTTGTCCAAAACAGATTTTCTCAATTACTGACTTTTGCTTCTTTAAAATATGTTTGAATGTAAGTGCAATAAAGAATGCAGTAAGTAAATGGCACACAAGTATATAGTGGTTCAGAGACTCAAGCTCCTACATCCACTTTCCCTGATTGAACAGGATAATTCCTTCACAATGGAATTAGCTTGTTTTATAGTGCCAAGGTGCACTGATCAACAACACTCTCTTAGTGTTTTGATCCCTAGGATAATCTGAGTCCTAGTGCTCAATCTCTTTGAGTTAAGACTGTGTTTCACTCTAACAGTCCTTAACTCCTCACTTCTACAACAAACATTCTCTTCACTAAATGAGGTAAGGTTTGAGGTTTGGTTCCAACTAGTAGAGATACCCTTTACAATAAGATCAGTGTAAAGGCTTAGGATATCTCAATGCTAAGCTTTGGATGTTTACAAAGATTGGCTTAGCTAAATGAAGTGATTCAGGAAACTTGGGATTTTGAAGAACAACTTGGTTTCCTTTGAAAGCTTGATAATAGTTTGATAGTTTGTGCTTGGATTAATGAATCCCTTTGATCACTTCTGTATTTATAGACAAATTTGAACAACTAACCGTTGGAGGGATAGCAATTCAAATATGTATATTTGCAGCACCATTGAAACGGCTATGAAGCTTGGCATCCTTTTATCCACTGTGTAAAAGGGCTCTTCAATGGTTGCTTGAATGAATGTGTTGACTTCTGAAAAATGCGGCTGAGAAGACTTGTGTCAGATTCCAAATGTGCACATCTTCCAAGGTTGATTTGTGGCAAACTCTACACTCAACCAACGGTCAGATGGGACAAGCTCCCTGAACATTCCTGCTGCAATTTAGAATGTTCCAACATTCATTCAATGCTTCACTCTTTAATGCTCTAAGTCTTTAATGCTTGGTTCAGGCATGATTGGCAATAAATGCTTCATTGAATGTGTCTTCTGTGGGCTTTGGCATTTAATGCTCTTGATCATTTGTACTTCAACTGTCTTGATCATTTGCATTTATGAGCATTGCTTTACTGCTCTTGATCTCTTCAGCTCAGTTGTCCATTTGGTCAGTCTACCTTGAAAGTTCAGCAACTTTGGCCTATAGACTTATCAAGCTGCCTAACATTCCAGCTTTGGACAACTATCCTGAACACTAAAATCTCACAACATTCCTGAGATTTTTCACTTAAGCAATCTACATACTCAAGTGTACTGAGACAACTTGCCTGAACTAAACTTGAGCATATCTCAACTAATCTGAACATCATCAATCAGGGGTTTTGGTATCTAGATCAAAATCATTTTATTCCCAACAGTTGTGTTGCTAAATGATCCATCAACACTATTTCATGAAGGGTATGGCAAAGACCCTGAAACTCAACAGAAGTTGGCCATGATGAGGGCCCAAGAGAAGATGGACTTGATGGATGAAGCACAAAGAGCAAGAGACAAAAGAAGAGCAGATTTTCAAAAGCCTAGAAGGAAGAGAGCAACCTACAACAAGATGAAGCCACAGCTTTTGATCCCAATGGACACCAAATATCCTCACTTGGATAAATGGGTGCCAATTCAGCTGAATGACTCATGGGAGGAAGCCAAAAGGGAGTTTGTCTATGACTTCTATGTCATTGACAGATGGAATGGAAAAGATGCCAACTCCACTTTTGTTGAGTTCATGATAGAGTATCACAGAGAGCTTTATCAACAACTACTTGCAGCTACTGATATTGCAAGATTTGAACTCACTGCCCCCAAGCCAATCATATACATGCCTCCAAAGCTTGATGGATGGATTGACCAGGCAAAGATCCTAAAGGAATTCACAGAAATCCTCAAGCTGAACAAGATGGTTCTTGGACCCAAGGGAACAAACCAAGAGGCCATGGAGCTGAAGAGAAGAGTGTGGGCCCAATATGGGATGGTGCCACCTCCTGAGGATGATCTCTGAAATAGCTAAGTCTTCTGACCTTTTTATTAAAACTTATCTTACCTGAAGATATGTTTTTAATTGGTCATCTATGCTGAAATTTTGGTCAAAATTGCTGATGAGGTGTGCTCTGATAAGTTGTTAGCTCTGATATGATTTGGATGCTCTGATATAAGCTTTGTGCTCTGATACTTGAAGATCTAGATATTATTAAATGTTTAGTTTTTGCTCTAATACTCTAGATCTTGTGATTAGTTATGCTCTGAACTTTTGTAATGAAATGATCTATTGTAATAGTGTCTTGGATTCATGCTCTGATATGTTAACTTCAACTATCAACATGCTTGTAATGATTTCCAAATGAATGATAGTTGAACTTACTCTGAATCAAGAAACATTATTGCAGAAATCTCTCTATGCCTATCTTTGAAACCTATTTGCAACATGAATGGTGAGTACACTAACACATTCTTTTTCAGGATAATTGACCTTAGTCATGTCTTCTGAAGATAAATGTAATAGGTGTAGTCAAGTCACTTTTGCATAAAATGTATAGGTTTTGGCATCATCAAAAAGGGGGAAATTGTTGGGAATAAAATGAGATATGTTTTGATTCAATACCAAAACCCACTGAGACATGCCTAAGTCAAGATGATTATGTTCTAAGAATGTTAGAACATATAGAATAAGGCTAGATGAGGAGCTAATGTGTTAGGTAGCTCTTAGATGAATAGATGCACAATTTAAGGGGGAACATATGCTTTGAAGTCTATCAAGAACAAGTCCCCTCAAGGCTCAAATTCTGGAACAATCACTAAGCCTATTGAAGGCCAAGTATGCTGATCAGGAGAGTTGTCCAGAAGAGTTGTCTCATCACATTTAATCAAGATCAAGTATTCTGAAAGCTTGAAGTCAACCATGCTGAAGAATTAGAGACAACCATTCCCTAGAGATCTTCAATGAATCATGCTAAGATCACTTCCAAGTGAAGCAAAGGGAAAGAGCCAAGTCATCTGAAAAGAGCAGGCCAACCATGCTGATAAGCAAGTCTGCTGATAATGATAAGGAGAATTGTCCATTTGATAAGGAATGTTGTCCTATCATTGGAACAACCTTCAGAAGCCATGTCCAAGTCTTAACAAAAGAATCTGGAAGTCATACATTGGGAAGAGTGCTGCAGAATGAAGACAAAGTCTATACAGCCGTTTATTTCCTAAATGAGGACATGTCACTATTAAAAATCTGTCTTCTAAGTTGAAGAACTAAAAGAAGACATTTATGCACATTTTAGGTTGCCTCTCCAACGGGCAAATCCTTCATTTGTCTATAAATACAGAAGTGTGAAGACCATTTGAAAGCACCTCAACCTTGACAAGAATATCCAACTATCCTACAAGCAAGAGTGCTTTCAAGCTTTCAAAAGACTATCTTAGTCTTCATACACTTCTTCTAAGCTGAACCTTATTGTATATCCATACAAAGCTTAGAGAGATATCATATCCTTATACACTGAACTTCATTGTAAAGGATATCTCATTAGTTGGAACCTTACTTCAATCCTTACCCCTTTCAAGTGAGAAAGTGAGAAGGTTGTAGTAGTAGAAGTGGTAGGAGCTGACTGTTGAGAGAAGAACAATTCAGTTCTGAGTTGAGAAGAGGGTACTAGGACTCTAGACATCCTAGGGATCAATTCACCAAGGAGTGGTGTTCTTGATCAAGTGCACCTTGGCACTATAAAATAAGTTAATTCCAAGAGTGAAGGAATTGTCCTGTTAAATCAGGGAAAGTGGATGTAGGAGCTTGAGTCTCTGAACCACTATAAACTCTTGTGTTGATTTGTTTTCAAGTACTTACATACATTCAACACTGCACACAAAACTGATCTTTCAAAGAACTTATTCTCAAAGACTGTGCAAAAGACATTTGGACAAGTTCCCTGAAAAACTGGATTGTATTCATTGACTAAGTGATTTCAGAAATTAAAGGAGTTTAAACTAAAGGGCCAACCACTAATTCCGCACATATAACTCCCTTAGATAGTTATCCAACTAAGTACTCAATAGTACTTAGTAGTTTGATTATCTATAAAGAGTTAATCATCATCAGCAGAGTTGTCCAAGACAACATTGCTGATCTCCGATTTGATCAAGTTTGAAAAGAAATTGCATACAAGTGTATCCCCCCCCCCATACACTTGTTATATACTCCTTTCAGGACCAACAAGTAATGAAAACTCCTATGGGTTCTACTTTGAAACTTTGCAAAGACAATGTTGGAAAGGATGTTGATCCAACATTGTATAGATCCATGATAGGTAGTTTACTTTATCTAACCTCTAGTAGACCTGACATTATGTATATTGTGTGTGTTTGTGCCAGGTGCCAAGCTAATCCAAAGAAATCTCACCTGAATGCAGTGAAAATGATTATCCAATATGTTTCAGGTACAAGTGAACTAGGGATATGGTACATTAAGGACACCAACAATACATTGATTGGATACAGTGATGCGAATTGGGTTGGATATATAGATGACAGAAAGAGTACGAGTGGAGGATGTTTCTACATGGGAAACAATCTTGTGTCTTGGCATAACAAGAAACAAAATTGCGTCTCTCAATCCACTGCTGAGTCAGAGTATATAGCTGCAAGAAGTTGTTGTACACAACTCCCGTGGTTAAGTAAGATGTTTCATGACTATGGAATTGAAAATGATATCCTCACAATTTTCTGTGATAACACAAGTGCCATAAACATATCTAAAAATCCATTACAACACTCACTCACTAAGCACATTAGCATTAGACATCACTTTATGAGAGATTTAGTGGAGAAGAACATAGTTAAGTTGGAATATGTGCCTACTGAAAATTAAAATGCTGATATTTTTACTAAGACTTTTGACCTTGAGAGATTCTCATTTTTTAGGAAATCTCTTAGTATGTGTACTATCTGAATAATCCTTGAGAGGATGTATCGCATTTGGGACAACATCCTAAGGTGGTATAGTTGTTATAGATTTGATTTATTTCCTATTTTCGTTGAATAATTCATTTGTAAAATATTCTTGAATCTGAAATATGTTTGTGCAAAAATAGGCATGTACTATACCTCTCAAAAGCTTGAAAATTAGAATGTTGCAGCATATTAAAAGATGTACCAATTCACTGAGTAACTATGGAGCACGGAGTTCACTACTACGATGCCTTCTTTTCAAAAGGTGAATTTTGGTAAAAACAACAAGAGGTTTGTAATCCATATGGGGCACGGAGTTAGCTACTACGATGTACTCTATAGGAACAATGGATCAATACGAACTAGATGTTGTAGCACAAAAAAAGAAGAAATGAAATGAAAAGAAAAATACTGAATTTTTTTGACTACATTGGATAGGTAAAACCTGTGAAAAAACCAATGTTGAGGTGTATGTCAAATCCTTGAGAACAACATTACATGGTTTGATTATATTTTTATGAGTTGTAATTATTTAATTAATTGTGGAAATTTATTTTATTTATTTTAATTAAACTAACCACGTTCAATTTATTCATATTATGCGCATTTTATTTTTAATTATAGAATATTCCTAATTTAATTAATTAATTAAATATTTTACCCCACTCTGAATTTGTGGCGCATTATCTTTTTATCTAGAATTATCTTAAGTAAAACATACGTACATAATTTCAACTACTAAGCTCTCTCTATAAATACTCCCATTTTGTGATTTTTCTAAGCTGCGTATTTAATTGAGTAAGTTGAGTAATTGATTTTGCAAGATTTGTTAAAAGCTATTTGTGTGTCTCGATTCTTGTGTTGATCTTTTCAAATTCTTGAGTTATAATGACAGGAGGCAAAACAGAAACCAACCCACAAATTTCAAACTCACCGAACTCAAACTCATAATCGTCATCTCTATCTCTCTTAAATCTCAATACCTTAGCTTCCATGGCAGCTGCACACAAGAACTCACCCCCAACGCCTAAACCATCGCACCTATCCCAGCTACTCCTACAACAATCCACATACCACTTGGAGCCTCACTCACCGAATTGAACCAAGCGGTTGAGAACTTCTGTCAATCGATGTGGACTGCAAACTCACCCATACTCACCATTGGAGATATGTCTATTGACATCTCGCACTACCTAAAGACCCAAGAAGTCACCACTATTGCACCCTCTTCGTCCACAGCTCAAAAGCCCCAAATCGCGAGCCCTAACACTGAAACAGAGGCCCCGACTGCTGCCTCTATGGGGGAGAATGAGAAGGAGATCGAAGAATCCGCTTTTGCTGAGCCAAAGGAGTCTTCGAATGCCGAGACATCCGAACCTGAGGACGCTCATCGGGAGGATGCTGACGCGCTCGAAAAATCAGGTAAAACCGGTTCTGACATCTCGAAGTCTGACTCTGAACCGATTCCTTTTAGGAAGAATGCTGAAAAAGGAAAAAGAAAGAGAAGTCCAGTCTCAAGGAGACGATCAGATCGAGTTTTTGCTTGAGTAGACTACTCAGACTCTTTGAGGAAGAAGAAGATGACGAGAGGTGATGCTGCTAACCAATTCAGATATTCTCTGAATCTGATGAAGAACAGGTGGTGGTTGAGAAGCCAATCAAGAAGAAGGCTGATCTAAAAGGGAAGGGGAAGGCAAAGGTCGATGTTATTCGAACTATGCCTGAAGAAACAGAAGTTGATTCTGATTCTAAAATTGAGGTGTGCCTTAGGGAGATTCATCAAGCTCTGAAGAGGAATGCTGCCTCACATGCTGAATCAAGTGCTCCAGCACCAGAACTTGATGATGGAGATGATTCCAGCAGTGCAGAATCCGAGGACAACTCTGAGAAAGATGTTGAAACCAGCTCTGAAAAGGATAAGAAGTCAAACTCTGAGGAAGCAAACTCTGTGGAAGGCAATTCTAAATCTGATGTTGATTCTGAAATTGATGGTTTAGTTGATAAAATTTCCAAGTTATCTAGGAGAAATTGTTGATGGAAAGGAGAATTCATATTGCTGATTTTGAAAGTAAGAATTTGATTCAATTCTTAGTGGATAGGAAATTGATAAGCCTTTGACTTTGTGTGACACGTTTGTTTCTGATTGGGTGTATGAATTATATGCATGTCTGAGGAAGAGTAATGCTAGGAGAAGTTCCCGTTGGTATGGGAATGTACAGTTTAGGGGGAGGTCAGTTCCATTTACTCCAGAACTGATTAATGACTTCTTAGAAATAGAACCAGTGTTTGATGATGATGAACCTGATTTAGATGTGGTTACTGTTTCTATGACTGGAGGGTTGTTAACTAAATGGAAAAATGGAATGCTTGATAAGGACCTCACATCCCTTTATTTTGTATTGCATAAGTTGATTGTTTACAATTGAATACCCTCTACCAACTCAACAAAAGTCACCAAAGATCAAGCAATCTTGTTGTATAGGATAGTGGTTTTGAAGAAGTTTAATCTGGGATTAACCATATTTCACCACATGATGAAGTTTAGTGGTGACATTTCTGATAAAGGAAACCTTCCATACCCTGTGCTTATATGTTCATACTTGAAGATGCATGGTTTTACCCCTAAGAAGACTGAAGTTCTTAGAGGAAAGGTTCCCACCATTTCACCTGCTCTGCTCATTGGTGAAAGAATGATTGATCTGCCCTTGAACAATCCTGAAAGTTCTTCGCACAGACCTGCTCCTGCTCAACCTCAACCCACACCAACAAGACCTGCATAGAGAACAACTGCACCTAATACTGCACCAGATGCTGAGAACATTGGTGGTAATTCTGACCCCACATTCTCTGTTCCCAGATCTTTTATATTATTGCAGTTACAACACTTACATGACGAGATTGATAAACTCCAATTTATCAAAGATAAGTGGACCCGACTACTTTCCACTACAACAGGGGGTGTACCACCATCCACTTCAGTTAGAGCTTCTGGAGTTGTTATTGAAGAGTTGAATCTTAAAGGTGGAGGTGTACATGATGTTGTTGTTGTACATGAGAATGGTGGAAATGTTGATGCTCACAATGTTGTTGCACTCTTTGCTGCAACTTGTTTTATTGAAGAATTCGAGGTTGATGAAGATAAGCTTGCTGATACTGCTGAAGATGATGAGGATATGGAAGTCCTCTATGGTGATCTCTAGTGAACAGATGTTGCAAGACAGGGGGAGTACTGAAGTTTGAATGACACATGTGCAGGACATTGATGCTGCTGCTATTACCATATCAATTCATGTCATTTTTCAGTTTGACTTTTGTTCTTTGTTAATCTGTTTTGTTTAAGTTAAATTCTGTTTATTCTGATACAATATTATTTATTTCTAGTTGATAGGTTGTTTATATTCATCTTGCTTAAATTAGTTTACCTTAATGATAATTGATTACTGTTTTTTGCTTAATTTGTTTTCTTATCATTAAATGTTTACTGCATGATGAATATGTCTTGTTATGTATTGTTTAATGTTTTTTTTTCTAACTCTGATCTATATCCAACTTGCTTAAAAATGTTTGTATTAAAAATTGTATTCTTATTTGGCCTACTGCTATAAAAGGCTTAAAATTGTTTGCCTTAAAGAATTAATTTTATTTGCTTACTGTATGCAGATTTGATCTTAGTTAATTCTCTTTGCTCTGTTTGTTTTTTCTTTTCTTCACTATTTGCTCTGATTTCGTTTGAGTCTTACATAAGTCTTAGGTTGATCTAGTACATACTCTCACATAATGCTTTGGTTTAACTTTTAATTTTTGTAAAGTTATATGTTTTGTAAACAAGTATATTGTTTATACTTGTTTTGGTTTTAAATAAGATTACTTTAATCTTATAACACGGATCTTAGTGAAATTATTCTTGATCTTCTTTTGATTTGATCCAACGGTTACAACATGTATTGTCTTAACTAGTATTTAGACTTGATGTTAACCTCACCTAAATACATATTACTGAAGTATGTATAGAAATATATGTGCATCAGGTGTTTTGTAGTCGAAAGGTCAAATTGGGGGAGATTGTAGATGTTGTTAACTCTTAAATGCTTTAACGTTATCAACAACATCTTAATTTGACCTTCCGTGATTTATTCTAAGTCTTCTCTGAAATGTTACATTAAATGTTGGACTAAATGCTCTCACAATCAGGGACGATTATAGAAGTTTCTACAAGAGTCTGGAACGTGAAATATTCCAGAATGTTGGAGGACGTGCTAGAAGAATTTGAAGCATCTTAGAACGACCTGAAAGATGGAAGAAGGATCTAGAGAGATCATGGGAGTTGAGATCCTAAAAAATAGGATCTCATATGAAAGGCTCTAGAACTCAACTGTTTTGTCTATAAATACCGAAGGAGACTTTCATTCCAAAGCATGCACTATTCGAGTAACACCTTTCTTGAGAGTTCAACCGTGTTAGGAGTTATGCTCAGTAGTTGTATCTTTTAATGTACACCGAGGGATATCACAACTTCCACTGTATTTTGTTCTAGTCTTGTATTGATTGAGAGTGAATCATAGATCATATTAGTTATTTAGACAGTGATCAAACACTTAAGTCTATTTACATATTCAGGCACCTGCCTCGATTGTAGTTTCGGTTTGTGGAATGTTGAAGTAATTGCTGAGATATTTCACACGACATTTTTGTAACTTGCAAGCTAAGTCGTTTTCACCGTAAGGCATATCAAGGTTTTGTTATTAATAAAATCTATGTTAAAATTATTCTATTGTGTTCTTATTGTTTTAGTCTTCCGCTGTGTGATCTATATTCTTACATTTTGTTAGAGTCAGTGTTGCACTATTTGTCTCAACATTTTGTGCAACATTTCTGTCTTTACTTAAACACTAGATACCACGCACATTTTCAGTTCTAATTAGTCATACAAATTTCAATTTTATCGCTAAAATATTAGCGACGAAATATAATTTTCATTGTTGTTCTGATTATTAACAATAAAATGAAGCAATTTGTTGCTAGTATAGAGATGAAATATTTTAATTTCATCGCAAAAATTAATTTCAATAAATTAGTCACGAAAATTTCCATTTCATCGCAAAATATTAGTGACGAAATATAATTTTCATTGTTCTGATTATTAACAACAAACTGAAGCAATTTGTTGCTAATATAGCGATAAAATATATAAATTTTGTAGCAAAAAATAATTTCAAGAAATTAGCCATGAAACTTTTTATTTCATCGCAAAATATTAGCGATAAAATATAATTTTCATTGATGTTTTGATTATTAACAACAAAATGAAGCAATTTGTTGCTAATATAGCGACGAAATATATAAATTTTGTTGCAAAAATTAATTTCAAGAAAGTAGCCACAAAAATTTCGATTTCATCGCAAAATATTGACGACGAAATATAATTTTCTTTGATGTTCTGATTATTAACAACAAAATGAAGAAAATTGTTGCTAATATAGTGATGAAATATATAAATTTTGTTGCAAAAATTAATTTCAAGAAATTAGCCACGAAAATTTCTATTTCATCGCAAAATATTAGCGACGAAATATAAATTTCATTGTTGTTTTGATTATTAACAACAAAATGAAGCAATTTGTTGCTAATATAGCGATGAAATATATAAAATTTTGTTGCAAATATTAAATCTAAGAATTTAGCGACGAAAATTTCTATTTCGTTGCAAAATATTAGCGACGAAATATAATTTTCAGTGCTATTTTGATTATTAACAATGAAATGAAGCAATTTGTTGCTAATATAGCGATGAAATATATAAATTTTGTTGCAAATAAATCTAATAATTTAGCGACAAAAATTTCATTTCGTTGCTAAAAATTGATTTTAGCGATGAAATTTAGATTTGTCGCAAAATTTTCGTCGCTATTCCCCCTGTTTCTTATAGTGTTTTCTTTAATTTTTTCATTTTTCCCGTTGCTAGAACTCATGATCTTCAGATGTAGATAATTGTGTTTTAACCACTTCATCTATTTTACTTAGTTTTTTATTTTATAAT
Organism: Galeopsis tetrahit; assembly: GCA_963675135.1. Lineage (NCBI taxonomy): Eukaryota > Viridiplantae > Streptophyta > Magnoliopsida > Lamiales > Lamiaceae > Galeopsis > Galeopsis tetrahit. The sequence goes on from OY776133.1 coordinate 59,331,636, forward strand.
TGTTAGAAGTAATGCAATATTGAAGTTGTCAACTGATTAGTATGTTAAATAGAAGAGAAGCTGTAGTCATCTGGTCTGAGTCAGATCAACTGAGTAAGGTCAACTCAGTTGATAAGGCTAAATCTTGGGTCATCTGGTCTGAATAGGTTTAGGACAAATATACTGAGACTCTGTCTACTGATCTATATCAGCGGAGTTGGGTCCAAGTCGTCTGAGCCAAGTCAGTTGATAGGCATATCAGCTGAGTCAAGTCTTCTGATTCAATTTGTTCCAAAATTAGTTTAATAACGGTTATTTCTGTTAGAGCAGTTAGTAATTAGTTTGTGGAGGTTCATATGAACATTGTATCCCTATAAATACATCTTTTAGTGCGTAGTTGTTGGTTGGTTGAATACTTGAGTGAGTGAGCATATTATTGAGAGTTACATGCTTGTAATCTATAACACTTTTACTCAATCTAGTAAAGAGAGTCTTTATACTTTGTGGATGTAGATCAATTGGATCGAACCACGTAAATCATGTGTTTTGTTCTTACTTGTTCATTTCATTGCGTTCTTGAGTGTGTTTGATTTATCATTTGAATTTGGTATTGTTTTGAGACAATTCCATAACAATTGGCGTCGTCTATGGGAAGCGAAAGATAAAGTCAAGAATCAAGATGAGTTATGTGAAGATGAAAGTGGAGAAATTCACAGGTAAGAATGATTTTGGTTTGTGGAAAGCCAAAATGAAGGCACTCTTATCACATAATGGGCTAAAGGATGCCCTAGTCTCTCTTGACCCTGCTGCACGGAGGCAGACAAGGCCAAGAAAGAAGAGCTGATGGAAAAGGCTCACAATATTGTCGTTCTGAGTTTAGGTGACAACGTTTTGAGAGAGATTATTAAGGAAAATGATGTAGCTGATATATGGGAAAAGCTGGATAGTCTATATTTGACTCAATCTTTGTCAAATTAGATGTTCATGAAAAAGAAGCTCACAAACTTCAAGATGTCAAACAAAAAGACACTTGGTGAGCAATTAACTGAGTTCATGCAAGTTGTTGATGATCTTGAAAATGTGGGAGTCACCTTTGGAGATCGAGAGAAATCCTTCCTACTCCTAAAAGCCTTACCACCATAGGAATCCTATGATATCTTTAAAGATACATTGTTGATTACAGAGGAAGGTAATGTCAAGTATAGTGAAGTCTTATCTATTCTCAAAATTAAGAGTTTGCATGTGGCAAATTCTGTAAAGAAGGTAAAAAACTAAGGGGAATGTCTGGGTGTAAAATTTAAGAATGGCAAGAAGGGGCAAGGCAAGAAAGATAATGCCAAGTGCTGATAATTAAAAAACTAGATTTATCAAGAATAAGACATGCTATAAGTGTCATAATGAAGGACCTTTTATTAGAGATTGTCCACAAATGAAGAAAGTTACTGAAGCTCCCAAAGCTGATATAACTAAGGCTAAAGGTGGATAATGAGCTAACAACTTATCCCTAAAAGCTCGCAGACCTCTCGACCTTCAGTCAAGCTTGGCCCAATTAATGGGTTAACTCTCTCATCCAAATATTTCATGATTTTCTCCAATAATCATTTAACTCGGATATTGGAGGGATGAACTCAAGACCCTTCATTCACCTTGGTTACAATGTCTTTTCACTGATGTGCCTTGGTCTGGTTTATAATAAATTTGTGTAAACACCCCTCAGCCTTTTATGGGTCTCGAGGTCCTGGAGGGTCTCAAGTCCATTTATTACAATATGAGAAATGACAAATCATAATCTATCAAAAAAAAAAAAAAAAAAGTACTAACAATTAGTTACCAACCCCAAAGAGTTGGTCTATTTTGATGTAAACTTGAGACTTAAGAGTTGGCCGACATGATAGCACGAATTGTCAACCCTATTTTGAGGTAGGGTATGTGAATGGAAACCGTAAATTACAAACAATAAATGATAAGAAAGTGTTATAAACACAAATAATAAATTTCAACAAACAATAAATACCCATTTCTTACCCCCATTCTCATTTATATTCTAATTTATGTGGTCAAACCAAGTAGGGACCTTCTATATGTAGTCAGGGTGTCGTAACGTGTCGTAATGACTACCGTAGTTAGTTAATCTAAACCATTAAAAATCTAATCTGAAGGTTTAGATTTGATGACCGGTTACCTTTTGTAAATTTTACGATATGTATTGTCGTAATGTGTCATAAATTTGTATTTTCTATTAAATTAAATTAATTAAAATATATTATTGTAAATTTACATTTTTATCCTTATACAATAAAATAATTTATAACAACAATTATCTACACCCGCTAATTTTATGAGTTCATCCCAAATCATTTTTTACCATAGTTATCTGCACCCATTCATTTTATGAGTTCACCCAAATCATTTTTTACCATAGTTATCTGCAACCATTCATTTTATGAGTTCACCCCCAAATCATTTCTTTTTTACAACGGTTATCTACACCCGCTCATTTTATGAGTTTACCCCCAAATTATATTTTTACCAAAGTTATCTGCTCCCGCTCATTTTATGAGTTCACTCCCAAATTATTTTTATACCACAATTATCTGCACCCGCTCATTTTATGAGTTCACCCCAAAATATTTTTTTAAAAATAATTACATTTAAAAGACTATATTATTTTTTTATTAATTAACACAAAATATAATAAAATCAACCCTAATTTATACATTTACAATCTACAACCGAGTCATTGCCGAGTTACTGTCGATTCACCACCAAATCACTCATATTTTTTGAAAAAAAATCGTAAAAACATAATTAAAAAAAACTATCGAGATTAGGCACAAATTTCAATTTTTTTTCTTTTTTATTTTTCTTCCCATTTTCAATTTTTATTCCAAACTTTTTATTTCTTCGTTTTTTTTGTTTCCTACTTGTTTTTCATTAGTATATTTTTTTGTTTTAATACAAAATAATATTATATGTATGATTTTATTATAATCCCTCCGTCCCAGTGAAAGCTCCTCATGAGCTTCAGACACAGAGGTTAAAAAATATGATATAATAAGTGGATGTATGAGAGGTGATGTGATTGAGAGAGTGAAGAATATAATGAAATGTAAGAGAGATTAGTTTGGCAAAAAAGAATTGAGTAACTTTCATTGGGAAAAACGAATAAGGAAAGTTGGGTAGCTTTCAATAGGAATGAGGGAGTAGTCGGTAATACAACAAGTAATAACCAGTAATACCATAAACAGTAATCAGTAATACCATTAACAATAATTAGTAATACCACGAACATTAATCAGTAATACCATTAATATTAATCAGTAAAATTTTATACAATAACAAATAATTTCACACATTTAATTATATTCAATAATACAAAAAATAATTATCAGTAATATCATGAACAGTAAGTAGTAATACCATGAACATTGAATAGTAATATTTCATACAATAACAAATAATTCCACAAATCTAATTATATTCAATAATACCAAAAACAATTATCAGTAATACCATAAACAATAATATGTAATACCATAAAAATAATAATAATCAATAATAAATAATTTCACATAATCAGTAATACCACAATTAATAATCAATAATCATTAATATTAATTCAATAGTGTATTAATAGTAATACCGCAATCAATAACTAGTAATACTAGTATCAATAATACCATAAAAAAAATGGAGAGAGTGCAGATCGGGGTGTACTAAAGAAAATAGAGGGTGCACATTACCAAGCCCAATTGAAGGAAACCCTAGCCCAATGGGAGGGCACCCTAGGTCAGTAGTCGTCGCATGGGATTTCATCAGCAAGGTCACCGGCTCCGAGTGTCGTCCGGTCAGAGATCCATCAGCAACATACTCACAGTCCTCCGTCGGGCCGTCGTCAGCCGGAGGAAGAGGCTGCGCAGGAGTAGGGGGAAGAAGACGGATGAAGCAATGTAGCTTCGATTTGGATAGAGATGAACGACGAGAGAGAGGCAGCGTCGATCCGAGTGTTGCAGGCGAGCGTCGTTGATGTAGGAGAAGCTCCTGGATTGCGAACGCAAGGGAGATTGATCGAAGCAGTCGCGTCGGTGGTCGAAATGAGGAGAGGATTTCGGCCGCCATGGATCGTGGCCGAGATGGAAGATTATGTCGATTGTTATGGAAGTGATGAATCACGATTGCGATTCGAGGAGGGGTCTCGGGCTTCAGCGGCCGAGACCGAAGCGCCGCCGTTGAGGGGGTGGTCGGGCATGGTGGTGGCTGGGTCACCCGCCGACATGCATGGATTTCCGGCAGGTCCTTTACTCATCAAATTAAAATTAAAATTTAGGTGCACCGCCGATCGACTTTAATAAAATTATACCTATAATATTATTTTGTATTAAAATTTAAAAAATACACATGCAAAAAATGGAAAAGAAAGACAGGAAAATTTAAAAAGGAAAAGAAAAAAAAACAAGGAAATAAAAAATTTGAAAAAAAAATTGAAAATGGAAAGAAAAAAGAAAAAGAGGAGGGGGAAGAAAAATTAAAAAGAAAAAAATTGAGATTTGTGGCTAATTTCAATAGTTTTTTATTAATTATATTTTTACGCTTTTTTTTTTTTTAAATATGGGTGATTTGGTGGTGAATTGATTTTTTAGAGTTTATTTTATTATATTTTGTGTAAAATAATAAAAGGATAATATAGTCTTTTAAATGTGATTATTTTTTAAAAAATATTTTGGAGTGCACTTATAAAAGGTGCGAGTGCAGATAACCGTGGTAAAACAATAATTTGGGGGTGAACTCATAAAATGAGCGAGTGCAGATAATTGTGGTAAAAAATAATTTGCGGGTGAACTCATAGAATGAGCGGGTGTAGATAACTGTTGTAAAAAAGAAATGATTTGGGGGTGAACTCATTAAATGAGCGGGTGCAGATAATTGTTGTAAAAATATGATTAGGGGGTGAATTCATTAAATTAGCGGGTGCAGATAATTGTAGTAAAAATATGATTAGGGGTTGCACTCATTAAATTAGTGGGTGCAGATAAAATATAAATAAAATTTAAAAAGAAGGGTAATATAGTAAATAACAAAATATAATTTAAATAATGCTAAAAATAACTAAAACTTGTATAACAGGTAGCAGGTCGTTTTTACGGTTACGACGCCACATGGCGCGATTCGACAAAGTGACTGCGTAGTCACTTTATAAAATGTGACTACCGTAAGAATTGCCCAACCAAGTATCTCTGAAGCATTCACTAATGAGCATGTATAGTATCAAATACAAAAGTTTAAAATTAATACAAATCTTATCTTAACAACCTTCTTCAATGTCCAAATTTTGAACTATGTATGCGTGAAATTGAGAAGGATAAAGTCGATGAAAAATTTAAAAAAAAAAAGAATATACGGAACATTGTCAGCTGCGGTGACAAATGAAAAAAGAAAAACAAAAGAGGGAATGCTAATATGAAGAAATTCACCCTCCATTTAAAGTATTCTCCATTCAAAGTATTCTCACTTTTTTTATTTGTTGTATACATTAATTAATTTTTATTTCACAACAACCCTATAATTTTCTTAGTATTTTTTTTCTTTAAAAGTTGCATCAAAAAATATAAACATAATTTTGGTGGACGGAGAAAATATTTTTTATTTCAGGCAATAAACACTGCGTTTCATAACCTCTGTCCGCCTATAAGCTTCCCCCTTACTTTTGAGCATAAAAATTAATACAAATCATGATTAAATAATGGTATGTTCTAGTATACACTCCAGTGTATCTCATACACTCGAGTGACATCACTTTTTTTTTTTTTATAGTTTTTTAATTTTTAATTTTAAAATAGTTGAATTACATTTTTTTGCTTCTTTATTTTTAGCTTCTTTTTTTACGCTTTTTTTTCCTCATTTTTTTGCTTATCTTTTTTAATTAAAAAAATTGAATTACATCTTTTTTTGCTTCTTTTTTTTTAACTTCTTCTTTTACGCTTTTTTTCCTCATTTTTTTTGCTTCTCTTTTTTAATTAAAAATATGTAACTCAACTTTCAAAAAAATTTACATCCACGTGCTTATTAAAATTTACAGCATGCAACATTTTATAGTAAATTTTTGTTTGCAGCAAAACGTGCAACATTGTTTACTGAATCGTGTAACTTACTATAACTAAACAGTGCAATACAAAATTATTACTATAAAACATAATTCTGAATTTTAACTTAATTTTGTGACATTATATTACTAAAAAGTATAAATCCTTATAATGAAAAATCCAAAATTATATTTAGTAGAAAGTGTTGGTCATATTTTTTTAGTTATTAATGTTACACATTTTTATTAGGTACTATTTGCAATTTTATTATTATTAATGTTGCACCTTTATTAATTAGTACTTGTACTCTTTTAAACGAGAAATATAAATGTTGAATAAAATTAAAAAAAATGATTTATATTACACAGTTACAAAGTTGCACTTTTAATATTATTCAGGTGTATATAATCTAGGAAAATATGTGCTAATTTTTTTATTAATGTTACATATTTTATTAGTTGCTACTTGCACTTTTATTATTTTTAACGTACACACTAGCAAGTTGAAATCGAACCTGCCACGTTGGAATCGAAGGAAAATATGTGCTAATTTTTTTATTAATGTTACAAGCTAATCTGTGTAATAGTGTTGTTGTGACTAATAAATAATCGCTTATTGGACTTCATACTAGACCTACCCTTAAATAATATATATATATATATATATATATATATATTTTACTAGTGGTGTGATTGAAAGAAAAAGTAAAACATTAAGTCAAATTTTAGTAGCCTTTATGTAAATAAGAGTGAAGTGTATATATATAAATTTGAAAGTATTTGTCAAAAAAAGTATGAGAAACTTTTTAAAAACCTTCTTCAACTATAAAAATTTATATTTACTGTATTTATTATTTTATTTATTTATAATATATTACAATAATTAAATAATATATATCTTGATATTTAAATTAATTTATATAATTAGATATTTAATTAATAAATTAAATTATAAAATTAAAATATGATTGGTTTTATCAAAATATGTAAATAAATTTGTAATTTTCAAATATTACTTTTATTTGAATATAAAATTATGAAACATATGTTAACGTAAAACGATACATGATACATGTGAGTGTAATCTAATACAACACAATTACACTCATTACATTTAAAATAGACTAAATAGCACCAATAATACAAAAATAAATATTAAATTAAATTACACAACTAAAATCATATTATAAATTAATACGACAAAAGAATTGAAATTATTTAATTGTATAATTGTATTTGTAAATATTAATAAAATATTAGATATAAATATAGAAATTTCAATTTAATGTATAATTAAATATTAATAAAATAATATATGTAAAATATAAAGTTTTTAACACTTTCATATAAGAATTCACGGTTGAAAACTCTATTATAAAACTGTAAAGTAAAGTATGTTGGAGGAGGAATGATACTATTCGACAAATAAAAATGGTAAACTAAAAAACGAGAAAATTGCGTTTTTGGTCCCACCAACTATGGGTTGGTTGGGATTTGACCTATGGGTTTCGGAATTGGTCCCGTTAGATTTTTTTTTATGCATTTTCGGTCCCGCCGTTAATTTAGCCGTCCAAACTAACAGCCGTTGCACTTTTGGTCCCACACGATATAAACCATTAAACTCCCATTTAACCCTAAGCACAACACAAACTCAACGAAAATTCAACCCAAAGGAAAAAATAGGGTATACATATACATACCGTAATCTACTATGCCGTATTTCACTAAGTTCTTCCTCCGCAACATTTTACGAGACCACAATCAACTTGAATTTTTTGTTGTTTGGTGCCACATATATTAAAAAGCCACATCATCATGCCACATCACTTTATATTAAAAAAAAATAGAGCTAATAACACACCAAAATATTATATACACCCCCCATAATTTTAAATATAAAAATAAATGTATATAATATGACTAAGTAACCTTTACATAAATAAAGACTAAAATAATTTGAAAAAATAATTTGAAAAAATATGAAACTAAATAAATTTCACAAGTAAAATCAAAGGATGATAAGTTATGAATGATCGATGTTAATTATATGAATTTTAATTTTTTCTATTAATTGAAACGTATAACTAGATGCAAATAATTTTTTTGGGTGAGACTACTAACACCGCCATAAAATGTTATACAATCTTTAAATGTTATACACACCCCACCAATATTTAAAAATCATTTTTTATTACTAAACACACCCCAATTCTTTCCTATTTACCCTTTATCCCTCAAAAAGAATACAAATTGAATAAAAACTAAAAATATAATTTAAAATTCAATTAAATCATTAAAACTATATATAAATTTTAAAAATTAATTAAAAAAATACTCAATAATACGAAAAACTAAATAAAATTTAAAAATATTTTAAAAAATCAACTAAATATTAAAAAAATATTTGAATGAAAAAATCAATTAAATCCAAATGCAATCTAAAAATATTAAATAAATCAAATAAAATTTATAAAATAATTAAATTAAAAATACCAATTAATGATTATTTTTTTTAAAAACGAAAATTAAATAAAAAAAATCTTACTTTTTCAATGATTTTTTTTAATTTACCTTTTTTTTTTACATTTTATTGAATTTTTCAATATTTTAAATTTAATTCTTTAATTTTGTTTTGATGATTTTTTTTTATTTCAGATTCTGTTTAATTTTCTAAGATTTTTTTTCAAAAAAATTAATTAATTAATGTAAATTAATTATTTTTAAAGATTTAGTTAGTTTTTTAAAATACTTTTAAATTTTAATTACATTTTTTTTCTTCAGATTTTCAAGTTATTTTTTTAAATTATTTTACTCTTTATTTATTTAAGGGTTATTTAGTCATTTTATATACATCTATTTTTGTATGTAAAATTATGGGGTGTGTATAGAATATTTTGGGTGTTATTGGCTCTATTTTTTTTAATATAAAGTGATGTGGCATACTGGCATGATGATGTAGCTTTTTTTAATATATGTGGCACCAAATTTACCAATTTTATTTACTTCAAAACATAAAGGATTAATGGTTTATATCGTGTGGAACCAAAAGTGCAACGGCTGTTAGTTTGGACAGCTAAATTAACGGCGGGACTGAAAATGCATAAAAAAAAATCTAACGGGACCAATTCCGAAACCCATAGGTCAAATCCCAACCAACCCATGGTTGGTGGGACCAAAAACGCAATTTTCTCACTAAAAAACCTATATTGAAAGTAAACGGCATCGTTAGAATACACTACACAATTTGCTGGGTTTTTGACCCAGCAGAGGATCCTCTTTCATAATCTTTAACATGTCACAAGTCATAAATTAGTTAGAATGCGTATCTATCCCCATTATTTAAAACACAAATAAGTGAAAAAAAAAAAAACTTTGAATCAATAATAATTTTTACATTTTTTTTTTGGAATGTTTACAATATTGTTTACATCCTTAAAAATTTTTACACAAATTTGTCCCTCACATACACATACGTTAACTTATTTTTTCACTTTTTACATAAAAAGTTTACAAAACTGCTTCCCTTAATATTCAGTTTGATTCTCTATTCCACTTTTCGTGTTCCATTTGTATTCGATTCTGTTGAATCTTTAGCACGTGTCTATCTTCAATATTACTGAATGTTGATTATTTTTAATATAAAATATGTCAATCATTCGTATAGTAAAATAAAATTGCTAATTTCATTTGCTTAATACGTGTACCACCTACTTATCTACTTATGAAAATGATGATGGTAGTTTAGAGTCTTTTGAATACTAAAACTGCCACGTTGTTATGCACACATGTACGGTAAGAAAAAGTTAACTAGAGCAGCACAGCAAAGGTAGTGGTCCCAAAATCCCAAATTCTACTCTCACTTCCCCTTCCCCCTCCCCCCTATATATATACACACACGTTACATACATTATCTTCTATATTTACACTACTACTCTGTTACTCTAGAATAACCGTCAGTCAGTAACAGTTTATTATTAACGGCTTTTGTTTGATTCTGTTAACAGAAATGATAACCTGGCACGATCTTTACGTCGTTCTGACGGCCATGGTTCCCTTGTACGTCGCCATGATCTTGGCCTACGGTTCTGTCCGGTGGTGGAAGATATTCACGCCGGATCAATGCTCCGGCATCAACCGCTTCGTCGCCGTCTTCGCCGTCCCTCTCCTCTCCTTCCATTTCATTTCCAGAAACAACATTTACGCCATGAATTTCCGCTTCATCGCCGCCGATAGTCTCCAGAAAGTAATCATGCTTTGTGTCCTCTGTTTATGGGCCAATTTGACCAAAAATGGCAGCCTAGAGTGGTCCATTACCATTTTCTCTCTCTCTACTCTGCCCAACACTCTGGTCATGGGAATTCCGTTACTCATTGCTATGTACGGAGAATATTCGGGTAATCTCATGGTACAAGTCGTGGTGCTGCAGTGCATCATATGGTACACTCTTCTCCTCTTTCTCTTCGAGTACCGAGGCGCTAAGATGTTGATAATGGAGCAGTTTCCTGAGACGGCAGCTTCGATAGTGTCGTTTAAGGTCGAATCCGACGTCGTTTCCTTGGACGGCCAGGATTTTCTCGAAACGGATGCTGAAATTGGAAACGATGGAAAGCTGCACGTCACTGTACGGAAATCGAACGCCTCGCGCCGTTCGTTCGGCCACTCCGGGATAACTCCCCGCCCCTCGAATCTGACCGGCGCTGAGATTTATAGCTTGAGTTCTTCCAGAAATCCGACTCCGAGAGGATCTAATTTCAACCACACAGATTTTTACTCCATGATGGGGATGGGGAGGTTATCCAATTTTGGGAATTCTGATACAGGTAGAATGTCGAATTTCAATGCTGCGGATTTGTATTCTGTTCAATCGTCGAGAGGACCAACTCCAAGGCCATCCAATTTTGAGGAAAATTCAGCCGCCGGTGCTCTGATGAACTCGCCCAAATTCGGTTACTTCCCGGCGCAATCTGCTCCTCCGGCTTCTTACCCTGCTCCAAATCCCGAAATCGCTTCTGCCCATCCGAAAACTGCGAAATCAAATCAGACGCAGGGAGGCGGTAAGGCGGCTAATCACGACGCGAAAGAGTTGCACATGTTTGTGTGGAGCTCAAGTGCGTCGCCGGTGTCGGAAGTAGGCGGTGGCGCGGCCGGCCTGCACGTCTTCGGAGGCCCTGAGTTCGGTGCTTCCGAGCAATCAGGGCGATCTGATCCAGGTGCAAAGGAAATCAGGTTATTGGTTAGCGACAATCCTCAAAATGGGGAGACTAAAGGTAAATTTTCAACTTCTTGCTTTATAATTTTTATGCTTACAAGGTGTTTGATTGTTTGTTTGTGTGGGATTTTTTCTTTACAGCGGTTCCGCAGACTGTGGACCATGGTCGAGAGGATTTCAGCTTCGCCGGCGGTGATAATGGAGAGGAAAGAGAAAAGGAGGATACAGCAGGGCTTTCCAAACTGGGGCCCAACTCCACCGCAGAGCTTGAACAGAAGCTGGCCGGAGTTCTGGACGGCGGTGGCGTGAAACATATGCCGCCGGCGAGTGTGATGACGCGCCTAATCTTGATCATGGTTTGGCGTAAACTTATCCGAAACCCCAACACCTATTCTAGCCTCATCGGCCTAATTTGGTCTTTAGTCTCTTTCAAGTAATTAATTATACTAATCTAAGAATTTGATTATACTAAAATTAAGCATTTTCTTATAAACAAAGAATAAATTCTGATATTTTATTATTTAAATTTCAGGTGGGATGTGCACATGCCCAAGATTATCGACGAATCGATCAAAATTCTCTCAGATGCTGGTCTTGGAATGGCTATGTTTAGCTTAGGTACTTTGAAGAATTTCAATCTAAATATTAGTATTAAATTTCATAGTTTAATTCATTTATTTACTCGTATTTATGATCAACAAACTGTACATTTTCAATAAATTGGATGGATTGACAGCTATGAAAATGGGTCCGATGTATGAGAGTGTCTGTATGCATTTAATTAACCGATGGTGGTTGAGATTTAATTTGACAAAATTTGAATAGGAATTAGATTGATTAGACTGGTTTTGAATGAAATGCAGGTCTTTTTATGGCCCTCCAACCGAAGATAATCGCATGTGGAAACTCGGTGGCCACTTTCGCTATGGCGGTGAGGTTTCTCACAGGCCCGGCAGTCATGGCCGCCGCTTCCATTGCTGTTGGGCTTCGTGGCACCCTTCTCCACGTCGCAATTGTGCAGGCCGCGCTTCCACAAGGGATTGTGCCATTTGTTTTTGCTAAAGAGTACAATGTTCATCCCCAAATTCTTAGCACTGCGTAAGTTATTAGTATTATTTAAATTCGATCGATTATTTAATTAATTGAGTAATTAATTAATTGGATTTGTGCAGGGTGATATTTGGGATGCTGATTGCGTTACCTATCACGCTGGTGTATTATATTCTTCTGGGTTTGTAAACAATTAATTAAGTTGGAGTGAATGCGACATTCTTCTTCATCACAGTAGTAGAATGAGAATGAGAATGAGATGATTTTTGGTGAAGAAAAGAGTGCAAGTGCTTGTTCCCAGGAGATTGGATTCCCTGAAATGAGGATGATGATGCGTGTGGGCTAATTACTTGTGGAGGGGAGGGGGAACACAGCACACCAAATCAGGGAACCACAAACTAGTTATTTATTAAATTAGTCTTCATTAATCTTTTTATTATTCAAGGTATTATATATGTATGTAATATACATTCCACTCTCCTTCCACGGGTTTGTATTCGGTTTTGTTGTTTTCTTAACAATGTAAATTTTGTCTAGATTAATCATTAATTTGATATCCAAGAGTTACATATCTCTTAATTATACTTTCTTACCTATGTCATTATTAATATATGTCTTAAAATTGAGTTTCTCTATACTTTTGCAAGTCTCGGTATCCGATTTAAAAATCGACTAATTCAGGAGACCAATTTCACAGTCCACAAGCATAAGCCCAGCTTAAAGCGTATGGGCACACACTCCTAAATTTGAAGTCTGCACACCACTTGACTCAATTCCTTGAGGGTTAACACGGGTTTCTCTTAGTTAAAACGAGTTTATTAAAAGAAAATTGAGAATAATTCTTTGTTAATTTTGTTATAGTGATGTACATAAGTAGCACGTGTTGTTATTATTGAATTAGAAGATAATTAAGGGAGCTTGTGAAGGCATGTTGGTGGGAAAGATAATTAGTTGGATGTGGAACTTTTAGGGGGTTGTAAAGAGAAGAAAAGAAAAAGGAAGATAAGTGAGTCAAAAGGGGAGTTGCTTTGCCCCCACAAATCACGATCCTACCTTATAAGAGCAGCCACTAGGGTGGGTGTGGTTCCACAGTTGAAACCCCTTTTTTTATCAAGGAAAAATACAAGCACGTGATTTCACACATGCTTGCTTCAATTCATTGAACATCTCACAACCCCCCATTCCTCTCTACCATTATTCTTTCATCTTTCTAGCCTTAGGGGTCGATGGATACCTACCTTTATCATCACACATCATGCAAACCATTTATATTGCATCTCCTATATATATATATATATACACACACATACCGATCTAGGTGTGCAATGATCGGTTCGATTGATTGAATCGATCGAAATAATAAAACTGAAATACGCATCAAATTTTCTATATAAGTAAAAATCATTCTGGTCAGTTATTCAATTATCTAAAACAAAATATTTGAAAGAATTGCGTCTCAAAGTACGTGTGGTGTGAGCTTTAGTACTCTAATACCATGAAAGAATTTCACCTCAAAAAGTTTGAACTTATAAAAAAATGTGTATTGATTCTTATATATTAATTTCTAATAATATTGTACTTCGTATTTCCATTTTTTTCAATCCTACTTAAGAATTCAACAAAGACATTGAGGGCAATTAGCGAGTTGGGGATTAGGACTTGGGTTCCAAATTTTCCGCCATTCTTTATGTATTACTCCCTTCATTTTTTAATAAGTGTCACTTTGACATTTTTCAACAAATTAAGATATTAAATTGTGATCCATATTCTTCATTATTGATAAATAATTTTGATATTAATTTTTTGTTTAATAAAGAATGTAATCAAGATTCAAGAATGTAGGTGCATGGTATTCATATACAATATTTATGGATTTTCCATGATTTATGCTACTATATTTATTGAAATTGGAGGCAATTTTTTTTATAAGAGTTTGTCAAAATTAAAAAAAAAAATAACACTTATTTTAAAAATACTTAAAAACAGTGACACTTAGGGGGTGTATTCAATTGAGATTCTATTGGATTTTTTTAGACTTTAAAATGTACGTGGATTTATAAAATCCATAGAGTCCATGCAGAGTTTGACTGACTTTTTTTATTGATTTATATGGATTTTGATAAACTTGACATGATTGTGGAATATACTTTTTTTATTGATTTACATAGATTTTCATAAACTCCGGTGTTAATGCGAAGAGTTTTTTTTAATGTGAAGTGTTTTTTTAAATTAATATTATATATATATAAATATTTTACCAAAAAAAATTAAGAGTTTATATATTGATTCGGGTCGGATACCCGCGGGTCGAACATAAGACCCATACCCGACCCATACTCAATACGGGTCAGATCCGACCTGATCCAAAGCTCGCAGGGTGGGGTGGGTACTCGCGTGTGGGGTCAATATTGTAATCCTTACTTCTGATCTTTCGTCTTAAGAGTTCTCTGAGAGAATCCGTTGAAATCTCTGGTTTTTAAAAGAGATTTTGGATAGTAAAATTTATTTATATTTTTTGAGGAGAATCCAACAAAATTCATAGAGTATTAAAATCCATAGACTGTTGAATACCTAAAGATTTTTTAAGACTTTTTAAAATCCGTATTGAATACCTCCGAATTTTGAAAAACTTTTGAAAATTCGAATTGAATACTCCCAAACTTTGAAAGTAAAAAAAAAATCCTACAGAATCTACAACCAATACACCCTCCTTAATAAAAATAAATAAAAAATGGAGGGAGTATGAGATTAGATAGCACTAATAAGGTTAGGAATTTAAGTATAATATATAAATTTATATTATATTAATTTGTTTCGTTTGGTCAATTCAATTTTTAATTAGAGAAAACTAAAGCGAATACAATTTTAATTTTAGAGATGAAAATTGAACTATAATAATAAAATTTAATCAAATATCATATTTTGATTCAATTTTTTTTTTTTGGTTAGATCATTTTCTACAAACCCATATTCTGTATAAGTAGGAGTAGGAGTAAATGAACATGTTACTACTTCTTGTTGCTAGTCAATTTATATGCAGCTTGATTTGTCAACTTTAATGCACAACAAAATTACAAATATAACCTCGATCAACCGGTGATAAAATAGCACTGCACGAAGTTGTCTCGTTGCTGGTGTTGATCCAACACCTGCAAAACACGCCAGAATGATATTCGACGTGGGGACACCGACGCTCAAGTCAGAAAATCGGCGATCTCAAGGTATTTTCGAAGAACACTCAATCACGGTGAGAATGTCCTCCTTGGATGCAATAAGAATATCAATGTGTGTGTATGAACGATTGAAGCGTGTGCTTCAATCGTGAATTATCAGATATCAAACAGTGTTATCTAGCTCTGTAGTGTTTTCTATCATATTCACCATACATGTTTTGGTCTAGTTGTGTTATGGTGTATTCAAATGATATGTTATGAATGTGTAGGATATTAAATAATAACTAAAAACGAACCTAGGGGAGGTATAATTGTCTTCCCCTTATCTCTCTGTAACAACCTCTAAGATCTCCGCAAGGACTCGATCCACGTTCAACATTAAGAATCCAAAAAGTCTTATCTCTTTATTCAAATGCCTTATTAAATAATTTCATCTATCTTTCAACTCCGATTTTCAAAAAGAATTATGGAAATACTCCCTGAATTCTAGTTGCCTCACTTCTGATCCATCTCAATTCCTCCTTCAACCCCAAAAATAGGGGAAGTTAGTGGAGACACCTTATGGACTTTGTCCACATAGTACACTTTACGATGGGCTTCAACCCAACTCGCGATGAACCTATATGATCATGGACTTGGGCCCTCCAGGGTCTAATGAGCTTCGACCCAGCTCCCGTTGAACATGTATGATCATGGGCTTGGGCCCTCCAACATCTAATGAACTTCGGTTTAACTTTAGATAAATTTATATGATCGTGAGATTGGGCCCAGTCGTCGAGTGTCTCCAGGTCCAAAAGGGGATGTAACCCCTTTATTCAATAAATATGCATAATAACAACTTACAACTGTCAAAGTCTATAAGAAGGTTAACTATAAACAATATTCACAATCAATATCATATTCTAAATAAAGAAGGAATAATATGAGATAATATTATTTCATCATTAACACAAAAGTATATCATCATCATCCATATTCAATCTATCTTTTTCTTACGACAACACAATTTGTTTGCACTAGAGCTTATGTGGTTAAGAATTACCTACTAACAAACATAAAATGTGTAATGATACTAAGGAAAATTTTAGAGAAAAGCTAAAGTGAGAAAAAATATTTTGCATATACTAGAATGTGTCCATAATTTAGTTCTTAATGGCCAATTTATGGGCATGAAATTAATGTATTGTCAACACTACATTAAATACAACCTTAAATGTTGTCATGTGTGCTTAATACGTGTTCCACTAACTTAATAAGGTGTCTGGTG
Source organism: Galeopsis tetrahit (assembly GCA_963675135.1). Classification (NCBI taxonomy): domain Eukaryota; kingdom Viridiplantae; phylum Streptophyta; class Magnoliopsida; order Lamiales; family Lamiaceae; genus Galeopsis; species Galeopsis tetrahit. The sequence continues at coordinate 59,348,393 of OY776133.1, forward strand.
ACTGATGTCAATGCGCTTCTTTTCGCTTGGTGACATTTTTTCATACGGGCGAGACAAGTAAGACACTCACTCAACCTGACATGACGAGTTAAATATCATAAGAGATTTACTTCTTGTGGATGAGATGACTACTCAACCGCGTTGGTCCCCATACGTTCTTTCTCGTTAACTTGGCAAATCAGGTTCTACTAGCCAAAGGGTTAGTGGCCAAGGTGGAGAGACTAAAGGTTTTAGGAATCACTTTAGAAAATAGGCTGCAAATATTACTATAATGGTGAAAGCAAATGAGGAAGAAAATATCATTCTTAAGATGCAACATTGCTGAATTAATATCATTGTTACACTGTTGCATTCCTCTTATAGAGTGAGGAATGCCATAGATGAGAGCCACTTGTCAAGCATCCATGAATACATTCTGAAATACAAATTGACAGCTAGTAAATGTACTTATGGAATCAAGGGAATATCCTATGGCATCTTGGTTGTTATGAAATATCAAAATATATGGATAAGTTTGTCTTGTGCGTGAGTCATCCTGCTGACATGGCATACTCATTGAATTGATTGTTCATTACGCCCCCGCAATTCGAAGCAGGTTGAGGAAGCACCTGAAGCTTATTTCGCAAACGGCTGAAGAATTGGTTTGAAAGAGGTTTTGTGAAGACATCTGCAATTTGATCAATGCTGGGAACATGTTGAACAAACACTTGCTTCTTTTCAACTTTCTCCCTAATGAAGTGAAGGTCGACCTCAAGGTGTTTGGTCCGCGAATGAAAAACTGGATTTGCAGAAAGTGAGATGGCCCCTTGGTTATCAACCCAAATAACTGGAGGTCTAGTGCAAGGGAGATGTAATTCATTTAAGAGTGACTGTATCCAAATGATATCACAAGTGGCTGAAGCGAGACTGCGATATTCGGCTTCCGTGCTCGAACGAGATACAATTGCTTGCTTCTTGGCACTCCAAGAAATGAGGTTTCCTCCATAATAGACGCAATGACTAGATGTGGAACGTCTATCATCTAAATCAGTGGCCCAATCAGCATCAGCAAAGGCCATTAATTGAAGAGATTTAGGCCTGGAGTAAGTAAGGCCAAAATTGATGGTGCCAGATAAATATCTGAGAATCCGTTTCACAGCTTTCCAATGAGAATCGAGGGGGTTTTGCATGAATTGACTGACTTTATTCACAGCATAAGAGATGTCCGGCCGAGAAACTGTTGCATATTGTAAACCACCAACAATGCTCCTGTATAAATGAGGATCAGAAATTGGGCTGCCGTCATCTTTTGAGAGATGATTCCCAGAGATCATAGGGGTGCTAATGCCATTCGCATCCAACATTCCAGCTTTATCAAGAAGTTCTTGAATGTATCTCTTTTGATTAAAGAACAAGCCACCTGTTGTTTTCGAAATCTCTATGCCAAGGAAATAATTTAAGTCACCAAGATATTTCAATGAAAAGAATCTATGTAAGGAATCAATAACAAACTTGATTTGAGAAGAACTTGAACCCGTTACAACAATATCATCCACATAAGCCATAATAAGCAACAATTCCCCATCTTGGTGCCTATAATATAAGGAATTATCTGCTTGAGAAGTTTTGAATCCAAGAGTGGTCAAAGCAGCAGAAAATTTAGACGTCCAAGCCCTAGAAGCTTGCTTTAAACCATACAAGGATCGTTTTAGCTTGCAAACAAGACCCTTGTCTCGTGATATTTCAAACCCTGGAGGCTGGTGCATATACAAATCAATATCAAGATCACCATTCAAAAACGCATTGTCAACATCCAATTGATGTAAAGACCAAGAATTGTGAAGGGCTAACGATAAGATAATGCGAATTGTGACAGGTTTTACAACCGGAGAGAAAGTGTCCGTAAAATCCAAACCTGGAGTTTAAGTGTACCCTTTTGCAACCAAGCGTGCTTTGTACTTGGAGATACTACCATCAGAATTACGTTTCAGCTTGAAAACCCATTTGCACCCGATAACGGAATGATTGTTTGGAGGATAACAAAGTTCCCATGTCTCGTTCTTGATTAAGGCCTCATATTCTTTATTCATGGCAACTTTCCACTGGGCATGTTGTAAAGCCTGTTTATAAGAAAAAGGCTCGAATTCATCGCTGGATGCAACAGTAAGTACCTTCGGCTTGTATATACCAGCTTTTGAACGAGTAATCATCGGGTGTTGAACTGGAACACCTGAAACCTTAAGAGTATCATCAGAATAATCATGAAGGTTAGAATCATTCTCATTAGTAGGAAGTTCTACAAATAACTGCCTTTGGAGAGTAGGAGAGGGAGGAGGAGAAGGATGAGGAGAGGGTGGCATGCTGGAAGATGGACAAGTTGAGGGTGTAGTGGTGATGATAGAGTTGAGTTGATCGAGCACCATAAGAGGGGCAATAGGAGAAGAGGAAATCTGAGAGGGTTGGACAAGTTGAGTGGATAAAAAGGGAAAGATAGACTCATCAAAAATGATGTGCCTAGTGACGATGATTTTATTGTTGGGAAGTAAAACTTTATAACCTTTATAATGTGGATGATAGCCAAGAAAAACACACTTATCAGACCTAAATTGCAGTTTATGCTTATTATAAGGTCTAAGATAAGGAAAACATAAGCAACCTAATACTCGAAGCTGAGTATAATCAGGCCTTTCTCCGGTAAGGATTTCGAAAGGAGTTTTGTATGAAATCTGTTTGGAGAGAAGTTTATTGATAAGGTGGACAGCGGATACGAATGCATCATCCCAAAACTTCATGGGAACACCAGAATGGGAGAGAAGTGCAAGGCCTTTTTCAACGATACTTCTATGTTTTCGTTCAGCTAAGCCATTTTGCTGAGGGGTATAAGGACATGAAATTTGATGAAATATGCCAAGATCAGTGAATAAAGGTGTTAAAGTTTTGAATTCAGTTCCTCCATCACTCTGAAACCGCTTTATTTTGAAGTTATATTGATTCTCCACCAAGTTTTTGAAGTGAATAAAAGCATCTTTCACATCAGTTTTGAATTTTAATAAGTAGAGCCATGTGAATCTTGAAGCAGAATCTATGAAGCTAACATAATAGCGGTAGCCATTGTGAGAAGGAATAGGAGAGGGTCCCCATAAATCAGAGTGAATTAATTCAAAAGGAATGGATGCATTCGATTGAGAAATGGGGAATGGGAGTCTATGGCTCTTTGCTTGCATACAAGATGAACAGACACTATTTAAAACATCATCAAAATAGGAAACTTGGCTAACATCTAAAGCCTTCTTTGTAATATCAAGGGACGCATGCCCAAGCCTTGCATGCCAAATGCTAAGGGGAAGTTTTTGAGTGACTGACGTAGAGTAGATGGCTGGTGGAGTAGAGACAACTGCAAGGTGATTATGTTGAGGATTGGTGGCTAAGTTGAACTTGTACAATCCTTGGTCAAGGATTCCTTGGAGCAGAATCTTGTGAGTAGCTTGATCCTTCACAAGACAGAAATTAGGGTGAAATTCAAAATAAACATTGTTATCTTTGGCAAATTGTGACACACTGAGGAGGTTTTTCTTTATGTTAGGCACATGAAGTAGGTTTTTTAAGAGAAAAGAATGAGGATTAGAAGAGTGAGGATTAGAAGCAGTTAAAGTAGAAAAACCACTATGAGATATTGACAAACCTGCACCATTACCCATCTGCACCCTTTCGTGTCCTTGATATTCAGTGCCCACATTCAAATTGTTGAAGTCGAAAGTAACATGATTTGTAGCTCCAGAATCAGGATACCAGGATCCATCTTGAACAACATTCGAATTTTGAAAACTAGCCACATTAGCTGTTGGATTTCTTTGCCAATTTTGAGTTTGTTGTTGCCTGTTTTGCTGCTGTGGAGGAGGTATGTAGTTGAGGTCAGTTCTATAAAAACACTTCACAGCAGTGTGATTAGTGCGGTAACAAATTTGACATCCGCGCCCCGAACTATCATAACCTCTTCCACCTCTTCCACGGAAACCTCCTCTATTGGTGCCTCTACCTGCATAGTTTCCACCTCTGTTGCCGAACCAAGTTGTAGGCTTGCCTCTTCCATTGGGTGTGCTGAAGCTGCCTTGTTGAGAAGCGTAGTTAACGGACGGGTTCGAACCTGCCGAGCTGAAAGTAGGTTGAGATGACACCTTTTCCAGCCTTGATTCGAAACTTAAAAGTAAGGAGCCAACATCACCAACAGATATAGGATCAACTCTTGAGCTCACATTGACCATAACCGGATTATATTCAGGGCCTAATCCGCTTATGATGTGAAGAATGTGATCTTCCTCGGTTATTTTATGGCCAATGGCTTTCAAGGTATCACAGTAAGATTTGATCTTACTCAAATAATCTCTCATCTTCATGTCACCTTTTGTTATATCTTGTAGTTCCTGCTTGAGATGCATTACCTTAGCCAGTGACTGAGTTGCGAAGTTGACTTCGAGAGATTTCCAAATTTCATGAGATGTGTTTAATCCCACAACATTCACCAACAAGTCTTCTGAAAGAGATGACAGCAACCAAGACATGATGAGCTGATCTTGCCTTGTCCATGTGGTGAATTCTGGGTTGATTTGAGATTGATCTTTCAATGTCATTGGTGGACTCGCATTCTCTCCATTTAAATAGCCTTCTAGTCCATAACCTCGAACAACCGCAAGTATCTGTTGTTTCCATACTAAAAAGTTGGTTTCATTTAATTTTACTGAAACTAAATGGCTTTTAGGAACATGGAATGTGGAGGATATTGAAGGTGAAGTAACTTCACTTTGAGAATTCATCGGGAAAAAATAAAATGAAATGAAAAGGGTGAGATAAGGATGGCACAGAGACACAGGTTTCCCTAGTGCTCTGATACCATAAAGGTTTTAGGAATCACTTTAGAAAATAGGCTGCAAATATTACTATAATGGTGAAAGCAAATGAGGAAGAAAATATCATTCTTAAGATGCAACATTGCTGAATTAATATCATTGTTACACTGTTGCATTCCTCTTATAGAGTGAGGAATGCCATAGATGAGAGCCACTTGTCAAGCATCCATGAATACATTCTGAAATACAAATTGACAGCTAGTAAATGTACTTATGGAATCAAGGGAATATCCTATGGCATCTTGGTTGTTATGAAATATCAAAATATATGGATAAGTTTGTCTTGTGCGTGAGTCATCCTGCTGACATGGCATACTCATTGAATTGATTGTTCATTAGAGACGACCAAGTGTTACTAGCCAGAGGGTCAGCTTTAGCTTTGATTAGTTCTCTATCACTAGATGAGATCCTACACTTGACCTAAACCTTTAAATGAGTATAACATTTACCCCTTATGTCGTTCTTTGATGCTTTGTGCGAAGAGGAAGCTGAACTTAATGTCGAGATGATGTTACTTCTAACTCGTTGTGACCACAGACACGTTTCGAACCGATGTTTCATATTTTTCACCCTCGTACCTTTTTGTGGCCTAGGGTGACATTTTATTTGACCATTACATGCGTAAATTCAAATCGTCGCGAGTGGGGAGAAAACGGGCACATTGATTACGCATTGGCCTCCTATCGTATTTTCTTTCAAAGTGACCTTGCTTCTTTCGTCTATAAATAACCCTAACCTCCCCCCCCCCCTCATTTAATACTTTCACACTTCATTTCCACAATTTTCTACAAACAAATTACCTTCCCTGTTTGAGTTCTTAAGAATTCGGCAACAATTCTCGAGGCTTCCCGCAACTACATGCATTTGTGAAGATCAACTCTCTCAGGCACTAAGGTAAATATGTTGGACTTTCATTCTTCCTCCCTTCTCTTCACTTTAAAAAACTTTGCACACATTTGGTCGAAAATGTTTACCAGAAGTAATCACAATAGTTTTGATGGAAGTTAAATACCCATCCCTTTTTTCCCCTCCCCATGACTCGAACCCAGGACCTAAGGCCTAGGTAGTGGTGCTCTAACCACTTGAGCTATCCCACTTTGTCAGAAGTAATCGCAATAGTGGTGATGGCGGAGTCTTCGAAGAATTTGAAGTTAGCGTTGGTGAAAAGATGTTAGAGGATACCCAATCCCAATCTTCTCTTTTAGGTCAGAGTGCACATTAGACATACACGATGACGAGGTCACACCGGCTAGACCTCTTCAGTTTGGGGCTCCCGCACACCTTATAGTATTGGCGAGGTTGATAGACAAGGAAACTAACATCAAGTATTGATCTCCTCGTCATGACGACGATGGGAATGGCAATGATGCAACTAATCTAGCAAAGCATAACTCAAATCTAAATTTAATGTTAAAAGATGAGGAGGATAATGTAAAGGCTAAGGAGGATGAAGATGACGACCAAGAAAATGATGTTAGTGCCCAAGTCTTCCTCATTGGTATGGTCGAGGTCCATGAAGGTCGACCACACAGTTCAAACTACTAGGACTAGGTTATAAACTTTCCCCTCCATCCACCCGAGAAACTATACCATAGAGGGGAAACTACTAGATTCAGGACGAGCACAATCCCAAGTGTGGTCGTTGAGAGCTACCTTGATCTGTACATGAGCTCCTTCAAAGTGCCCCAGGATGTGCATTTATGGGCGCGTGAGGCCAAAGAATGAGTTGATCGTACCCCCGAGTTGTGAACATCGACACCATGGAGACAAGGGCCTGCTTTCTTTTGCGTCCGGCGATTAGCAAACTAGTGCAGAGGTGGAACCTGTCTCTTACTCTAATTACTTTGAATGCATGGAGTAACATAATCAGCCTCTTGACCGTTTTTGACCTTGAGAGCCACGCATGTGAAAACTGAGGTGCCTTTATATCTGCTTAGAAGATGGGTTATCTTGTCACTTTCTCCTAGTTGATCGACGATAATGGATGGTATTATGCGAAAGCCAATCTCAAGTAAGGGTGGGCATTCGGTCGGTTCAGTTCGATTTTGGACATTTTTCAACTGAACCGAGATAACCGAAATTTTTAAAAAATGAAGCGCTACCGAACTGAATTTCTGTAAAACCGAATCGAACAGAATTACAATTCGGTTGGTTCGGTTCAGTTTGATTTAAACCGAATTTTGCATAAAATATTTAAGAATTGAAGAACATCATCTCACATAACATAATTCAGTATAAAATCGAATTCAAATTAAATTCAAACCTCACATACAAATCCCGGTCGCCGGTCGGTGGTGGAAAGGATTGAAGACATAAGTAAATGATATAAGTAAATGAAGGAGCCATAAGTAAATGACATAACCAAACATATTGTAATCACATAACAGAATCTCACTTAGCCATTTTCGTCGGCATAAGTAAATGAAGGCGAGAAGAAGATGGAAAAAGTGAAAAGCGGTGGAATGTTAGATCTAGGGTTTTTGTAATCTGAAATCTAAACTCTTATATATATATTTATTAATTCATTTTATTTATTTATATTTATAGTTCGGTCGGTTCGGTTCGGTTTTCGAAAAATATAAACCGAACCGAAACCGAAAACTGAATTTTTTTAAAAAACTAGAATCGTACCGAACCGAAAACCGAATAAACCGAACCATATAAACCAAAAATTTTCGGTTCGGTTTTCTCGGTTTTTTGCCCACCCCTAATCTCAAGCTCAAATTAATCTAGGACGTGTCCAATAAGATCTAGGGCTGGAAAGGGACATGGTGGTTTGTGGGCGGTGACTGGATGAGTTTAGCCTTGGATGGTGGAGGACGTGATCACCTTGAAGTTCCTTGCGACTTTTAGTCCATGCAATGTAAGTTATTCATCTCGATCTTAAACATGTTTTTACTGATTTAACTTCATTTGCTTCCTCTAGGAATTAACGCATTCCTAGTCGACCAACTCTCTAATATCATCCACCACCTTTACTACCTAGTGTTCCATTGAAAATTCAAGGAGCGATCGATCAAAACCCTCAACTTCGATAGTGAGGGCGATCGGGCTGGGCTACAAACTTTGCTTGATCATCATCTTGTCGCACTTAATCCGGAAGGTACAAAGAATTTATTCAAGTCTTTGTGTTTGTCTCATAATTTTATTCGTTATCTTTCTAAACAACTTTCTTTTTCAACGCCTCTCCTTGTAATCGTCGTCCAGATCCCCTCGTCTTTTGACCCAAAAAAGATGAAGTAGGTAAGTGCTAGCGATCTCTTCCGAGTTTAGATGGAGCGCTACACTATTGAGGAGAGGCGAAGAGACGCTGGCGGACAAACAAACGCGTTACCGGTGCTAATGATACTCTAGCTAGCCCAACAAAGTGAGCATCTTCTTCTGCCCATGTTAGAGCTTTATTGATGTTGCACTGGTCTAGACTTCTCCTGACCGGGTTGTCCTTGCAGCCCGAATTACTACTAAATAAAGCTAACTAGTTGTTGGATTGACCTCGCCAACATCCTCCACGGTGGAGCCTGCCACTTCTGCTTCTTGACTAACAACTTTAGAAACCTGATCAGTGGCGGGCTCCTCGTCCCAAGGTGATCCACACGTCATATCAACCTTGTCCTTATCTTTAAGAGTGAGGTTCTTTTGCTTTCTGACATCGATCGTCTGGGAATAGGACTTCTACATGAAGAAGACAGCACGACCGACGTGGATAATGGCCTACCTCCAATTGTCCCTGAGATCTTAGTTTGATGCATGCCCATCTATAATGAGGGCCATTGATTGACATACGTCTCGGATGCTTCGAGAATATAGTATGGAAGAGTACCCAATGGTTCTGTAGACATAGAGCATATGTAGTAAAAGATGTGTGCGGTGCGATTGCTGGTGTCCATCCGCCACCTAAAAATATGAAGACTTGCACTTAGGAAATTTCAAGAAAAAAAACTTCTTGGGTTGAAAGGTTGAGGATAAATGAAGTTTACTTTACAGCCCGCTTGACATCCTATCCGAGCAAAGTTAGATCGTTGGGGCCCCGAACATTCAGTCTCAATTCACACTTTTTTTTTGTAATTTCAGCCTTGGAGCCTTTCTCTATTAATGAAATTTTTTAGTTTATTTTGAAGTATCTCTGGTTGTTTTTACGCTTTACCTCATTTTTACACTTTGATCGCCTTATTTTTGTGCAACCTTAATGATTAACAACTTTTTCTTTTTACTCTGGTCGTCTTATTTTTGTGCAGCCTTGGTGACTACTGAATAACAACTATCATTTTATATATATGTCGTACTACTGATTCCCAACTATCATATTTTATAGTATAACAATTAATGCTAACAAAATGCACATAAAATATAAACTAATTTGCATGGTCGATTTGACTTTGTCCCATACAGGTGTGTATATATATATACACACACTATATGATTTTGATAGGGAACTCACCATTTGCACAAATCATTTGTACATTTAAACATGTACAAGTAGAGTTGTCAAAATCAGACCAGCCCGATGGGCTAACTTGATCGGCCCAAATAACATGATAGACTAAGCATTAATTTTAGTGGCTCGAAAATAATCGGGCCGATTGGGCCCAATCCAATTGACCTGACGGGCAGACCAAGCTCATGTCGAGCTTGACTCAATTTTTCGGGTTGTTCAGGTTCTTTTTTTAAATAAATTATATTAATTAAAAAAACTAAAAACTAAACTATATAATGTTGGAAACGTGAAAAGTGAAAACGTTGTCAGCTTATTCCTTCATTCATGTGCACTGCGCCTTCCTTCCTTTATGAAACAACAAAACCCTAACCGCCCACCCCTTCCTTCCTCTTTGAAAATGTCGAACTTCTACCCCTTCATTCCTTCCTATTGTATATTCTTGTGTTATTGATCAATTGTGGATGATTAGATTTAATTATGAGAAATGTATGGTGTTGTTGATGTTTGTAGGTAAAACGCGGCTTTCAGAAGAAAAATACCTACTAATATCTAACTGAACCAAAAATAGGGTTGTGTCGTTGGATTCGTCTCGAAAAATGAAGTGGAATGGACAGACGAATTGATTAAATCGGAGTTCGGGAGCGAGAGTTACACATAAAACAAAGAGCGAGGACGAAACAACTGAGTCTGCAACTCGGTCGGGCCAAAACTGGCCATGACCAAGCCCCAATCTCGGCCAGCATCTGGCCGTTATAGTGCACAACCATGGACGAGTTGCCTCGGTCGAGCTCAAGGCCACGACCAAATCAAGCATGGACGATGAAGGATAGGCCACGATCGAGCAGCCCCCACGGCCAAACACCTGTCAGCCAACCTACCGAGAAGCCTCGGCCGAGCCATCCTGCACGGTCGAGCCCCTACAATCCAAAAGCGTGGCCACATTTTTTGCCTACCCAACTTGGCCGAGTCAACCCCAGTTTTGTCTATTTTCCATTTTTTGACGTAGGGACATGTGCCACACTCTTTGGGAACCCTATTTAAGACCTCAAATTTTGGATTTTGGCCAGTTCCCAACCCCTTTTGAAGATCATTTCACCTATTTACACATAGTATAGGGTGTTCTTCTATTTTTACACTTTAATTTCACATTTTAGCATAGATTAATGGTTAGATTTTAATTCCAAGCAAGGATTAAGGTTGAGTTTTATCTTTACTTTTATATATATATATATATATATATATATATATATATATATATATATCTTTATTTAGATATAAAGTACAATCTAAGATGACTTATGTTTCAAAGTTCTCTTTATGTATTTTAAAATTAATAACAAGAAAATTGACTTTTAATAATGAAAATCATGTCATTATAGCTCATCTAGTTAAAAGCCTTTAATGATAGGAATTGACTTTTAGTGACAAGTCTTGTTATTAACCTCAATTTCCTATCACTAAAAACGTTTAGCTAGAGAAGCAATAATGAAAGAATTCTGTCACTAAAAATCAATTTTCTTGTAGTGTTTTTTATCATTAAGTACTTATTGACAGTTTCACAACAAGTGGATTATATCTTTTTTTTTTTTTCTCTTATATCTTCCTTATATATATTTTTCAAAAATGTGGATTATATCTTTTTTTGTTCTTATTTCTCCTATATCTTCCTGATGTAGTCTATGATTACCAACTGATGTAGCAGCGAGATCGTATAATAAAGAAGATATATGAAGAACACACAATGAACACACTAATTCCGCTGATTCTACGAATACCCTAAAAAATGATAAAATTCAGATACGTTAATTCACGAAAAATACCGTAAAGGAGATATTGAGATAAAATCTCATATTTTATTAATTAATTCAACTCTCTAATAGCAATATACAACTTATCTATTTATAATATCAAATAAACTTGGAGAATAATAAATATATAAATACTAAATATAATAAAATCTAAACAATTCTCCTAAATATAAGCATAAATATCTAATCAAATATTAATATTTATTCTCATCAATATCTCCATCATTCTACCATTCCTAAAGATGATTCGCCCTCTTATCATGTTGGTTCTCATCAGAAAGGTACGAAGACGAGTTGGAACATCTTTGTAGTCTATTGACCACAAGACGATAAAAACTTGACATTCTGTTAATAAAGCAGTGTACACAAAATAATTATTCTTAACTTTCATCGTTAAGTTAGGGATATTGAGATGAACACCCTTAACTACAAAAATATTTTTCTTCTCTTTCTGCTCATTAAAAATTGGGGGCCACTATAACCATCATCAACAAACTCATCAAAATATTCATCGAAAATTGGTGGTCCATCATAACCACAATTTTCATCAAAATATTCGTCGAAAATTGGTGGTCCATCATAACCAACATGGAATATAGGACTACATACCAAGGTATTGATCGGTTGACAGATCTACATATTATCATCTCCGTACGTTGATTGCTCATCACGAATAGTATCGTATACCAGTTGAAATCTCGGAACCATCATCGAGAATCGTACATAGTCTCTGATTACCAACTGATGTAGCAGTGAGAGCGTATAAAAAAAAGATATACGAAGAACACATAAAGAACACACTAATTTCATTGATTCTACGAATACCCGAAAAAGTGACAAAACTCAGATACGTTGATTCACGAAAAATACCGTAAAGGAGATAATGAGATAAACTCTCATATTTTATTAATCAATTCAACTTTCTAATAACAATATACAACTTATCTATTTATAATATCAAATAAACTTGGAGAATAAGAAATATATAAATACTAAATATAATAAAATCTAAACAATTCTCCTAAATATAAACATAAATATCTAATAAAATATTAATATTGATTCTCATCAATATCTCCACCAGTTATTTAGTTAATTTTATTTTTTTTAAAAATGGGTTGGATAAAGTATTTTTCAGATTTTATTTACTTTTAATATTTAAAAAAAATAGTTGATTTTTTAGTTTTCATTTAACTTTAATTGAAGTTTAATTTAATTTTGTTAATTTTCAAATTTATTATACTTTTTTATAAAAAAATTAATAAAAAATTAAATTAGAATTGTCACATATATCAACATTACCAAGACCAAAATGAAAAAAAAAAAGTTGTGTAGTTAAAGGATTATTTTTAAATGGAAAAAATGTTAGAGAACTATAGTCAAAGTTTAATTAAATTGGGAGATGGACTATGAAATTACAAAAAAAAATATTAAAAATTAAAAAAGAAAAGAAAAAAAGAAGCATATCTATAATAAAGCAAGAAATGATGTAAAGGAGATCCCATCAATTTAAAATTGAAAATTGAAATGTCTGGCTTTTTTGTTACATGACATGAATAAATATCGGCATAGACAACAACTCAACCTTTTTCCTTTGTCTACATCTCTTTGTTCCCATTACATTACTCATTCATCGTATCAATTTTAATTACATCTTTCACATTTACCTTCTTGTCATTTGCCTTTGAGACACTAAGGCCCCTCTCAATGTCTCATGCTTTTGCTTTCACACTTACACACAATATTCTCTTCAATTCCTACATCGATCTCTAATTCTTATAACATCATATTATTTCATATTTAGTTTTGTTGTGCACCATGAAAATTAATCTAGAAATATTCTATGGCAGTACTGTTACTATTTGTCCAATTTTGGTGGTTCTTGCAATTACTTGGACGTATTGGATTTTGATCTCTTCGAATTGAATTTCTCTATTAGAGCATCCACAATGGTCCATCTAATATGCATTCAATCTAATGGATGAAATCTACATTATAAAACTATTGTGACATTTAATTAAATTGGAGAGATGGTAAGTTGTTCAAATTAAAGCTTTGGACAAGAGAGAAAATGATTTGCAGCTTTTTGTGTGTGAAAGAGAGTAAGGTGACGGTGGAACCCATAAATAGTAAAATGGATGGATGAATAATGGATGAATTGTTGTAAGAGTGTTTACGAAAAATGGAGTATTTAAAAGTAGATGACTAAAACACGATATACCCTCCCACTCACGTCCTTTTTTTCCTTTTTCGGCGATTCCCCCCCTCCGCCCCCACCTTCGGCACGCTCCCCGCCGGAAAGAGCCGCCGCCGGCTTCCTTCCCCAACCACCCCCAAATCGAGTTTCACAAAATAAGTATACAGATCTAAAAGATCTACTACGATCTGCCGTTGCCGTCTCCGCCGGAATCCATCACCGCTGTGTACGCCGCCGACCGTTGAACAGCTTCCCCTCGTCGGTCCCTTGCTCACTTTATGTAAATTTTTCTAGTATGTAGTGGGGATTGATGGTTAGTTTTACCCAACGGAGCTACGGTCACCGTTCGGATAAACTATCCGTTGATCCCGATTTACAGCTTTTCTAGGTAGTTTTTATTTCTTGCTTTGGTTTCTTGCTTTACTGTTTTTTTGTTTCCCCTCAGTAGGTTTCTTTGAGATGGGCTTGATTGTCCTTGGGTCGATACTTGGTGGATCTTTGTTCTATTTTTTAGTTTTCTTTTTTAGACATGAGTACACCTTAGTGTGAGGTGTCTCGGTTTGAAGATGAAGACCGGAGCTTCTTGGTGGACAAAGGGAACACACGTTTTTCCTCTTCTCACGATTGGAGGGGACAACGATGGCCGATCAGGCGAGGCATCCGTTTGAGCCCATTTTATTTCCGTTTTATGCTTCCTGCTTGTTAGTCTAGTTTTGTTTCTGCATGTTGTTTTTCTTTTCCCTAATGGGTTCCCCTTCTGTTATGGGTGATTGTCCCCGGTTGTTGATGGGTTTTTCTCCCCGTTTTTCGGGTTTTTCCCATGGTGGGCCTTTGTTGTGCCCGTTGGAATCTGGTGGTCCTTGGATCAAGGCTTTTGTGACTTTGGGGGGTTTGTAGCGCGAGTCGTTGTGTGCGACAATTTGTTCCTTCCCTGGAGCTGGTTTGCTATCTTCTTAGTTCACGGAGCTTCAAGGATTGCTGTTTGTGGATCCTTCCACTCTCTCACGATTGAGTTTGGAAAATTGGGTCTTGGTAGAATTTTCCTGAATTGATTTGGATAGGTGTGCGTGAAATGTAATTTATTTTCCTATATGTAATTCTACCCTCAAAAAAAAAAAAAGTAGATGACTGGAGGAGAGAGAGTCTGCGTGAGGAGAATACCTATTTGTTGTCATTTACAAAGATGTTTCAGCTTGTCAACGTACGAGAATTAATTTATTTATATTAATTCTCTAATACTCCTTCTCACTTGTAGATCAGATTATCACATTTACTATTTAAAGAGAAGATTCATTGAGTGTACAATTTAAATGGGTGAAGTTGTTTTCAAATGAGATTGAACTCAGAACGTCTGAGACTCTAATACCATCAAAGAATTATGTCTCATCTAAAAGTTTGAACTTGTAGAGAGGTGAAAAATTAATTTATTTATATTAATTCCCTAATAGGGGAGTTGAATTGATTAATGGAAAAAAATGAGAGTTATCTCAATATCTCTTTTACGATATTCTTCTTGTCACTTTTTTCGAGTATTCTTAGAATCAACATACTAGTTTATGTTCCAATTGTGTGTTCTTCGTATTTATCATCTTTACTATACACTGTCGATGTCTACGTAATACTAGAGCCGACAATTTGGGTCCGACCCGATCCCTAGTATGGAATGAGCTCTAAAATTATAGGTCCATATTAGGGGGTGTAAGTGAGTCGAGCCAACTCGTGCTCGACTAGGAAAAAGATCGAAATCGACACGAAGTTAATCGAGTCAAGTCGAGTTTTGAGCTACTTGAGTAGCTATCCAGTTCGAGTTCGAGCTCATACATACTTGACTCGAAAGGCTCGCAAACCTAATCGATCTTGAATAATATTTACTATTTTACCATTAATAACATATTTATGAATTATCTTAATAGAACTAGAAACAAGGGTAGTATTTAGTCTCTTCTTACTGTTCATTTAGTTGCTTGTTTTCGTTAAATAACTAATTTATTAGGTATTCTTCACAAAACCTATTTGAACATTATGATTGATTTTAATTTAATTGCTTGACCATTTAATGGTATAATAGTTATGGTCGTTTGTGAATTATGCATAATTAGTATATTAGTAATGTATATTGTTAATTATAATTATTTGTATAAATAAATATTATATGTGAGTATGCATGTGATCAATACATCACAAGATTTATACATATAATTTTTGTCGAAAATATTTAAAAAAAGGTCATGCCAGGCCAGTCCACTAGTCTGGAATGGGCTAGGCTGGACTCCCATTTTATAGGTCTGAACAATTTATGAATCGGTTCGATCTAATCCACAAATATCACTTGGTGAATGGATTGAACTAGGTGGTGTGTCCCGAATTGTCAGCTCTACGTAATACTATATTGGAGAAAATGTAATATGGTCTCTATGACTCAACCCCACCCTTGAGTCTTTTTTACGTACAAGATATTTTCCCTCATATTCTAAATATTGCACGATATGTATTACACAGATAGTAACTCGCCTTTTTTTTTTTTTTTTTTGATATTTATAAAAGAGTGAGATGCAACTTCAAACTACATATAGTATTTAATTTATTTTTATTCGAGGGTGTCGCCATACTGATGGGCCTGCTCATAAATGGGACAATAACGGTTAACCAAGTACGAGACTCCATTTAGTTAATTCAAAAGAAATCTACTTAAATATATAAGTCGTAGGGTTTTTAATTTCAATTGTAAATTAATGATTTAACACATTATAGTATCATAGGAATTTGTTTAATGTTTAATTTAATTTACTAAAAAGGTTAAGTCGGCCATACACGATCATTCGTATTCGTACATAAAGATAAGTGACCCATCGAAATCACTTTATCGTGCAATTATTTGGATTTGGGCCTCTAATTGGTAAATGCCATTTAATTACCTTCTTTTTTTTTATTTATGTAGATTCTATTAATTGACACAGCCAAAGAAAAGGGACAATGACATTACAAACTTTTAACATTATAAATAATTCATCTAGTCCTTATAATATCAATCAATGCACTTGCAAAAGAAAGAAAAATACTAGCTAGCAATCAATCCGCAAGGTGACAAGAGTATCCGCATGGACACAAGGCGTCGATAAATGAAAATAATCGCGCTTTAAATTTTAGGTTACACGTGGTGCGGCCAAGGCGGTCGTCTCGCTTGATCATGTGCACTCTCTTGCGTGATATTTTTATCTTTTTGTTTATGGCAAAAGAATGGAAGAAATTATGTAATAGTGATTGAACTCTATAACAAATTTGCATATGAATTATTGAGAAGATAGAATTACAAGTTGGTGTAGGGACTGAGTTTGAAGTGAAGATTTGGCACAAAGTTTATGGACTCTCTCTCTCTCTTTTCTCTCTCTCATGGGGAGAAAAAGAAATGGACCCCCACAAAGTATTGAAATTAACAACTATCTCAAATCTCAATAGAGAGTTTCTAAATTCTAACCTAAGCAACAACTATTGAAAAAAAGTACCAAGATTTGATATTGTTTGAGAAATTTAACGTTCAAAGTCTAATTTTGACCATATTCGTCATTCCCAATCACAATGTTAATTTTTTCCCCTACCTATAAGAAAATTGATTTTTAATTAATACATAAATCTTGTCGTTATAATTTTTCTAACTAAAATTTTTTAATAACATAAATTGACTTTTAGTGACATTCTGTCATTTATTCTCAGTTTTCTTACACTAAAGACTTTTAGCTAGAGAAACAATAATGAGAGAAAGATATTTGGGTTGATTTGGCAATGAAAATATGGAAGACGGGGAATGATCTGATTTTCAATGAAACAGAATTCATGATCACAGCTGATAAGATATCGGATGGCATCAAATTTAGTTCTTGAAAATAGTTGAAGGCACATTATAATCCGATTAATTTTTGTTACTCTTTGCACGATTGAGAATGCTCTCCAATGAATTGTTTTCCGATTAAGTACTTATTGCCTTCATGATTAGTTGAGTCAGTACTAAAACTACCTTTGTAATATTTGAAATTTGAGTACCCCTTGTACTTCTTCTAGATATGAAATTCACTACTTTTTAAAAAAAAAACAATAATGAGACAATTTTATCGTATTGTAGTGGTTTGCACTAGATATATCATATATGGTCTAAAATGGATGAAGAAAGCAAAATTACAATAGGGTTAATTTTATATATATAGTAAATGATGATGAGAAACGTGAAGTAGTTGTTAGCATGCACATAGAAGGACCGTTATATGCAATCACATGAATGCATACCCTATATATAAGAGTGTGACTTTTCCATAAAATGATAAAAAATTCAAAAGTAGCATTAAAATCTCATGCAAGTAGTATTGGGCCAAGAAAATTGAATCTAATATTGTATAATGCAAACAATAAGATGTAGAAGTAGAAGGTCCACACACACATGCACAGAGAAAGACACACAACCACACATTCACATGGGTATATACATCTGTATGTATATGTGCATGGGGGTGGGGGGAGGGGTCATGGTCAGTGTAGGGTGAACAACGGACATGGTCTGGGGTGAAGGGGCCAGCAATGGAGGATTGGGACCATAAAACTTGGCTATCATTTTTGAAAATATAATCCAAGTAAATTATGACAATACATCTTTCATTCACATTTTTTGTTTGGTATATACATCTTTCCCTCTTCCACTTTATTCCTAGCTTTTTCTTTCTATTGTCCCTTTTCTTTTTCTTACTATTTTGTTACACCCGGTCATCAAAAATAGTCATAAAAAATATAGTCACCGTGATGATCAGTGAATAATAGACATGTGCAAAATCGAAATTGGAACAGGTCAAACCGGTTGGTTTCTAACTGGCGGTTTGCCGAATCAATTTCGATTTGAAATTGAACCGTAACCTTAAAATTAAGGTTTAGTTTTGATTCCAGAAATTCTAAACCGGCAGTTCGACTGTTCAACCAGCGGTTTTGTCCATTTTTTCTATCTTTTATTTTTAATATTCTTCTATAAAATAATACCTCAATTTCAACTCATTTTTTCACACCAAAATCTCTCATCTCTTATGTAGTAGTTTATTTTCTTAAAAAATGATGGAAGACAAACAAAAAATGAGCGATTTTTTTTTAAAGAAAGAAAAAAACTCAAAATCGGTTCGGTTACATTTTGTAAAATGGCCAAACTGTAAGGGGCGGTTTTAACCGTATGAACATGTCTAGTGAATAAGATTAAGCGGAGCTATAATTTTTTTTAGGGTGGGCTGGAATGAATGCAATACAAAAATAAAATATATATATTTTTTTTACATAAGTTGAGGCATACAATTTTTTTTTAATTTTTTTTTTCGATAGAATTCATTGATAATAGAATTAGAATTTATGTCTTCAAGCGATTCTCGATCTTTCAATATTGACAACCATATAATATTATAAATTAATTGTCTCTTCATTTTGTTTCGAAAAACTCTCTTGACATGCTTCATTGTAAAAAATGTTTGTTCGGTTGTGACAGTGGTAACAAGAGGTGTCAAGACTAGGTGAATCAGTCTCATAATAAAAGCATACGCTTGTATCTTGTTTGCCTCGACTAACTTTTGAAATAGTTCAAAAATAGTTTTAAAAATTAAAATCTTTTGGAAGTTATTTAATTGAAATTTTAAATTATATAAATAGTTAAATATGTATATTTTACAAATAAATCGAAATAATCTAACAAAGAGTAATACGAATTAATGGTAAAAACTCTATTTTATTTATGTGAAGATCATTGGTCAAGTGGTGTGAGTTTTGCAATTTTTTTTTACTAATACATATAAAAAAAAATTCAAAAAATTAGGGTGAGCTGGAGCCCTGCTGATCGGCCTAATAAGCGAGCTCATCCTATATGGTTGTCTGACGTACAACCACCTCAAAAAAGATTTTGATTCACCTAAGCCAGCTTGTCCTACGTGTCAAGGTGAGAAGATCAAGTTAGCTCGTTCGCCAACGTGATGTAATCAGTGCACTTCATGCTTGTGTGTGTTTATTTAAATGGTTTTTAACCTATTTAATAAAAAAAAATACTCAGATCAAATTACACTCTCCCTTTATAACTCTCTTGAAGTCAATAATTATTACCTTGTCAGGAATTATTTTATTTGATTGGTGCAACATAGATCATATTAAAATGAGTATCAACACTATTTTTGTTTTCAACCTAATTCTATAGTATAGTATAATATTATACTCGTGAAAACCCTTTTTTTCATAAGAAAAACTATGGTTAATTAATTAATGATGAAAATACAATTTGGAGGAGCTTTAAATTCAGGTCTATTTTGAGTCATTAAACAGGGGAATATGGGCTTGAGACTGACAAAGCAGCTGGTCCAGCCCCAACAATTAAATTAAAAAAAATTAATTTTAATTTGTGGCTAAAAATAAAGTGACATTTAAGCAAAAAATGAAGGTGGGGCATGAAATGGTAGGTCCATTTTAGAGGAATTTAGCTTCTCCATTTTATTTCTCTGCACTTCTTATCCATAAATTCTGACACATTGAGTGGTTACATTACCTGCTCATGTGTTTTTTTGGCTTTTTTACATTACATTAATTCCTTCAGTAATTATTAAATATTATGGCAGTTTCAAGTGAATTATGACAAAAGGTGGCCCCCAAAATTTCTCTTGTCCAAATCTATTCAGAATTTATGTCTAATGTCACCATATTTGTCCAAGAGCTAAAACAAACTTACCCATATATGTAGTCTTTTACTAGAATAAATATGGAGTAGTTTTCGAAAGGATATGTCATTTCATAATAAATATATTTTCTTACTATACACTACCACATCTCATAATAAATGTTTTTTTTTTAGCAATTTATAAAAATAAAATTAAAAATTATACAAGTTTGCACACAATCATTTTTTATCTCTTCAATCTTCTACCGTTTTCATTATAACTAAAGTGGATAAATTGAGAAAAAGTGAAAATAACTTAAAGTATATTTAAAATCTAAAAAAATACTCCCTCTATCCACCAAAAGTGTGCTCACTTTTTTTATACATGTTTTTTTTTTAAAACATATTTTAATTATAAAGAATATATTTAGGATAATGAGTAAAAAATATATTTGGTACATACTCAATCTTGTTAATAAAATAGAAAAAATATTCAAAAGTGAACATATTTTTTGTGAACCCAAAAAAAGAAATAAGCACGTGAACGGATAGAGTGTTTATTATCACACGGATGAAGTATCAATACACGGTAATTACGTAATAAATGTAGTTTTTTTTATAATGGTGATTTAAGTGTTTAGATTGAGTAACGGTTTTGTGGGACATTCAGATTTAACATTTGTGTGAGACAATTTCATATATGAGATAAAATTTCACTTTATTATTTACTCTTTTCATTATTCAAAACACAATTTTTATAGAATTATAAATTATAAAATTTATAAGCGATGAAAACTTGTATCATACAAAAATTTATCGACATTAGTATCTATGAAAATGTTGTTCAATTCTCTAAATTAATTCTCAAATGATTCTATAATTATTCTCGAGATCAGGAAAGGTCTTGTAACTTTTTTACTTTCTCAAGTCCAGCCCTTTCCGTCTCAATTTCGATTATTTCAATCTCAAGTTTAGTATTGTGTGTATCAAATTTTACCCTCATGTTAAGTTGGAGGGACCACACAAACAAGACATGCCACGTCGCATCTTTGTCATACTGTCACGTAATATCTATTATGAAAATTGATACACAAATGACTAAAATTAAGGTTTTTTTTTTTTATTTTATTGCAAAGTTTTATTTTTAAGAAATATTTTAATTTGCTGTAAAGTTTATTACTCCTTCGGTCCAAATTCAATATGTTTATTTTTTAAGCCCAAAATTTAATAAATTTAATTAGTTTATGTATAAAGTGGATAAATTGGGAGTATAATAGGGTATTGTGTGGTCCGTTTATAAATAAAGTGATTGTTTATAAATTGTCAAAGTGGTGTATACACTCAAGTACACAATGCACTTGAGTTGACCAGTCAACCATTGACTTTTTTTTTTTTTTTGAATAATTTTTTTAAAAAAAACTGTATTAAAAAGTGCAACATAATTTTTAATGAAAAGTGTAAGTCATTATAATTAAAAAGTGCAACACAATATTTAGTAAAAAAGTACAAGTCTGTATAACTGATAAGTGCAACACAATATTTTTACTGAAAAGTGCAATACAATATTATTAAAAAGTTCAAATCAGTATCACAATTTTTAATGAAAAATGTAAGTTATTATAACTGAAAAATGCAACACAATATTACTAAAAAATGTAAGTCACTTTAAATAAAAATATTATTGTAAAGTGTAACACTATAATTGAAAAAGTGCAACACCGTATAATTAAAAGGTGCAATATAACATTACCAAAAAGTATAAGTCAATATAATTGAAAATATTATTGAAAAGTGCAACATAAAAAAAAAAAAATCAATCACAATTAAAAAGTGCAACACCATATAACTAAAAGGTGCAATATAACATTACCAAAAAATGTAAGTTAATATAACTGAAAATATTATTAAAAATATAAGTCACTAAGAAAAATCAATTGTTGACCGGTCAACGGTCAATAGTTGACCGTTGACCGTTCAAGGTCAACTCAAATATACGATGTACTTGAGTGTACATCAGACTTACCCTTATAAATATAGTGAATGACAATTTGAATATATAAGTGATGAGTTGAGGGTATAGATAAAATAGTGTAAATAATATTATTTTAAAAAAGTGAATAAATATAATAAAATACCAAAATAAGAAAGTGCAAATAATAAAATTTGATAGTGGGAGTATTAAATATTCTTAAGTAATTGTCTTGTAGGGATTTTTTTTATTTATAGTGTATTTTTTAATTTAAATACGGTATTATTTATAAGAACTTTTTTTTCATAAAAAATATGACATGACGGTATGAAAAAGATGTGTAATATGTTTTTTCTATGTGATTTCCCCAAATTAGTAATAGGGTCAAAATTAATACACAAAATGACTAAAATTGAGATAAAAAAACCAAATTTGAAAAAGTAAAAAGTTAATGTGGATTTTGGGAAAAGTTAGATTACATTAGTGAATTAATATCTTCAATTCTCAGAGGTTAATTTTGTGCTTTAGTCTCGCTTAGGTCTATTCCTGAGGCCCAGTTTATAATGTGTTTATTTTAATGGAACCTATTCTGAAGGGCATGGGTTATATGCCCCTCCAGATATGTTAGTTACACTCCCCTCCATTTTTTTAATTTAAACATTCATTTTTAATAAAATACAAATAGATAGATACACTCTCCTTAAATTCAAACTAACTCTAACCCTAATTCGCAACAACCGCCACCCCACTTCCGACAGCCGACGCCACCGTTACACCACTTCCGACAACCACCACTATCCCAAATAAATTAAAAAAATAAAACTTAAAAATTTAAAAATTAAAAGTTATTTTCGACAAACTAGAGTCGACCAAAAACACTCCTGTTGACTCTGGTTTGTCGACCAAAAATACTCTCATCGAAAAAAAAATTAAAAGAAAATTAAAAAAATAATTGAAATTTTCGGCAATAATGGATCGACCAAAAATACTCTCATCGACAACAATTTATCGACGAGAGTATTTTTAGTCGACTCATTACTGGCGAAAATTAAAAAAAAAACTGAGTATGAGCGGCGGAAGGCAGTGCGACGAAAGAGGCGACGCACGATTGAGGAGGAGGCGCATAACAGCAACGTCGCGCTGGTGGAGGAAGGGGCGGCGCTGGAGGCTGGGGTAACTGGCAGCGGCGCTGGCAGAGTAAGGGCGAAGGCGACAGGTGACGCTGGGCGGTGGGCAGAGGCGGCGACAGCGGTTTGAGGAAGAATAATGGTGGGAGAAAGGAAAGAAAGAATGGAGTGGGGAAGAAGAAAATGGGAAAATTAGGGTTTTTGTGGGGGTGCATCTATCATAGATAATTTTGAGAGAAAATGGTATAAATGGTAATTTAGGGAGAGTGCATCTATTTTAGATCTGTTTTTAGGGGAGTACATGTATCGGGATAGTGTATCTAACATACCTCTAAGGGCATATAACCCACGCCATTCTAGAGAGATGTAAAAGCACAATTCAAACACTTATAACTTTTCTATGGCGTGGGTTATATACCCCTGCAGCTTTGTTAAATATATCCTCCTTCTATATTTATTAATTAAATATACATGTAAAATACTCAATTTATCATTTTAGTAAAATATTCATTAGATAGATAAATTCCCCCTCTAAAATTGAAAATCTAACCCTAACCCTAGATAGATACATTCCCCCTCTAATATTCATTAGATAGATACACTCATTGTCGCCGCCTCTGACTCCCGCTGCTGCCATCTCCAACAAGAGCAAAACCAAAAGTCAACAAAAATATCAAAAAGAAAAAGTATTAACATATTTTCGATAAATTTGTGTCGATCGACACTAGTTTGTCAAAAATAAGGTATATATGGTCGATAATAATGTGTCGAAAAAAAAACACTCTTGTCGACAAGATTTCGTAGAAAAAAAAAATTAAAATTCTAATATTTCGATAAAAAATGCTCAAAATAAACACCATCGTCGATGATAATTTTTATTTTCAAGCACATTTTTTCAATTTTTTTTAAAATTGTGTTTAGGGTTTAGGTTGGGCGAGGGAGGAGCTAGGGGCACAGCCTTAGATAGGGAATAAGGGTGGGGGGAGGAGGGGACGACGGTCGACTTAGGTGGGGCAGCGTATGTGTGAGGAAGGGGGGCGGCTTAGGTGAGGGAAGGCAGGGCTGCGGCGTAAAGAGGGAGGAGGGGCGCCGCCGCCGCTTAGTTGTAGAATTTAAAAAAAAAAAATGCAAGCAAAAGGGTGGTGCTGCTGGCGGGGGAGTTGGGCGGCGCTGGGGCCAACAGGTTGAAGGGGAGAAGAGGAAGGGGTGGAAGGAAGAATGAGGAAGAAGAAGAAGAAGGTGGGGAAGAAGAGGAAAAAATTAGAATTTTAGTGGGGGTGCATTTATCATGGACAATTTTAAGAGAAAATGACATATTAGGTATTTTGTAGAGAGTACATCTAACATTCTAACATAAGCCACTTTAAAGGGGTATGTGTATCAGGGGAGTATATTTAACAAAGTTGAAGGGGTATATAACTAGGGATGGAAATTTTCGACACGACACGATAGCACGTAACAAATTCGACACGAAAATTGCGGGTTAGTGTTTGGTCTTATCGGGTTCGTGTCGTTATCAGATCAACCCGATAACGATACAAAAATTTCGTGTCGTGTTCGTGTCGACCCGACAAACACAATAAATTTAACAGATCACCCATTAACTAGTTAACAACCCATTAACCTGTTATTTACCTGATATGGCATGACACGTATCCGATAATGACACGATAACGACACAATAATTTTTATATATTTAAATGAAATCTTAAATTTATTTATTTATCGTGTCGTTATCATGTTGCGTGTCGTTATCGTGTCGTGTTACGTCGACACGAAAATTATCGTATTTGTGTCGTGTCGACACATATCCTTATCGTGTCGTGTCACTATCGTGTCGACAAGAAACCTGACACGATATCACGATTTGACAGCTGTATATATATAACCCACACCCTTTTCTATTATAGATATAATTTTCGGTTATTTCATTTAGTGTTAGAATTCTATTTTACCGATGATAAATAATTGTGGATCTCATATTTTTTTACCGCGTGGGTTATATGCTCCTCCAATAATGTTAGATGCACTCCCCCGATATATATACTCTCCCCAAAATAAGTATATGATAGATGTACTTCCCCCAAATTACATATAATACCCTTTACTCCCTAAAATGTTATTTGATAAATACACACTCCACTAACACCCTAATTCCCCTTCTTCCCATTTCTTTCTCATTACTCACAAAAAAGCGCCCCTCCAACTCTACCTCCGTCGCCCAACTCGCCCCCCTTCACCTACGGCGCTCGCACAGCGTCGGCCGACCGTCGCCTCCGTCGCCCAGCGCCGCAACAAGCGAGACTCGCTCCTCCTCCCCCACCGACGCCGCCGCCCCATTTTTTTTTTCCTTTTTCCCTCTCTACAACAAGCGACGCCTCCTCCTCCATCCAGCACCAGCGCCGACCCTTCCGTTTCCATCCAGGTATGTTTTCTTCTTTGTTTAATTTACAAAAATTCTTTCGATAAAATTTTATCGATATGTGTATTTTTGGTCGACAAACCAAAGTCGACGGGAGTGGGTTTGGTCAACGAACCAGTGTCGACGGGAGTGTTTTTGGTTGACTCTTGTTTGTTGAAAATAAAGTTTTTTTTTTTTTTTTAATTTCTAAGTTTTGGGTTTAGGTTTTAGGGTTTGTTGTTGAGTTTTGTTAAGCTAAGTTTTGTTTTGTTTTGTTTTTTATTATTGAATTTCTAATATTTTTAAAAAAAATTTGTGGCTGCCGGAGGTGATGGTGGTGGAGGAGGGGTGGCGGCTAGCTGCCGAAAGGGCGGTGGCTGGCTGCATCAGCTAAATTAGGGTTAATCTATTAAAGTTAGGATTTTAAGGGGGAGTGTATGTATTTATAATATTTTATTAGAAAAACGAATATAGTATTTTACATACATACATATTTAATTAATAAATATAAAGAGGAGTGTATCTAACATTGTTGGAGGGGCATATATCCCACGCCTTTGCTTACCCATATTTCATTCCACATTCAATCCAGCCCACGGGATATTAGCTGTGTGGACTTCAGTCCACCACATTTATTTAAATATTCAAAAATCAAACTAGCCATAGTTTTCTTATTTACTCTCCGTTCCCGTACTTTTGAAGACATGTTTTAAAATATTACAGTATAAAATTAAACTAGTCATAATTTTGTTTTATTTACTCTCGTCTATTAAAAAGTGCTTATATTTTGGACACAAGTTTTTTTTAAAATATATTAAATAGTAGATAAAGTAAGAATATTGTAAAATATTGTGAATTCATTTATAATAAAATGATTTAATTTTATGAGTAAAAATTGAGTAATTATGTGGTTGTTGGAGGGTGGAGATAAAATGAAGATAAAGTAATGTTTTTATAAAAAAAATATTTTTGGTGAATAGACAATTAAAATATAAGTGAATATACTTTTAACTAGTGTAAGACCCGCGTAAAAACGTGGGGTTGAAGTAAATTTATATGCAATGTATTTTAATTTTAATTTATTAATTAAAAAAATAATCTTTGAAACATGTATAGATTTGTAATTTTTTTATTCGATAAAAAAAAAAAAGTTGTGGACAAATAGTAATAATAAAATTTTTATAATTTTATTTATAAAAGAAATCAATATATAAAATTATAAATTGTAAGAAACTTTCTTGTAGACAACATTTGTTGTATACATATTTTTCCATTTGAATTTAGGTAAAGAACTTTCAATTTACTTTCGTTCTTTGACTTTAGATGCTCATTTGAATCTCAACAAAAAAATAAAATTAATCAACTTTTGTTCTTAACTTTAGATGCGTTGCACAACTGTCTGTGTCTAAACACATATTTTGAAAGGTAAACGCCTACTGTGAAAAGTGATTGGCCTTATTTTAAATGTGAACAAACCACTTCTCAAATTAATACTATAATTATGTTTGACAACTTAATATAAATAATTTAGTTCGAATTTTTTTTTTTTTTTTTGATGGTTACAAGTTAAATACCCATCCATTTTCCCCTCCCCATGACTCGAACCCAGGACCTAAGACCTAGGTAGTGGTGCTCTAACCACTTGAACTATCCCACTTTGTCTTCGAATTTATTTTTAACTGTTCCACTTTCTGGCCACTTAAACAGTTCCACTATCTAGACAATTATGAGATGGATTTCAAACAATGTACTTTAAATGAATCGAATAAAAGTACATGCATTTCAAATTGCTCAGAATTGAAACGCGTGTGATGTTCTAGCTACTTCTCGAAAACAACATCGTTATGTATGTGTGTCAATTCAATTTCAATTAAATCCTCCTATCAAAATGTAAAGGAGAATGAACAAATCTATTGTAAAAAGAAAACTATCGAATATGAGGAAGTTGTCGAAAGACGTTCAATTCCACTAAGTCTCGAAAGTTATCTTTCAACAGTTGATAGTAGGAGAGAGAGATTTATATCTACAAAAAAATATTTTTTTCTCAAAATTCATCCAAAAGATGAAATAATCTCTCCAAATATCTAAAAATCGAAATCCTCAAATCCCATTTCTAGAAACTTGGTTTCATTGTTTTAAATCGCACCCAAATTAAACCAAAACCTCACTAAAATTATAGATTGATACATAAAAATACAGATGACATCGAAATCCGACTATAAATACACAAATACTCCCTCCATCCCATGATTACTTTCACATGTGAAGTGACACACAAAATAAGAAAAGTGAATTTAGTGGGAATTTTGAGGGGTAATTCTGTAAACCTTTATGTATAAAGTAAATAAATGAGTTGACTTTTGTGTATGTGTGGGGAAAAAGTAATGGCATTTGTGTAAAATTTAGGATATTGTGAGGGTGGAGTTTATAAAGGGGTTTTCATTTTAAGAATGTGAAAGTAATTATTGGACGTCCCGAAAAGAAAAGTGTGAAAGTAATTGCGGGACGGAGGGAGTACATAAAACTTGCTTGAATTTGCATCATGCGCAGTTCTGGTGCAGATGATTTTAACTTCAAGGAAGCCTCTCGAATCTAACTCTCATCCCATCTCCTAGACCAATCAATACATTTGCATAATATCTCCCTTATCACAAACTCCATCTACCCTTATGAATTGGTTATGTTATGGATAACCTCTGGCAGTTAGGTAGGAGAAAATAAACACAAAACTGTAATCATAACTTCACAATAATATTATTCAAATCAGTATAATGCAAACTAAATTAAATACTAACAACAAGCTCATCAATTGTTCTACAAATTGTTGTTAGATCTTTATTTATAAAATTGATATCATGCAAGATCCCAATAGATGCCTTTTCTAGCATTTGAGAGAGTGATCATTCTAAAAAAGTAGAACATGTAAAATAAAATATAGATAATTGTTCGGTGAAAACAATCAGATACCTCAGGTTCAGTCGACGTGAGCTTTCTCGAGCACTGCAACATATGCACTAAATGGAGGCCACAGCGAACATTATCTTCAGATATTCATCAATTTATGTACCTTTCTGGAGAAAGTGCTAAGAAGTATATATAGACCGAAATGGGTCTATATTTCATGAGTTTCCAACTGAACTTCGTGCAACAAATCAATGCCACTTCGTGCAAATAAGTTAAAAAAATTAATACAAAAGAATGTTTGAAAATAAAAATTAAAAAACATGGATATTAAATTTTAAGAGTCGCTATTGTGATAACAAAAAGAAACACTCAGAAATTTTGAAAAAAACTTTGCACACTTTTACCTAACATAGAGCCAGAGGAAGAATGATGTAAAAGAAAAGGCAGGAAAAATCTATGAATAAAAGCAAGAAATATGAGGAGATACAGATAAATATGAGTGATTAAAACTTGTGAAGCAAAAGTAAAAAACGTGAAGAGATACAGATAAATTATAGATAACCAACCAATTGAGAATAATAAAAAAAACCTGCATATATATAAAACAAAAGTTTTACAGAGTAATTTTGAGATATTTCAAAGACCACTAATAATAAAAAACAAACCTCATGATATGTCTAATTTAAATCTCCTTTTTCGACTATCAACAGTAGAAATTCTAAAACACTAAATAAATAATATATATATATATATATATATATATATATATAATAATACTAATATTAAACAATAAATCTTACGTGCCCATGATTGATCTACACTAATAGTTAATACCACACTTACAAAATTGGACATCACCTGGTGTAATTAAAATAAAAACACTTATTTTTGGTGAATAGACAATTAAAATATAAGTGAATATACTTTTAATGGGTAAATGTATGAGCCGTTTATTTGCTTATCAATTGAAGCGGTGCAAAATAGAAATACTTATTTTGTATTAGAGGAATTTACACATGTAAGTGTGTATATTTTATAAGGAGTAATTTTGTAAAATTTTATGAATAAGGTAGAGAAGTTGGTTGGATTGAGTATATGTTTGAGTTTCAAAAGTAAGACTCCAATTTTGTAATGAAAAAGTCTCAAATGCAGCACGCTTTTTTTTAACCACTTTTTTTCTCCTCCTTTTTTTTTTCTTTCTTTCTCTCTCCCCTCACACTTTTTTTAACCGTCTTTTCTCTTCTCCTTCTTTCTCTCTCTCCCCTGTAACTCTCTTCTCCTTTCTCCTTCTTTCTCTCTACCCTGTAACGCTTTTTCTCTCTCCTTTCATCTTTCTTTCTTTCTCCCTTTTTTTTTCTACATCTGTAACCGCAACTTATTTAACCGAAATTTTCGCCGGAGAAGACGATGGATATCGCCGCGGTAGAGTGTTTTTCGGCTAGAGCGAGGGAGAATATGGAGACGACGATGGATTTCGCCGGAGAAGACGATGGATATCGCTACTGAAAAGTGTAATTTTTATTATTGAAAAGTGGTAGATATTTTAACTGAAAAGTGTAATTTTTATTATTGAAAAGTGGTAGATATTTTAACTAAAAAGTGTAATTTTTATTATTAAAAAGTGGTAGATATGAACCTGTGACCTCATACTTGTCTTGGGTTGTTGTAACCACTAGACCAACATTTACCTTATTGTTAATTTTTATTTTTCTGAGTTCATAACCTGTTAGGCATGTGCATTAGTGTTCACGTGCACACTATGCACAGGAGATCAACTCTTTTGTAATATTTTATGTGAATATTGTGAGGATAGAATTTATAGACATATTTCATTTTTAAAATGTGCAAATTCATATGGAATTTTCCAATATATCAAGTTTGCAAATTCATGTCACATGGTACACATAAAGTTTGTAGATTTAGGGGGGTGTATTGGTTGTGGATTCTATATGATTTTTTTGGACTTTTAAAGTCTTGGGGTATTAAATTCGAATTTTAAAAAGTCTTTCAAAATTCTGAGATATTTAATACGGATTTTAAAAAGTCTTTAAAAATCTTTAGGTATTCAACAGTTTATGGATTTTAATACTCTATGGATTTTGTTGGATTCTCCTAAAAAAATACAAATAAATTTCACTATCCAAAATCTCTTCTAAAAATCAGAGATTTCAACGGATTCTCTCAGAGAACTCTGAAGATGAAAGATCAGAAGTAGGGATGGCAATATTGACCCGACCCGCAGATACCCACCCCACCCCGCTAGCTTTGGGTCAGGTCGGATCTGCCCCGTATTGAGTATGGGTCAGGTTTGGGTCTTATGTCCGACCCGCGGGTATCCGACCCACCCCGAATGAATATATAAACTTTATATTGTATATATATATATTTTTTTTTTTTTTATATGAGTAAAATATTATATATATATATATATTTTTTATTGGTAAAATATTTATATTTATATATATATATATATATATATATATATATATATAATATTAATTTTAAAAAAAACTCTTTGCATGAATACCGGAGTTTATGAAAATCTATGTAAATCAATAAAAAAAGTATATTCCGCCCTCCATTCAAGTCTATCAAAATTCATATAAATCAATAAAAGAAATCAGTCAAACTCTACATGGACTCTATGGATTTTATAAATCCACGTACTTTTTAAAGTCTAAAAAAATCCAATAGAATCACAATTGAATACACCCCTTAATATATAGGAGTGCGTTCTTCTTTAAGTTTCTCATTTTCTTAAATGGGAGATGACTCAATTATCGATACTTAAAAAAAAAAACAATTAAAATGATCAATTTTTACTTACTAATGGAAAAAAATATCAATTTTAATTTATAAGTTAAATATACATATCATTTTGAATTTCAAAATACTAATATGTTAAATATATGTATCATTTTGAATTTCAAAATACTATCCCCTCCAATTTCAAAATAGCCGGTACTGTCATAAGCTTTTCACTTATCTATTTTAGACGTCACATTATATGCTTCTCATTTTTTTAAAATGACAAATGGCTTCAATTATCGAGACTTAAAAAAAAATAACAATCGAAATTATCATTTTTGACTTATTAATGAAAACATATCACTTTTTATTTATATCTTAAATATATGTATCGTTTTGAATTTTAAATTACTACTCCCTCTATATCATTATAAAATCTTCACTTATCTATTTCGGATGTGACATCATAAGTTTCTCATTTTTTTATATAGATTCATTATCTCTCTACCTTTTCTCATTCGTATCACCTAGTGTAGACGGTGTAGGACCATTGATGTTCACGTGAGGCTCCAAAAAGATGAGAAATCCAACTGATTAGTAGAAATAGTTATCAGCCTCACTAGGAAAGAGGAAACTAGATTAATCAAATTGTGCATGTTGTGTAATATAACACTAATACATATTTGGCCTTGGAGAGCTTTAAAAAATGGCCTTGGAGAGCTTTTAAAAGAGCTCTCCAAGTGGGAGCTGTCCAAGCTAAATTACACTTGGAGAGCGATTTTTAAGGGCTGTGCAAGTGAGGGCTTAGACAGCCAAGTAAAGGCACTTGGACAGCGGTTCATAACCGCTGTCTATGTGTATTTTTTTTTTACTTGGACAGCGGTTCATAACCGCTGTCTAAGTGATTTTTTTTTTAAAACGCTTGAGCTTGGACAACGGTTATGAACCGCTGTCTAAGTCACTTTTTTTTATTTTCGTTTCACTTGGACAGGGGTTATGAACCGTTGTCTAAGTGTTTTTTTTAATATTTATTTTATATTTTAAAAATCCATTTTATACAAAATCAAAATTTATTTATATACCAATATATATATATATATATATATATATATATATATATATATATATATATATATATACACGTCAAATACCAAAAAATCAAATAAATAAACGTACACTAACATACGTCAAATATACACCAAAAACATTAAGTATCATCACAAATGTATAAGTTAATATATTACATGCTACCAAAAGTTATACTAGTTACTTTAATTATACCCTATACAAAAATCGATTGTACATGTACCCGATCTAATCTTTTTTCCATTTGTCCATTCTTTTGTCGTTGTAAGTCTTGAGCGGACGGGCATAGATAAACTGCAAACAACGATCAATCAATATAGTTAAATATATAGTATATGAATTTTTATTCAATCAATAATAATTTAAATAAATCAATAAATTGACTTACAGTGTTAGGATTAATCTCCAATCCAGAAAAATTGATTATATCCTCAATATAACAACATACAAAATGTCCACAATGGTCTCCATCACGTTGCCTCAGA
Source organism: Galeopsis tetrahit (assembly GCA_963675135.1). Classification (NCBI taxonomy): domain Eukaryota; kingdom Viridiplantae; phylum Streptophyta; class Magnoliopsida; order Lamiales; family Lamiaceae; genus Galeopsis; species Galeopsis tetrahit. The sequence goes on from OY776133.1 coordinate 59,381,091, forward strand.
ACCTGTTATGATTAGCAATTATAAGCATGCGTGCATTACAATTATGATTATTTTCTATTAATTTGATAACTTACTAAATTAAATTACCTTAACATCTATCCAGCTCACTTTATTGAAACTAGATCTTGAAGTTTGATTGTGAAGGCGACTCCGATACATCGTCATCACACTGTTATTATTATAATTAGAAAAAAAAAGATTAATATGCATAATTTAAAAAGTAAAACAAATCATTATATTAGAATATTAAAAATGAACTTACACTTCCATGTATGACATGAGATCACGACGATTTGCAACCACCCCATCAAAAGCTGGGTCCATAAAAAAGACACTTAATGTCTTCATATTAATGACGACCAACACCCCATGGTTCCTATATTATATTAAGAATATTAAAATTAACTGCAAATGTGCAAATAACATATTATGCATACAAATTTTAACGAAATGCTTATTGTACTCACCCCAAATTTGTTGGCAAAAAAATGAGATGTTCTCTCCCACTTAACCTCAGCATATGTTCGACTATCCCTTCCATGCCCTGTGTCCTATCACCCAATACGCAAGACACTTGGGGGCAGACGAAGGAATACATTCCACTTGCTTCGCTATCTCTAGAGAGATATACCTCACCCAAATATCTTTAACCAATATATATACGCTAATTAAAATTTAAAAAAGAAAATTCAACTGTATAGAAAGTAAATACTGATAATTAATAAACACATACTTGAGGTAAAGGAATATGGTGGATGCACTCAACCACTGGTCGTTCAATACTTCAATCACATTGTCCGGAACGATGTAGTCTTCATAATAAGGCTGATGAAAGTGAGCACTCATCTGAATTTTGATGGTATTGAAAGCACGTGACTGCACTATCGTGCTCACCATATTCTGTACGACGGAGTTGTGCTCTAAGTCTCCAGACAATGGATAACAACGTAGGCGCGTATCAATACCCCCGTCCCTCGTTCTCTCCATCTGACTGTCTACTACACCTCTTAATTTTTATTTAGGCTTTTCTGTTAGTTTCTACAATCACATTTGCAACATTATTTAGAACGACAGATAAGATAATAAATTTTAATAACATATATTTTACCTTTGCGGTGTGAGAGACCAAGTTGCTCGGCCATTCGTTGAAGTGCCCGACCGCTGTTCCGACTGTGACAACATCATCTACTAGTTTCGGCAAGGGTGAATCTACTTCTTCCTCTACGGGCACTTCTAGTGTGACCCTCACGAAACCAGGAGTGAGTTGATAACTATGAATCATTTGATGGGAGCTGTTGTGCAACGTTCTCGTGGCCACCAACCGAGTAGGATCCTCCAAATAAAGGTAGCAAAAGGTCGATGGCTGTTCGAATAAGATATTTAGATAGAAAATTATAATACACTAGTATTTAATTAAAACAAAGGCAAGACATGCACATTTTGATACCTGAGATATGTTTTGAAGTGCCTCAATAAAGTAGTCTCCACCATCAGCCGAAAACCTAGCATCAGCGACACTATTATCACAGCTTGCTCCACTCGACGACAATCCGTGACTGAATTTTCTCTCGGACCTTATAGTCTCCACATCTCTAGTCAACTTGGAAAGCTGTTCTGAAAGTATACCCACCATATTCATGGCTTGAAAAGAAGGTGCCATCGCTAACGAGGTCTTCGTCACGCTATATCCCAAACTCCGTAAGCGGTCGTGATGCTCCTGACGACCTACAGTCCGTCCATACAAATCATCAATACCGATAGTGCGGATGTCCTCGGGCGTCATAGTCTGAGATAAGCGCTCCTAAATCACAAAAAATTATTATTTAATTATTTGTTTAGAAATAATAGTTTGTAATTGAAAGATAAATTAATGAATAGATTACCGCTTCTTCGATGATCCGTTGTGCACTAGAATCGGGAATACGCCCGTCTCGAGTCTTTCTCGTAGTCTGAAATAACTCGAAACGGGTAACAAGAGACTTGCTCTCTCCCACATTCCTCTTTTCTTCTTTCTACGATAGTGATGAAAGTGTCACTTTAGTAGATATATTAAAAGTGAATATATAAAAAAAAATAAAAGTTAGGATTTTGATCTCACAATAGCTTCTGTTATGCGTGCATAACCTTTGTTCGATCCACGATAATGAGCCTCCATCGCCTTGGCTTGTTGGCGATTTTGCTGACTTCGCCTCTATAGTGTATTCACTGATTCACGTGCTGTTTAGTTCACATGGATCTTATTATACGACTAATTGACTATTAAAAACCAAGCATTGTGCTACCATATGTTTGAAGGATCTTATATACCACAAGCAGGGAATTAATTATATACCACAAGGAGGGAATCAAATGAGAATTCGAGCTAGACGATTACAAATCGACATTTATAATATCCCTCAAACAAGCATATTATCAAACACCTTGAGTGCTTCAAACACCAATATATATACACCATACATACACCGTTAATATACATACACAAATACATACTGCAACATGATAATTAATATACACCATTAACATACATATAATATACACTAATTAACATATATATACATAAACTGAACACACATATATATAAACTGTAAATACGTCTGTGTGTATATATATATATGTACGTACCTCTACAGCTGTGGGAGTAGGAGGGAGTTGGGCGAAGGCGACGGCACGCAGGAGAGGGAGGCGATGCGACGGCGACGGCTGGAGAGGAAGTCGAAGACGACGAGGAGTACGTGAGAGGGAGTGAGGCGACGGCGCGAGGAGGGAGAGGGAGGGAGTGAGGCGACGGCGCGAGGAGGCGGAAGAGGGAGTGAGGCGACGGCGACGCCACGAGGAAGGAGGCGATCGACGGCGACTGTTGATTTGGGGGAGAAATTAGGTTGAAATTAAACGCGTTAATGTCTGGGGGAGAAACCCAGCTTCGATATATTTTACTAAGGGAATGAGTTGCAGGAGGAAAAACGCGTAGAATTAAATGACTTAGGGGATTTATGGCATTAACCAAGAATTTTGGCTTGGAGAGTGGTTATGAACCGCTTTCCAAGTGTGTACTTGGAGAGCGGTTCAAAACCGCTGTGTAATGTTGGCTTGCAAAGCGGTTCTCAACCGATGTCCAAGTGTTTCACTTAGACAACGGTTTTGAACCGCTGTTTATGTTAAAATTTTTTTTTTATAAAAACCGCTCTCCAAGTGCTAACTTGGAGAGCTTTTCGAAAAAAGAGCTCTACAAGTTCTATCTTGGAGAGATTTTCGAAAAGAGAGCTCTCCAAGTGCAGCTCTCCAAGCTTAAATGTGTAGTGGTGTAAGTACAGGAAGTGATAGGATCGTAACACCGAAAATCCTTGTGAAGACTGTCGAAGATGGGAAAAAAACTTGACAATGGAATGACTGAAAAATGACATAATTGGGAATAATGCCAAATATCACGTAGAAGGTTGGAATGGTGATTTATTATGCAGCACAAATGAATAGTAGATTTATGATGTAAACTATAGTGGAAAAGCATAAACCCAAAACATATGTGTTGAGTCTCCTCGTTGTCTCTGGTGAACAACTCCAGTGAGTATTTCGATAGGGACGTGCCCAGGTCACCTGAGTATCGGATCTATACGGATAGTAGAGGGAATAACCAAAAGACTAAGACTGGGTAGCACAACACCCACACAAGTCTCACACAGAGAAGGAAGAGAGACTTGTAGTGTATATGTATAACTGCCAAACAGCCATAGGGCAAACAAATGGAGTGGGCCTAAAGGTTTAGCAAATGGGCCAAAACAACAATTGGGCCCAAGCCCAACATTCTCCACCTTTTTGGCCATCCCCAACTACAATCTGAAATCCGCAGGTGGTCATCATCGCCTAACACACACACTCCCACACACACATAGCACACACAACACATGCATAAATTAACAATAAATACAAGATAAGCTAATCATGGGAAACGTTCACAAAGACTCACACAAAGGCACACAAAGACAAGCTCCACCTCACTCGGAGCACTCACAAAGACTCACAAAGACATGATATCATAAAGTATACATAAATCACAGAGCAACACAAAGATATAAGCACAAAGAAAATAACCACAAAGACACCAAAAAACACACAAAGTACACAAAGACTCAATAGACATCACAAATTTCATCACCATCATCAGTAGTGGCAATATTAGCACGATTAGCATGAAAGTTCTTATTATGCTTCTGGTTCCTTCTAGGTTCAGTGCACTCATTAATCTTGTGACTAGGGTCACCACAATTATAGCACTTTCTAATCCAAAGCTTACCATGAGATTTCGACCTACTTCTAGAGTCATCATAGTTTACGTTCTTACCACTGTCTTGAACGAATTTTAGACAATAAGTTATGACTAACTACTTCCTCTCAAGCATAAGGGATCGTAGTAGTATGCACGTAAGTATTTCGACCAAGTAGTATCGAACCACGGGAGGTGGGCTAGTGCAATGGATCCCTAGAGTTGTATGTCGTCATAACTAATGTAGCTACGATTTCGGGAGCTGGATGCAAAACTAAAGCTAAATAATAATCTAAAGACAATAAATTAAACTAAACACAATCCTAATAAGTAAAATTAACTACTAAACTAAGAAAATGAGAAAATGACAATTAAAGTAAAGAACAACTACGAATCTAAATTCGGAGAAGTGCAAAAGTTGGGAATGCTTCGGGTGTTCTCTACCTAGTGAAATTGAGAGGAATTGCTTTTACTTTGTTAATGCTTCAATTAAGGTTTGCTAAGAGCACCTAAATGCTAGGATGACAACCATTTCCCTTCGGGTAATATAGCCTTAATTCTAAGGTGTTCCCAAACCCGGTAATAAGGTTTTCTTCCTAATCCTCACCAACTACTCAAACAACCATTCAAGTAATTAATGTCTTTTAACGGTGTTCTAATACGATTAACTCTCTCTCGACAAATAAAAAGTATAACTAACACAATTTCATACCAACAACTCACACCACAAATATACACATGTCCATGTAACTCTCGTCTACGCTAAACATGCATCTAAATATGGATTAATAGAAGTTAACACACAAAAGTACCAATAATTCCCAATAAAAGAAGCAATAATCCTAAAATCATCAATAACAAAGCTCAACAATTCTGAACTCAACAATCACATGATTTTAGAACACCCGAAGCATAAATAAAATTAGCCCATGGTGTTTGGAGAAACACCCATGGCCAAAACAACAAAAAAGAAAGAAATGGACATAAACATTGTAATTATAGAACAAAAGAGAGTTTGGGTGGAAGTCACATTGATGATTCTTCAACAATCTAGAATATTACAAGTGAATGTAGCCAAAATCTTCAAGAACCCAACCTAAATACTAAATTTGAAACTAATCTATGGAATGAAACAAAAGAGAGTAATCTAGGGTTTTGAGTGTGTGAAAGTGAGGCAAAGCCTCTCAATAATCTGATTTGGGGAGCTATTTATAGCTTGGAAGAATATTTGAGACGAAATTTGCACTTAAGCCCTTGAAATCCTTTAGAATTCTCGAATTTTCGCGCATCATCAAGTTGACTCGGTCAACCGAGTGGTTTGACTCGGCCAACCGAGTGGGTTAGAAGTCCAGAAACTGACCTGGAAGCAGATTTGACTCGGTCAACCGAGTGGGTTGACTCGGCTGCTCGAGTGGAATCTGTTACAGTTTCACACTTTCTTGTTTCGATCATATCTTGAGCTCCCGACCTCCGATTGACTTGATTCTTTTTTTCATTTCACTCATTTTTTCGAGACACATCCAATTGTGCAGTTATCTTCTTGACTTCATGAATTCTCAGACACGTATTTTGCTTCCAAATAAGTTCAATTTACCTTAAAAAAAAATAGCAAAACACATACCTTTCTCATTTCAAGTGAAATTAGTCAATTTAGTGTGAATAATGCAACAAAATTCTCAAAATTATGCAAAATAAATACATGAATTTCAAACAATTTTTACACTAATCAACCACCCCTCCCTCTAACATGCATAGCCTCACCAGAAGAACTACTACCCCCACTATTTTTTAATTCATGCTCTTTACTTTTTAGACCATTAACGAGAATATCAAGAGTGATATTATCTCTATCATACCTAATCGCAAATTTAACATCAATATAAGTATCCGGAATAATATTCAACAAAACAACAAGGGTATATTCATCAATGCCCTTATCACTAGTAAGCTCGATATCTTGAATAAGCTTAGTAAGCACATCAAGATTTTCATCCATATCCTTATTCAAGTCAAGTTTAAAACTAAAGAACTTTTCAAGTAAGAAGGTTCTACTAGACAAAGAGGTTTCGGTGTATAACTTTTCTAACTTATCTCATAACTCTTTAGTAGAGCTCATCACACCAACTTTCCTAAGCACACAATCAGACAGATTCAAGACAATGGAAGACGAAGCAAGTTGGTTCATAACCTTTTTCTGTTTCTCAGTTTCTTCATCCTCATAACAATGGTCAATGGCTGCGTAAACACGCTGTTAGATTAGGATGCATTGCATTTTTTGTTGCCGGATACTGAAATCACCTTTTCCAGTAAAGGGAGCCAACACATACATAGAAGTAGGGTTGGCCATTTCGTTTACACAACTTTGAGCCCAATGGAAAAAACCACACAAATATGCAAGGGAAAAACTGTAAATGGCACGCGGAAGCTGGCACACACAGGTCACCAAAATCAAGACCACAAAACAGAGATAACAAGCATATAAATCAGTCACAAAGACCTAAATCTACAACACTAAAATTTGAAGCACATAATCCCCAGCCAGGGGCTACTCTATGGTTCACGTATTATGAAACACCAAAATACACGACCGCAAGTATATGGCGTATATTGTAGCGTGATAAGTACGAGGTCGGTCCCACGAGGAGGTGTAGTGTAAAAGTGAAGTTTGTCGATTGAATTCTAAATAGACGCGATCGATAAAGTGGAAATGTAGAAATTACCCCTAATTATCTACCCAAAGTTGTCACAAGTAGACAATTAAACGAGTAATATAGAAATCGATCAATAAAAGCTCATGCAAATCACAAAACGAGAGAAATACAGTTAAAACTCAATTAAGAGAAGGTAGGTTCCAAGGCATTTGCAATATTTAGATATCCATATATGATTTTTAACTCATTCAAATGGCAATTAAGGTTGTCCTCTTATAAGGTTGACCACTAAAGAAGAATTAATCAATCTCTCGATATAACTAATCCAAAGGAGTATGCGACGTAAGTTCGTATCTCTACATTACAAACATCACACCACCTAATATAGCCCCAAATGTCATTAAATTCCCTCCCAATAACTAATCCTCTCTCGAGATCATAATAATACTGGGTTGCCTACTTACGTACGATTAATGGAATAAATCTCTCGATACTACCTCAATTAACAATAGATTAAACATATTATCATGGCCAATAATAACATGCTTCCAAATGAGAATTAAACACACAAATAAGAGACAAACACCATTTAAAGCAAGAAATTAGTTCATAATCTTCAATCCAAATATTTACAAGGCCTTAGAACCAAAAGTGTTCTAGCTAATCAACAACATAATCAAATAAACCAAACCAAATGAAATAACTAAATAAAAAGAGAGAAATAGAAAGCTTAGTCTAAAATGTGGTGTGGAATGAAATTTCAAAGCTATTGGTGCCCTTCTTGCTTGGATTGATGAAGAATTGAAGAAGCTATGGCCAAATCACCTCCAATTGTGTGTTTCTATGTGTGGAATTTTAGGAATTGGGGAAAAGTTCCTTTGATTTTAAGAATGAGGGCTTATATAGTGTTGGGGTAGGGTTTGGGTGCAAGAATTGCAAGTTAGTCCCTAAAAAAAGGCCAAAATGGACAAAATGCACCGAAAATGGGGTGGCACGGCCGTGCACGGAGCTCGGCCGTGCAAAACAAGATTTTGGTCTTAAGGTGGCTCGGCCGAGCAAGCGGCTCGGTCGTGCTCGGCATGATGGCGACTTGGAGAGTGCTCGGCCGTGGTCTTGTCTCGGCCGTGGCACGTGGGCATGCAATTTTCTCGAGCTCGGTCGTGCTGTGTCTGGCCTGCTTCTTTGCTGTCTCGAGGGCCTCTATTTCGAGCCTCATGCTCGGCCGTGGTGATCGGATGATGCTTGGATGGATGCTCGGCCGAGTATAGGCCTCGGTCGTGCTCCATCGTGGCTCAAAAATTATGTATCGAGCGTGCCTATCTCGAGAGGTTGGTTCAGACGTGGCGTTAAGATTGGCTTGGAGAGGAGCTCGGCCGTGTTTGCTCGGCTCTCAAAATTTTCGGTATCGAGCACCTCTGTCTCGTGTTGTGCATATCTTTCGCTTCGGGTGTCCGATCGACTCGATTCTTTTTGCTAGTCCACTCCGTTTTTCGAGACGAACCCAACGATGCACTCCTATTCTTGATCCAGTGAAGTATGGTTGGTGTTTTGCTCCAAATTCCATCGTACTTCCTACAAAATCGACAAAACACAACCTTTCCCTCATTTTGGCTCAAATCATCATAATCAATCCATAATTCAATGAAATAATCATCAAAATAAGCTTCACACGTGCATCTAAAGTGTGTAAATTCCACCCGAATCAAACCCCCCCAAACTTAAAATGTTGTTTGTCCTCAAACAACTAAGCACTTAAAGCAATGAGGGTGGAATGATCACAGTGGAATATTCAATGTAAATCACACATGCAAAGTAAAGTGTAGTGATATCTCTTTCTCAAAGTGCTTTCTCAATGAAGATCATAGGCTCATTATTGCAATTCACACTTATGGATCAAGGAATGCACAAGCACACAACACATTGTGAATGGGACACATAATCCAAATGCTCAAGTCCTCTACTCACATGATAGAGTGTTTCTCTCAAACACACAAACAAATTGAGGATATTCATGCACTCATCAACCAAGTTATGCTATGCAATCACTATATGCTCGCCCAAATTCTACTGTTTACAACACTCAAATGCTCAACAATGTGATCAATATGACTTAATCAAGAATGTAACATTGGCTCCTTGGACAAGGTAGGATGAATTTGAGAATTGTGACTCTTCTAGTGGAGGATAAAGTTTGTTGTTTTACAATTTGTGCTTTCACCTTCAAAATTTACAAACTCCATCCTCACTTTTCATTTTCCTTTCTTTTTCAAGTATTCATCACCTCATCTTTTTTAACCATTTTTCTTTTCAAGTTTTTTGGGCTCTTTGTCCCTCTTTTCTTTTCCATTGATTTTCTTTTCATCTCTTTTCATCTTTTTCAACTTTTTCAACTTTTTCAACTCATCCAACTATTCCTTAAACCAAATACATTCAAGCACATATTTTTCCACTTTGCATTTATCCCCCACTAGATATAAGTATCAAAGGCTCAAAAAGGCTAAGTGGTTAACATTGTAGTTTGCCAAGAAAATGAGGAATTAGGCTCAAATGGGCTAACTACGAAAGATTACTTCGGTTTCACACAATCATGCTTTCAAACAAGAACTTGGGTAAGTTCTAAGATTACTAGCAATAACCTAATCCACTCTCAAATGAACTAAACCGGATTACATGTTCGATTTATGGCTCAATTCTCACCGGTTTATTCAATAGGACTCTCACATTCATCAAATGTCCCCAAACAACAACACAATATGCATTCATGTCATCAAAGATCACAAATATGAACACAACATGATACTACTACTCATCATCAATCATGCATACATTTAAAGCAAATTGACATCACTACACCACTCAACTATGGATTCCCATGATTATTCATGTTCACACTTCACCATAACTACACTACCCAACAAATAAACAAAGCCAACTCAAATGATCTAAGCATATGAAAGCTAAGTGTGCGCCGGTGCAAAATGTAACACAAGTAGAATGACGAACCGATGCAAGGGTAACAACTAGTGGAAAAATAAAAGAAAAATAACTCCCCCAAACTTAGAATTTTACTATGTAAAAATTCTAAGTTTGGGGCTACAAGTTGTTACCTCCCTCTTTGCACATCTAATGTTCTTCAAAGATCACCATTGCTACACTTACTCCCCTCTCCAAAGTTAGTTTTGCCTCCTTCTTCATTCTCCAAGATATGATGTCCACAATGCTCTACATCCATACCTACAAAAGAAACTAAGCCATCAAAACTACTAAAGAAATAAAAACATGAAAGAAATAAAACCTTGGATTGCCACCCAAGAAGCGCTATTTTTAACGTCCTATGCAGGACAGTTTCTTTCTACTTTTAAGCCTCAATCAAATGAAGTGTTTCCACTTCGAAGTTGCTCGTTTCCAAAGTAGTGCTTCACTCTTTGACCATTCACCACAAAGGTTGCTCCATCTTTACCAACAAGCTCCACATTTTCCATGGGCGTCACATTCTTAATCACAAAGGGCCCCAACCACTTTGACTTTAACTTGCCCGGAAATAACCTCAATCTTGAGTTGAACAATAAGACTTGTTCTCCCACTTGGAACTCCCTCTTCTCAATCATCTTATCATGAAACTTTTTGGCCCTTTCTTTGTGAATCTTGGAGTTCTCAAAGGATCCATTCCTAAACTCATCAAGCTCATTCAGCATCATCTTCCTTCTTTCTCCGGATGCCTTAAGATCAAGATTCAACTCTGTAATAGCCCAACGAGCTCTACACTCCACTTCCACGGGTAGATGACAAGACTTGCCATACACAAGTTGATAAGGAGATGTGCCCACTTGTGTCTTTTAAACGGTTCGATATGCCCAAAGAGCATCATCTAACTTGATGGCCCAATCTTTCCTCTTTATCCCAACGGTCTTCTCCAAGATTTGCTTCACTTCTCGATTGGCAAGCTCCGTTTTTCCATTAGCTTGAGGGTGATAAGGTGTGGTCACCCTATGCTTCACTCCATACTTTGTCAAGAGTTGATCTAGCCATCGGTTGCAAAAGTGTGAACCACCATCACTCACTAGTGCTCTTGGAGTGCCAAAACGAGTGAAAATGTTCTTCCTAAAAAGTTGACGACTACCTTGGCATCATTTATAGTGGTTGGAATGGCCTCAATCCATCTAGAAACATAGTCAATGGCCAAAAGGATGTAGGAAAATCCATGAGAAGTTGCAAAGGTCCCCATAAAATCTATTTCCCACACATCAAAGAGCTCCACTTCAATCACATTCTTCATAGGCATCTCATGTCTTTTTGAAATGTTTTCCATCCTTTGACACTTGTCACACTTCTTCACAAAAACTTCACAATCTCTAAAGATGGATGGCCAATAAAAACCACTTTGAAGAACTTTGTGGGCCGTCCGATTTGCTCCAAAGTTCCCTCCATAAGGAGACGAATGACACTCCTCAATCACTTTCTCCCACTCATCTTCCTCTAGGAACCTCCTCATGATCATATCTGAACACCATCTATAGAGGAATGGGTCCTCCCAAACATAGAACTTGACATCATGGTAAAACTTCTTCTTTTGATGGAATGAGAGATTTGGTGGATGTGTTTCGGTGGCTATGTAGTTCACAAAGTCGGCAAACCATGGACATGCTTCTTTGATAGCAAGAATTTGCTCATCGGGGAACCACTCCTTGATAGGGACTTGAACATCTTTTTCCTCCACATTCTCAAGTCTTGAGAGATGATCCGCCACCACATTCTCACACCCTTTTCTATCTCTAATCTCCACGTCAAATTCTTGCAAAAGGAGCACCCATCGTATCGACCTCGGTTTAGCCTCTTGATCAAAGCCTCCTTCAATATCTCAAATGACTTCACACACTCCTCACTAAAGATGAAAGTGGCACCTTTTTCCAATAATGAACACATGGGTTTGGCTATCTTTGAAAAATCTTTGATGAATCTTCTATAAAATCCGGCATGCCCAAGGAAACTTCTCACCGCCTTCTCATTGGTTGGTGGAGGTAGCTTCTCAATTGCCACAATCTTTGCTCTATCCACCTCAAGTCCCTTAGCCGAAACCTTGTGCCCAAGCACAATTCCTTCCTTCACCATGAAATGACATTTCTCCCAAGTTAATATCTATGCATCTTTGCAAAACACAAGAGAGGTTACGTAGACATGTATCAAAACAATAACCAAATACGGAAAAGTCATCCATAAACACCTCCATTATGTTTTCAATCATGCCATGAAATATAGCCATCATACATCTTTGAAAGGTGGCGGGGGCATTACACAATCCAAATGGCATTCTCCTAAAAGCAAAAGTACCATAAGGGCAAGTAAAAGTTGATTTATCTTGGTCCTTAGGATCAATCAAAATTTGATTGTATCCCGAGTAACCATCAGGAAAGCAATAATACTCGTATCCCGCCATCCTATCCAACATTTGATCAATAAAAGGCAAAGGGAAATGATTTTTCCTAGTGGCATTATTCAACATGCGATAATCAATGCATACTCTCCACCCCACAATGGTCCTAGTAGCAATTGCCTCTAAGGCTTCGGTTGTAACAATAGTCATGCCCCCCTTCTTGGGTACCACTTGTGTTGGACTCACCCATTCACTATCACTAATGAGAAAAATTATGTCATTATCTAACCACTTCAACACCTCTTTTCTTACTACCTCTTGCATGATGGGATTCAATCTTCTTTGACCTTGGGCTTTAGGCTTAATAGACTCATCTAGTCTAATTTTATGCATGCAAATATGAGCCGGTATACCCTTCAAATCTGAAATATCCCAACCAATAGCCGATTTATAAGTTCTAAGCACCCTAAGCAATTTTTCTAACTCAATATCATGCAAGTGTGAAGAAACAATAACCGGAAAGAGGTCACCTTGTTCGAGATATGCATATCTCAAGTGATCCGGAAATGGTTTCAAGTCTAGCTTCCTCCCTTTCTCTTGAGCTTTCAGTTCCTCCTTAACTACCTCCTTTGGTGCCTCCAACGAGAAACATGAGGGCCAAGTGTCAAGATTTTTGTTAGGAAATCTTTGATACTATTCAAGTAAAACCCCCCCAAACTTGGCTTCTCGTCGTATCTCCATGAATTTCTCCTCCTTCTTGATTGGGAGCTCCTGTAGAACATCAAGAGAACACATATATTCAAACAATTCTATATCAACAAGTTCATCATAATTAAAATAAAAAAGGAGTAAGAGAGGGTGAAGTAAGAGAGTTTCTTATCTAAATGTCAAGTGGATCTTTTGAGTTGCTCTTCTCCATGTGCATATCCACACAAGTTTGAACACTATTGATCATGTTGCACTCGAAGACCTCATCATCCCGGAATTTGATAGCCTTGTAAATGTTGAACAAGACTTTCTCATTGTTTACTTGAAGCTCCAACTCCCCTTTCCTCACATTTATGATAGCCCCTCCGGTTGCCAAAAATAGCCTTCCCAAGATCAATGGGATGTATTTGTCCTCCTCCATATCCAAAACCACAAAGTCTACCGGAAAAATAAACTTGTCGACTTTGACCAATACATCCTCTACTATACCCAAGGGGTATGTCATAGATCTATCCGCCAATTGGAGGCTCATCGTAGTCGGTGTGAGCTTTCCCAAACCAAGAGACTTGAAGATGGATAGAGGCATAAGATTTATACTAGCTCCAAAATCACATAAAGCTCTAAATGTACCTCCATCTCCAATGACGCATGGCAAGGTGAAGGATCCGGGGTCTCTAAGCTTTTGAGGTAACTTGGCTTGAATTATGGAGCTACACTCCTCGGTCAAGTGTACCGTTTAATACTCCACCATCTTCCTCTTGTTTGACATGATTTCCTTCAAGAACTTGAAATAGTGGGGCATTTGTTCAAGAGCCTCGGCAAAAGGGATATTGATGTGGATCTTCTTGAACATCTCCACGAACTTGGCAAATTTGTTGTCCAAGCCCTTCTTCTTCAACCTTTGAGGGTATGAGAGAGGCACTACATTCTTGCCTTTGTCTTGTGGAGGGATTGCCTCCTCACTCTTCTTCTCCCCTTCTTTCTCTTCTTCCCCTCTTGCTTCTTTTCCTTCCCTTACTAGCTCTTCTTGCTTTTCTTTCTCTTGGCCTTCTTATTTGTCAACACCCTCGGGTGCCATTACCTTCTCCTCCTCTTGTGGCATCTTGGGCCCCTCATAGCTTGTCCCACTTCTTAGTTTTATGGCCTTGCATTTCTCCTTGGGATTGAGCTCCGTGTTCGAAGGAAATTGCCCCGGAGTGTGTTGACTTCCAACAACATTAGCAAGTTGGCTCATTTGCTTCTCCATGGCTTTCATGTTGTTTGCCACATTCTTGATCATTTCCCCTTGTTCATCAAGTCTTTGCCATGTAGTTCTTTGTCTCTCCCATGAAATTTTTGGTTTCTCCCATGAATGCACCAAACATATCTTCCAATGATGGCTTTGATGAAGGTTCAATGATCATCCCATCTCTCACATTGAAATTCGGTGGTGGTTGAATGGCATTCCTTGGATTGGCATAGGAGAAGTTCTCATGTTGCCTTAAACCGGGATGATATTGGTTCGGATTAGGAGGATTCTCACGGTTTTGCCTCTCGTTCCACCCTTTCTCTAAAATTTTGATCCCTTTGGTTGTTCATATAGTGGGCCTCTTCATATTGCTCATCACTTGGTCCCAATAATGCCTTGGCCGTCATTAGAGAAGTCAACTTATCCATCTTGTTGGATAAAGTTGCAAAATCCTCCGATTCTTGAGTGGACGCGACTTTTCGGTTTTGTCTCCTCTCGGATGGCCATTGATTTCCGTTTTTCGCCATCTCTTCCAAAAGAATGTAACCTTCCTCCGTTGTCTTCCCCAACAACGATCCTCCACCGGCCGAAGAATCCACCATTCCTCTTGTACGGTGATCCATCCCGTTGTAGAAGTAGCATATTAGTTGGTCTCGTGAGAAACCATGTTGTGGGCAACTTCTAATGAGGTCTTTGAAGCGCTCCCATGCTTCGGCCAATGACTCATCATCGTCTTGTCTAAATGAAGATATCTCCCCTCGGATTTGGATAGTCTTGCTCGGAGGGAAATACTTCATCAATAATGCATCAACCAAATCGTTCCAATTCTCAATGGTCCTCAAATCAAGGGAGAGGTACCATTGCTTAGCTCGGTCTCGGAGGGAGAAGGGGAATAGTTGCAAACGAATGTAATCTTGTGGAACTCGATTGATCTTAACCATTCCACTTATCTCGAGGAATTGAGATAACTGGAGGTTAGGATCCTCCTTGGAAAGCCCACCAAATTGATTGTTTTGCACCATAACAATCAAGGCCGGCTTGAGCTCGAAGTTGTGTGCATCCACGGGTTCTCGACCCGCTCCTCCATACGGCCTTGGTATCGGACGAAAGTGGTCTCTCAAGACTCTTTGTGGTTCCTCATCCTCCCTTGGCCTTCCATCTCTTTCTACACCAACATTTTCTCCAACTCTCTGGTGAAAGTTGTCCATTAACACTCTTTGAGGTCGATTACCTCCATTCCCATTTGGCTCTACAAATCCGTCAACCCCTTGGTTCTCAACTTCCTCCTCGACCTCTTCCACGGTCGGATTCTCTCTTCTATTCATAGCTTCTAACTCAATTCTTCTCCTTTAGACGTTCCTTCTTCGACAATTGCCTTCGATCTCCGGGTCTAAAGGTAACACTTCTTGTTGGTTCCTCCTAGATCGTGTGATCATAAGCCATGTCTATCAAAAGATCAAACGAGAGTGAGAATTGCAAGTAAGATCAAAATAACAAACACAAATATTTTTGGGATTTTTGAAACTAAAGAAAGCAAATAAAGTGTCTAGACTAAAACTCTATCGACCTACACTCTAGAACTACAAAACCTCCCCGACAACGGTGCCATAAACTTGGTTCACGTATTATGCAACACCAAAATACACGACCGCAAGTATACGACGTATACTGTAGCGTGATAAGTATGAGGTCGATCCCACGAGGAGGTGTAGTGTAAAAGTGAAGTTTGTCGATTGAATTCTAAATAGACGCGATCAATAAAGTGGAAATGTAGCAATTACCCCTAATTATCTACCCAAAGTTGTCACAAGTAGACAATTAAACGAGTAATATAGAAATCGATTAATAAAAGCTCATACAAATCACAAAACGAGAGAAATACGGTTAAAACTCAATTAAGAGAAGGTAGGTTCCAAGGCATTTGCAATATTTAGATATCCATTTATGATTAGTAACTCATTCAAATGGCAATTAAGGTTGTTCTCTTATAAGGTTGACCACTAAAGAAGAATTAATCAATCTCTCGATATAACTAATCCAAAGGAGTATGCGACGTAAGTTCGTATCTCTACATTGCAAACATCACACCACCTAATATAGCCCCAAAGGTCATTCAATTCCCTCTCAATAACTAATCTTTTCTCGAGATCATAATAATATTGGGTTGCATGCTTACGTACGATTAATGGAATAAATCGCTCGATACTACCCCAATTAACAATAGATTAAACATATTATCATGGCCAATAATAACATGCTTCCAAATGAGAATTAAGCACACAAATAAGAGACAAACACCATTTAAAGCAAAAAATTAGTTCATAAACTTCAATCCAAATATTTACAAAGCCTTAGAACCAAAAGTGTTCTAGTCAATCAACAACATAATCAAATAAACCAAACCAAATGAAATAACTAAATAAAAAGAGAGAGAAATAGAAAGTTTAGTCTAAAATGTGGTGTGGAATGAAATTCCAAAGCTATTAGTGCCCTCCTTGCTTGGATTGATGAAGAATTGAAGAAGCTATGGTCAAATCACCTCCAATTGTGTGTTTCTATGTGTGGAATTTTCGGAATTGGGGAAAAGTTCATTTGATTTTAAGAATGAGGGCTTACATAGTGTTGGGGTAGGGTTTGGGTGCAAGAATTGCAAGTTAGTCCCTAAAAAATGGCCAAAATGGACAAAATGCACCAAAAATGGGGTGGCACGGCCATGCAAAATAAGATTTTGGTCTTCAGGCGGCTTGGTCGAGCAGGCGGCTCGGCCGTGCTTGGCATGATGGCGACTTGGAGGGTGCTCAGCCATGGTCTTGTCTCGGTCGTGGCACGTGGGCATGCAATTTTCTCGAGCTCGGCCGTGCTGTGCCTGGCCTGCTTCTTTGCTATCTCGAGGGCCTCTATTTCGAGCCTCAAGCTCGGCCGTGGTGATCGGATGATGCTTGGATGGATGCTCGGCCGAGCATAGGCCTCGGGCGTGCTCCATCGTGGCTCAAAAATTCAGTCTCGAGCGTGCCTATCTCGAGAGGCTGGCTCGGACGTGGCGTTGAGATTGGCTTGGAGAGGAGCTCGGCCGTGCTCCTTGCTCGGCTCTCAAAATTTTCGGTATCGAGCACCTTTTTCTCGTTTCGTGCATATCTTTCGCTTCGGGTGTCCGATCGACTCGATTCTTTTTGCTATTCCACTCCATTTTTCAAGACGAACCCAATGATGCACTACTATTCTTGATCCAGTGAAGTATGGTTGGTGTTTTGCTCCAAATTCCATAGTATTTCCTACAAAATCGACAAAACACAACCTTTCCCTCATTTTGGCTCAAATCATCATAATCAATCCACAATTCAATGAAATAATCATCAAAATAAGCTTCACACGTGCATCTAAAGTGTGTAAATTCCACCCAAATCACTCTACAAAAGCAGTAAAAAGAAGAGGTAAGCTTTTGTACTAGATCGAGACCCTATGTAAGGATCTCAAGACGCCAAACTAGTAGTCTAACCACGGGTAATCTGAAACAAATTCTTAAATCACATGTTAAATAAATATAAAAAATATTTAAACAAATCTACTGGACATCAAAATAATTATATATTAATATTCTTAGTCTAACATGATCAACTAAGATATATTAATATAAATTAGTAATCAAATAAAATCACAGCAGAAATAAGAAAGTGATAATCAACTATTACCTTTACTTACCTTTTGCAGAGCGGTGGCAGATACGAGAGGAAATGGAGAAACTAACACTTCTCTCCAAAAAACTTACCCCAAAACTTACCCACGGCCGCGACAACGGTTCTGGACAGCAGGGAAGCGGTGGCGGCTTCAGGGCAGCAACAGGCGATGCGACGGCTCTGTCCAGGCGGCGGCGCTGCATTTGGGACGAGTGTCGATGGCGGTGGCTAGGGTTCCGCCACGGAAGAGGCGGCGTCACAGAGACGGAGGTAGACGACGACCCGTGGCTCTAATACCACTGTTGGGTCTCCTCGTCGTCTCTAGTGAACAACTTTGGTGAGTATTCCGATAGGGACGGGCTCAGGTCACCTGAGTATCGGATCTATACGGATAGTAGAGGGAATAACTAAAAGACTAAGATTGGGTAGCACAACACCCACACAAGTCTCACACACTTCTCTTACTATCGTTTTAACGTCACAGAGAAGGAAGTGAGACTTGTAGTGTATATGTATAGCTGCCAAACAGCCCTAGGTCAAACAAATGGAGTGGGCCTAAAGGTTTACCACATGGGCCAAAACAATAATTGGGCCCAAGCCCAACAATATGGACAAGAAAAACGATGCAAAACACCACGGGAATTAAAGAAATTTCAAACTCAATGATTAGTAAACTCAATACCCTTGTTACTTTAAAATGCCTGACACGTATTTTGTAATACTCCCCTCTCAAGTATAAGAGGATCCTTGTAATATTAGTAAATGATCGGTTTAATATTAATCAACGGGACTAGATTGCTCGTTTAGCCTTAATGCTATGTGTTACCACTTGAATATAGTGAAAACTCATGGTGTGGATAATGAAATTAAATGCAAACTTAAGATAAACAACTATTAATCAATAAGAACAAGTGTGGTGATGATGTAAATCAACTGATGAGAAGTAGTGTTTGGGTGTTCGTCATTGTGGGGAAATCAAGTTAAAGTTCAACTTCGATGTATATTTCGTAGGTCGGTATTTGGTAGAAGCAATCACTATGCATACATCTAATCTAGCACCTAAGACCGGGAGGAAGAATAGAGACGTTCTTGCCCGGGTAATCACACAATTAGGGGGTTCTACTCTATCTAAAACAATCTAATATAATCCCTAATCATGTTTTTCTACTTGAATACTAGAAACCAAACTCCTATGTTCTTCTCACCAATTACCCAAATTCACACTCAAGTAATTAATGGGGTTCTAATGAAAATTACCCAACTCTCGTTGCGATAACCCAATATTAACTCAATCCACTCGATTCCCAACCCTCGATTATACGATCTATCAAGATTAACCAACTCTCGTTGCACTAACCAAAACAACTTCCAATTGAATTATACAAGCAAAATTAATCTAAAACATAAATTCCATCACAAATCAAAACACCCAAACACAAATAAGCTTAGCTCATTGCTAAGTTAACAAAATAGCTGAAGAAATTTGAGAGAAACATCATACCCATAATCCATAATAACAAAATGCTTCAATAAAAGTAAGATATCACCTCTTTAATTGCAAATATGAAATAAACCTTGAAATCCTCCACAAAATCTTCAATCTCTTGCTTGGAATGAAATTACAACCATTTTTCAAGCTATTCTATGATAATCTACTCTATACTGTGGATTAAACTAGCTATTTGATGTGTAAAAATGATGAAAAATGGTATGGGGGAGCTTCTACACTCTCCAATGGCTGCCTCCCCTTCAAAAAATGAACATATGAGCTTATATACTCTTCCCCAATGAAGTAACACATGTCCTTAGGTAAAATGGGAGGAGAAGGCAAAAATTTGATGTGACTCGGTCGAGTTGGTGGGCTCGGCTGAGTTACCCTTAGTAAAATCGTGCTCGCGATTTTGTTCTTTAGGAGTTCAGCCGAGTTGGCTTCACTTTCTTCCCTTTGTCAACTCTGTTGTGGCCTCCGATCACTCATATCCTCTGTCACGGCCACGACGTGCTCGAGCCCGGGGCTCGGTCGTGGCCTCATTTTGCCCTGGTATGACTCGGTCGAGTTGATGACTCGACTATGGCATGTTTGTCTCTTGTTTGGTGTGTAACTTTTGATCCCTAGCTCTGATCGAGTTGATTCTCGTTTCATTTTCACCCTCTCTTCGACGTCTTTCATATGGTAAAATCATTGACTTGATCTATCCACCTGATTATTCATAGTTTGCTCCAAGACTCCTCGTTTTTTCTAAAAATCAAGCAAAAATGAGTGTGTAACAAAATTTCGACAATTAAGTCACTTTAACACCATTCTTGCAAGTATAATACGACATTCAATGTATGATTAATAAAAAAATTCGAGCAATCTCACGACAAATCAATATCTTAATATTCGTGTTCAATATATAGTTTGTAAACAAGATTAGTGAAATGGTTGAATATGTTAAAGAACTCAAAAATTTTAGGGTTAATTGCAAAAAAAATCACGATCTTTAGTAATTTATCAATTACAACATATTCTTTTTTTCTTTGCAATTTGATACACCATCTTTTTTAGTTTTACAATTTAATGCACCGGTAAATTTTCCGGTCAATTTTAAAATGATGTGGCGCCGGAAAGATCAAAATCGCCACATTGGCTCAAGTAAGATTGCCAACTAATTAATTATTATTTTTAATAAAAAATAATTTTAAAACTCTAAAAAAATACAAAATTAAACAAGCCCTTATTTGCACGAAAAACTTAATGGCGTTCTTCAATTCGTCAATCCTTCAATTGATTTGTTTGTTTTAGGTGGGCTAAGATGGACTCAGATTCACGGTCCTCTTATTCTCCATGGAATTTGGGAAGAGAGCATGAGAATACGAGCATTCTCTTAATTGATTGTTAGTTTGAGTATCTTAATTAATGGACTCTTTTTTTGCGTTTTCTTCTGGCGTATATGGAAATTTGATGGCGGGCAGCCGAGTTATAATCTGGAAATTAATTTCGCACAGTACAGTTTGGCAAATTTGAAAGACCAGGCGAGAAACGCGATGATATTCAATGGTTGCGAGGCAGAGGAGACATTATTACGAGGATAAAAAGTAATACGTGGTTGTGGTTAAGTCATTGGGGCGTCACTTAATAGGTAGCTCCTTTAGCGAGGGTGAGAGTACCCAATCTTTGCATTGGCCAGTGTGAGTTTCTGAGTTTTTTCTAGTTTTTTTTGTTGTTTTGATTTAGATCCCTGTTTTGCTGTTCATATGGTTTATATTTCTCTATTGAAAGCATTTCTTATGCTCTAGCTTTGTCTAATGAATGTCTTTGGCTTTTCCAAAAAAAATAAAAAAATATGAAGATGCCACAAGGATCTTAGGTTGTGTTTGGATGAAGGGATTTCAAATGGAATGATTTAAAAATTGATGGATTTCAAATGATATGATTTTAGTGAGGATTTAAAATCCTCTCAATATTAACTAAAAAGAGGTACTAAATATTTGAAATCCATTCATTTAATCCAAACAGGTGGAGTCGATTTAGATTATGGATTTAAAATCCACACCTAAATCCCTCCATCCAAACACAACCTTAGTGTTTTAGGCTTCCTAATTTTGGAGTTTCAAAATTTCAAAATTTCTGAGATTTCTGTTACTGTTTCAGAATTTATTGTCTTGAGTTCTTTGATCTAATTTTTCTTTCAAGTCAGCCGTCTCTATTTGTCGAAAATTATTGTACTAGTTTAGGTTACACTAATTGATTTTTGAATTGGAACTTTCTGGTTTTTTTTTCCGATGCAGATCATCACTCTACTGGAATTTGGATATGCTTCGTTTGGGTAATTTGGAGATGACACAATAAGGTCTTTGAGAATGTCAACTGGGATTATGAGAAAGTGTTAGATGAAGTAAAATAAAGTTATGGAGAAACTGTGACTTCACCGCTTGGTTGCAAGAACCTTGGAAGCTGTTGCGTTCTTAAGTTTTGGTCTTGGGCTAGATTAATGCTAATTCACTTTATTTTTCTGTTCTTCTGATATGGGTATTGTTGTGCGTGTGAGTTTAGGATAGTTAATAAGGCGCATACTGGTTTAATTTTGCATTTTCATTTTTAGAGTTTTAAATTGTTTTTTATTTTATTAAAAAATAATAATTAATTAGTTGGCAGTCTTACATGGCGCCAATGTGGCGATCTTGATCTTTCCGGCGCCACATCATTTTAAAATTGATCGGAAAATTTACCGGTGCATTAAATTGTAAAACTAAAAAAGATGGTGTATCAAATTGCAAAGAAAAAAAGGATACGTTGTAATTGATAAATGTACTAAAGGTCGTGATTTTTTTTGCAATTAACCCAAAATTTTACATGCATAAGATATAGCAATGAAAATTGTGTCATTATAGAAACTTGTCTCAAACGATTGTGCCATAATTCAAAAGAAGCATTTAAAAAACTAGAATTTAAAACTACAGTCAGTGTTGAACTTCCATGTACCAAAACATATATGTCATCTCTACAATAGCTCCTTGCCAACATCTCACTCGTCACTCGATTTTAAATGACTGATTAGTAAATGTCACATCAACTAAAAAAAATCCATTGTTAATTTACAAATATAAAGTAATTTTTTCGTGATGTGAGGCACCACCAAAACATCTAGGGGGGGTAGTGTATTTTTCACATAAGAAGAACTCATATGAGATATAAAAAGATAGTCACCATTATTAATGATGAGGTAACCACTACGAGTATAGGGTTCAAATGAATGTAGTTGAAATGCAAATGAAGTTATGTGCGCGGAAGCCCCAACATCAACATACCAATCAAGTTGGCTAGACGGTTGGATTGTGAATTGAGCCTCAAATTCTTTGGCAATGTGAGCAGTCAATGGAGCAGTGGCACAAGATTATCTCTCGGGCATATATTCACATTATGATTAAATTGCCTACAAATTTGGCACTTTGGGATATATAACCTTTTTCCCGCAGCACCTGCAAACGAGGAGGAGTTACTACAGAGGGCCCGACTAGACTGACTTCCGCGAGCAAATGAACTAGAATTAGTGCCCCCACCACGATTCTAGGATCCATCATGGCCATATGAAAGTATCGCGTCTAGAGGCATAAAAGGTGGCAGGGCCTATGACGAGATAGTATTGGTCATAACTTTATCATGGAGCTTGTAATTACGGGCTTGATGGACGAGGTCCCGGTAGGATGGTTGTGGGAAAATGATCATCCGTACATCAACAAAGGCTCAAAACTGAGGCCCAAGAACTTTGATCAAGAACTCAATGAATCTCATAATACTTGGAGATAGGATCACTCATTGTCGCGAGTTGATCACATAGTCAAGGGCGGGACATATGGTTGGCTGGACTACAACCCATCTTAGAATTGTATTTTTCTTTTTAAATTACATATTAAAAAAATTCAGTCCACCTAAAAAAGAATCGAACTAGTGACATATTAACAAAATTGAAAATACTATGTCACTATTTGTTTAAAATAAACATTTAACTCTTTTCGTAAAAAATAAATAAAAAATAAACATTTAACTCTAAAACCCTAAATTATCAATTAATTAATAAATTAAAATATCAATTAATTAAAAAACCCTAAATTAAAAATTCCCAAATCAAACTCTAAAACCCTTAAAAAATTCAATATGTCTGTGCGTACTCCGTCGATTCTATTGTTTCCGCCATCGACCATCGCTGGATTTCTTGAGTTCTTCTTGTCGTTGCCGTCTTTCGGCCGCCAATAGCGGAGAACGTGCCACCAACAATATTTCTTGGGCCACTGGTTGTTTTTCTTAGTAAGGTATTAATGCTGCTAATCTTCAATCTTCATCCTCTGTATTTATTTTTTCTGATGGCTATGAATAATTCAGAATGAGAGCCCACGACACAAAGAACTGAAAGCCTAAAAGGAGTGTATTCTTATTATGTATTTATGTTTGATGGAAGGCGGTGCCTCGAAGTCGATGTAATACATTAAGTCATTAATTAACAAATATATTATTGATTGTTTCTAAGGGGCAATGGGTTAATGGCTACAAAAAAATTAAGTAACTTGTTTTTTATTTCATTGGGAGGATATTAGTTGTCGGCCACTGTATCATAAGAAGAAATTCCATTTTTGTGCATTTATTTTGTTAATTTTATCAATTCAATTTGTATTTATGGGGGTATTATTTTGTAGGTCTCAAAAGTTTTGTCTTGTTTTGTTTGATAATTTAATTTTATATTTATTTGTAGGTATTATTCTGTAGGTACTTTTTGAGAGTGAATTAATTTTGTATTTGATTTTGAAATAAGTAATGGATAATCGAAAAACGAAGAAAGGTAAAATTATCGAGTCACTTTTTACCAATTTCAAGCGGAAGGAGCCTACGATAAGTGAAGAACATCTTACATCAAACAGTGATAATCCACAGCCTCTACCTTCGAATATTTAACCTTATCAATCACAAATAATTAAAATTGATCTAAATTTACTTGAGCGTGATTCGTTTAAACATATCCTAATTTGTGAACATCCTATTAATCAAAGAGATAAAATAAGACGAGCTTACATAAAAATGGGAGCATTTCAACCCTTTTTGGATGAATATAAGCCAACATTTTACGGACATCAAAATCATCAATTTCAAGTCTCGTGGTTTCGTCAATTTCCTTGGTTAGAGTACTCACCCACAAATCATATTGCATATTATTTTTCGTGCTTCTTATTTGATCATTTGAACAATAGTCGTTGTGCAATTACTTTGGGTGGGTTCAATAGTTGAAAAAGACTCAACAACGGAGATAAATGTTCCTTTTTAAAACATGTGAGAGGTGCTGATTCAAGTCATAAAATTGCAGTAGTTTATATGAACTCTCTAAAGAATGTCTCTCAGCATATAAATAAAGCAATTAATCGGGAAAAACCGGAAGAGATAAAGAAAAATCGTTTGTGGGTTATGACTACGATTAAATGTCTTCAATATCTTACTTTGCAAGCATGTGCGTTGAGAGGACACGATGAGTCGACGTCTTCCAAAAATTGAGGTAATCTCATTGAATTGATAACTTTTTTTGGGAGAGATGAATATTTAAATTTATGATGTTATTTGAGAGAATACTCCTTTAAATGCGAAGTATACATTACCGAAAGTTCAAAAAGAGATTTTGAACATCTTTGGTTGTCGGGTGAGAAACAAAATTTGTGAGGAGATTGGTGATTCAAAGTTTTGCATTTTAGTTGATTAAGCTAAAGATATATCTAACAAAGAGCAAATGATTGTTGTGTTAAGATTTGTTGATGTTGGTGGTTTTTTAAAAGAACGCTTTCTCGACATAGTACATGTTAAAGATACTACTAGTGTAACATTAAAGAATGAAATATGTCTTGTCTTAAGTCGACATAACCTGCAAATATGATATATGCGTGGTCAATGGTACGATGGAGCGAGCAATATAGGTGGTGTATGGAATGGGTTACAAGCCCTTTTTTTGAAAGAATTTCCTTATGCATATCATGTTCATTGTTTTGCTCATCGATTACAATTGGCATTAATTTCTGTAGGTGGAAAAGTACGACTACTTTATTGTTTCTTTTCAAGCTTGAATAAGATTGTAAATATCATTGATGCTTCTTCTAAGTGTCATACCAAGCTATGATTCGTTTAAGCTATTGAAATTGTAGAAAAGATAGCTATAGGAGAACGCGATACAGGAAGAGGAGCTAATCAAATGGGTAGTCTGGATTGTCTGGGAGAAACTCGTTGGAGTTCTCATTTTGATTCCACGTGTAGTTTGATTGATATGTATGGTGCGGTGATTATTGTGCTTCGGTATATGTCATATGAGAGTTCATCTTACGATACAAGTGGTGAAGCTTACGGTTGTCGAATGGTAATGAAGATTATTGTGCTTCAGTGTATGGTGCAGTGATCCTACACTTGATGAATAAAATATTTGAAATTTTGCATATATACTTTGTCGATCTTTGCAGCAAAAGTCACTTGATATATTGAATGCAATGGATCTTGTCTTAAGCACTAAAGATTTACTTCAATTGTTGAGGGATGAAGGTTTTGATTGTCTTCTAATAGAGGTGGAGTCAGTTTGTAGAGAACATAGCATTGCAATACCTAATATGAATGATTGTTATGAAATGGGTACAAGACGCTCGTGTCAACAAGTTGACTTTATCACATTTGGGCACCATTAATGAGTTGATGTCTTTAACCATGCAATGGATCGGATACTCAGTTGGCTGAAATCAATAACAAATTCAAAGATGGGACGGTAGAACTTCTTAAATTTAGTGTTGCCTTGGATCCCAAAGACAACTTCAGATTGTTTATTGAAGATCAAATTTATGATCCCACCGAAATATTTTATCCAGATGATTTTACTAATCAAGAAATGATCTGTCTGAGAGTTGAATTGTAGCATTACAAATTCGATATGTCTTCTCAAGAAAGTTTTTAGAATTTGTCAACTATTTCTGAACTATCACAGAAGTTAGTCGAGACAAACAAGGCGCAAGTGTATGCTCTGATTACGAGATTGATTCACCTTGTTTTGTCACTTCCTGTTACCACTGCGACGACTGAACGAGCATATTCAGTGAGGAAACATGTCAAGAGTGTTCTTCGAAATAAGATGGAGAGTGATTATCTATCAGATTCTTTGATTGTCTACATTGAGAGATAATTATTTGAAGACATTGATCCTGATTCTATTATCGATAAATTTTATCGAATAAAGAATCGTAGGGCACAACTTATGTAAATATTTTTTTACTTTTTTTTGTACAACATTTATTCTTGACCTTTAGCCACCCGTCCTAATAAAAAAAAAAATTGGGTCTGCCCTTGCACATAGTAAAGACTTTTGAGTGTTTTGGTTGCATAGGTAATACACTATGGATAATGAAAAAATGTGATGGAAACTTAATTGTTCATTGATTGATGGATAAAGCTAATACACATAATACTATTTATAGCATAGTGCAACCTATATGTTCATAACACTTGTCACCTTACAACTTGTCAATACTACAAATCAAATATTTTTGTATGAGAATGCCGAGAAAATTGTTGTCAAATAAGATAGAGGAGAATAAAGTAATCTTTAATGAAATATGTTACAGTATATTTCTTGATTTGTAGTTTTTGTTTCTAGCTTGCTTGACTCTATTGCATACGTGGCAGTCTATGTGTGACGTGGACAATCAAGATTCATCTGATTTGTGATTATATCCCTTATTAATAGTAGTGAGTGAGTCTCTTATAAAGTCGACCATTAATTGTCCAGACATACTATCTAAAGAATACTGAAATAATAATTATATATATATACGTGGAATATATTCATTAATTCTTGCACCATTAAATAAGTAGCAAAAGACTAATGTCCTTACCCATTCTTCAAATAAGCAATACCGTTCATTTCCGCTTTATTCGAAAACACTACACTATATATATTTTTCTTCTCTATCTTTTCTGTTTTTGGTTTTCCAAACTCACGCAAATTTTTTTTTTTTAATAAAAAAAAAAAAAAGAAAAAAAAAAGGAAAAAAGAAAAGCAAAAATATGACTTCTTCATTTAATGCAAGAGATCATATTACAACAATTGAAGAAGGCACCAATACTCAACCTGCACAAGAGGAAAATACAGGCTTCTGCACCTCAGCGAATGTCGTTGCGCTCATTCAGAAAGTATATATATAGTTTCAACATCCTTTTTCAAGAAAAAAAAAACCATTTTTTATGCTACAATACTACTCTCTCCATTTTCCGATTATCCATTATGAAATTATTTGCACATATGACACACAAATTGAGCAACACTTGTGTGAAATGAAAATGTCTAATTAGTGTAAATTTAAAAAATTGTGGATCATAAGATTGGATATGAGTCGCTTAAAAATTGGTAGCAAGTAAGTGGTTTACTACATGACCAATATATTATTACTACAAGACCAAAAGTGTACTATTACATGTTAATTTTTTTTTACTTGTAGTAGTACACTTTTAACTTTGTAGTGACAATATTTTGGTCATGTAGTAAAACAATACTTGAAAGCGAATCCCGTTGACCCATAAATTTTTGCCTTAAATTTATCTTAATTATCTTTATTTCATGTATAAAATGTTTTATACAGTATATTTTTGTGTGCACACAAATTATGAAAAGTGAATTTAGTGAGGTGTGAGATCATTTTAAGGAACACTATTTTGAGTGATTTAGTGAGTTGTAAAGAGGAATTAAGTGAGGTGTGAGGTAAAATGTGGGTGAAAGTGAGTGACAATTTTGAAAATAAAATAATGTTGTAATGGTGTTATTTTCATATTGAGAGTATGTAAATAATTTTAAAACGAACCAAAAAAAAGAGTGTCCAAATAATTACGGGAACGGATAGAGGATTTTAATTTATTTCAGAATTACATGGATGAAAATATGATATTAATATGAATGAGTGGATATAATATAGGTAATTGCGGAAGCGATTGGAACGTATTTTTTGATATTCGTAGGGTGTGGTGCAGTGGCTGTAAATAAAATATATGGTACAGTAACATTTCCCGGGGTATGTATCGCTTTTGGCCTTATTGTCATGGTCATGATCTACTCCGTCGGTCATATTTCCGGCGGCCATTTCAATCCCGCCGTCACCATCACTTTTGCAATTTTCCGGCAGTTCCCTATCAAACAAGTATGTATGCCTTGTAACTCCCAATTTTACATTTTTTCTTTTTCAATTTCAACTTCTTGCCATTTTCTTATATATGTATATGCATGCAGGTGCCACTTTACATATTGGCACAGTTGTTAGGGGCAATTCTAGGGAGTGGTACATTGTACCTTGTGCTTGATACCAGTAGATTAGATGCTTTTTTTGGAACTACACCAGTCGGATCCAACATGCAATCCCTCGTCATGGAGTTTGTCACTTCTTTTCTCTTGATGTTTGTCATTTCTGGTGTTGCCACCGATAATCGAGCTGTAAGACCATTGGATCACACACAATTCATTTCATTTCCAACTAAGTATATATTGAAAGTATTATTATTACTTGTGCAGATTGGAGAACTAGCAGGAATTGCCATTGGAATGACTATACTAATTGGTGTTCTTATTGCTGGGTAACCTCCTCAATTCTTTATTCTATATAACAATTTTCAATTTTTAATTTTTAATTGTTATCACATCAATTCCTCTGTTCCACCCTAATAGATTTTTAACATGTGTCGCACCTATTAGATGTTGATTGTTTTTTTGACAAGACACATGTCAATAAACCAAACAGTGAAATATTAAAACTGACATAGATGGTCTTTGTTTTGAAAATTTTCCATGTTTTATTACTGCTAAATATGTGATTTAATTAATAATGAAAAATGCAGGCCAGTTTCAGGAGGGTCAATGAATCCAGCAAGGAGTATTGGGCCTGCATTGATAATGCACGAATATAGGGGCCTCTGGATTTACATATTTGGGCCTATATTTGGGGCCATGTTGGGTGGTTTTGCATATAATTTGATAAGATTTACGGATAAACCCCTCAAAGAAGTTGCCAAAAGCTCCGCTGGAAGCGCAGCAACCTTCCTCAAGAGTGCATCCAGAGCCTTTTAATTCACATAACATATCTTAGAAATAGAAGAATTAAGCACCTAGTTAGTTTAGCAATGTTTTAGGTCTAGGAAATGTGCTTCAAATCTAGGAAACAACATAGTTTACCAAAAGAAAAATGTTATATTGCAAATTCATGTTACTTGCATAAGTTGCATGTGTACAACTATATATATGATGTAACCTTTTCAGTCACATCTCTCGTACAAATGACTCATAAAAAAGTCGTTTCAATTTTCGTGTTCAACTTGCATGGTGTTCCACCCTACTAGATCATTAACATATATCAGTATGGTGTCCATTAATTTGTTTTTACTCTACACATGACATTCATACAACCTATGAAACATAAAGTAGAACACTAAATGTGGAACAAATAATTTCATTCCTTAAAAAAAAAAAAACGACAAAAGGTTGATGTTCATAATTAATTACATCTATTATGCATCATTCATCTAGAAAATGTTTTACTACTATGTAACGAACTCGTGAATAGCAGCCTCCCGAAAAAAATAACATTCTCCGTCTAATTTTATTATTCGTACTTTTTATTGTTAGACTGACTAATTTTTTTTTTAAATAATATAATACTCCCTAATATTATTTTATATTCACTCTAAAATCTTTACTTTATTTGTTTTATACATATTTATCATCTCATGTCTAGAGATTGGAGAATTATAAAATTAAACGGAGGTCTAACTAATAACATTGAGTTCATCATATAGTTGCGGCCGGCCTCACATGGTTTCGGAAAATTTCCATTTTTTTTATATATACTCTGCAATTACATCTTTTTTCTAGGACAACATGCATGTGCACCCGTAGCCCACTGCAATTGATCTTCTTGAATTTGTATATTTGTAATTTAGTTATAACCTCAATTAAAAATATAGTGGTGTATTGGATCTTCTGTTCCTATTCTTTTTTTGGGTGACTTTGTAGGAAATTTCTGCAATAGTTTATAGAGATTATTAACCCCCTGTTCAAAATTTGGCCCCTTAGTCCTAGAAGATACATGCGAAAAATTGTGAAAAATTGTTCCACTTGTCAATACAAAATTTAAGGTAAAAAGTCTCTTTTGTCCTTCATTTTTCTTTTTGCCAGCATTAATACTATTTCCTCCCTCCTCTCTCTTTCTTCACTCTCTCATTAATTTCCTCCCTCCTCTCTCTCGCTCTCTTTCACATTAATTTCCTCTCTCCTCTCCCCTTCCCTCCCCTCCCATCCCAGAAATTGAAGTGGTCGTTCAACACCCCTCTCCATTTTCGGCGGCCCTCCAATGACGACGGCGACACGAGTGGTGGGTTCACGGTCTCCATCTTCCTCGGCCCGCTCCCGACTTCGTCTTCTAACAGCGGCGACCAGAGCGATGTGGCTTCGTCTACTAAGGTTTGTTCGAAACCCTCCTCCACGCCGTTGCAGAGCCTGAATGCTCCGTCAAGGGGCTCGTCTTCTCCGATCGCGTGGTGGCAGCGTAGGTCTAGAGTTTTGTGGGTGGTGTTGACACACTGAGTTGACTCGGTAAATTTTTATTTTGGTGCCT
Organism: Galeopsis tetrahit; assembly: GCA_963675135.1. Taxonomy (NCBI): domain Eukaryota; kingdom Viridiplantae; phylum Streptophyta; class Magnoliopsida; order Lamiales; family Lamiaceae; genus Galeopsis; species Galeopsis tetrahit. The sequence goes on from OY776133.1 coordinate 59,412,124, forward strand.
CTCTCTAAAAATCCATCTACGTTCTTTACTTTAGAAAATATTGTTAAAATTCAGCTTCTGATTTGGGGCTTTTGTTTTAGTTACTCTTCTTTTTGTTTATTCTAGGTAAACTTGTGTTCCTGGGTGGATGTGCATATGAACTGTTCAACATAATTGTAAAACAGGTATTTCGACCACATTCTTGGGTGGATGACGAAATCTGTAAACCCTCCCATCAATGGCGTTTTGGGATCTAATTGTTGTTTTGTTTCTGTAGTTTTTGAATCAGATTTGTGGTTTTTTTTTTGGGAGTGTTTTCTTGATTTATTTCTTTAGTTTGTGAATCAAATTTTGTTTCTTTAGTTTTTGAATAAAAATTGTAAACCCTTTCGACATTTTTCCAGATCCTCTGATCTGCTTCTGCTAAGCTTGAGAAGCCATCCTGGAAAGCCTTCATGCCCTGTTACTTCATTGGTAGAAATGGAAATCAGTATTTCTCCTTTTTTGTATATTTGGTTTTACTGTTTATTCCGATGTGTGTAATGTTTCCTTTTGATTCAGGGAATGGGAAAAGACATTGATTTATCCGGAAGCCGTATTGTTGTTAGGGAGGTATGTAGGAATGATTTGTTCTTCCACTGATTTTCCTTGATGAAATACAGATTTGAGCTTTTCTATTTGAGTCATAATGATGTAGTTGATTGATGAGAGAATGAGAATAGACTAGGAGATTCTGCCTTATTTATATTGGTGTAGTGATCTTATTATGTTAGTTATGAGTGGAATTAGGATGCATAATTTTGACTTGTAGAGTGAGTGACATTTAACCCATTAAGTTTGGTGTTTGAATGGAAAGCAACAATAATTTGTCAAGGTTTGGCAGCCAGATGAATTTGAAATTGACATATTGGTCCACGTTAATTCTTGGCAAGTTCATCACTAAAATACAGTAAGTAAAATAATTTCGTAAAACTTTAGATACTAGGAAAATTCTTGATTGTTGCTTTGTTCCTTCGTTTTATATCTCGTGGTTTTTTACAACTAGTCCTAGGAATATCTAGGCTTGAATCGAACTTTAAAATAAGGTCCCATTCCTTCAGAAGATAACCAACAAATCAGTATTTCTCATTTTTTTGTATATTTGGTTTTACTGTTTATTCTAATGTGTGTAATGTTTCCTTTTAATTCAGGGAATGGAAAAAGGCATTGATTTATCCAGAAGTTGTATTGTTGTTAGGGAGGTATGTAGGAATGATTTGTTCTTCCACTAATTTTCCTTGATGGAATACATATTTGAACTTTTCTATTTGAGTTATAATGGGTTGATAGTTTGTGCTAAATATAAGTTAACCCGTATGTAACTCATATACAAGAATCCAACTCAAGAAATTATTACATAAGATTCTAGTATCAATCTACTTCAATTTGTTTTCTTGATTAAATATTCTTTTTTCCTAATAAATTCCAGGAAGACACTTGTTAAGTTGTTATGAATCTTGTATTTGGTTGATTAATTATCTTGTATCTACCAAAATCGTATTTTGATACTACATTTCATGTTGCAAGGTCAAAATGTGTTGGAAGTGTTTTACCTTTAAGCTAAATTTTTGGTACCTTATATTTTTCCTCATTTTGTTCCCAAAGAAATACGCCCATGTAGTTTTGCAGGAAGGCGACAAGTCCAATTCTTAGTTGTTAACAATGAAAAGAATTTGAGGAAAATGTGTTATTTTCACCTTGAGAAAAGGAAATTGATTTAGAAATTGCCTTGTAATTTTGATTGTTGCTAAGGGATATATATATTTTTCTACAAACCAACATCCTTCCCAAAAAGAACAACGAATTAGTTGAGTGTTCGGAGGGTTGAGTATCTCCATTAGTTCATTACGTATGTAAAATATGTTCACTACATATTGATAGCGTTCAATATATATATATCGATATTCAATATTTAATTATATTCAATATATACTGATATTAAGTGTTCAATTAAGTGTTCAATATTCAATATATATGTCGATATTCAATATTTTATTATATTCAATATATATTGATATTAAGTGTTCAATTTTCAATATATGTGTTGATATTCAATATTTAATTATGTAAAAAATACAAATTATGGAGATTTGAATAAAGAAAATTAAACTAAAAAAAATTGACTTAAAAGTTTTGAAAAAAAAAATTCAACAATTAAAAAAAATCAACAAAATTCAACAAAAATTCAAAATAAAATCAACAAAATTCTATAAAATGTTCAATATATTCATAAAATATAAATAAAATTAATTTGAATAAAAAAATTGAATTAAGTGGATAAAAATGTATCATTTGACAAGTCAAAAGACTTACACCCTCCGTCCCCGAAAAGATTGCAGTATGCAAACTTTTGGGAGACAAATAAAAAAGAAAAGCAAACTTTTCGGAGGATGGAGGGAGTACTTTTAAATGAAGAGAGAGAAAAAAGATCTAAAAATTAATTTTAAATAAAAATATTTGAAAAAAATATAAATTAAAAAAATCCAATAAAAAATCTGATTTAATTTTTTTTTAAAAATGAAAAAAAAAAATCAAGTAAAATTTTAATTAATTTTTTTTTTTGGTTTTTTTTTTATGGAAGTTAAATACCCATCCCTTTTTCCCCTCCCCATGACTCGAATCCAGGACCTTAAGGGCCTAGGTAGTGGTGCTCTAACCATTTGAGTGAATTAGAAAAACTAAAAAACTAAGTAAAACTAATTTGAATAAAATATAAATAAATGAACTGAATAAAATAGTTTAAATAATTTTGAATAAAAAAATACTCTAATAAAATTTATTTTGAATAATTTTGAATAAAAAATTGAATTAAAAAAAAAACACTCTAAAATTCTGCGTTAAAATTTTAAAAAAAAAATCTTAATAAAAATTATAAAAAAAATCTTGAATAAAAAATCTGAATTAAAAATTGCGTAAATTAAAAAAAAAATCTGAACACAATATTTTTAATAAAATAACATTTTTTAATAAAATAATGGAGGAGTTGAAAGGTTGAAATAGTTGATTGGACATTCAATTAACTTTTGAAATATTTTTTGTTCCTTTCAAAACTAAAATTGGGTTTGATGAATTTAAGGGCAAAATGGTATTTGCCCCCTACAAAATTGTATCACCTGCCACTAAATAAATGACATGTACCATTAGATTTTTAAGGGCTCCCATTTGTATTGCATACCACTTTGGCCCTAGTTTATATATATCACTATCAATCTGTTAGGCAAAACGAGAATAAATTGTGTGAGATTAGGTAACAAGTAGCATGGGAAGGGATTGTTTGATTCTCTCTCATTCATTGACTTTTATTTACCACTTAATTATATACTATATGGTAAAGTGGAATGATTTTTTTATTCTAATTATCTAAATTTGGTTGAATTATTTTCGAGAAAATAATTATTTTCTTTTTGAAGAAAAAACATCGATTGTGTTAGCACAGATCTGTGTATTAAATTAAAATTGTCAAGTGTACACTATGTCGCCATTTATAGAAACAAATTAACGTGGAAGTTCTCGAAAATACTTAAAAGAAAATTAATTTATAAATAGAAAAAAAAAAAAAAAACATATGCATGTGACATATAGAGATCATACAAAACAAAAGATGGGGTCGACGCTGATTTTTTTGCTTCATTTTGTTTTGTGCGAAATGCAAAAGAATAAAATATAAAAATAATTATTGAGGTTTAAAAATCAATAAGTAGTTGGTTTGGACCACACTTGGGTGTTGATGATGTAAACAAGGGCCTGGTCTAGTGCTTCAAGACTTGTACTTTATGGTACAAACGCCATACGAAGAACGAATTTCGAACTTATTTCTTCTTCATGTCGGGGGCAGTGTGACGTTAATTATACACACAATCTTGTTCCTTTTTTCTTTTTTTTTTTCAACTATGCCAAGAATATGAGTGCACATTCATAATTCACAATTTACTTTTCACTCTAGAGAGAAAAATAATTGAAATCACGTGACGTGATGCACAACTTTACCCGTTTCTCTCTGCACAATTGACATACTCACATACCGCTAAACTCTCTCATTTTAATTTTCTCTAAAATTTATCAAATCTACGATGACCTTTCGAACTTTCAATTATTATATTGATAGATGAAGATATACCTATTCAACTAATGCAAGGTGTTTGTTGATCATTCAACTGTTGGTGCGAATTAAACTGGATCAAAATTATGATTTCGAGTAGAATCGGAATACAACAATATATGTTTGTGTTTTCTTAATTAATTTTCTATTGTATTTTGTAATTTAAATTCGTAGTATGTATATTTTTTATCCTATTGTATTTTGTAATTTAAATTTATAATATGTATGTTTTATTTCCTATTGTGTTTTATTATTTAAATTATTAATGCTGTCTTACAATTAAATTATATGTTTTTAATTTTTAAATATTTTACAATTGTTAATCATAAAATTAGAAATTGACTTATTATTTAATTTAAATAATAATTATAAAATAGTGAATTCTAAATAAATTAAATAATGCATCATTAGAAAAATAAAAAATAATAAACAGTGATTACGTTGCATTTGAGTTGTTGGCAATTTTTTTTTTTTTTTTTTAAAGAATGGTAATATATAGCAAATTGCCTTCCAACAATGTGGATGGTTTTTACTTTAATTTGCATATTTGAGTCAGCATTGGATATGGCCTAATAATGATTAATTAAATAGTCTCGCCAACTAGTAATTATTATACTTTATTAATTAATATTCCTTTTAACTGTATGGTGCATATATATATATATACGGAAATGATATAGAGCCCACCAATTGTGCCCACCAGTTTTGCCCACCGCCTATGTGGCATTACCACGTCAATAAATTCTTATTTATATTTAATTTAAACTTAATCTAATATCAATATTTTATTTTTTTATCCATATCAATATTTTAAAAAATCTTTTTTTATATTTAATTTAATATTATCTCTATCAAATTACGCTAACTAACGTCATAAATCTTTTCTCAAATCTTTCCATCACCATTAATTTTTTCTCAAATCTTATATGTGGCGTGAGTTTAATGTAATATTAATATATTATCAAATCTTAATTGAATCTTAGGGTTTACGGTTTTAGGGTTTAGGATTTTAGGGGTTTAGGGTTTAGGGGGTTTAGGGTTTAGGGTTTTAGGGGTTTAGGGTTTAGGGGTTTTAGGGTTTAGGGTTTTAGGGTTTATGAGTTTAGAGGTTTAGAGTTATGTAAATTAATGTAGTCATTTTTACGGAAATGATATAGATATAAGATGGTGATAGAAAAGATTTAAGAAAAGATTAATGGGTTAGTTACGCATAAAATAAAATATTGATATAAGATTTGAGAAAAAATTAATGGCGATGGAAAGATTTGAGAAAAGATTTATGGCGTTAGTTACGCATAAAATAAAATATTGATATAAGATTTGAGAAAAAATTAATGGTGATGGAAAGATTTGAGAAAAGATTTATGGCGTTAGTTAGCGTAATTTGATAGAGATAATATTAAATTAAATATAAAAAAAGATTTTTTAAAATATTGATATGGATAAAAAAATAAAATATTGATATTAGATTAAGTTTAAATTAAATATAAATAAGAATTTATTGACGTGGTAATGCCACATAGGCGGTGGGCAAAACTGGTGGGCACAATTGGTGGGCTCTATATCATTTCCGTATATATATATATATATATATTATTTTGTCATTTATTAAAACTAATACTTTCTCGATTTAAATTCATAATTTCAATTTCTTTAAAAACAATTTTAATGAATACAGATTAATTTATATAAAGTGATGTGCCAAAATTTGCACGAGAGGATTGAGTGTCCTCTGAGTTAGATATCCCACTCTTCGAACACGTGCAATCACTCCAAATATGCTGTCTTCACTTGAAATCTTCAAGAAACTGCAAAGAACACGCCGGAGGGGAGTCCGGCGCGGACACTCCGATGCCTAAGTCAGTATAGGGATTATCAATATCTCACAAGGATCTCGAGATCCTTGATTTATCAAAAAAGTTTTCAAAGAATATCAGAAAGGTGTTTTGTTTTCAGTATATCAAGTTTTGTAAAGTAAGAATGTCTAACATGGAAATCTCCTTGGATTTACCTATTTATAGAGATTCTCCCTCGAGAGGAAGTCAAGCCTTCCTTCTCTTTCGGAGTTACCTCCTGGACTCAGCCCTGCCAGGTTGACTAGGTCGTCCACCTTTTCCACTCCTACAGAACCGGCCCTACTCGTTCTTAGTGGACTTCGTCCCCTAAGATAAAGGAGGATAAAGTCTTTCTTTTACTCAGCTTAGACCAAAAATGGCGGAATTCCCCTATATTTACGGCCTATGAACTCATATCCAAACTGATTCTTCCCGACGCTTCTCTCCAGATGGAGCTCCCTCCAGAGGGATCTCCAGAGGGAATTCTTTATCCAGAGAGTATCACATAGTCTTATCTTTCCACTTTTATCCTATCCTCTATACACGTGTCGACTCCTTATTAGATGACATTTTTAGGCCGCATCATCTACTCCCCCGTACTCTCGTAAAAGGGAGATTTCTTTTGTGAGAGAAGAAGATTCCAATGAACTTGGTACAGAGGCCCTTCTGGAGAGACGTGTATTGTTCCTGCTTCGGAGAGGAAATTTCAAAAAATGTCCTTCTCCAAAGGCTTTTCCCGCCCTTAACCTTGAAGACGTTTCGTCTTCCGCGCTTGGGCCCCACGCGGTCGCTTTTCTCTCTCTCTTGTTATTCTCCCGAGGAAAACCCTCGATTCTACCACATCTTCTTTCATTTACTCCACGCAACCGCCTCATTTCCTCCTCTCCTTTTTTAATTTCATTTCTTCCAAAAGTCTCTCGTTGTCTCCATCTTTCTTCTCCGGCGTTCTTCCTCCCGAGTTTTCGCCGTCGCCGGCCGCCCCGACTGATTCCGTAGTCTCTCTAATCAAGGTAACCCAGCTATCCTTATCTTCTTCTTTTATTAGCACTGTTAATCGATGTCAAACCCTCTTTCTCCGCCTGAAGCTCTTAGCCAAAACCCCTCGGGGTCCCCTCCCTTTACGATGGGAAGCCCGGAGAATAGGATTTCCACTTCCTCTCAGATCGATTATACTCACCTAGCTAGCCTTACTCAAGCTTACAGCTTTCCGTCAGAATACACCTTTCGCGTCCCTCGCTCAAACGAACGCCCAGATCTCTCCGAACCCCGAACTCTTGCCTTTTTCGAAGCTCAACTTAGGGCAGGACTTCAATTTCCGATCCACCCCTATTTAGCTGCCATATCGACCCGCATGCAAATCCCTCTTAATCAATTTACTCCGAATGCTATTCGTGCCATGATAGGATTTTTCCTTTTGGTGAAAGGGAATGGTGGTGACCCTTCTGCCGAACTGTCTCTAAGCCAACACTCCTGTAAAGTGAACGACGGTTTTTTCTATGTTAGTGGGAAGAGATCTCGTGTCTGCAGGTTTATGAAAAAACTTCACGAAGAAGAGTCGTCCTGGCGAGATTATTATTTTTTTGTTACTAGCCCCGCTGACTGGCCGTTTCCTCATGAGGATTGGATATTCCACAACCCAGAAAGCTTACTCCGTTTCAAATCATACTCTTATGACTAATCTCAATACCCACGTCCGTCTGCACGATTATTTCGATATCCTTGGTATTTGCAAAAATCCTCGCATCCTCTCCCACTTTGGCTTTTGCCCTCACGATTTCCCTTTAGATTCTCGAGATGGTAAAAAATCTTTTATTCTTGTATTTTGCTTCTCGTGTGTGGCTATTTTTCTATGTTCTGAGCATCTTCTTGGTTATCTGCAGCAATGAGTTGGTTAACTCACATCTCACGGGATGCCCCTGCTCTCAGCATAGTGAAGGCCCCTCTATTATCCGCTCCAGAAGATCCTCCAAAAGCTCCTCAGTCTCCTGCTCTCGAGAGCTCAGCAAAGACCCCGGCTCCAGAGAGTCCTTCGAAAGTTCCTCCTCTCCCTAGTTCTTCTGCTCAGGTCCCAGGTTCAGTCGCCAGAAGAACCCGCTCAGCTGCCAACGCCTTCTTCTCCGACTGTGGCACCTCTAAGAAGAAGAAGGGAAAAGCTACCCGTGCTCTTGCTGAGAAGGAAGCTCCCCCTTCTACTGTGTACGAACCTCTCCATCGCCTTATCGACCGATGTCATGCTCCTTCTAACACTGAATTATCCGACACGCCCCTTCCTGAGGATCAACTACTCCGTGGCGCTCATCTTTTTTCAGAGGTACTTTATATTATTTTCATGGTCTCTACCTTCTTCACCTCTTAAACATTGTTTCCTTTCCTTCTGTAGTTTGGTCTCGTCTACACTAAGATACTTGACCAAGGTGTTGAGATGGTGGCTGAGCTCGAGCTGCTCCGGGCTGAAGCGTTTTCTTTCCAGTCAACCCTCAAGGGTATCACTTCGGAGAAGGACAAAGCTCACAAACGAGCTCAAGCTCTAGCTGAGGAGTTGTCTCTTTTACGGGCTCAAAGCAAGCAGGATGCAGCCAGGATTAAATATCTGGTACAGGAGGTGGGACGGATGGAACGCGAGCTACCGGACGTCGGAGTGCAGGCTTGCATTAAGTCTCTGTTCACTTCCTCCTTGGGTCAAGAGTTCTTGGGGACTCTTCACACTCAGTGGTTGTCCAGCTTCCTAAAGAGCTCAAGCTTCTTATGCGCCATGGGGCCACATATCCCTCATTTCATCGACCATGGCTTCAGCAATGCCGTGGCCGAGCACTCAGCCCCGGGGTTCGATGGGACCTACTCCCGTGAGTTCCGCCTGGATCAGCTCGCTACTCCTCCAAAATTCTTGGGGGATCCAAAGGAGAGCCCCGACAGTCCTTGGTGGTTACCCGGAATGGGTCAGGCCATCACCAAGTTGCAGGCTGCCAAGGTGGGTATGGCTGAGCTAAAGCCTCTGGAGCATCTAGTTTATCCTTATGTCTCTGCTCCAAAAGTGGCAACAGAGGCAGATGGAGGGACAGGCGTTGAGGATACCGTGAGAGGTACAGAGGGTCCAGAGGAGGGCGGAGGATCTAGCAACCACGTTGCTGAGGAGGAGGGCGCTGCTGGAGGAGCTGAGGTCGAGGGGGCTGTTGCTGAGGAAGCTGCTATTGAAAAAGCAGTTTAAATTTCATATTTCCATGGTCACAACGAACAATTTACTTTTCTTTTGTTTCGTTACACTCTTTATTTTCTGCTCATAATACTTGCTCTCATACTTTGTAGGGGACCCCACACTCCTGGATATGTGGGGGCTTTTTGTAGTGATCGTGTTAGCTTGATATTGCTTGTTCGTTGGCTTTTTCTTTTCTGCTTGCATGAGTAACTTACAAGACCAGTAAAGAATATGTTGGAGGTGTAAAGAATGTGTTGGAGGTGTGCTCTCTTCCCCCCTCCCCCCTTTTGTTGGTCTTGTTGGTTATGTTGGAATCATCTCTTAGTTGTACAGTCTTTTGATTTCAGGTGACTTGGTTATGGGGAGACATCCTCCCTCTTCTCTTGACCCCTGAACTTCTATTTGCCTCTCTCTTTTAGAAGGTCTTGGATCATAAAACCTGTCCTTTTCATTATCTAGTCTTTGTAGTTTTCGAGCATGGTGAGGGCTCTCTGGAGCACCTCGGCCTCTAGGCCTCTAAGTGTTTCACCTTCTTGTACTTAAAAGACTTTGATTCACAAAAATCTTCTCATTTCATCAATTAACCCTCTTGGGTCTCAAGTAAGATGAGGGCTCTCTGGAGCACCTCGACCTCTAGGCCTCTGAGTGTTTCTCACCCTTATTCTTAAAAGATTTTAATTCATAAAATCTTCTCATTTCATTAACCCACTTGGGTCTCGAGTAGGATGAGGGCTCTCTGCTCTCTGGAGCACCTCGGCCTCTAGGCCTCTGAGTGTTTCTCACTCTAATTCTTAAAAGATTTTAATTCATAAAATCTTCTCATTTCATTAACCCACTTGGGTCTCAAGTAAGATGAGGGCTCTCTAGAGCACCTCGGCCTCTAGGCCTCTGAGTGTTTCTCACTCTTATTTTTAAAATATTTTAATTCATAAAATCTTCTCATTTCATTAACCCACTTGGGTCTCAAGTAAGATGAGGGCTCTCTGGAGCACCTCGGCCTCTAGGCCTCTGAGTGTTTATCACTCTTATTCTTAAAAGATTTTAATTCATAAAATCTTCTCATTTCATTAACCCACTTGGGTCTCAAGTAAGATGAGGGCTCTCTAGAGCACCTCGGCCTCTAGGCCTCTGAGTGTTTCTCACTCTTATTTTTAAAATATTTTAATTCATAAAATCTTCTCATTTCATTAACCCACTTGGGTCTCAAGTAAGATGAGGGCTCTCTGGAGCACCTCGGCCTCTAGGCCTCTGAATGTTTCTCACCCTTATTCTTAAAAGATTTTAATTCATAAAATCTTCTCATTTCATTAACCCACTTGGGTCTCGAGTAGGATGAGGGCTCTCTGGAGCACCTCGGCCTCTAGGTCTCTGAGTGTTTCTCACTCTTATTCTTAAAAGATTTTAATTCATAAAATCTTCTCATTTCATTAACCCACTTGGGTCTCAAGTAAGATGAGGGCTCTCTGGAGCACCTCGGCCTCTAGGCCTCTGAATGTTTCTCACTCTTATTCTTAAAAGATTTTAATACATAAAATCTTCTCATTTCATTAACCCACTTGGGTCTCAAGTAAGATGAGGGCTCTCTGGAGCACCTCGGCCTCTAGGCCTCTGAGTGTTTCTCACTCTTATTCTTAAAAGATTTTAATTCATAAAATCTTCTTATTTCATTAACCCACTTGGGTCTCAAGTAAGATGAGGGCTCTCTGGAGCACCTCGGCCTCTAGGCCTCTGAGTGTTTCTCACTCTTATTCTTAAAAGATTTTAATTCATAAAATCTTCTCATTTCATTAACCCACTTGGGTCTCAAGTAAGATGAGGGCTCTCTGGAGCACCTCGGCCTCTAGGCCTCTGAGTGTTTCTCACTCTTATTCTTAAAAGATTTTAATTCATAAAATCTTCTCATTTCATTAACCCACTTGGGTCTCAAGTAAGATGAGGGCTCTCTGGAGCACCTTGGCCTCTAGGCCTCTGAGTGTCTCTCACACTCGTCATTTTTATATTCGTACATCGCATATTCAAATATGAGAAAGATAATCAAGGCATGATAATTCTATATAAGATATTTTTCAAAAAGGAATAAAGCTTCATTGATTTATTGTCAGTTTTCAACATAGGCCATAGATAACCTACGCCGGTCTCATTAAAAACCTCCTTACGGAAAAACCCCAAAGGGGAAACCCGTAAAGAGGGAAAAAGAGCTCCGGTGAAGCCACGAAATACATTAAGTAAAATATGAATCAATGCAAAAATCACAAAGCAAAAGTCATAAATGGTCTCAAGACCTTACACTTTCTTCAAATAAAGAATCTCTTCAAATGGAAAACGTTCCAGGGTCTAGCTATGTCAACCCCCTCCATGCTCTGCAGTCTATAGGCTCCTCCCTTCAGTACTTGTGTGATTTTATAAGACCCCTCCCAGTTGGGCTCTAATTTTCCCGTATTCTTTAGGGTATCAGCTCTTCTTAGCACCAGGTCCCCCGCTCTGAAGGACCTCGGGATCACCCTTCGGTCATATGTAGCTTTAATTCTGCTCTTATATCTTTCAGCACGTACTCTAACCATCTCTCTTTCTTCTTCCATTAAATCTATGGCCTCTCTCATCAACCTTTCATTCTGATGTTCTTCAAATTGGGCAATTCGGTGAGACTGCAACACGGCCTCTGGAGGTATCACCGCCGCGGCTCCGTAGACCAGCTGAAAGGGGGACTCTCCAGTTGCTGTCTTTGGACTAGTTCTATATGACCACAATACATTATCTAACTCGTTCACCCATCCTCCTCCTATCTTCGTCAGCCTTGTTCGAATACCATCTACTATCGTTCGATTAGTAACCTCCACTTGTCCATTAGCTTGAGGATGAGCTACGGAGGTGAATTTCTGTATTATGTTTAGTCTTGCACACCATCCTCGTACATTTTCTCCGTTAAACTGTGTTCCATTATCAGAGACCAATATTCTGGGTACTCCGAATCTGCAACAAATTTGTCTTCTCAAGAATTTAATCACATTTTCTTCATCTATCGTAGCCAGAGGAGCAGCTTCCACCCATTTGCTAAAATAGTACACTGCTACTATCAGAAATTTTCTCCCTCCGGAGGCTGGAGGGAAGGGTCCTACTAAATCGATTCCCCACTTAGCAAAGGGACAGGGAGAATGCATAGCTCCCATCTCTTCCGCAGGGGTCCTTATCAATAGACCATTTTTCTGACACTTGACACATTTTTTCACAAATTCCCTAGCGTCTTTTGTCATGGAGGGCCAATATAATCCAGCCCTTAAAGCTTTCTTCACCACTGCTTTGTATCCTTCATGACTAGCTGCATTACCTTCATGGATTTCTCTGAGTGCGTATCTTGCTTCTCGGGTTGATATGCACCTCAAATATGGTTGTGTGAACGATTTCTTGTATAAGTGCCCTCCGATGATACAATATTTGATCCGAAGGGCTCGGGTCTCTCTGGTGGTAGGGGCGTCTGCTCCCTTGGTGAGTTCCACCCATATAGCTCTTCTCCAATCATCTCCCTCCTCAAGGGAACCAATGGGGTTCTCCAGGGTCTCCCTTTCTGCCATTACCAAGGCCACTGTTCCTTGTCCATCAAACTCTGTGGAGCTAGCGAGTTTAGAGAGGCTATCCGCCTGCATATTTTTCTCTCGAGGTACTTGGACTACCTCACAATTTTGGAATTTGCCCATCACTTCTTTGGCTCGTTCCAGATAGGCAGCCATTCTGCTATCTTTGGCTGCGTATTCCCCATTCACCTGTTGAACAACTAATTGGGAGTCAGAGTATAGAGTTACCTTTGGAGCTCCCAATTCTAATGCCATCTCCATTCCTCTGATCAAAGCTTCGTACTCTGCTCCATTATTCGAGGTCATGAATTGAAACCTCACTGCAAATTGTAAGTCCTCTCCTTGAGGGCCCACTAGCACTATCTCTACTCCACATCCGCTCAGAGTCACTGAGCCATCTACGTAAACCTTCCATCCCTCGGCTTCCTCTGGTTTGGTCGACTCTTGAATGAAATCGGACAAAGCTTGGGCTTTTATGGCCTTCCGTGGCTCGAAATCCACATCATATTCTTAGAGCTATATTGCCCATCTCACCATCCTTCCAGAGAGGTCTGCTCGCCCTATAACCTGTTTCAACAAGTAATTAGTGCGGACTAGTATTTTGTAAGAGAGGAAATATGGGCGCAACCTTCGCGCTATAACTACCACAGCCAGAGCAGCCTTCTCGATTTCTGAGTATCGAGCTTCGGCTCCTTGAATAACCTTACTGACATAATAAATAAGATGCTGAAGAGGTCCCTCTTCTTTGACCAAGGCGGTGCTTAATGAGAATTCCCCTACGGAGAGATACAAAATGAGAGTATCTCCAGGAGAAGGCTTTGTCAGCTTCGGCAGCTGGGATAAATGATGCTTCAGGTCTTCAAAGGCTTTTTGACATGTTTCATTCCATTCGAACTTGGCCCCTTTCTTGAGAATTTTGAAGAAGGGGTGACTTTTTTCAGCAGATCTGGCTATGAATCTGCTCAATGCTGTAATCCTCCCGTTGAGCGTCTGGAGTTCTTTCACGTTTCTCGGCGGCTGCATGTCCAGTACAGCCTTCACCTTGGCTGGATTCACTTCTATCCCTCTTTGAGTGACCATGTATCCAAGGAACTTCCCTGATTTGACTCCGAAAGAACACTTGGCTGGATTCAACTTGATACCGTTCTCTCGAATTACTTGGAAGATTTCCTCCAGATCCTCCACATGTTGATCTGCTGTCACACTCTTGGCCAGCATATCATCTACATATATTTCCATATTCCTTCCTAGTTTTCTTCGAAAGACAGCATCGACCATCCTTTGATATGTTGCTCCAACATTGATTAATTTGAATGGCATCCGAACATAGCCAAACATTCCGCACGCTGCTATGAAGCACACTTTGGAGACATCTGAGGGGTTCAGTTGGATCTGGTGGTATCCTTGGTATGCATCCATCATGCTTAGTAACTCGAATCCAGAAGTTGCGTCCACTAACTGGTCTATCCTTGGCAAAGGATAGTGGTCCTTAGGGCATGCCTTGTTGAGGTCCCTGAAATCGATGCACATTCTCCATTTTCCTCCCCTTTTAGGCACTAGCACAGCATTGGAGAGCCATTCTGGGAATTGGACCTTCACCACATGTCCTGCTTTCAATAGTTTCTCGACTTCTTCTTTCACGATGTTATTCTTCTCAACTCCAAAATTTCGTAGTTTCTGTTTCACGGGCTTTTCCTTTGGATCAACATTAAGACAATGTATTGCTATCTCCGGAGGAACCCCTGTCATGTCAGCTGGAGAAAATGCAAATATATCAGAATTTCGACGTAATGTAGAGATTACCTTCTCTGTAAGTTCAGGTCCCAGTTGGGTACCTATCTTAGTGGCAAAGCCGAGTTTCCCTGGGAAGAGCTCCACGCTCATCAGCTCCTCGTCTGTTTTAACATTCACCTGTTCAGGTGCTACTCCTTCTACTTTCTTTCTCTTGACCTCAGGGTCGTCTCCTCTCGTCCGCTCCAGGCCCTTGGTCAGGGCTCTGTCCGCCATCTTTACAGACTCTGCGTAGCACTTCCGTGCTTGGTATTGATCTCCTCTTACTTCTCCCACCCCTGTGGCTGTAGGGAATTTCATTTTCATATGAAATGTAGAGATGATTGCCTGAAAGAGGTTCAGGCTAGGTCGTCCCATTACTACATTGTATGATGAGGGGATATCTACAATGAGGAACTCCACCAAGTGGACCTTTCGAGCTAGAGCGTCCCCCAATCCTACCTGTAACATTACTGATCCCAAGGGTTGGATGGCACCTCCGGAGAAACCATACAGAGAGGTATCTACAGGTCGCAGCTTCACACTCAGCTCCATTCTCTTGAAACACTCAAAAAACATAATGTCAGCTGAGCTCCCTGTATCTACGAAGATTCGAGCAACATCGAACCCAGCTATGTCGATAGTGATCACCAGAGCATCGTTGTGATCTTCCTTAACTCCCTTCACATCCTCCGGCCCAAATCGGATATTGGGCATCTCCGTCATACGTCCCACTTCTCTTAACTAACCCCCTTGCTCTGCTTTTAGAGCTCGGACACTCTGCTTTCTCTTCCGAAAGGAATCTCCATCGGCTGGTCCTCCCACAATCATGTGGATTACTCCTCTCTTCGGCGGTGGAGGGGGCATATCTTCGGCCGCCCCTCTGGTTTCCTTCTCTTCCGGTTTTCTTTCATGTTCTTTTCTCTTCTGCCCCCGAGGGCCCTGCCTGTCTCTAAATATAAATTCTTTTAGATGGCCCGCTTGGATCATCCTCTCAATCTCGTCTTTCAGGTGGTAACACTGGTTTGTGTCATGTCCATATTCATTGTGAAATCGGCAGAATCGATCAGACTTGGGCTTTTGAGGTCCTCGACTTCTGGAGTATGGGAATTTCAAGTCAGGATGATCTCCTGCTACCTCCAATACTTCAGCAGGTTCAATTCTCAAGGGTGTGTATTTCTCAAACCTTCCGCGAGTGCCAGACCGGGAACCTCCGGAGGGGTTGCTGTCTCTTATTGACCCGGAGGTCCGAGGGACCTCTGGACTGGATCGTCTGGAGGGGCCCTCTCTCCTTCTCTCTCGATCTTGTGGCCTGACCTCAAATCTCTTGGCTTTTCGAACCTCCTCCAGAGTGAGGTACTTTTCTGCTCTATGCAGCAACTCATCAAAGTTCTTAACCGGCTTCTTAGCTAAAGAGGAGAAAAAGTCTCCATCACGCAATCCGTTAGTAAGAGCGTTGATATTCACCTCCGGAGAGGCTGTAGGGACCTTCAGAGCTGCTTGATTAAACCTCCGGAGAAAAGCTCTTAAGCTCTCGCCCTCCCCCTGTCTCAGATTGAAGAGTGTCAAAGTGGCCCTCGGCTGTCTCCGGGCACTTGCAAATTGATGGAGGAATAACTCACTGAATTCCTCCCAGGATCGGATTGTATTGGGTTCCAATTGAGTGAACCATTGCTGTGCTGCTTTTGCTAGGGTGGTTAGGAATACCCTACATTTAATTCCCTCTCCATAGCGGTGTAATAACGCAGCATTCTCGAACCTTACTAGGTGCTCGTACGGGTCTGCCGTACCATCGTATTCAAAATTAAGGGGTTTGAAATTGAATGGCAGTTCGTCCTGTAATATGTTAGGGGAGAACTGACATCCAGAGACATGAGCGGATCTACTGGTTCGGTTGTTCATTTGCTTCCTCATATCCCTCATCTCCTTCTGTAGGGCCTGTAGTTGGTCGCTGACTGGCCCTCCATTGGTATCATCGGTGCTTTCTTCTGTTTCAGGGAGTTCTGTCTCTCGGGGTGCCAAATCTGCATTCCTTCTTGTATTCCGAAGGGGAATGTTTCTTTCCGCTCGGGAGGGCACCTTATCGTCTTCTTCTGCCCGCATCCCCATTTCTTTGGACAGCACTTGGGAGGCTCCAGGTGCCTCTTCCTGGGGTCTCGGGGTAGGTATCTCCAGATTCCCTGGTGCAGCTCTGGGAACTCGATCTCTTTGAGCCGCGAAGGCTCTCTCTACAGCTTGCTTGATGAGGGCGTTCAATTGATCGGGAGAGATCAGGAGTGGTCCCGAGTCTGGAATATCCTCTCGTTGGGGATCTGTGGTCCGGAACTCTGGGGCTTCAATGTTCCCTGTTGTTCCTTCTTCGATTGGGAGGGGATGGTTTTCCTCTCCCAAACCTGTATTAGGCGTCACTGGCGGATTTACTCCAGAAGGGGTATGAACTAAATCTTTTCCCCGACCTCCCTTTGACGTAGGGTCATTCGGAAAAGGAGGATTTTCTCCTGCGAGGGGTCTCTTTCCCGAAGTAGATGTGTTATTTCCGCCACCCATTTGCTCGAACAGGTAGAAATTCGTGAGAAAATCTTTCAACTCTTTCCCACAGACGGCGCCAGTTGATGTGCCAAAATTTGCACGAGAGGATTGAGTGTCCTCTGAGTTAGATATCCCACTCTTCGAACACGTGCAATCACTCCAAATATGCTGCATTCACTTGAAATCTTCAAGAACCTGCAAAGAACACGCCGGAGGGGAGTCCGGCGCGGACACTCCGATGCCTAAGTCAGTATAGGGCTTATCAATATCTCACAAGGATCTCGAGATCCTTGATTTATCAAACAAGTTCTCAAAGAATATCAGAAATGTGTTTTGTTTTCAGTATATCAAGTTTTGTAAAGTAAGAATGTCTAACCTGAAATCTCCTTGGATTTACCTATTTATAGAGATTCTCCCTCGAGAGGAAGTCAAGCCTTCCTTCTCTTTCGGAGTTACCTCCTGGACTCAGCCCTGCCAGGTTGACTAGGTCGTCCACCTTTTCCACTCCTACAGAACCGACCCTACTCGTTCTTAGTGGACTTCGTCCCCTAAGATAAAGGAGGATAAAGTCTTTCTTTTACTCAGCTTAGACCAAAAATGGCGGAATTCCCCTATATTTACGGCCTATGAACTCATATCCAAACTGATTCTTCCCGACGCTTCTCTCCAGATGGAGCTCCCTCCAGAGGGAATTCTTTATCCAGAGAGTATCACATAGTCTTATCCTTCCACTTTTATCCTATCCTCTATACACGTGTCGACTCCTTATTAGATGATATTTTTAGGCCACATCATAAAGTAAATAGAATAATAGTATAATGGGATATTATGAGTTTATTTATGAATAAATTGATTATTATTTTTTATCAGTAAATAACATTTTTATTAATAAAATTTGGGTACGAGGCATGCCAAAAGCTAGAAGTGCTACAAGTTACATCAAGTAGAATTTTACAGAAAAGTACTTTTGCCATTATCCAGCTCCAAGTGCATATTTTCATTACACAATAACTTTTTTCAATAGGGTCGGTTTATATATAAAGATAAAAGTATTTCTTGTTTTTCACGTACCATGAAGTTGGTCTAGTGATATAGGCTTGAGACTTAGAAGTGTGCTCAGATTTGAACCTTTAAGGTGATGCATTTCCGGGTGATGCATTTCCGGATACACACAACCATAGATTTTTCTTTTTTCCCTCTCAAAATTCTACTAAAGTGGAGTAGATTAGTTGAGTTCAGGTTCGTATCCTTGATTTTTGAATTACATTAAATACTCATCCTTTTTTTTCCTACCCATGACTCGAACCCAGGATCTAGGTAGTGATGCTCTAACCACTTGAGCTATCCCACTTTGTCAGTTCAGGTTCGTATCCATCGAGAGAATACTTCATTTTTATAGTTTTGTTGTCGTTTGAATTCTTTCCAATAGAGTTGTCCATGCATGCACTTGTACCTTTGGTGGAGATAATTTATTCCAGATTAACTCAAACTCTTATCAATCGGTCCCTGGCTTCTTTTTTTTTTTTTTTTCACTCCCACCGGCACCGTCTTATAAGAATTACACACTTTCTATAAATAGATGTTTCATAACAAATTGCACACCCCATAAAAAGAAATATCTTTATAACCTCTACTCTCAAAATATACTCTTATTTATCCATATACTATTACTTTTTCACACTCAATCTACTTTTTACTTTACTTTATTCATAAAACTTTACAAAATTACCCCTCAAAACATCACTCATTACACATTTTACTTTATTATTATTGAAAAGTGATGATATTTTAACTGAAAAATATAATAATAGAACTTGTGACCTCATGCCCATCTTGAATTGGTGTAACTATTACCTAATTGTTACTTTTTGTTTTTCTGAGTTCACAAGTGTTGACTTATGCATTAGTGTGCACGTGCACACTATGCACAGGAGATCAACTCATATGAGTAAATAAGTGATAATTAAATGGTGGAGATAAAGCAGTGTGAGTGTGAATAGTAGTATTATTTTTAAAAAAGAAGGTACATAATGAAATTGAACAACCAAAAAAGAAAAGTAGAAATAATGAAATTGAACGTAAGAGTGGCAATCGAGCGAGGTGGGACCAGTTTATGCCTTCTCCGGTCCCGACTTCGACGGAGAATTTTCGTTCTCGAACCATATATGCCCGAACCTTGATGGTTTTTTTTTTTAAATCACCATCCCCATCCTCACAGGTATCAGGTATCTCTGACCTTACCCGAAAATTGAATTTAATATTTTTTAAAAATAAATTTTAGATTTTTTTAGAGTTTAGGGTTTTAATTAGATTTTTTGAATTTTTTAAATATACAGATTTTCAGAATGGTAGAATTTTCATATTTTTAATGAAATTTTTAGAAATTTTAAAAAATTTAATTTACATATTTTCTGTTTTTAGAATTGTAGAAATTTTTTTTTATTTTTTTACGCATTTTTTAATTATAAATTTTAACAAAATTATTATTAATTTTATTTTTTTAAATTTAAAGGTAGTAAATTGATTTATTTGACGTGAATAATGTAAATTGAAATAAAAAGAAGGTAAATTTAAAATTTTAGAACGTAAATTAAAAAAAATAAAAATTTAAAGGATATAAAATGAAATTTACATTTGTATATTCACTATAAATAAAAATAATTTATGGAAATTATATTTTGTTTTGGAGAATTTAGATAACGGTCATTAGACTCATTACCATCTGCTCAACCAAATCACACGTTGATCATCTTAAATCCAAGAAAATAAAAAAAGTATTTAAAAAAAACCATAAAATAAAAGGGCTCCTCATGCCGCCACGTGTGAGACCCTTCAGATCCCACATTTAGCTATTCCGAGCCGTACGGGACGATGACAATCCAACGGTGGAGAACAATCATAACGTGGGACCCCAATAATTTATTCAGAAAAAGATGAGCAGGCACATGATCCATGATGCACACCTGATTACTCTTGCTACAAAGCACACTACTCTACTACCAACTGAAGTCGCAATTCTCTCGGAGTCTCAATCTTTCTTCAAAAATCCATTCATTTTCCTTGTTAAATCAAACAATTACTTCCTGTTCATCTCAACAGACCTAAAGCCCCCCCTCTCTGTTTCTTCAATGTTTTCGTAACTTTAATCATTATACTGTTTTTTAATTAATGCTAACTGTTCAAGATTGTGGGATTTTTATGATGGGTTTCGATTGTTGTGTTTAGATGCTTGCAAAGGTTATGAGTTTATGACACTTGAAAAATGGCGGGTGAAATTGAAGAACAATTCAGGCTTGATTTTAAGGTACCATTTCGATTTGGGATTTTTTTTTAATTAAGTGAAATTGGCACCATATGAATATTTGGTTTGGTAGATCCTGTAATGTATGTTCAATTGGTGGTGTTAGATCTTGATGATATATTGTTTGTCTTTTAATGATCATGTATCTCCTTTTCATGATTGTGGATCTGGGATGCCACTTTAGTTGCTCTGTACTTGGGGAGGATTTAGGGGCCCCTTGTTTGTTTTTTATCACTTTATTTGTAGAAAATCTTTTATTAGGCTTTTAGTTTATAAGTCTTTGTCGCAATCATTATTCATGATTTTATAATATAAAGATTTTTGCTCCCTTAATGCAAAATCATAGATCCGTCTCCGTCTGTACCTCTATAGAAACTGTTGTATTGAAGGTGACATTAGCATTGCTTCCACAGAATGTTGTGAAAAGTGAGTATAGTTTTAAGTTCTTTGTGTGCTCCTGAGGAAACATTCTCGTAAGCTGCAGAAATCGTTGCTTTAAACTGGACAGTGATTGCAAAATCCTCTTTGGTACTAATTGGATTCTGGTTAAAACATCATAAGAAATTCTGAATATTAAGTTAGTGTAAAGTTGCTCATAAGTTATGTGAAGTCGAAAGTTTTATTAGGCTTTTCGTCCTAATTGGGGAGTTTCATTGAAATGGACAGGCAGATTGTTTTCATTCAGGGTCTATCTCATTTGGAAGGTTTGAAAATGAAGGTCTATGTTGGGAAAGGAGGTCGTCGTTCTCTCACAATAGGTATCTTGAAGAGGTTGAGAAATGCTCAACGCCGGGTTTAGTTATAGAGAAGAAAGCTTACTTTGAGGCTCATTTTAGAAAGAAGTTAGGAATTTTCGGCCTGAACGAGCCACAATACCAAAGCAGTGATAATGACAGATCAGACAAGGCTGGAGAAGGCTATGATGAGGAAATTAGTCCTTCTCCACGATTTGATGAAAACGAAAATCCAGAGATGCAACAAGAAGTTGAAGAACTTGATTCATCAAATTTGGATTCTCGGGTTGAGTTTTTATGTGATAGTGTCGATAATGTGGACAGTGTTTCTCAACATGGGAAGGTAGAACAAGCACATCTAGCCAATCTTGAAAGTGTCGTTTCAACACCCTCGAGGCCAGAGATTGAAATGGTCATGGAGAAACTTGATGATGAAGCCGCCAAATCAGACACGAGTAATGGATCAAATTTGACCACTGCCCTGTTTGATGATCATCATGAAATCGAGGAAAAGAGTGATGCCAGTCGCAGTGGTCAATGCAGTTCATCTTCCAAGGTTCGTATTTTTTTCCATATTAAGAGTAAGATTGCATACTTTTGTCGACACTATCTTCCATATTACATAAGAGAACTTTTTTTTTACCCAATTTTAAATTCAACCAAATTGTTTATATATATTTTTTCGCGAATCATGTTAAAAATCGGTCGAAAAGTATTAGTTGATGTGATAAATAGTTTCGGCTCATATGATAAAAAGTATTTGTTGTATATTGAAAAAGTACTAATACTGTTCAGCTACACACTAATGCTTTTCTTATGTATAAACTAATACGGAGTACTTGATATATATTTCAATGTCTTTTGTCAAAATTAAATTAAAATTGTACCAGTTGTTCGGTGCAACCAGTGCGTAGAAGTTTTTGCCTACTAAAATATGTTTAACACTGAAATTGGAAATGCAGGAAAAAAATTCATCACAAGCTGAATGCATGAAGCATCGAGTTAGTGTTTCAGAGAGCAGAAGATGCATTGCCATCGATAAAGCAACTAAAGACTTGGGAAAGAAAACTGGTAAAACAGTAAATAATGTTTTGAGACCAAAATCAGAGAAGAACACTTCCAAGGCTTCCGCTCAGGACGAACGACCAAAGCAAAAAACACCCAAACATGATCAGGTTGGCTTAAGTTTCGCAAATTCTGGTTTAAATTGTTCTGTAAAATCACGAGCATATTCATTTTCTTTGGATCATAATTAAAAGTGCGTTTTCTTATCGCTTATATGATTCTTCTTTGCTCAGCCTGGTAAGAAAGCAAATGGAGGCAAAGAGATTAAAAGGTATTGCATTTCTTCGTTATCCAGTAGGATGCATCTTAAGCCAAAAATTTATTCATTTATTTATTTATAGGGGTGAGAAAGAATCAAGGAACAGGGGAACTGAGGTATTGCGGAAGGTTCCTAGTCGAGTGCTTCAAAGTGAAAACAGGTTCATAAGTAAATCACATAACTTTCCATTTTGGGAATCTCCAATCTTAATCATTGAATTATATATTTCAGGATCAAGGCTGCAGTTAGTGCGATTCAGCCATGCATAAAGCAGGAGAGTTCGAGATTCAGGTTCAAATGCAATGAACGTGCAGAGAGAAGGAGAGAGGCAAGATTTATACTCCTATATATCTCTACCAAGTCTTAAGATTGAATCATAATTAGTTGATAATTTTATTTTTCTTCATTTTCAGTTTGATATGAAGATAGAAGAAAGGATGCATGCAAAAGAAGCCGAGATGCACCAACTTCAGGCAAAAACTCGGGTAATAATTTTTTGAATTCATTCTATGAGTTTGAGAGCAAGGTCTTTTCATTTTATGTAAATATGTTCATAACGATCAAGTTGAAATTTTGCATTTTCATCATTCCATGGTGAGATTACACAATCATAGAATTTCTTCGTACTTTTGGTACTGTTTATAGGAAAAGAGTGAAGCTGAGATTAAGAAACTGCGGGAAAGGCTAACCTTCAAAGCCACACCTCTGCCCTCTTTCTATCAACGCGATTCAGATAGAAACAAGGTACTTGAACAAGCTTTGTTACAACTTTTCTTTTAGAAATTATTTGATTTGATTTTATGTGTTATTCTTCTCCAAATCACTAAATAGTGATACTTCGTATGCTAAAAGACATCACTGCATGTGCTAAACAGTATTAACGAGTTCACCATAAAACTTTCGTGAACCAAGTTCATAGAAGTTTTTATCAAAATAAAAATGGACTCTTGAAGGACTGCTCCTTTGTCTAATTTACAGATTAAATCCTCAAGAACTGGTAGTAGAGCTTCTGAAAGCTCTCGATTAAGCTCCAAACCAAGCAAGTGCGAAGCTCCAAACACATTAACTGAACTACCACAGGCATCAGGAGCAACGAGCTGCCATTCAACAGTGACGTCAGATAGCAGCCCGTCTTCTCCTGCTGCACAAATCAGCAAAGGGCCCCATTCTCGAGCAGTAGTAAGTAATCGGGTTGGTTTGAAAAACGGGAAAGAGAAGAACAAGCTTACGAGTTTGCCCAAACATAAAGTGTCTGAAGTTAATAAAATGATGGATGGAAAACAAAAGCAAAAGAAAAGAAGTGAGAGGGCTAGCTAGGATCGATTCATTCTCGTCTCAAAGAGGGTCGTCCTCATTTCGTTGTTGTATGATCTCAGATTCTCGTATATTAAGTTACTAAATGGTTTATGAAATCAAGGGACAAGATCTTTATTAATTTCTACCTCTTATCAAAATATTCACACTTCTTGCAAGAATTCACTTGAGTTCATTACACTGTCAATGTCCTAGTTAGTTTTTTTGAAGTCTCGATATCCGGTATGAGGACAGACTACTTCAATCTCATTTGTAGCATACAATTTCTGTGCCTCTTAGATTTTTCTATCAATCTGCATACTCTTTCAAGATTGAAAGCTTTACCCACCTAATTGAAATCGAACAGCTAGATTAATTGTTATTTTTCCAGAAATGGTTGTGGGTGTGACATGTTATAGCTCTCTGATTTGACGTTGTGTCTACTACTGTTTGAACTCTTTTCTTTATTTGAAAATTATATGACGAAAAAGGTAGGGGCTCCCTACATTTTTTGTTTGGTATAACAATATTGATGGTGATGACACATTTGTTAATAATGAAACCCTCATCTATCTATTATGCTGATAAGCTGAATTTTATGAAAATACTAATGAATATATTAATTTATACTCCACAAATTCTGTGTATTTTAGATTTTAAAATATTGGCAAAATCATTAATTTTAGTCCATATTTTTCACTTTTCATTAAATCTAATACATACTTTTCATTTTTTTTCTCAAATTTAGCACACATTTTCTAAACTAAATTATACTCACACTTTTCACTTTTATCATATTTAGCACATATTTTTTTTCTCTTATCCAATTAATATCCACACTTTTTTTAAATATAATTAAATTAATTAATAAAAATATACCTTACTCTATAAAATAAAAAATAAAAAATTATATAATATGTAGTATTTTTTATTCTTAAAATTATAAAAAAGTAAAAAAAATATATAAAAATTATACAATTTGTTTCAATTATTAAAAAATCTTAATATTTTGTAAATATATTTTTAATTCAATAGTTTTAGATAATTTTCAAATTCTCAATTATTTTTAAATTTATAGATTTTAAATCGAATTTTTTAATTTAAACACATTTAAGACATTCTTTCATATTTTAATTATTAGATAATTTTCACGTTTTTAATATATTTTTTTAGTATTTTAAATTAATTGATAAATAATATGTGCTGAAATTGGTAAAATATAAAAATTTTGTGCTAGATTTGATAAAATAAGAAATGAAAAATATGGGTATAATATGGTTAAAAGGAAAATTATGTGCTAGATTTGATAAAAAAAAAAAAAAAAAGTAAGGGTATAATTTGATTAAGAAGAAAAGTATGGGCTAGATTTGATGAAAAGTGAAAAGTATACGCTAAACTTCGTGATTTGACCTAAAATAAAGTCTTCTAATCAGCCTTTGTCAGAATGTTTCGACGGATAAAATAGCTTTAATTGTTGTTATAGCATGGGCAATATGGAAAGAAAGGTGCAATTGCCTTCATTCTCTTCTTGATCACAATGATTGCTTTATCAAGTCCATCAAGAGTTTTGAGGTTGAGTAGGCAATCAGATATTGGTATGATTTCATTGAAAATAAGAAGCTCTTGACTCAGGAAGTAATTTGGATCCAAAGATTTAACAAATCAATTTCGGGCATAGGATGGGTAATAATTTATTTACGGATGCAGCCTTTAATCAAAATACTCATTTTTATGCGATAGGATATATTCTCCTAATCTCCTTGGACCAGACCATTTGATTCTTTTGGCAGGAAACCAACAAATCAAGAACTCGGGTTCGGTTGGAGCTGCGGAATTAAAAGCAATTGAGATTAGATTATTTAGATTTTTGCTAAGAAACTAAAAATTAATGGCATTGTTAACAGTATTAAAGGTATGTTGCGTAAAAATCTAGTGTGGAATTGCCACCATATACTACAAGATTAGAATCGAGCAGCACATGCCCTTTCTCAAATGTCGAAGCAATTGAGATTAGATTATTTAGATTTTTGCTAAGAAACTAAAAATTAATGGCATTGTTAACAGTATTAAAGGTATGTTGTGTAAAAATCTAGTGTGGAATTGCCAGCATATACTACAAGATTAGAATTGAGCAGCACATGCCCTTTCTCAAATGGTTTTCGACACTTCATCTCCTCATGAATAGTGTGAAGATAATTGTTCTGAGTATATCAAGAAATTATGTGTAACCTCGTATCTTTTTATCTTGTTATATTGTCAAAAAAAAAATATGATCAATGGAGAGAGGATTATTAATTTTGAATAAATTAAAATTACACATATTTAGAAAATTAGTAACATTAAAAATTTATATGGTTCTTCTTACTTTTGTTTTATTTAAAATTTTCATTTAATTGAGAATTTAATATAAGCTTGACATACATATAAAATTTTATGTTGACATGAAGGTAAAATTAATTAGATACCAATGCTTTGTAGTTTGACTCAAAAGTGAATGCTAAAATATATATATATATATATATATATATTTAATCTTGATTATACTTAATGTCTACATAAGCATCAGTTGATATTACAATATGAATTCATGATTTTATCGAAATCAGAGTACTACAGTAGCGTTCGTATTGAATGCAGGAAGTACATTTAAAAAAATGTTATTCTAAATTATTTATTTAATTCATTTTGCATTTTATACCAAGTCAAATTTTAACAATTAAAGTTAATTGATAATTTTCGTTATTTAGTTCAATTTGAACTGCAAACAACCGATTTATGTAGAGGGAGCCTTGGGGACCATCATGTATGAGACGACTTTTAGTATTTACATCTTACTTTGATATAAAATACAATTCGAATAAGATCACTGACTTATGGATAATAGAATTTATAAACGAGGAAAATTCGTTGCATGTATGAGATTGTTTCACACAAGTAAAAAAACAGAACAATGTTGCACTAAATATTGAAACAAATAGTGTAAAATCGACTCTTACAGAATATAAGAAATATAAAGACACAACGAAAGTCTAAAACACTAAAAATAAAATAAAAACAATGAACAATTGAACACAATGAAATACTTTTAACATATATATATTTTATTTAATAAAATCTATGCGAGAGTCTTACGGCAAAAAATCTTTACTTTAACTTGTAAGTACAAATATTTTGTGAAATGTTACAGCAATAACTTTCACAATCGAAACTATAATCGAGGCAAGCCTAACGGCTAAGTGTCTAAAATAACACTGCCCAAATAATAATCCTATCTATGATTACAATCTAAAAGAATAGTTTCGAGTTGCACTGAAAGTTGGTATACTTCAACACAATCTAAAAGATGTAGCTATAGAGGTAGAAACAAGTTCTAGAGGCTTCCATATGAGATCCTACTTTTTAGGATCTCAACTCCCATGATCTCTCTAGATCCTTCTTCAATGTTCCAGGTTGTTCGTTCTAATATGTTTCAGTCTGCTCTGGCACGTTATCCTAGGTTTTGGAATCTTTCAAGTTCAGACTATTGTAGAAACTTCTAGACATTTAACTCAACATTTAATGTAACATTTTAAAAAAGATTTAAAAAAAATCAAGAAAGGTCAAATTAAAATATTATTAAAACATCTACAAACTTGTATTATTATTATTATTATTTTATCAGTAAAAAAGAATTTCATTAAAGTATTGAGTAAGGATAGTCAAATCCTAAATCACAATTCTCATCGATATACAACAATGGAAAAATCAAGAAACATAGTCTAGTAATGCTCCTCAGTACTCAAGTATGGATATAATTTCATTCATCTCTACCTAAGCACTTGGATAATCTAGCCATTCAACGTCCTCTCTTTCATCCTTTTTACCCTTGCCAACTGAATCGCGCATTTGAAGGAGTCCAATGATTTGTGTAAATTCATAACTGCCCCCTTGAATATGACCTCAAAGTTGTTCAAAATATTTGTGTATAATATTTGAAAACATACCTTTAGGTAATGTTTGTTTGTGATTGAAAATCGGGATTTGAGATTTTGAAATTTCATCCATATTCTAGTTTGAAAATTAGATTTATAATTTTAAAATTATACCCTACAAATACCTATAAACTCTACAAAAGTACCCTATAGATACCTACAAATCCTATATAGATACCTAGCTATAAACCCCTATAATCCTATACTATAAAGTTAAATCTTACCCTACTTAAATTCTAAAACAAACACAAAATATAAAAAATATTAGAATTTTAAAATTCACTAGATTTTAAAATACTAAAACAAACATTCCCTCAATGACATACATGGAAAAGAAAATTCCACATGTAAGATTAGAATGTCGTATATTTCAGCAACAAATACAAACATTCAAACATATGTTTTCATCTAATTGTACAAATTAAAATTGATTTTTATTAATAATTCTCTAATTATAATTAAAAGTATTTAATGATATAAAATTAAGAATTAGGGTCAAAGTTTATGAGTAATTTTTATCATTACAGATTTTTAGATAGATAAAAGTAATGACTCAATTTTTTGTTCATGGAGTAAATGTTTTCATTTAGTGTTAATTAACCGCAAATAAGGCATAAAAGCTTAGTTGTGTGTTTTTTGTCTTTTTAGTTTTAAGGTTAGTATCAACTCGCTTTCTTGTGTCTTCAAAAGACCAAACGGTGGTTGTAAACTTTACTTTGTCATAACGCTGAAATTTGCTAACTTTTGATTAGTCACCGTCACATTATCATTTAATTATCAGACGTACTATATATTTAATTAATTGTGCCATGCATGCGTCATGCTTTTATCATACTTTGGACTGAAATGCATTTGAAATTATATAAAAATGGATATATATATATATATATACAAAACATATTTCCAACTTGATGATGGAATCATTTAGGTGGGATATTCTAATCAGACGAATAAATGCAAATAAAGTATAAGGAAAGTAGTAGGAGTCCTAATTATTAAATCGTGTTTCCTTTCAAAGTTGTTAAGAATTGTTGTTAATTAGTACGGACTCCGTCCGTCTACAAACTTCTCATTTTATCATTTTGATTCGTTCGTCTATAAATTTTTCATACTCTTTTTAACAAATATTTTTTTATTTTTATACTTAATTCATATGTCCAAAAGTAATTAAACTTAAAAACGGTCGAAAAGAGTATGTGGAAAAAGTGAAATATCAAAAGAATATGAGTTAGCATCAATTTCACTATACAACTAAGACACATAATTAATTGAAAATTATATATGAAGTGTGCATTTTATTTAACTGAAAAAATTGTAAAATTGAAATGTACTCCCCCAGTTTTTTTATGTAAGATGTTTTAGAGTAATTGACTAAAATTAAGAAAATGTATGTTTTGACAAATATACCCTTAGATAATAAAGGAAATTTCTAATTACATTAATATTTTACATATTTTACATACAAGGCAAGTTTGTATAGGAAAAAGATTTGCCTTGAAGATTAGTTAATCAGAGTAATTTAAAAATTATGATTGTTTCCAAAGTTAAAAGGAGAGCATAATTGGAATAAACATTGTAAAAAATCTAAAATATCTTATATTTATGAAAAAAAAAAAAGCCTAAAACATCTTATATAAAAAAACTGAGGGAGTATAAACTAATACTAAAGCAATTGAAGACCTCGGTAAAAAATATTGCTATGATAGATCTTCATTACCAAAAGAAGAACAAGGAAATTTTGCAATAATTAATTATTGTGTGATCATTATATGAACACAAATAAAATAACCTGCAAGGATACGCATATATATCTCATACATACCTCAATTACAATGAAATATTAAATCAACCTACTAGAATGAAAATTAAACAAAAAAGGAAACAAAAGAAGTAGCTAGAAACACGAAGAAAATAGTCTTTGTTGATCCTTTGATATCTGGTGAAGAATTAGAATTTTGATCATCTTTGTGGGGTGGCTTTCTGTAGTAATATGGAAGCCAAGGCACAATTGGCTCAGGCGGCGGCGGCACCGCCCCGTAAAATGAAGGCGACGGAGGAGTAAACGGAACGTATACTACTCCCGGTGGAGAGGTGGAAACGGGAGGAGGGAAAGAAACCGGAGGGGTGGTGGAAGCGGGCGGCGTTGTGGTGGCCGGAGGGGTGTTTCCGGGGCCAATTGGGGGCGGATAACATGGGTAGGGGCACTCTTGTTGAGACGCAGTTATGGATGGAAATTCAAGAATGGTGGAGAGAAAAATAAGTATTGAGAGAAGGTTTGAGGCCATGGTACTAGAGAGTTTAGTTGTGAAGGAAAAAGAGAGGATATTTTGTGAAATAGGAATGAGTCAAAGTGGTACTAGCTACTCTAGTTTTAAGTCACAACTTGGGCACCCGTACCTTGTTGGGCTAGTCGGGCCAACGAAGTAGAGTCGGCCCGACTCAATCTCATCTTAAAGATTGTTATTTTAATTTTTTAAAGAGTTTTATCAATTTAAGATTATTATCAATTTAAGGATATATTCATCTCAAATTGTTTGATTTTTTTTTTTTTTTTTTTAATGGAAGTTAAATACCCATCCCTTTTTCCCCTTCCCATGACTCGAACCCAGGACCTAAGGCCTAGGTAGTGGTGCTCTAACCACTTGAGCTATCCCACTTTATCATCTCAAATTGTTCGATGGATAAGAGTAGTGGTAGATTATAATTTAAAATCTGTAAAATTTAGACATCATCATAATTTCAGTCTAATTAGTCTTAGTTGTCAAATATGATATTGGGAGTTTAAATATTTTGGGTTTAGTCTGGTATAGACTCAAGTCTATATAAAAACTTGACATGTACCTTATGGTTATAAAGATAAAAAGACAAACTACTTAAGCTACTATAAAACTTAATAAAATATAGATTTTCATTTGTACATATTATAATAAAATATTTTTTTTTTAAAAAGTATGCGATGAGAATGTGATTTGAACCATTTAATTCTTATTTAAAAACACACCTTCCACATTTAGGCTACTACCATACTCGTTAAGTAAATAATCTTCTTAATTTTTTATAATAAAATAGTAAACAATTCACAAAAAATATTAAATTTCACTATTTAATTATTTAAAAAAAAAATGGTTCACACTTTTTAATTATAGTGACTAAACTTTTTAAGTGAAAATATGTATTTAGTAAAGAGTTCAACACAATATTACTAAAAAGTACAATACAATATTATTAAAAAGTGTAAGTCAGTGTAACTGAAAAGTAACAATATTTCTGAAAAGTTTAAGTCACTATAACTAAAAAGTGTAACACAATATTACTGAAAAGTGGATGCATGTCACTATAACTGAAAAGTGCAACACAATAATATTAAAAGTGTAAGTCACTATAACTGAAAAGTGTAACTGCACATAACTGAAAAGTACAACACAATATTACTAAAAGTGTAAGTCACTGTAACTGAAAAGTATAAGTGCATATAACTGAAAAGTGCAATACAATACATATTATTGAAAAGTCTAAGTAACTCTAACTAAAAAGTGCAACACAATATTACTAAACAATGTAAGTCACTATGACTGAAAAAAGTGCAGCATACTATTACTGAAAAATACAACATAATATAAATGAAAAGTATAACTTAATACAACTCGAAAAATTATTGTAATATTATCCCCCATTTGAATTTAACATACTGAGTGTTTGTTAATAAAAAGTACACACATTTTTTTGTTATTATAACTTTTCTCATTTCTAGTACTACACTTTTATAACGGAAAAAAAAATAGGTATTTTAATTTCAATATACTCTTGAATAAATAGTAATTACACTTTTTCAATTACTAAAAGTAACTTAGCCTACGTCTTACCATTTCGGCTGCAACATTTGAATTATATGTTTTCCGCGTATTTTATTCTTATTGTTGACCTTGACACGTTTTAGAAAATGGACTCAAGTTCTTATATAAATTTGAGTCTACGTAAGACTCACATTGATTCGAAATTTAAAAAAATAGAAAATTATCAATTCAGTGATCTAAACACCGTAAGGTTTAATTACAAATAAAATCGGACTCTCTTCACAATTTCAATCTAATTTAAACTTTCTAATCATTGTTAAACAAAATGATGGTATATGTGTGTTAATTTACTTAATTATTTATTGTCATCCGAAGTAGGGGTAGATTCACTCATGCTAAAAAATTATGATTAATTATTTATTGTCATCGGTTTTTTTTAATATAAACATGTTAATATAATTATTGGTTCGTTGTTAAGTAGATGTTATGTCATTTTCGGACATGGGTCAATTTGCTTATTGGTTTGAATTGCAAACTAAAATAAAAGTGGACTTTATTTTTATTCAAAAGTTTAGATTAAATTATTAGTATGAATAAAAAAAATGTGATTTTATCGCAATTAAACTAAGATAGAAACTATCAATGTAATGGTCACACTTTTAAAAATATAGCTAATAAAAGTGAATTGAGGTAAAAATTCACAAGTAAAATATTATTGGCTACTTTTGAAAACTACTTTAATTACCATATTTTATGTGTAAAATATTTCACATAAATGTTGTCCTATGACTTTTTACTTAAATAGTATTCCCTCCGTTCTATACTTGAATATCCATTTTACCATTTTGGGTGTTCTATACTCGAAGACGCAAACCTAAAATAGCAAAAACATTTTTAAACAATTTTCTTAAAATATCACAATATTACAACAAATGCCACTAATTTATAAAGTTGAAAAGTCTTTATTACCCCAACTTTATCTTACACAATATTAATAAACAATTCAGTCATTAAAACTCGTGTCCAATTGGTTTGGATCTTCAAGTATGAGACGGAGGGAGTATCATTTTTTACTTATAATTATCACTTTTAAAGTGTGGTTCAAAAATACATATGGTCGCATTCTGACAAACATAAAATCTGAAAAATAAAAAATTGGGTTGTTCAATCTATCAGAGAATTAATATAAATGAATTAATGATTCATCTCTCTATAAATTCAGATTTTTGCTCTATAAATTCAAATTTTTAGATGAAACAAAATTTTTTTACGGTACCAAAACTCATTTAAATTGTCCATTCGATGGATCTCTTCCCCAAAGAATTCATATTTAATATAAATGCATTAATTTTTAACCTCTACAAATTCCGTGAGACATTTCACACAAATTTTTATCTAATTTTTTTTTTTATTTTAAAAAGGATGTAGATTCATAGTTTTTTATTTTGAAAAATCTTTGGACCATTTTACTAATTTGAGATTTTAAATTGGGAAAATATCAATTTTGATTACCCAGTTTTACCTCTTTTTATATTTGGTCACCCACATTTAGTCACTATCAAAATTGGTCACTCAGTTATTATATTCTATCAAAATTGATCACTCTGTTAGTCAATCTGTCATTGATTAACGGGGAGAAAGAGTTTTGAGCCGTGAAATTTCTCAAAACAGGTTAAAAAATTATCATGCATCTTCCAGAACTAATGAAACAAATCGCAGAAGCAAGAATGAAACATGTGCAAAAATTACCAATATTTACATTATATTTATAATAGGTCAGAAGGAATTGTGATGCATCTAGAACGTGATTCAATCAACCATGTTGCTGGTTTACCTTTTATTTTATAGATTATTAGGAAATGAGAAACTCAGGAGATAGAAATTTATTTCAATTAATTTTAATTCATTAAGTCTAGTATGCACTCGTGTGCATGTTATGCAACCTAGTCCATGTTGCACTTTTCAGTTTTACTGACTTACACTTTTTGGTAAATAGTGTTGCACTTTTCAAATATTATTAAAAATATTATTATACAGTTTAATAATTGAAAAGTGCAACACCATTTACCAAAAAGTGTAAGTAAGTAAAACTGAAAAGTGCAACAAGGACTAGGGTGCATAACATGCACTCGAGTGCATAGCAGACCAACCCATTTTAAATGCCCAATTGTTTGACTAACATTTCAAGAAATCTGCAAGATTTTAATAGAAAAATATTTAGAATGAAAAATAAGTTTATGAAATTTTCTTGAATGAATAATTTTAGAAAATTCTATATCATTAATCTTCACCACAAATTATGCTCTAATTTCAATGTGAAACCAAGAATTGGAAAACAGAGTACAATTGTTAAAAAAAAAAACCAGAGTACAAAGTTTCATTCTATCTCTTGAGTTTCTCATTTTCTGTAAAATAAAAAGTAAACCAACAAAAATGAATTCATAATTGAGTTAAATAATTATTAAAAACTTACTTAAATTTTTTTTACCGCAAGTTGATTGAATGACGTTGTAGAAGATACATGAGAAAGAATTCTCATTATCTATAATATAAAAAGTAAACCAACAACATGTTGATTGAATCACGTTCTAGAAGATGCATCAAAATTCCTTCTGAGCTATTATAAATATAATGTAAATATTGGTAATTTTTGCACATGTTTCATTCTTACTTTCGCGTTTGTTTCATTAGTTCTGGAAGATGCATGAAATTTTTTTAACCTTAAGTTTTGAGAAATTTCACGGCTCAAAGATTGACTAACTGTCATTGACTAACAGAGTGATTAATTTTGATAGAATATAATAACTGGATGACCAATTTTGATAGTGACTAAATGTGGGTGACCAAATATGAAAAGTTAGTCAATGACAGATTGACTAACTGTCATTGACTAACCGAGTGATTAATTTTGATAGAATATAATAACTGGATGACCAATTTTGATAGTGACTAAATGTGGGTGACATGAAAAGAGGTAAAACTGGTTGACCAAAATTGATATTTTCCCTTTTAAATTCATATTATTTCATTCGATTTTTTTATTTTTTTTTTAATCTTTACGGCCGAAATGGGGCCATTACGAAAGGATCTTTCTAGAGTTGGAGAATGTTGTCTTGATTCATAAAATAGCTAAATTAGAGGGTCAAGAGTGATGTCACATTAATTGGTTACAAAATTTTTGTCATGATGAGTTTATTTAATTGGACTTAGTACACGATGAAGTAGAGGTTTCTGGTTGCAAGCGTGGGTAATTATCTACATTTTTTTGGCTTTTTTAATATTCTTAAATCATGTTAAATAACTAAGATTAAGAGTAAATTAATTTCATCATAATCCTTCTTAACCCTTGTTGTTTGATAGCTAAAATTAAAAATATATTATATACATTTTAAAATTTATAATTCAGATATTATCATAATCTCAATCTAATCAGTTTTAACTACATGTTCTTAAAATAGATTATAAAGTTTATGAATTATACAAATGATGACTTAGTTAACACACAAAATCAATCATGTCCCCATGTTGGAAACTCTTGTCATAAATCCATTCATGTCTATTTTTAACTGTACTTAATAATTGGAAAGAAAGTTACTGTAAAATGAATGCATCACACGCGCCTGATTAGGTGCGAAAACACCTTGAGTAGGTGTGAATCTGAAAAGACGCTCGTGAATAGCTTTCCCCCTTCTCTCTCTTATTTACTCTGATTATGCACGCCTGAACAATATCATTACCTTTCGCTTGATTTTTGAAGATTTCGAAGAAACTCTGCTTTGGGTAGGCTACCAAGAGCACTCGAGTGCAAATCCGTCTTTTAAGTCCAACTACACTTGGATTGGTGGAAATGCCGACCGATATGGCTATATTAACTGAGAACAACACCCCCAAATCGACACTCACTCAAACCCTCTCTCCTTCTCTGAATCTGATACCATACTTTGAGCTCCTAAGTGTTAACGAACCAGCTATGGCGGAAGAAATCAACAAACAGATGAACAACTTCTCCATCTCAGAGGTGAAAGATTCTGAGATGTCCATCCGGGCAAGCTCTCCGATTGCCCCAAAACATCTCTTGGTGGGGAGATTTACCATAAAGAAACCCACGAGAGTTGCGGGTCTGAGCACGACTATGAGTAAAATTTGGAAGCTAGCAGGCGCCCTCACTGTCTCCCATGTGAGGGAAGGAGTCCATGTCTTTGAGTTTGAGCAGAAGGTGGAGCTTAATCGAGCCCACTACCGACAGCCATGGTCGCTAAACAACTCGTCTCTCATCCTGAAGAAACTAACGGGGAACGAGAGAGCTATGGATCTACCCCTATGGGTTCAGATCCATTTCCTTCCACTAAATGCAATGACGCCGGAGATTGGAGAAAGCCTCGGAGGGAAGCTGGGGAAGGTGTTGGAAGTGGATGGCCCACCGGAAGGTGCTACCTGGGGGAGATGCCTCCGAGTGCGTGTGCAGATGGACATCACAGTGCCTCTAACTAGAGGCACCCTGTTCCGAGTGGAGGCTGAAAGGACCACGGTAGTATTCAGGTATGAAAAGATCACTGATTTATGTTTCGTATGTGGTAGACTGAACCATGTTGCGAAAGAATGTGCTGAAGAGTTGATTGATGAGGAGAAGACTGCGAAGCAACCCATCCGCTTCAAACCCTGGCTCAAGGCAGACGGACAAAAGGGTCTCTCTGAAAAGGACTATCAAGAATTCTACAAGGAAAGAGAAGAGGCAGCTAAGACGAAAACCCGGAAATTGAAAGGAAAAGCCCAACAGAAAACTGAAGCTGGCAAAGCGAGCCAACAAAAAGGAATCCGACCACAACTCCGTGAGAACAAAACAGGAGCACTCAACAACATGACCCAACAACTCAAAGTTCCCCAAAAAACCATTATCCCCGAAGCCGCTACAACAGAAAAGGACTGCGCTATGGCCTTTGGAAACAACGTACAGTATACGGCCTATATGAATTCCCTACCAAAACTTGGAGTAAAGATGCCGGACTTTGGGATCGGAGTAGGAAGCAGCACAATACCGCCCCAGACCCCAACGCATATGTCTTATTTCAAACAACCTTTTGGGGCTCTCAACCTAAATCTCCATCTGGAGAAAAATAACCAAGCAATGGTAGCGGCAGCTAGTAGCACGACATGCACCAAAAGCAAGATGACAATGAAGACAACTCAAGGGACAGTCCAGCCAACGAAAAAGCGTGTAAGACAAGTGAAGGGGGAGAATGACAGGGAGCCTTCTGAAGGGGACTCAAACTATGGAAAGAAGTCTAAGAGTGATGAGGAAAATGGTGACACCAAAGGTACGTCGAGAGCTGGAAATCACCAGCCCCGCCACACCCCATGATTGTTATTGTTTGGAATGCTAGGGGATTACGAGGGCCCCAAGAATTCCATAAACTCAAACTCCTCGTAAAGGAGCACATACATGATTTAATTTTTGTTACTGAAACGAAATCTAGTGTGGCAAATGGTAGTAGATGGAAAAGTACTCTAAATTTCAATGTTTGTCTGGGAGTAGTTGTTTTTGGTAACAGTGGAGGAATTCTGTTTTTTGCAAATGATCTAATAGAAGCTAGTCTTTTTTCTTATTCGAAAGGGCACATTGATTGTTTGATTAGGCATGACTCTATTAGTTGGTGGTTTACTGGCTTCTATGGCAACCCAATTAGTTCACAACGTAAACATTCGTGGGATATGCTTAGATGGATTCATCAGTCACATAGTGGAAACACAAAACCATGTTTGATTTGGGGGGGGGGGGGGGCTTTAATGAAGTACTAAGTCTGTGTGAAATTAAAGGAGGGGGATATTAGAAGCTGAGACCGAATTCAAAAATGGAAAACTTCAGGAGAGTTTTAGGGGATCTAGAATTGGAAGATATTGTGAAGCAAGGGGGCCAAAATATACTTGGTGCAATAGGAGGACCGGACAAGGCTGTACCTGGGAGAGATTAGACCGCTTCTTAGCAAACGAAGAATGGCAAGCTTTATTCCCAGGAATGGAGGCAACAAACTTAAACTTGTATTCATCTGATCATAGACCAGTGAAGCTCAATACTGCAGCCATGAGACTAAACAACCCTGTGAGAACGAAGCAGCCCTTACACTTTGATAGGGCATAGACGATGAAAGGGGATTATGCGGAAGTGGTGAAGAAAGTATGGAGGAAGACAACTGGTAACACAAATTTGGTGAGGATGATGCAACAAGTAACAGAAGGCCTAGCTTTGTGGGCTAAGAAGATAATTGGGAACCTGCCAAAG
This sequence comes from Galeopsis tetrahit, assembly GCA_963675135.1. Classification (NCBI taxonomy): domain Eukaryota; kingdom Viridiplantae; phylum Streptophyta; class Magnoliopsida; order Lamiales; family Lamiaceae; genus Galeopsis; species Galeopsis tetrahit. The sequence continues at coordinate 59,449,831 of OY776133.1, forward strand.
CTCATCTCTAATTGTAGGCAGCGGCCGGATTATTTACAAAATCAGGAGGACACGGAATGGAGTGGAGATGTGATCACAGCTTTGGAAAGAAATCTGGAAAATTTGCTCTCACAACAAGAGGCATGGTGGCAACAACGGGCTAAAAACAAATGGTTGATTGAGGGAGACATAAATACAAACTATTTTCATAAACAAGCGACAAGGAGGAAAAAGCATAATCGAATTGAAGGGCTCAGAGGCAACAATAGAAATTGGTGTACGAGTCGAGAGGACATTCTGCAGGTGGTGACAGATTACTATACATAATTATTTCAAATGAGCAACCTAACGTCGTCGGACATAAATGAGGTGGTAATTCTCTGCCCTACAAGCATAACGAGGAGTCAATGCGAGGTTCTTGATAAAGATTTCACACTAAAATAAGTGAAGAAGACCGTATTTGAATTGGGGCCACTTAAGGCACCAGGTCCAGACAGAATGTCGGAGGAGTTCTATCAAAAAGCTTGGGACGTTGTAGCACTTGAGGTTAGCGCCCAAATTTTGGAAATTCTGAACATGGATAAAGGCCTAAGGGACAGGAACCAAACCCTAATCGCCCTCATCCCAAAAACTACAAAGCCAAAGGAGATCAAAGAATACATGCCCATTAGCTTAACAAATGTCTGCTATAGAATCGTTGCTAAAACGATTAGTAACAAATTGAAAATTGTAATGGGAAAGGCAATTGATAAGTCACAGTGTGCCTTAACCCCATGGAGACTGATCTCGGACAATGTTATTGTCGGATTCGAATGTATGCATTGGATTCGACAAAATAAAAGTAAAAGAGGATACGTAGTCCTCAAGCTTGATATGTCAAAGGCTTACGACCGCATCGAATGGCCCTGCCTCGAAGCAAACCTTCTCAAAACCGGTTTCAGCATGAAATGGGTTGATCTGGTTATGAAGTGTGTTTGCACAACACCATACTCCTTCAAAATCAATGGTGAAATACAGGGTAGGATTCAACTTACAAGAGGAATTCGACAAGGGGATCCACTGTCCCCTTTTCTCTTCATCCTATACACCCAGGTGTTGTCAAAAATAATAAATGACCTTGAAGAACGAAGATTGATCTTTGGAGTTCGCGTATTTAGAGAAGCACCACAAATCACCCACCTCTTTTTTGCGGACGATAGTCTATTGTTCTTCTAAGCGGATACCAATGGCGGAATACATCTAAAGGAAGGACTCCAGAAATATGCAAGGGCATCTGGACAACTGATAAATTATGATAAGTCCGCTATTACATTCAGTCCAAACGCAAGTAAGGGGCTGCAAGTGGTTATTAAAGATACATTGGGTATAAGGATGAGCCAGGGGCACGAAATATATCTTGGGCTGCCAACGTTCTCACTCAGAGCGAAGAGGCTACAATTCGCGTATTTAAGGGAGAGGGTAGCAAATAAATTGCATACCTGGAAGGTCCGACACTTCTCGGAAGGGGGGGGGGGAGAAATACTTATTAAAGTAGTGGTCTAAGCCACACCAACCTACGCAATGTCGTGCTTCTGAATCCCAACCTCAATATGCAAGGACATAGAACGACTCTGTGAAAAGTTTTGTTGGGGTTCAAATGAGAAGGGGAATTCCATGACCTGGAAAAAATGGAATGATTTATGCGAATCAAAAATTGAGAGAGGAATGGGGTTTCGCAGAATGGAGAGGTTCAACCAGGCGCTCCTGGCAAAGCAAATATGGAGGGTAGTAACTCAACCTCAATCTCTCGCGGCAAGGGTCCTGAAAGCTAGATGCTATAAACACACATATGTAATGGAAGCGGATATGGGAATGAACCCCTCATATGTCTAGAGATCATTGATGTGGAATAGGGATCTGATTGACAAATGTATGTACAAAAGCACTGGGAATGGACAGCATACCAAACTCTTTAAAGATAGATGGGTACAAGGCCTAAACGAGGGAATAATTCATTCGAGAATAGCAAGTGCGTCTACAGTTAGCCGTTTTATCAAGGAGAATGGCGACTGGGATGAGGATCTGGTTAGGGGGGCTTTCCTACCCTTTGAAGTAGAAGCTATCATGCAGACACTAGTTGGAGGACAAAACTTTGATGATAAGCCGTATTGGAAGATGGAGAAAAAAGGAAATTATTATGTGAGAACAGGTTATAGAACTACAAAGGACCTAAGGAGAAGTGTAGGGGATAACGAGGAGAGCCCAAGTTAGAGAAGTACAAGAGAATGGTGGAAAAAAGTATGGAAGCTCAATGTACTACCAAATATTCGAATATTTGTAAGGAAGGTTTTATAGGATATCATCCCGAAGGAGGGGAATCTGGCCAGACATCGTGTCCCCACATGCCCGCATTGCTTTCGCTGCGAAAGTCGAGAGGCATGGACGGTACACGCCCTTTTCTTTTGCCCTTTGATCAAACATGTTTGGAAGGATTGTGGATTATGGGATATTCTGAAAAGGGGGGAAAATCTTGACGTATTTTCGCTTTTGATATGGGTGTGGAAGCAAACAACTGAAATTACTATAGAAGAGGTTGTGGTAACGGCTTGGGGAGTTTGGAAAGAGAGATGTGGTTTGAAGGCAAACTCACACGCTACGGCCACTAATGACACATATTTTTACCAACACGCTCCTCTCAAGTATAACAGGGTCGTAATAATAAAAGTAGTGCCCAGTTAAATATCGATCCACGGGACTAGAATGTCAAAGGAGGGGGATATTAGAAGTTGAGACCGAATTCAAAAATGGAAAACTTCAGGAGAGTTTTAGGGGATCTAGAATTGGAAGATATTGTGAAGCAAGGGGGCCAAAATATACTTGGTGCAATAGGAGGACCGGACAAGGTTGTACCTGGGAGAGATTAGACCGCTTCTTAGCAAACGAAGAATGGCAAACTTTATTCCCAGGAATGGAGGCAACAAACTTAAACTTGTATTCATCTGATCAAAGACCAGTGAAGCTCAATACTGCAGCCATGAGACTAAACAACCCTGTGAGAACGAAGCAGCCCTTACACTTTGAAAGGGCATAGACGATGAAAGGGGATTATGCGGAAGTGGTGAATAAAGTATGGAGGAAGACAACTGGTAACACAAATTTGGTGAGGATGATGCAACAAGTAACAGAAGGCCTAGCTTTGTGGGCTAAGAAGATAATTGGGAACCTGCCAAAGCTCATCTCTAATTGTAGGCAGCGGCCGGATTATTTACAGAATCAGGAGGACACGGAATGGAGTGGAGATGTGATCACAGCTTTGGAAAGAAATCTGGAAAAATTGCTCTCACAACAAGAGGCATGGTGGCAACAACTGGCTAAAAACAAATGGTTGATTGAGGGAGACATAAATACAAACTATTTTCATAAACAAGCGACAAGGAGGAAAAAGCATAATCGAATTGAAGGGCTCAGAGGCAACAATAGAAATTGGTGTACGAGTCGAGGGGACATTCTGCAGGTGGTGACGGATTACTATACATAATTATTTCAAATGAGCAACCTAACGTCGTCGGACATAAATGAGGTGGTAATTCTCTGCCCTACAAGCATAACGAGGAGTCAATGCGAGGTCCTTGATAAAGATTTCACACTAAAATAAGTGAAGAAGGCCGTCTTTGAATTGGGGCCACTTAAGGCACCAGGTCCAGACGGAATGTCGGAGGAGTTCTATCAAAAAGCTTGGGACGTTGTAGCACTTGAGGTTAGCGCCCAAATTTTGGAAATTCTGAACATGGATAAAGGCCTAAGGGACTGGAACCAAACCCTAATCGCCCTCATCCCAAAAACTACAAAGCCAAAGGAGATCAAAGAATACATGCCCATTAGCTTAATAAATGTCTGTTATAGAATCGTTGCTAAAACGATTAGTAACAGATTGAAAATTGTAATGGGAAATGCAATTGATAAGTCACAGTGTGCCTTCACCCCATGGAGACTGATCTCGGACAATGTTATTGTCGGATTCGAATATATGCATTGGATTCGACAAAATAAAAGTAAAAGAGGATACGTAGCCCTCAAGCTTGATATGTCAAAGGCTTACGACCGCATCGAATGGCCCTGCCTCGAAGCAAACCTTCTCAAAACCGATTTCAGCATGAAATGGGTTGATCTGGTTATGAAGTGTGTTTGCACAACACCATACTCCTTCAAAATCAATGGTGAAATACAGGGGAGGATTCAACTTACAAGAGGAATTCGACAAGGGGATCCACTGTCCCCTTTTCTCTTCATCCTATACACCCAGGTGTTGTCAAAAATAATAAATGACCTTGTAGAACGAAGATTGATTTTTGGAGTTCGCGTATTTAGAGAAGCACCACAAATCACCCACCTCTTTTTTGCGGACGATAGTCTATTGTTCTTCTAAGCGGATACCAACGACGGAATACATCTAAAGGAAGGACTCCAGAAATATGCAAGGGCATCTGGACAACTGATAAATTATGATAAGTCCGCTATTACATTCAGTCCAAACACAAGTATGGGGCTGCAAGTGGTTATTAAAGATACACTGGGTATAAGGATGAGCCAGGGGCACGAAATATATCTTGGGCTGCCAACGTTCTCACTCAGAGTGAAGAGGCTACAATTCGCGTATTTAAGGGAGAGGGTAGCAAATAAATTGCATACCTGGAAGGTCCGACACTTCTCGGAGGGGGGGGGGGGAGAAATACTTATTAAAGTAGTGGTCTAAGCCATACCAACCTACGCAATGTCGTGCTTCTGAATCCCAACCTCAATATACAAGGACATATAACGACTCTGTGAAAAGTTTTGGTGGGGTACAAATGAGAAGGGGAATTCCATGACCTGGAAAAAATGGAATGATTTATGCGAATCAAAAATTGAGAGAGGAATGGGGTTTCGCAGAATGGAGAGGTTCAACCAGGCGCTCCTGGCAAAGCAAATATGGAGGGTAGTAACTCAACCTCAATCTCTCGCGGCAAGGGTCCTGAAAGCTAGATGCTATAAACACACATATGTAATGGAAGCGGATATGGGAATGAACCCCTCATATGTCTAGAGATCATTGATGTGGAATAGGGATCTGATTGACAAATGTATGTACAAAAGCACTGGGAATGGACAGCATACCAAACTCTTTAAAGATAGATGGGTACAAGGCCTAAACGAGGGAATAATTCATTCGAGAATAGCAAGTGCGTCTACAGTTAGCCGTTTTATCAAGGAGAATGGCGACTGGGATGAGGATCTGGTTAGGGGGGCTTTCCTACCCTTTGAAGCAGAAGCTATCATGCAGACACTAGTTGGAGGACAAAACTTTGATGATAAGCCGTATTGGAAGATGGAGAAAAAAGGAAATTATTATGTGAGAACAGGTTATAGAACTACAAAGGACCTAAGGAGAAGTGCAGGGGATAACGAGGAGAGCCCAAGTGAGAGAAGTACAAGAGAATGGTGGAAAAAAGTATGGAAGCTCAATGTACCACCAAATATTCGAATATTTGTAAGGAAGGTTTTATAGAATATCATCCCGAAGGAGGGGAATCTGGCCAGACATCGTGTCCCCACATGCCCGCATTGCTTTCGCTGCGAAAGTCGAGAGGCATGGACGGTACACACCCTTTTCTTTTGCCCTTTGATCAAACATGTTTGAAAGGATTGTGGATTATGGGATATTCTGAAAAGGGGGGAAAATCTTGACGTATTTTCGCTTTTGATATGGGCGTGGAAGCAAACAACTGAAATTACTATGGAAGAGGTTGTGGTAACGGCTTGGGGAGTTTGGAAAGAGAGATGTGGTTTGAAGGCAAACTCACACGCTACGGCCAATAATGACACGTATTTTTACAACCACGCTCCTCTCAAGTATAACAGGGTCGTAATAATAAAAGTAGTGCCCAGTTAAATATCGATCCACGGGACTAGAATGTCAAAGTATCGTTAGTGTTGTGTATTACTCTTTGAATATAGTGAGAAATCATGGTTTGTGCAAAGAAATGTAAATTAAACTTCCAATTAACACTTAATGATAAACAATAACTAAAACGATGATGATGTAAATCAAGTGATGAGAGAGAGTGTTCGTCCTTGTGTGGAATTGATGTTAAAAGTCGACTTCTATGTGTAATTCATTAGATAGACTTGGTAGAAGCAATCACTAATGCAATTATATACTAAATCACATAGGATCGTGAGGATGAATAGAGGCTTTCTTACCCGGGTAATCACACAACTAGGGGGTTCTACTCTATCTAATTAACAAAATTAATCCCTCTTTTTGTTTTTCCACTTGAATACTAACAACTAAAATCCTATGGTCTTCTCACTAATCACTCAAATTTTCATCCAAGCAATCAATGTAGATAAATTAGGTTCTAATGAAAATTACCCAACTCTCGTTGCTATAACCCAATATTTGCTCAATTCACTCGATTTTCAACCCTCGATTATACTATCTACCACGATTAACTAACTTTTGTTGCATTTATCGAGCTTCTAATACAATCTATTAATTGAATTCTAGCAAATGATCAATCAAAACTCATAAACCTAACCAATATACCCTCCAAATGAATTACACAATCAAAATTAAGCTAATAACATTAATTCCATCACAATTCTACAACACCCAAACACCAAAATACTTAGCCCATGGCTAATTTAATGAAATTAAGGAAGAAAAGGAAGATAATCAATATACCCATAATTAATAACAAGTAAATGCCTGAATAAAAGTGAGATATCACCTCTTTGAATGGAAAATGTAGACAAAACCTTAAAGTGTTTCAATGAAATTTTCAATCCCTTGCTTGAAATGAAATTACAACCAAAATATGAACTAATCTATGGAAATCTACTAAATTATATGGCGAAAACTATCTAATTTGAGTGAGAAATGATGAAATTTGGATTTGGGGAGCTTGAATGGTCTCCAATGGTTGCATCTTCCTTCAAAAACGAAAATTTCTCTTTATATACTCTTCCAAAAGTGTCTTGCACATGTCCCTAGGTCAAAAGGGAAGAAGACAAAAAAATTTGTTCGGGCACGGCCGTGCAAGGGAGCTCGGTCGTGCTGCAAGGCTGAAATCGTGCTCACGTTTTTCACGTTTTACACTCCCTCCGTCCCGACGAAAGATGTGATTGAGAGAATGAATATCCCTCCGTCCCGACTTTCATTGAAGCATATGTAAAAAGAAAGTTGCGAGAAAAATCCCTCGGTCCCGACTTTCATTGAAACAGATGTAAAAAGAAAGTTGGGTAGTTTTCATTAAAACGAACGAGAAAAATCGAGTAACTTTCACTGGGACGGAGGGAGTACTTATTAAATAATTTCATTATAAAATTGTCGATAATTTAATTATATTAATTTAAATTGAAAAAATTGACTTTAGTTATGTTTCGAAGGAATATTTGATTGTTTCGATTTAGAAGAGATGAAATAGTGTCAACATTGCTAAAATATAATTATCATAAAAACTAAATAAATTAATAAAAAATTTCACAATTCTTCCAACATTTGGAGTTAGTCTATATAAAATACTTAAAACAAATTGAAAAGGAAAAAATAAGGAGTTATTGTCATTGTGAGGAATTGAACTCGGGATATAGTAAAATTTGTTTAAAGGCTATAAATAAAATACAATATATATAAAAAATAATTTTTGAAATTGGTGGGGGGCCCAGTGGCCCCAGTGTACCACCGTCTCTGGCTCCTGAGCACGGCCGTGCTCTTCGATTTTCTCAAATTTTCGGTATCGGGCACGCATTGCTCGAGCTCAGTGCACGGTCGTGCTACCAACTCGGCTATTTTACACCTTTCTTATTTTCTCATATCTTTTGATCCGGAGCTCCGGTCGGCTTGATTCTTGTCTCGTTTTGACCCTCTCTTCAATGTCTTTCATGTGGTTGACTCATTGGATTGATCCAACGGCTTGATTCTCCGTGATTTGCTTCGAAACTCCTTGTTTACCTAGAAATCAAACAAACACAATCATGTGTTACTAAGTCGATCTTTCACACGATTTTGCAAGTATGATGCAACATTCAAAGCATAATTCATCCACAAATTCGAGCAATCTCATGAAAAATCGCCCCCCAAACTTAAAGATTTGCTTGTCCCCAAGCAAAGAAAGAAAAGAAGAAATGAGAATGATTGTGAAGAATTTGAACTGTGGACTCAACTAAATCAATGATATGATCAAGTGAACTTCCAATGAACAATTATCAACCATAAACTCTTCTACCATCTTCATGAAAGTTGTGATTAAAACAAAGTAAAGTCAGACACTTGATTCACAATCCTCACAAGAAGTGTTTCTCTCATTCACACAAGTAAATTGATGTCATGCTTCCACTCATCAATTGAATCACATCACATAGTCACCATAAGCTTTCCACAAATCTCATCTATCTACCACTTTGTTATGCTTGACAATATGATCAAAAGAACTTTGCTAAGGACGTAACATTGGCTCTTTGGAAACGGTAGGAAGAATTTGGGAAAATGTGACTCGACTAGTGGAGGACAACGAACAATTTTTAATTTTTTTCATTTCATTCAAACCAACTATACATCATCCTCACTTTTCTTTTCATTCTCAAAAAATTTCCTTCTTGTTTCAAGAGTCAATTTTTTTTTCGCTCTTAAGCACTTAGGCTCCATTTGGATGGAGGAATTTGATCTATGGATTTTAAATCCACCATCTAAATCCATTTCACTTGTTTGGATTATGAATGTATTTCAAATCCTTACATTTTTGTCCACACACTTTTTAGTTAAAATTGAGAGGATTTCAAATTCTCACTAAAACCATGTCATTTGAAATCCATCCTCAAATCAACCCCCCCCCCCATCCAAACACAACCTTAGGTTGTGTTTGGATAGGTGGATTTGATTTGATGAGGTATTTCAAATGAAATGTTTTAAAAATGGATGAATTTCAAATGACATGGTTTTAGTGAGGATTTAAAATCCTCCCAATTTTAACTAAAAATTGTGTGGACAAAAACTAAGGATTTGAAATCCATTCATAATCCAAATAAATGGAGTGGATTTGGATGGTGAATTTAAAATCCATAGATCAAATCCCTCCATCCAAACGGAGCCTTAGAGATTACCTCTTGATCTTTTTTTTTTTTCATTCTTTCTCTTTTTGCTAGAGTCTCTCATTTTCTTGTCCTTCTCTTTTGCTTTTCATCTTTTTTTTTTTTCTCTTTGCTCAAACACCCCACACATATATTAATCAAATCTCATGTTTTTTCACTTTTCACTTGTCCTCCACTAGTAAGGGGCAAAGGCTTATAAAGTTCAAGTGGTTAAGCATTGTAGGTTGCCAAAAGATCAAGTTTTAAGGCTCAAATTGGCTAACTACGAAAAATTCTTTTTGGTATGGGAATATTTGGCTAAGTGACTTTTAATAACAAAAGATGGCCTAGATCATATCCTATTATTTCACACACTTGTGGTTTCAAGCAAGACTTATGGCAAGTTCTAGAACTATGGACAATGAACAATCCACTCTCAAATAAACAACCGGATCATGATTGGTTCAAGGATCAATTCTCACCGGGCTTTCAATGATGTGAATACAAGTATTATCTTAAGCCTAGTTCTTCTCACACCACACATTCAAATGGTAGGTTCATTCATGAATCAACTCTTAATTCACATAGAAAGTCACAAAATCATACATCCTATCAATACTCATCCATAATCCAAAATCAACTCATTCGTATCAACCAAGCACGATATCATTAATATAAGAATCACATGAAATCATTCATTCAAACAACCATAAATACAATCAAAAGGATAATCAAGATAGACATAAAGAGGAAAAGAAATCTCTCATTTCACTTGTTGGGATAAATTTTTCTTCTAGCTCCATGCCTATCCCAACGCATTCCGGTTCGATTATTCTGCTTCCAATGCTCAAAGTTCATGCAATACTCACGATCCTCACTTCCAATTAACAATTTTGCTAAACTTCACCAAATAATCAATCACAATAAAATTCATGTGCTTGGTGCAAATTACTTTTAAGAACGACCACATCCCCCAAACCTTTTCATTTCTATGCAATAAAAAGTTTGGAAAACAAGTGATAAAATTAAATTGCAACCAAGCACTACACAATAACTCCAATTCAACGCATATGACAAGTGAATTCACCATCATGAAAATCAATCAAGCACACACACCAATCCAGTATTCTAAGAAAAATCTAACCACTAGTTGCATGTGCTCATATGAAATATATCCCAAGTACAAAATATTAAAGAAACATTTCCCTACCCCCCCAAACTTGAGGATTTCTAAGCAATTCCAAGTTTGAAAAAAGGTGTACCTTCAATGATGGCTATCACCTCCATTCTCATCCTTAATCCGTATCTACAATGATTCCACGTTGATTTCTTCACCCATTCGACCACACGTCCATATGAATTTTTCCTACAAAAATGAAGCTCACACACCATCAAAAATCATCATCTAGAAACATAAAAGACAACTAAACTATGAAAGGAAGTAAAAATGGGTTGCCTCCCATTTAGCGCTAATTTTAACGTCTTCAAGCCGGACGGAACTTATAGAGTTCAAACTTCCTCTTTCATCATGACACCACCAACTTCTTTTGAAGAAGAAGCATAGTGGTGCTTCTTTGCTTTGTTCTTCATTTTCTTCTTCTTGTCATACCAATGCTTCAATTTCTTCTTTAGAACTTTTGAGTTTGGATCAACTCTTTTCTTAACCTTTCTTCCTAGGCCACAAAGAAAGTTAATATTAGTAACACAAGATTTGTTAGAACAATATGAATCATTAAGAATTTGAGAAGTGGAGAGTATAGCATTGCTTATGCTTGAGTTTGAGGAATTTTTCATATCCTTCATTACAAATGTCACTTCCTCCCCATCCACTTTCAACTTGATCTCTCCATCTTTCACATCAATTGTTGCTCCCCCCGTAGCTAAGAATGGTCTCCCCAAAATCAAAGCAATTTCGGGGTCCTCTTCCATATTCATTACCACAAAATCGGTATGAAAGTTAAATTTGTCCACTTTCACCACTATATCTTCTACAACCCCTTCCGGGTAAAATATGGAACGATCCGCCAATTGTAGAGTCATGTTGGTTGGATTCATACTTCCAAACTTCAAACGATCATACATCGAGAGGGGCATCAAATTTATGTTAGATCCAAGATCACAAAGAGTTTTATTCTTTTCTCCATTATCCAACTCACATACCAATGTGAAGCTCTCGGGATCTTTCAACTTTTGAGGGAGACTCTTTTGGATTAAAGCACTACATTCCATATGAATATTCACCGTCACACATTCTTCCACCTTTCTTTTCTTTGAAAGAATCTCTTTCATAAATTTTGCATAAGTGGGCATCTCCTCAAGTGCATCCAAGAAGGGTACATTAACGGTGATTTATTGAAAATTTCAAGAAACTTTCCGAATTTCACATCGAGCTTCTTTCTCATAAACCGTTCGGGAAATGGTGGTGGATTAAGTGTTTTCGGAACTCCCCACCATCACACTCTATCTTCTCTTCTTGCTTCGCTTCTCTTGCTTCCTTAGCTTTCTTCCACTTCGGTATCATTTCTTCTTTCTTCTCTTATTTCTCCATATCTTCTCTTATCCTCATTTATCCATCTTCGTCTTCATTTGACATGCTTGGCCCCTCGTATTGAGTGTCATTACGGAGATTAATTGCCATACAATTCTCTCTAGGATTTGCTTTCGTAGTAGAAGGAAACTTACCCTTTTGATTTCCCCCGCTCGAAGAAGCCATTTGACTCATGTGGAATTCCATATTCTTCACTTGATTAGTAAGTGAGACCATTTGCTCTTCCACTTTGTCCATTTTTTCTTTGTTTCGATTTATGAAGGTATACAACATGTCTTCCAATTGTGGTCTCCCCTCATTGTTTGGTGCACGAGCACCCGGATCAAATCCCGGAGGGAGATGTGAGAGTCGCATTAGGATTTCCATAAGAGAAGTTTTCTTGTTTTCGGAAGTTTGGATTGTAGTGAGGGTTTCCTTGGAATTGGGCTTGGGAATGTTTTTGAAAGGGAAGGGCTGGTTACCTTGATAATTTCCTTGAAAATTACCTTGTGGGTAAAGTGGCCTCCCCATGTAGTTAGCATCCTCAATTTGGTTCAACATGTTGGGCATGTCCATTCCTCCACCAAAATTTCCTCTTCTTTGATTGCTCTCCATTGAATCAACCTTGTCCATGAGCATCTTGATTGTGTCACTCAATATACTATCATTCTCCCTTTGGAGAAATTGAGTAATCTCGGTCTTGCATTGATGGAAGGAAGAATTTCAATAAGAACCTCTTTCTAAGCTCATCCCATGTGGTTACTCGGTTGTTGATCATTGATGTAAGTCATTCCTTAGCTTTATCTCTCAATGTGAAAGAAAAGAGCCTCATCTTCAAAGTATTCTCATGTACCCCATTGATCTTGACCGTATCCACATACTCCAAGAATCTAGACAAGTGTTGATTGGGATCTTCAAGTGGTTCACCCCCAAATTGCCTCTTCTCTAGCATTCAAATTAGACTCGGGCTAATCTCGAAATTGTTGGGCGCAATTGGAGGGCGCTCGATTCCATCATAGTAACTTTGAATTGGGGGTTCAAAGTAATCCCGAATTGTCCTCTCCTCCTCACGACCAACTTCAACCTCATTCCCCACTTCAATGATTTGGTTGTCGATCGGAGGAATGATATTTTTATTATTGTTATTTCTTTGGTTTTCCGCCATTGCTCACTCTTGTTCAAGTCTTTGATTCCGATCTCGATTTCTTCTTTTAGCGGTAGCTTCAATCTCCAAATCAATAGGAATAGGTTCAATCCCACTTCCTCTTGTGTTCATGCACCTATAGAATCAACCGAGTATCAAATTCCAAAGACAAGACAAGACAAACAAATAACTTACAAACAAGAAAAATAAAATCACTAGTATTCAAGACCAACAAACACTAAGTTACTCAAAAATAAATCTAGTCCCCAGCAACGGCGCCAAAAACTTGACACATATTTTTACCAACACTCTCCTCTCAAGTAATGAGAAGGTCGTAGTAATAAAAGTAGTGCCCGGTTGAATATCGATCCACGGGACTAGAATGTCAAAGTATCCTTAGTGTTGTGTATTTCTCTTTAAATATAGTGAGAAATCATGGTTTGTGCAAAGAAATGTATATTAAACTTCCAATTAACATTTAATGATAAACATGAACTAAAATGATGATGATGTAAATCAAGTGATGAGAGAGAGTGTTCGGGTGTTCGTCCTTGTGTGGAATCGATGTTAAAAGTCGATTTCTATGTGTAATTCATTAGATGGACTTGGTAGAAGCAATCACTAATGCATTTATATACTAAATCACATAGGATCGTGGGGATGAATAGAGGCTTTCTTACCCGGGTAATCACACAACTAGGGGGTTCTACTCTATTTAATTAACTAAACTAATCCCTTCTTTTGTTTTTCCACTTGAATAATAACAACCAAAATTCTATGGTCTTCTCACTAATCACTCAAATTTTCATTCAAGCAATCAATGTAGATAAATGGGGTTCTAATGAAAATTACCCAACTCTCGTTGCTATAACCCAATATTTACTCAATTCCCAACCCTTGATTATACTATCTACCACGATTAACCAACTCTCGTTGCATTTATCGAGCTTCTAATACAATCTACTAATTGAATTCTAGCAAATGATCAATCAAAACCCATAAACCTAACCAATATACCCTCCAAATGAATTACACAATCAAAATCAAGCTAATAACATTAATTCCATCACAATTCTACAGCACCCAAACACCAAGATGTTTAGCCCATGGCTAATTTAATGAAATTAAGAAAGAAAAGGAAGATAATCAACATACCCATAATTAATACTCCCTCCGTCCCACAGGAATTTGCACACTTTCTATAAATGGATGTCCCATACCAATTTGCACACTCCATAAAAGGAAATATCTTCATAAACCCCACCCTCAAAATATACTCTTATTTACCCATATGCCATTACTTTTCCACACTCAATCTACTTTTTACTTTACTTTATTCATAAAACTTTACAAAACTACCCTTCAAAACATCACTCATTACACCTTTTCTTACACATTTCTTAAATTGTGTGCCCACCCAAGTGTGCAAGTTTCTATGGGACGGAGGGAGTAACAAGTAAATGCTTGAATAAAAGTAAGATATCACCTCTTTTAATGGAAAATGTAGACAATAACCTTAAAGTGCTTCAATGAAATTTTCAATCCCTTACTTGAAATGAAATTACAACCAAAATATGAACTAATCTATGGAAATCTACTAAATTCTATGGCTAAATTTATCTAATTTGAGTGAGAAAGGGAAAATTGCACTTTTGGTCCTGTAAGAATAAGTTCAAATCACTTTCGGTCCCTTTTCATGCACTTTTGGTCCTGTAGTTTATTTCCTTTAGTTTTAACAGATGAAAACTGCATAAACCGTTAAATATTTCACTTTTGATCCTGTAAGAATAAAATTAAACCACTTTCGACCATTTTTCATATACTTTTAGTCTCATATTAAATTTATGTTTGTTTTAACAGAAGAAAATTGATTAATATCCCTTAAAACACAACCAAAAGCTTAATATCAGATTAAAATTTTGGTAATATCACTAAAATTATAAAACTAACAAATGTATTTTAACAATTTATTTAAATAATTATTTAAAATTGGTAAATTTACTTAAAATAATTTTATAATCTAAAAATTCAATCATTATATATAAAATTAAAATTAAATCTAAAACTGGTCTCAAATCAATGCAAAAAAATAAAAAGTACTATTTGTCTTGATTTCGATTGTTGTATTTTTAAATTATATCCAAATTATATGGAGTTAAAAATTAATTTAAATTTGAAGATTATATTTGAAGATACCGGGTATATTTTTAATTTAATATTTTTGTATATTCAAAATATTTTTCAAAATTTACTTTTAAATTTGTATTTTTTTTTTGTATATTTAAGTTTTAATACAAGAAATTACTTCAAAAGTTATTTAAATTCAAATTACATTATTTTTTTTAGTAATTTTTAATTATTTTTTTTAGTAATTTTTAATTATATTCAAATTCTTGAATTAAAAAAATATATATTTAGATTCTATAAAAAAAAATTCAAATTATATAACTTAGTGAGATTTCGTCATTTATAGTAAAAAAAAGTTAATATTCTAAATTCTATTGATTTTATTTAAATTTTAATTCTATAAGTATAATTTATTATTAGTTTTAATAATATTTTTGTATTTTTTAATTATAATTACTTTTTTAGGAATATTATTTGGTCAACTAACTGTTTCCATTAAAAAACTAATGGTTTCCAACCAAAAACTAACGGTTTCAATTCATAAACTATCTTACAGGACCAAAACTGCAATAAACAAGACCATTTACAAACCTCAGGACCAAAAGTGATTTTACAAAATTCCTACAGGACTAAAAGTGCAATTTTCCCGAGTGAGAAATGATGAAATTTGGATTTGGGGAGCTTGAATGGTCTCCAATGGCTGCCTCTTCCTTCAAAAACGAAAATTTCTCTTTATATACTCTTCCAAAAGTGTCTTGCACATGTCCTTAGGTCAAAAGGGAAGAACACAAAAAATTTCGTCTGAGCACGGCCGTGTAAGGGAGCTCGGTCGTGCTACAAGGCTGAAATCGTGCTCACATTTTTCACATCTCAGGAGCTTGGCCGTGCTCTTCTATTTTCTCAAATTTTCGATATCGAGCATGCCTTGCTCGAGTTCAGTGCGCGACCGTGCTACCAACTCGGTTGTTTTGCACCTTTCTTGTTTTGCTCATATCTTTTGATTCAGAGTTACGATCGGCTCGATTCTTGTCTCGTTTTAACCCTCTCTTCGATGCCTTTCATGTGTTTAACTCATTGGATTGATCTAACGGCTTGATTCTCCGTGATTTCTTCGAAACTCCTTGTTTTACCTAGAAATCAAGCAAACACAAACATGTGTTACTAAGTCGATAATTACAATCCTTTCACACGATTTTGCAAGCATGATGCAAAATTTAAAGCATAATTCATCCCCAAATTCGAGCAATCTCACGACAAATCAAATAACACAGGCAATAGGACCTTCTCAAACATGGAGTGGGCTAAATGCTTCCTCAAAATTTTCCAACAGCTACATAATAGATCATTAGGGGGATCCGAGCCCTCTACCAGGACTGGTCTAACCGAGGAGGAGTACGAGAATAAAGGGGACTTTTGGCTGGAAACGGATGTTGCAACAAGAGAGCAAGATGGTTTGTTCGTAATTGGATACGTAGTTGGAGCCGCGGCGGGCAACATTAAAGCAGCCGAATGTAGACGAATAAAGAACTTGGGGTCAGTCTTTGCAGCAGAGCTAAGGGCGATCGCGGAGGGACTGGAGAAGTGCAAACAACTGGGAGAAACAAAAGTGATAGTGCTCTCAGATTGTCTACAAGGTGTTCAGGCCATACAATGCAAGGAAGAAATACTAGGCCCGAACGATTATTCTTTGGAGAAGACACGGAGGGTAATGAGTGGCTTTGTGGTGTGCAAAGTTAGCTTCTTACCACAGACTGAAAATCGGAGGGTAACAAGAAATACTGGGATGGAGCAGACGTACCAACATTGGTGCTGGAGCAGTAGTGTATGTGGTGTACTTTATTTGTTGATACCCTTTCCCCACATATGAATTATGTACTCAAAAAAAAAAAAAAAACCTAGTTAACACACGTTATGTTTTCTTGTTTAAAATATATCAATGTCGTGTTAATTTTATACTCCCTCCGTCCCGTGATTACTTGCACACTTTCCTTATTGGGACGTCCCAAAATTATTTGCACACTCTTAATATGGAAATACCCTACAAAATTAATAACCTCACAACATCATTTTATTTTCAAATTTGCCACTCCTTTTTTCCATACATTTCACTTTACACATCATCAAATCCACTTTACACATCATCAAATTACCCAAAATACCCCTCCTTTATCTTACATCATCAACCACTAAATCCATTTTTCTTAAACAACGTGCCGGTCAAACCGTGCAAGTAATCTTGGGACGGAGGAAGTACTATTAATTATTGGCATGTCATAATTTTTAAAATGAGCTTCGAGCTCAAACAAACACAAACTTTAAAGGGCGATCACACCCATTGTAACATCCTTATTTTTAAATAAAGGGATGAAATTAAACTTCAATTATAATCAAGAATCTAATAAAATTTATTTGAATAAAATTATAATCAAGAATCTAATAAAATTTATTTGAATAAATACTCCAATAAATAAAATTCATTTGATAAACCTAACAATTAAACATGTCAAAAAGTATTTCAATCGAATTATTTAAATAAAAAATAAATTATAGTAAGTCCTAAAAATTTGGTAACATAATCAGTGACGGGCCCAAAAAATTTCGGTAGGGGGCCCGATTAACATTATTAAAAAGATAAAATAATACGTACTCGTTATTTTCAACAAAAAATCATATTATAAAATTGTCATTACGTCACATTTCATTAAATTAAATTGATCGGAGAAGTTAATACTCCCCCCGTCCCGTGATAATTTGCACATTTTAACCAATTCACTTTAAAAAAAAATTGAATTTAGTGGTGTAGAGTCAAATAATAAAGCGTATTTTGAGTGATTTGATAAGGTGTAAGAAGGATTTAGTAGGATGTAAAATAGATTTAGTGAAATGTAGGGTAAAATGTAGACCCAAAATGAGTGACGATTTTAAAATAAAATGATGTTCGGATATATATTAATTTTGTGGATTATTTCTATATCAGGAGTGTGCAAATAATTATAGAACATAGTATTAATTTTAATATGGGTGAAATTACCAAAATACCCCCCCACTAATTTAGGTCTGTTAGTTAACATAATAGTCCAACATTCATCACCTCCTCAATCTGAAATATAAACCAACATCTATCACCTCTTCAATCTAAAATAGTAGATATTTGGAATGAGCATGCAAGCATATTTAGTGGAGCCAAGTTATTCTAAATTAAATAGTGAAAATAAACAGTCAAATCATTAAAGTTAAATAAATAGGATTTGCATATGTAATTTATCAATGTTAAATTAAACATATATACTTTGTCAACGTTAAAATAAACATATCTACTTTGTCAACATTAAAGTAAATAAATATACTTTGTCAATATTCAAGTAAACATATATAATGTTGACCCCTTTAATACGAGTTGTGATGTGGAAAGTCTAGAGTGAAGGGATGAATAGACTTTCCTTCGATTTTTCAAAATCTTTCATCCAATCAGATGGGAATTTTGACTAAGAGTGCGTGTGTCGAACAACATAGAAAGATAGTCACCTTACTGATAATTGAATAGCAAGTCAGTTTGACAACTATCAAACACAGTTGCTAGTGCAAAAATGTGTGCGGGCCTAAATTGTTTAGACTCGTATGTGTATAAAAATTAGCTTTAAAATAATGCAAAGGATGAATAATTCTATCAGTTGACTTGATGTCCAGCTACACAAGTATCACATGTGTTTTTTACATTTACGTTTTGATGTTTAAATCTTTATTGGGTATGCTTTAACAAAGTAAAGTAAACGATAAAAGTAAGAAGTAGTAAAAAGAGCACACAAGGATTATTTATAATGGTTCGGCCTCTAAACCTACACTACAGGAAATCACACATTTCGCGACGAATTTTTTTGCGACGACACAAAAATCGTCACAATTTCTTACTTAAACGTGACAAATTTTATTTTTCGTCATTAAAGTACTAGAAATTGTGACAAGATTTTAATTCGTCACCAATTACAATTTTTTTCGTCACAAATTTGTTTATTTCGCGACAATGTTAATAATTATGTCACAATAATACTATGTGACGATTTTAATAATAAATGGTGACGAAATTCAACGTCAAGGAAAATAGTTTTTCTTGACAATGCTAAACTATCGCCACAATAATAATTGGTGACGATTTTAATAATAATTGATGATGATATTCGATGTCATAAAAAGTATATTTTCATGACGATACTATTTTTCGTCATTAATTATTCGAAATATTTAGAGATAAAATATTTTTCGTCACAATAATAATTGGTGACGATTTTAATTGTAATAGATGACGATATTTGACGTCATGAAAAATATTATTTTATGACAATATTATTTTTCGTCATTAATTATTCGAGATATTTAGTGACAAAATATTTTCGTCACACTAATAATTGGTGACAATTTTCATAATAATTGATGACAACATTCAACGTCATGAAAAATATATTTTCATGACGATATTGTTTTTCATCATTAATTATTCAAAATATTCAGTGATAAAATTATTTCGTCACAAAAATAATTAGTGACGATTTTAATAATGATTGATGACGATATTCAACGTAAAAAATATACACATATTCATGACGATACTATTTTTCGTCATAATTATTTAATATATTTAGTGACAAACTTTTTTCGTCCCAAAAATAATTGGTGACGATATGAATAATAATTGATGACGATAATCAACGTCATAAAAATATATATTTTCATGACGATGTTATTTTTCGTCATTAATTATTTAAAATATTTAGTGATTTTTTTTATTGTCACTATGATAATTGGTGACAATTTTTATTAATAATTGATGACGATATTCTACGTCATAAAATATATTTTTTCATGACAATGTTATTTGACGTAAAAAAAACATAATGGTCTCTAATTACGAATACAAGTTCATAAATAGAGATGGCAATGGGACGGGTATGCCATGTCCCAGGACCCACCACGCCAGAAAATTCTCATACCCGGACCCGCCCAGCTTGAAAACACACCGTATCGTCCCGCGTAATTTTTTTAATTTTTTAAAATTAATTTTAATAAATACAATATATTTATTTTGATATTATATAATTCAAATTTTTACTATTCATTTTATACTAAAAAACTAAATAAACAATATTTTTACAAACATATATATATATATATATATATATATATAAGTTTTTATAAATAGAAAATATATATATTAAATATTACTCCCTCCATCCATCAAAAGTGTGCTCATTTCTTTTTTTGAGGTCCACGAAAACGTGCTTATTCTATTTAAATAGTTAACCTTTAAATATTTTTTCTACTTTACTAACAAGATTGAGTATCTACCAAATATATTTTCTACTCATTATATTAAATATATTCTTTATAATTAAAATATGATTTTTTTAAAAGCACATATAAAAAAAAGTGAGCACACTTTTTGTGAACAGAGGGAGTACTATATTTATATATAGTGACAGTCCATTTCAAAGATAACCTATCATATAAATGTTCAAATTACCAATAGCCAAGAAACAATTAGTAGATCTTTTTTATTTGAAATGTATTTCAAATTAACATGACGACATATATAGTGATCCACTCCAAAAAAATAAAAGAACCCTCGTAAAAACACTTCTAGAAAGCCTTCTCTGATGATTGGACTTATGTTGCATAAATGTCACGACAACTATAAATCAAATTTTAATCCACCATTCCTGTCAACCTTCATCATCGACAATTGAACATCCAAGCAGAAATTAAGAACTCAACAAAAAAAATTTGCAAAATTTGCATATTTCTGCAAAGCACACGGTAAAACAAAATATTAATTCAAGTTGCATATTTCAGAAAACCAAAATACTACCATAATTACTCGAAAAAAAAAAATATATATATATATATATACAAACCTAATTTGCCAAATCAAACCATAATTGAATAACTAATCCCCTTCAAAGAAATCAAATTCATGCTGCATATGACATCATAATCCAGAAACTACAAATTCATAAAGAATTAAATAAATCATCACCATCCAATCCAAAAACCAGCAGCTATGAATAATCGAAAACAAAACTCATTCAATTACAAATTAAACATCGAGAAACAGAACAGCAAAACACCACCATATAAGCAAAGAAAGCAAGGGAAACATTCCAAAATTTTAATCTAACCTCTTAGTAAATTTACTATGTAACCTCTTATTCACACGTATGTTCAAATCTCAGTGCAAACCTTCGTCGCAATTTATACATTAAAAAGAATTTACAATTTGAAAATTTTAAAACATGACAAAGAAGAAATTACAATTCAAAAATTCTAGGCATATGATACAAACTAAAGAAACCACGTGATTCAAATACACCTTTTAAATTTTAATACTAATAAAATCCACCTATTGTATTTCAAACCCAATCAAATCCATGAACAAACACCCATGTAATATTTTCTGCTGTACAAAAATAGTTTTCAGCTGCTAAAAAAAAGTTTTCTGCTGTCAATAATAATTTTACTGCTGTTAAAAACAGCTCTTTATATATATAACATAACATTGGTATTGCATACATTCTGCTGTTAAAAACAGCACATTCTGCTGTTAAAAACAGAAAAACAGCACTTTCTGCTGTTTCTGCTTGTTAATCAGGGTATGCAATGTACACCAAAATTTGTCTCAGCACAAATCATACATCAAATACCAATCATACATTAAGCGAAGAAATAAAATAACACATACATTAAGCGAAGAAATAAAATAACACAAAAAGGAAAGATAACACCATCATACATTAAGCGAAGAAATAAAATAACACAAAAAGGAAAGATAATACCAATCATGCTTTTAGTCAAGAATTTCAAGAATTTTTTACATCCAAGCACAAATGAGAATATTCCAAGAATTCCAAATTATTGGACCAAACTCGAAGAAAGGGAGGGGTAGTGTTTCAAGATTAGCCAGTGTAATTATGAATCTTATTTATATAATTTGGTATTTTTCTACTGCCTGTTGTATTTTTTTAATCATCACAAGGTTGAAAATATCATTCTAAGAAATCATGATGATGGTAAAAGATAGTGGCCAAATTATGAAGAATTCAGAGTTTGGCAAGCAATATGACTTTCGTGAAAGCACACATAAATCTCAGTATCAAATTCAAGATAAACAACTCTTTATTTTCAGCCAACCAAAAAATTCAAATCAAATCGTTATGACACCATGTTCAGTAAACACCCCGGAAACAACAGAACAGAGTATCACGGCCCTAATATTTACCGCCTAAGAAACAACTTGTCTTTAACCAATCACAAAACGCTTCATTCACTGTAATTCATCATGAATTGACCAAAGATTCAGAACAACAAAAAACCAAGTAATTCAATTAGCGTGTGATAGCATAATTACAGAAAGAATGAGCAAATCCATACACAGATTCGGGGAACACCAGGCGCGGGCGCGATCCTTCAGAAATACTAATTCAACATGAACTCAAATATGGGGAACACCAGGCGCGATCCTTCAGCAATACTAATTCAACATGAACTCAAATTGCATAGAAGGGTTTGTTATATTTAACGTAAAGGCGTGATTGCGGTTGGCGAATTGATCCGCGCATAGGAGAGTTGAGGGTTCTAAGATTTAGGTCTTGTGACTGAATTTATAGGATTAGGGATTTAGATTTACCCGCTCCGCTGCTAGCGCCAAATTTTCCTGGCAAAAAAATTAAAGATAAAATTGTATTATATTTAAATTATTTTCCTTTATATAATAGTTAATTTAAATTATTTATGTCTATTTCAAAATTGATTAAGTGATATTTGGTGCAATGATAAGGAAGAATATTGATATGGAAATATATTCTTGGAGTATATATTATTATCCGAGGACTAAGGAGAATATTGATATGGAAATATATTCTTGGAGTATATATTATTATCTGAGGACTAAGGAAGAATACTGATATGGAAATATGTTCTTAAGTATATTATTATGAAATATATTATTAGCATCTAAAAAATTTAAATCTTTTGGGATTTTTGTAATTAAAATTTGAATTATTTATGTCTATTTTGTTGTATTTATACCATTGAAATTAGGCTCCAATGAATTGAGTCAAAATATTTCTTCAAAATTAAATTGAATAAATTGAACATTAAAATTCAAGTGTATCTATACACTCGATTACATGAGAGAATTTGTCAAATACATACGTATATAAATTTTGTTTGTGAATATTTATAAACATTAGTTACTTATGATAATATGGGATTTATATGCATCTTTATAAAAATTATTTTTTTAGAACAAGCACCTTTAAAATTAATATTGTGTATTAGTTTTAATTATACTTTTCAAATTTAACAATAATAAATTATTTGTTTCTCACATAATGTAATATTTTAATTAGAGTATTAATTTATGAGATCGGACATTGAAGAAGTTTGATATATACGAAGAGTAGTAAAGAATTTAAATCTAACTAATTGTTTGATCTCAACTCTTGTTTTATTATGGTGTACTGAAATAGTGAAATTTAAAACTACTAATACAAAAGATTTCATTTGAGAATATGTGTGTATGCAATCACATGGTTCGGGTTTCCCAAAATCTCCATACAATTCGTCAGCTGATCATAGAAGTTATCATCTGGACATCTTTCTCGTTTCTTTGGTTTTGATCGTGAAAAGCCTTTGCATTGAAATTGTTCATGTGCATTTTGTGGCATCGAGTTCTGGTCAATTTAACTAACTTTATTACTCCCTCCGTCCCCTACTTGATGACCCATTTTGCCATTATGGGTGTCCCTTATTTGAAGAGACATTACCTAAAATATAGCAAAAACACTTTTAAACAATCCCCTTAAAACATCACACTGGTTTATTACACTAAAAAGTAGTAACTTATTACTATTTATAAAGTAGAAAAATATTTAGTACCCTCACTTTATTTTTCATAATACTAATAAACAATTCATTCCTTAAAACTCGTGGCCAATAGGTTTGTGCCATTAAGTAGGGGACGGAGGGAGTAATATTTATAAAGTTGAAAAGTCTTTACTATCACTACTTTATCTTTCGTATTACTAATAAACAATTCATTCGTTAAAACCTGTGTCCAATAGTTTTGTGTCATCAAGTTGGAGACGGAGGGAGTATTTAAACTAATATCATATCACTTATTAACCGAAACTGTTATACTTATAAACTTGTACTTTAACTTTTGTGTCCAGTTCAACATGTCAGTGTGTAAATGTTATTGTATTAGTTTATAAACGTAATTGTATCATTGAATTTAGGGTACATGAACAAATTTTTCGGAAAGAATTTACATTTTTTTTAACACACTAGTAAGTAAATACGGATGCTACTTAGTAATATAATACAAAAATATTTTAGTCAAAGAAATGTATTTTTTTATGTGTTCAAATTAAATAATTAAATAAATTAAGAAATTTGAGCCAAATGAATTTTGGAATGGTGTGCACCCTAGTCTAAAGAAAAGTGTATGTTACTCCCTCCGTCCCATATTAATT
This sequence comes from Galeopsis tetrahit, assembly GCA_963675135.1. Classification (NCBI taxonomy): domain Eukaryota; kingdom Viridiplantae; phylum Streptophyta; class Magnoliopsida; order Lamiales; family Lamiaceae; genus Galeopsis; species Galeopsis tetrahit. Next base: position 59,474,219 of record OY776133.1, read on the forward strand.
TTCAGAGGTTGATGGGCACGTATATTAAGAAAATGTAATAATTAGTGGAGTTTTGAGGGGTAATTTTGTAAAACTTTATGTATAAAGTAAGGAAATGAGTTGACTTTTGTGTATGTGTGAGAAAAAAGTAATGGCATTTATGTAAAATTGAGGATTTTGTGAGGGTGGAGTTTATAAAGGATTTTCCATTTAAAGGGTGTGAAAGTTATTGTGGGACGTCCTAAAAAGGAAAGTATGAAAGTTATTGTGGGACGGAGGGAGTATTAAATTGAAAAGTACAACACAATATTACTAAAAAGTGCAAGTCACTATGACTAAAAATATTATTATACAGTTTAATAATTGAAAAGTGCAACACCATTTACCAAAAAGTGTAAGTCAATAAAACTGAAAAGTGAAACATGAACTAGGGTGCACAACATGCACTCGAGTCCATAGCAGACCAACCCTTTTGGAATTGGAGCCAAATCAAAAGAATTTAGAGCCAAAAGATTTCAGCGGATTTTTCAAAATTCTTTTGAAGATTTTTTTAAATTTTAATTAGGAAAATCCCAAAATATTGGATTATTTTATCCGGCTAATACCATATACAGTGTATATTATATTAATATTATAAAATTTGAAGATTATTTCAAATTTTAATTAGGAAAATTTCAAAAGATTTAAATTTTTTTTATGCCGCTATTACCAAATATCATAATAATATACTCCAATAATATATTTCCATATCAATATTCTTCCTTATACTCCTAGCATAATAATTCCATTCATATTAATCTTCCGTATTCCTAGCGGCTCTCACCACGCAAGTCGATATTTTTTTCTCTCTAAATTTCATATACAGCGGGATTCTCAAAATTTTTATTAGGAATATTTCAAAATTTGATTTTATTCAATCTCCCACAAAAATATATTTTTACTTTAAATTTGCATAATAATTTAATGTAAATTCTAAAATTATTTTAAATAATTTATGAATTAAAAATCTACATTAAAACTTAAATTTAAGGTTCTCAAAAAAATAAATAAAAAAGCCAAAACCTAAATACCTTAAATAAAAAAAATATGAAAAGCGGTCTGAGATGATATTAAAAAAATTTGGAGATTAAAATATCAGTAAAAAAAAATATATCTTAACCCATATCCTTCCCAAAATTAAAACACCCACCCACCTGCCTTATAACTCGTGTACTCTTAGCGTGATTCATCTAAATCATAATAACAAAACACGTCTAATTCCGCGGCGGCGCAAACAGAGGCAAGGACGACGACCACCATCGACGAGCAGGGTAGCACCACCGTGGAAGAGGATCGGTGGCGAGTAGCGTATTCATATTTTTTTCTAATTGAGAGGAATACGGCGGCATAAGGCGGAGGTAAGGGTGACGACTACCATCGGCGCGGAGGGTTTCTCCATCTTGGTGAACCTTCAATTTTTGGTACCCATCATCCTCCCTTTGCGATTTTCTATTTTCTCCAGTTAACCCCTTTTTTTTGCGAAGAACCCTAATTCACAGCCCCTTCTTCTACCGCTTCTATTTAACATTCACGGCCCCTTCCCGGATCATGTATTATTGATGTTCTTCATACTACTTTATCCATTGAATTTTGGGTTTGATTTCTTGTGATTTTTGGGTACAATTGGGTTTCATTTTTTTGTTATTTTGTTGGTGATTTATGTGAAGATTTTGTTAAATATGTTATTAGGCATTCATTTTTCATTGTATGTTCTAACGGCCGCGTGTATGACACACACATTAAATCTGTTAAAATTAACAGAAAATAACTATGGGACCAAAAGTGATTTTACTATATTCTTACGGAACTAAAAGTGCAATTTTTCCATTAAAAGGCCATCCTCTCTCAGGGGACCATAATAGGGTTTTACCTCTTATATGCCATGTCTCACATGAATTTTTTTTAATGTAACTATTTTCATCGATATCTAGATAATGGCTCCTGGAGGTATGAAAAGAAAACGCAATTTTATTTCAAGGGAAGGTATTAGAGAACTATTAAATAGGAAAACTGAGTCATTCGATGTGGATAATTACTGAGGCATGACACCTCTTAAGTTCCAACAACAGAAACATATCATCCTTCAAGTGAAGGAAATTAACAGGGTGGTGTTTTTGCGCCAAATTTGGCAACCAAAAGTGTTGAATTACTGAGGCATGGCACCTCTGAAGTTCCATCAATAGAAGATGAAGCTGCAACAATAGGTAAATTTATCATTTTAATTATTGTTATGTTTACTTGACTATCTATATATTATAACAAATGTTTAATGTCCACATGTAGGTGTTGAGTCTAAGAAAAAATGTCGAGGTCAAACACTTGGGAAGAGAATACTGAAGTACTTTACAAATGGAAATAAAATGAAGATTAGAGTAGATCCTACGGTTGGAAGACCTTTAAACGAAGACGAGTCTGCAAAGCTTGCATCCCAAATTGGGATAGTGACTCGGGATGTTCTTCCAGTTCCGAAAAAGTGAAAAGAAGTGGATACAAAAGATGGGTTGGAGCCGGGATTCGATCATTTGAAGGTATGTGTATAAATTGCTCTCATTTATTTTCACATTTTGTAATTAATCTGAAGTATTTACATTAAATGTAGATTCACATGGATGTCAATATTGATGAGTCTGGTGTGAGACAAGCCCTAGTTGATAGGTTGAAAATTAGTAGTCGAAACCAACGTCACAAGTTGCATAAGCATTTTGTTAAATATGCAACTTTGGAAGAAGCAAAAAATAACAAACCCGATTTATGTCGTACCCAAGAACAATGGGAAGAGCTTTGTGATCTTTTTTCATCAGATAACTACAAGGTAATAATTCTTTTTAAAAAATTATGCTTAAATGTTATGATAAATTTATTAGTATAATTTTATATATTTAAGTTGTATTGTTTTTCTAGCGTGTGTGTCAGGTGAATAAAGAAAATAGGAGCAAGTTGAAATGCAAGCATATTTCGGGAAGAAAGGCTTTTGTAGTTAAGTTCCATGAAATTGTGAGTAATTTGTTACTCATGTTTAGTAATGTTTAATTGTTGGTTGATGGTTGGATTTTGTTTAATTAATTAACTTTAACTTTTTTTTTTGGATAGTTGTGGTGTTATTGATTTTACGATCAATTCATTTGAGCTAGGTAAATATGTTAATTTTTTATTAATTTTTTATTAATTTTTTACAGTCTAAACATGAGTTAAATGGTGAAGAGTGTGATAGGATTGAATTGTATGTCCGTACACATTCTTCAGAGAAAGATGGTTGGAAATCCAATGAGGCTAAAGAAAGTACACATTCTTCGGAGAAAGATGGTTGGAAATCCAATGAGGCTAAAGAAAATTGGGTAAGTCATATAGGCATGTACAAATGAGATTTCATTTTATTACTAAAATTGATGTTAATTATTTTTTTTTTTTTGTCATAATTAATGACCACATAGGAGAAAATGGTAAAGAAACGAGAAGAATATGCTGAGCAAGGAATTGATAAAAGTTCTGCTGAAATTGTTCTTGAGGTCCTAGGCCATGGGACTGGTTATATAAAAGGGTTTGGTTATGGTCCAAAGCCTCCGAGTAGACGTAGTGTTTCAAATGCTGCTTCTAACCAATTGGAAATGGAGTTACTTGAGACAAAAGAAAAGTTGGAAGCGTCTGAAACTCGCGTAAGTGCACTCCAGGAAGAAGTGAGTGATATAAAAGGCACCATGAACAAACTTATGAATTTCTTGGCCGAGAGAGGAATAAGTCTTTAAGATTTAAGAGAATCTTCCTTATAATTATGTTTATTCATATGTTTGTTGCTTTTAACTTTTGAAACAATTAAGTTCATTGTATTTTTTTTATCTTATCATACAATTTAAATTTATTTATCATCTTTAATTTAGCGGTCAATCTAAATATTTATTTATTATAAATTATTAATTAATTAGTTCATTAAAAATGCAATTAATGACAAAAAAAATTGTCACCGTACACTAATTAGTATTGACGATAAATGTTGTCACAATATATATATATATATATATATATATATGTATATATTTATGACGATTGTTATTTTGTCATTAAAATATTACTATTTAATGACAAATTGTGTTGTCATTATATATATGCACATATGATGACAATAAAAAATTCGTAACAATACAATTATCATATTCGTCACTAAATAACATTTCTTATGACAAAAATGTTTCGTCACTAAATAATATTTCTTATGACAAAAATGTTTTGTCACTAAATAATATTTCTTATGACAAAAATGTTCTGTCACTAAATAATATTTCTTATGACAAAAATGTTTCGTCACCATTACTATGCTATTTAGTGATCAAAAATATTTTGTCGCTGAATATTACCCTTTCGTGCATGACGCATTGTGTCGTCATTATAAATACATATGTATAACAACGATTAAAATTTTGTCACTAAAGTGTTATTCTTTGACGACGAACTATATAAAAGGTGACGAAATTATTCATTTAATTGTGACGATAATATTGTCACTAAAATTTGACAAATGCGGTAGCAAATGGAAAAAATCGTCACTTAAAATTATTATTTTAGTGACAATAAATCAAATCGTCATGTAAAGTTGAACTATTTGGTGACGAACTCTATAAATTACGACGAAATAATTAATTTATTTGTGACGGAAATTTCGTCATTACAATTTTAAAAGGTTGATATGAAATGGATAATCGTCGCTAAAAATTAATATTTTAGTGACAATAAATAAAAACGTCATTTAAAGTTGAACTTTTAGTGACGAAATATCATATTCAGCGATAAAATTTAGTGTCAAATGTGACGATTTATTCGTCACCATAGATGGAATAATATAGCGACGATGAACTTTAGTGTCGCCAAAAGATGATTGTTGATGACGAATTCAAATAAAGTCACATTTACCTAATGTGACGCACCTACGGCGACCTTCTTTGCGACAGAGAAAAATCGCCGTCAAACACATTTCGTGACGAAAATTGATGTTTTTATGACGAATTGTTGTCGTCGCGATTTCTCAAATTTCCTGTAGTGCTACATCCACTCGCAGTCCAACTGTGAAGTTAATTTTTTTTTATGCCATAGTATCCTATCCAATGACCGACTAATCCGGGGGATCAATCCTGCCGTCCACTTGCGGGGGCCCGTTTAAAGACAGAGATTTGCGCTCTGTATGGACATGGCCCCATAGAAATTATTTGCACCTTAGGGGTTTCGAAACTAAGACCTAAAGAGGAGCACACTCTTAAGTTACAAGCCTAAACCACTAGGCCAACTCGTTGAGGTTTGAAATTAATTCTTTTAGCAAAATGACTTGTAATTTACGTTCCAATAATCAAACGTTGAGCTCGATACATTCCACGTGCAATTGGCTCTACTTGTTATTGTAAGAACAAGTACTTTACAACTGTTGATTACACCAAACTACGAGCTTCTAGAGTTTAGAAAAAATGGTTTGTTTGTAGAGTATGTGTTGGTCCCAGAAGTTGAGTGTTCAAGATTGAGTAAGCTAGAAAAGTCTAGAGTGGAGGGGTGAATAGACTTTTAAAATCTTTCAAAATATCAGAGTATGAATATGCAGAATGATCAGTTTATAAGCCCTTACGATTATACTCAACTATACACAAAAATACCTCACTTGTCTATTCTGCAGATATGTCAACTTATCTATTCAAGTAATCAATTAAGAACAATTAACACAATAAATGCAGTAAGTAAACAACACAAGACTTATAGTGGTTCGACAACTTGTCTACATCCACTCTCACAACTCCAGTCGTGAAATTTTATTAACTTGTCTTGTGGCTTTAAGTCTCAAGAAATAAGACTTCGATATTTTCGACTATATCTCCAGATATATCTTTGATCTAACAACTAACTATTTTACAAGTAACTAGCACCTTGTTTAACAAACAAAAACAATAAAAAAAACTTCTCTATTTTCAGTAGCCTTCTTCTTCGTAGTAAACTTGTCTTTTCTGGGCTTCTTCTTGAATTTCAAACTTTGCTTTGAACTCTGTGAGTTTCCTTGCTTTTGAATTTCTTCAGTATACGCTCAGTATTTCGAATTTCAGTAGTCTTCAACTATTTATAGACATCTCAACTCAAGATAAGTTTGTTATCCAACAACCTTTTCTTCATAACTAACTCCATAACCGTTTCTTCTTGATATGTATCTTTCAAAACGTCGGTTATTCTGTTATGATACGTAACTAACTTCATATCTTCTTATAAATACGAACATATCTTTTCTTCACTTTTGACTTGTCTTCCTTCAATATTATGTGCTTATAATATTTCAACTTCCTTCAGTACTTGTCTTGTCTTGCACAAGTCTTCTCTTCTTCAAGTCTTCTTGTCTTGTAGAACTTGCTTGTTTTATCAACGAATCTATCTAAACAATTACATTATTTTAAGCTTTATAACACAGGTTAGTCATCCTATAAACTATTACATCAATAACATGAACATAAACTCTAATTTATAAACATAAACATAAGCTTCTATACAGTGATTTAAGCTTATCATAAAATCCTATAGTAAACTGTTCTTTTCATACTTAGTTTATTTCAGTATTACTTTAACTCATTTGATCTTGTCACATACAAGACGACTTCACTAACAGATCGGCCAACACTTAGAATATATTCAAATGCACAACAAAAATTGTACCATTTCGCGAGGGATTTAGTGAGGGAAAAACCCTCACTAAACAAAATGTTGAGGAATTTTGTGAGGGAATGCAACCCTCGTCAAAACCCTCCTCGGTAAATTTTTAATTTTTGCCGAGGAATGATCGTCGGTATTTACCGAGGGATTTAGGCCCTCGGCAAATAGCGAGGGCTTAATCCCTCGGCAAACCATTTTTATTTTTTTTAATTCAACCCATGCAGAATCCCTCGGCAAATAGCTTGAAACGGGCGGCCCAGAATTTGTCCACCAAGGCCCAATCATCAGGAACAGCCCAAAGTCAAACCAATTTAAAGGCCCCACTTGGGTTACAAGATTCAGTTACCAAGCCCACCCTACTCACACCCACCTTAATTAGGCAATATATTTGCCAGCAATATGTTGCAATCTAGAATCGAACCTGCAACCTTGTGCTTGTGTGTGCTCCTTGTATACTGATTTGGCTAGAAGCATTATTCGTTATATTTTAAATACAATTAACACATATTATATACTTTTAATTTTTTCTTTTTAAATTTATTTAATTAATTTATTTAAAAATTGTCAACCCATAATTATAGCATACATAATTATGTTTAATTTTTTTTTCAACACACAAATATGCATTAATTATATTTGTTAAATTGGTGATTATGAACCAATTAAACAAGTTGTACACATCTATCTATATTTATATATTTGCAAACTTTCTAATGACATGTGTCACAATTTCTTGGCTTATCACAATCTCTCTCCTCCCAATTCTCTTCATTTTTAAATCTCTTGCTTCTCATCATTTCTCTCTCATAGAATTTAATCTAAACCTTTTTTTTTTTTAAATTGATCTCTACCGTTTATTGCAAGTATATAGGGTTACATATTCTTCACTCTTTCTCTTTTCTTGTGCCACTCCGTTTTCTCTCTATTGTGCTTCTTCCCGCTGAAATTCTCCATCAATGCCACTGTTGTTTGATTCTCAGTACGCCATTTTTTTATTCTATTTCCGATTTATCTTATTCTATTGGGTTGGTCATTTTTTGTGTAGATAACATAACGATTATATCATCAATTCTTAATCCTTATTCTAGAGCATCTTTAGTGATAACATAATCTGATTATTTTTTATCCAGCGACCAGCCTCGGCCCTGCGCACCCACCGCGCAGCGCCAGCCTCCCTTCCCCCTTGCGGCTTCACCGCAGTGCCGTACACAGTTGCCCACCTCCAATCGCCGCACCCAGCCACATGCGTTCCTACCGGCCTTGAGGTAACCACAGGCTTGCAAGGTGGCTTAATTTTTTTTATTGTAGTTGTTATTACATATTTTTAAAGAGTGTGTGCTACTTAAAGTTTTTAATATGATTTTCTTTTATAGGGTATCCATTGATTTTAGTTTTTCAATGCAAGAAACTATATATCAATGTAGTTGTTATCGCGGTACATGTTTTTACATTGATTGTTATTACATGTTTTTTAATATAGTTTTTTTATTGCAGTTGTTATTACATGTTTTTCCATTGATTATATGTTATTACATATTTTTCAATGTAAAAAAGAAATCATATATGTATAATTGAATTTTAGTTTTGTATACTTTTGTTTTTGGTTTTTGGTTACTTTTTTTATGTTTTTGAAATCTATACATCAAAAATTAAGAAACATTATACTACTAAAGTACTAATCTCACGAATATGTTAATTATTTTATTGAATATCTTAATTATAATTAAATCATCAATTATTGTTTTCAATCACGTATATTTTTTGTAAATTTACTTAGCAAAATTTATGGCATAATAATTTGAATATACCAAGTTAAACTATACTTATACTATTACTTATTAATAGATCGAATCTTGGTAATTAGTATTAAATCAAATTATTAATTTTTAAAGCAAATTTCAAGTTTCTAATTGATTGAAGTTAGTACATATGTTTCTTTAAATTCTATTAATAATTTTTTAATAACGCAATTAATTAATGTGAATGAAGTTAAACGTATTTGTAAAATATGGAAATCAAGTCATCCCTTTAATCACGTACTTATATTTGTGTGTTTAGTTAGCAGAATTTATGGCACAATATTCAAGAATGTAAAGTCAAACTATATTTATTACTCCCTCCGTTTTTAATTAAGTGTCACTTTGTCTTTTTTAATATTTTCAAAATAAGTGTCATTCTACATCTTTTTCTTTAATTTTGACAATTTTACCCTTATACATTATACTCCATTCATTTTCTTTAACTTGATTTAAGTTTTTTTCCTTTTGAATATAGTACTAAGCATAAATCATGGACAAACCTTAATTATTGTATACATGAATATCACTTACAATATTGGCCACATTCATTACTAAACATAAATTTAATATTAAAATTAGTTATCATTAATGAAGGGTAAAATGGTCCATGATTATATATCTTAATTTGTTGAAAATTGTTAAAATGACACTTAATTAAAAGTGGAGGGAGTATATTATTTATTAATGCATTAAATCGTGGTAATTAGTATAATTACATATTGACTATTTCAAATTAAATTATTATTATCTCAATCTCACAAAAATAGTCACATTTTTCTTTTTTGAATGTGCCAAATTATAGACATATTTTCTATTTTACTTAAGTATTAATTGCTTTTAAGACATTTTTATCCCTAATTAAACTTAAACCATAATTACTCATTGAGAGTAAATAAGATCCAACTGATTTAGAATTTACACCAAATCTATGAAATAATCAGGGTAAAATATGTATATTAATTAAATTTGACCACATTTATTAATTTTTCTTAATTCGTGTGTAAAATCAAATGTGACTATTTTTATGAGATTGAAAGAGTAATTTTTTTAAGGCAAATTCCACGTTTTGTTTCTTTAATGTTAATTATTATAATAGTATCAAATAATTTAATGTATCTTTGTTTCCTTAATCATTTTTAATCCAATTTCATATAATCGATGTCAATGGTGAGTGAATAGTGGATTATGAATGTTATGTAACAATTGACCCGAGAGAAATGGTAAGAGAGAGAGCGATGAGTGGAGAGAAGTGAGGAGCCGAAAAAGGGCAGAGCCCGGACTTGGCAACCATCAATTGTTGAAATGAAAGAGAAGACCTTCAATTTGAATAAGATCTATTGTTGAAATTGAAAATTCTACAAAAAAGATTCATTAATGGAAGACTGCATAACCTACCAACAAAGGTTGCTGCTCTCATTTCCGAAGGTATAGATATGCTTATGGAAAGAAGAGATGGTATACTGTAGACAAACAATAGACGTGTGGAACACATAAGTGCATGAGTTGCATCCAACTTATGTTCCATTGCAATATCATCAAAGGATAAAATTCTTTTTGGAAAAAAATGTTGGTAATAAAATATTTATCCCGAGAATGACATTAAGTGTTTCGGATGATACGACTCCTACAAAGTTTCGAATGAGTCAATTTCTTATTTTATTGTCTTTTACAATGCCAATATATAAAACACAGGGTCAATCTCTTTCTACAATAGGTGTGTACCTTCCCAAACATGTATTTACACACAGACAATTGTATGTTACAACTTCTATAATCAAGAGTAAGAATGGAATGAATATTCATTGTTTAGATTCAAATGGAAAAATATGCAAATGTACCACAAATGTTGTCTACTAAAAATATTTCCATAATTTGTAAATTTATATATTGATTTCTTTTATAAATAAAATTATAGTTCTCTATTCTATTACTCATCTCGTCCCATTATTAATTGAACATTTGTTGTTAGAGTTTTAATGATGAAATTGCTTATTACTTTTAAAGGTGGTAATGTTATTTTTTAGAAGAGATAATACGAGTAGTTATACTTTATTGAAGAGAGTATATTTTATTTGTAAAAAGTAATGACATTTACTGTAAATAAAAATATTTGAGGGATATTTTTAAAGAAGTAAAGAGTAGTTAACAAATGTTCAAATAATAATAGAATAAATGTTTTTGACAAATATTTAAATAATAAAGGAACAAATTGAGTGTTTTTTTTAAATATTTTTTATATATGATGTAATCTATAATCCTATAATATTTTAATTTTTATCTTTAAATATAATTTTTATTTTATAATTTTTTTATACATGCATGTTTCAAAGATTATTTTAATTAATAAATTCAAATATATTATATATTTATTTCAATCTCGCGTAAAATGCGGGTCTTACACTAGTACAACATAATTAAAAACTTCAATTAAAATTACACACCACAAAAAAATATATAACATTCTCAACTTCAATTAAAAATACATCACACAATAATTACATTTTGATATTTTAATTAATTTCTTTAATAAAGTATTAATTGTTTTTAGTTAAAAGTGATGATTGGTAGTGTTAGGCACAGAAAACGAGTGTATTGATCGATTCCTAATTATTTCACTAAGTTAATTAGAGGCTGATTTATATATTTATTTATTTAATTTTTTAAAATTAAATTTGAATGTATATAATTATAAATTAGCAGTAAAGAGTTGAGAGTATATAATTATCAAAAAATAATATTTTTGTTAATGAAAGTTTTTTTGCCGAGGGTTTTATATTCTATTTTGCCAAGGGTTTTCACGTGGGTCCGCAAGCCCTCGACAATTTTAAATGGTATGTCAAGTTGTCGAGGGACTTTCCCTCGCCATTTTTCAAGGCCTAAAATGCTCTCTATTTCCCTCGGCATTTACCGAGTTATTTCATTTGTCCTTGGTAATTAGCGAGGGTTATCTCTTCCCTCGTAATATCCCTCAGCATTATATTCCCTCACTAAAATCCCTCACAATTTCAGAAGTTTTTTTGTGGTGATAGGTGTTAACTTAGTGAATCAAACAAGTTTGATCACATCCTCTAAGCTTAGATATGGATATCTTTGAATGGGCTTAGGATTGAAAACACTTTAGTGCTCTCGGGTTTGAAGTTAAAATGTTGGCTATTTAAGAATTCTTCAGTCTTCAGAAAGCTTGGATGGTTGAGTATGAAATTCTGAGGAGAATTATTCATTGTTTTTCCGATGTTGGACTTATTCATCACCGAGGATGAATTCTTGTATTTATAAGAGGATTTGAATTAGCCATTTGAAAACTAGTCGTTGGATCAAATCTTTCGTTTGTATGATGCAAATCTTCATGACTTGATCGTTCATGGTGATCGTTGTTATTTCCAGTTTTGCATTGAATGTGCATTAAATGCTCTGGTGTTTGCATCGTACATGCTATGATTTTCCTATAAAGTCTGTCAAATCAGTAGTTGTGCTGGCATATTCTAATTGGTCCGCGTTAGAATAGTCGTGCAGAATTTCTCAACGGATCTTTAGATGAGACGCTTGGAATGTCTTTTCCCTTGGCATAAATCGTTGAAGCACTTAGGGTTTAGAACAGTTGAGTTGCATAGCTTAAGTTCACTTAGGGTTTAGAACAGTTGAGTTGCATAGCTTAAGTTCATATCGGTTGGTATTGATCATTCAACTGATTGCATGGTGTAATTAAATATCAGTTGTCTAAGGCATACAAGGGTCTTGTCATCTGATCTCACTTATTAATTTTATCGTCAAGGTCTTCTTGTCTTTAATCTTCTGATCCTCAACTTATTATGGTGTCTGCTGACAGATAGTTCAGTTGTTTCCATATAGACAAAATTAAATAAGTTGATTTATACATTATTCAGTTTATAAACCTATCCGATTATAAATTAAACTTGGTACAAAATTACATGTTTTAGCCATCAAAACTAATACATATTGATTTGATACCAAAACCCTAAGTAAAACCCCAAGTATGATGATTTGCCAAGTCTAGATTTTCAGGTTAGAAAAGCTCATATATGTTAGGGAGCTTTAATTTTTAGATAGATCTTTCTTTTGAATCTATGACAAATGACCTGAAAGCACAAAGCACATGAAGACAAGTATCATTGAAGACAAGGAGCTGAAGTGTTATGAAGAAAGTGGCAAGGACTCATAAAGACAAGTATGTTGAATGACAAAAGTCAAGTATGATGAATTTGGATATTCATATACTTTGGACTTGACATACTTATGGTCAAAGACGATGAATGACTAGGCATTTTACCCAGTACGAGGCCGTTAGCGGGAAGGACAGAATTATGCCAAATTAGCCAAAGAATAAGTGCCACCTGTCACTGCGCATAACAAATTCTGGGAATGGAATGCAAAATGCAGAATGGACGTGAATGCATGTACTATTTGCATGCAGGCCCCTGAACAATTTGAAAGTTCAAATTAATGGATAAGTTTGCTATCTCCACCAACTGATAGTTTGCTTCATCTATAAATAGGCCACATCTTGAATCATTTCAAGATTACGGGACATACATCAAGACACAAGCCATACGCATTCTAGCAATATTTTAGCATTCAAAAGTATTCAAAACACTCGAGAGATTAAAGCTTTTAAGCATATTTACTTGTGAGTGTTATCTTTAGTCCCCACTAGGCAAGCTTATTGTTTGATTATCCAAAGCCTAGACAGTGATATCCTAGCCTTTACATTCGCTCAATAAATTGTAAAGGATATCACACTTAGTTGGTACAAGAACAAAACCTTACTTTCACCTTGAGAGATAGTTTGAGAGTATTGTTGAGTTCGAAGTAGTGTTGAGAGTATTGCAACGAGAGAAGGTTGTAAGAAATCAAGAGAAGAGAAGAAGAAGAAGTAGAGTGCACCTTGGCACTGTAAAAACAAGTTAATTCCAAGAGATTAAGGAATTATCCTATTAAATTAGGAGAGTGGACGTAGGAGCAGTTTAGCCTCCGAACCACTATACATTTTGTGTTCTTATTTACTGCATTTATCTTATTGCTTTAGCTTTTGTGTTGTTATAATTGCTTATTGCTACTTGATGATATAGTATTTGAGTGCATATTACTTAAGGAGTATAATAGGGCCTATCTTTATTCCTCATACAAGTTGCCTACTGTTAAGATCTGTTAGAATACATTGTTTAGTATTTTCATAGGACTTGACATACTGTGTAACTTATTTGACTCTGATTTTAAGTGTTGATTACTTGAAAAAGTTTTTAAAAACACATACACGTGTATTCCCCCCCCCCCCCCACATACACGTGTCACTCTTTTTTGGGACCAACAAGTGGTATCAGAGCAGGGGTTTAAAGACCACTGCTTTAAGGATCAACTTTGGTTACCTAAACTAATCTACTTGTGCACTTTCTGTGATATTCATTATTTCTGATTATCCACTATGCCTAACACATCTTCTTCTGAGAATTCTGGTGTAGCTGTTCCACTACCTACTGTTATGGGAACCAACCCCATCAACAAGATATCTTACCAGAAACTGCCTATGTTCTCTATTGAGAATTATGACTTCTGGGAGATAAGGATGAGAGCTCACTTGGCTTGTCTCCATGATGAAATGTTAAGGTTGATCACTAAAGGCCCATTTGTGTTCATGAAACCTAACACAAATGTTACAGAAGCCCAAAGAGTAACTGGAGCATAAGAAATTCCAAAAGATGATGATGAGCTCACTCCTGAAGAAAGAAAGAAGCAGAATCTCAACTATGTAGCAATGAACACCCTATATCAGACCATTCCAGATGCTATAATGGGTAGAGTGTTTCACTGCACAACTGCAAAGGAGATTTGGGACACATTAGCTCTAATGTGTGAAGGAACTGACAAGATCAAGGAAAACAAACTTCAAGTTGTTGTTCAAAAGTATGAGCAATTTAGAATGAAGTCTGATGAAAATATTGATCAACTGGATGGAAGGTTCACAGACATCATGAATGAGATCAACTCACTTGGAAAAGTATACTCCAAGAGAGAAGTGGCTCTGAAGATTCTTAGGATCTTGACAACCAAATGGAATGTGTATGCTGTCATGATGCAGAATACGAAGGATTTGTCAACAATGCCAATGCAACAAGTGTTCTCAGAACTCAAGGCATATGAATATGAATTGAACAGAAAGAACAACACTGAGGAACCTGAGAGCAAAGGGATTGCACTGAAGGCCAAATCCAATGAACCCGATTCCAAGAAAGTCAGCAGATCAAGCAAAAGTGGAAAAGGAGCTTCCAAAGCTGACATTTCAGATGAGTTGGCAATGATGGCTAGAAGATTTGAAAGATTAAATTCTAGGTTTGGTAAATACAAGAGATATTACCAAGATAGAAGAAGAAGATACAACTCACCTGAGAAGAAGAATGATGAAAGGAGATCCAGAAGGGACAACTCCAAAGAAGATCCATCTTCATCAACTAAGAAGAGAGATGTTGAAAAGAAGAAAGATGAAGATGAGGATACATGCTACAACTGCAAGAAGACAGGACATTTCAAATATGACTGTCCAGAGCTAACCTCCAAGGAAAGGAAGGAAAGACAAGTTAAGAGAGATAGGAAATATGGAAAAAGAAAAGCTTTGAGAGCTGAAGAAGAAACCTCTGAAGATGATCAACTTCCATCTTCATCATCTGAGATGTTTACTAACAGCAGTGATGAAGAGTGTCTTATGGCTATTGAAGACAATGATGAGGTACAATCTATTTCTAGTTCTGTCAATTCTAGTAGCACAATGATGTCAAATGAAGACAACCTGAAACTTACTTTTGGTAAACTGATGAAAGACTTCATGAGACTACAAGAAATTCATGATCAAACCTTAGAAGAAAACAAAGTCTTGAATGCTAAGATTGAAAGAATTACTCAGGTTGAAGCTGAACATGATCTGAGAACTAATGAGTTGTGCAATAACTTAACTAAGGAACTGAATACTCTGAAGGACAAGTCATCTGAACAACTTATTAAGTTAGAAGAACAAGTTAAGCTTCATGAGAGTAAGGACTCAGACTACCAAGCATTGATGGCTAAGTTTGAACATCTTTTCAAGGAACATGAATGTCTTAAATCTAGTGAAGAGAGTCTGAAACTTAAACTGGCTGCCCTGTATAAATCATCTAATTCAATAGATGAACTACAAGGGATGCAAAGGCCTATGACTAAAAAATCTGGACTTGGTTACAATCCAGATAAAATATCTTCACCATGCCTAAGTGATACTTCAACAAGTATTACTAAGAGAGTCTTTGTAAAATCTGTGGCTCAGACTGAAATTGTCGAACCAAAGCTGCTACAGATAAAGGACAAAGGTAAACAACCCATTGTATCAACTATCCTGAATCACAAGTCAAAGGTTGCAAGACCTAAGACAAGAATTCAGAGGCCTGAGACAATTCAGATGAGTAAAAGTCAATGGAAGACAACTCAGCTGAAAAACTCTCAGACCCAGGCAAGAAAACCACAAGATATTCAAAGAAGACTAACTCAAATGAGAAGGCCTACAATGGATTATCAAAGGAATTTCCAGCCTAAGTACAATGAGTACAAAAGACTTGAATCCTACATGCCAAGGTCATCAAGTAATCTGAATGCCTATCCACAAAGATTCAAGCATGCTGCACATGAATCAAAAGATAAATTTAGCAGATATATTCACACGAATAGATATAACTCTTCTAAATCATCCAAGATTCACACTAATACTCAATCTCAACCTAAGGCATTTAAAAGGAAGATTTTGTATTTAGATGTTTATGGAAAATAAATTAGCCCTTTTCAAGTAATGAAAATAAGGCAAGTTTGGGTTCCAAAAGGTATATCTAACCCTCTAGGACCCAACTTTCAAAGGGTACCTAAGTTTTGATTTATAACAGGTTCCAGTGGTGCCATCAACTAAGAAAAGAAGTCCTAAAGAACTCACATGGTACTTGGACAGTGGATGTTCAAGACATACTACTGGAAATAAGGAGCTTCTGTCTGATTTTGTTGAACAAGATGGACCACAAGTAACTTTTGGTGACAACTCACAAGGAACAACCAAAGGTTATGGAACTCTCAAAATTGGTACTGTAAGTATTACAAATGTTTCATATGTCTATGGTCTGAAACACAATCTATTCTCAATAAGTCAATTTTGTGATAAAGGTTTTAATGTTGAGTTTTCTAGTAACTTATGTTATATTAAGAACAAATCAAATCAACAGTTACTACTAACTGGGTCAAGGAAATGTAATGTTTATCTTGCAGATTGGAATAAATCCCCTGAAGATATCTGCTTAGTTGCAAAAAGTTCTAAAGACCTCAGTTGGCTATGGCACAAAAGGCTAAACCATCTGAACTTTAAGACTTTGAACAAACTTGCAAGACTATCTTTAGTAGATGGCCTACCAAATGAAGTATTCACAAAAGAACATGTATGTCAAGCATGTCAGGAAGGAAAGCAAGTCAAAGCATCCTTCAAAACAAAGGCTACCATCTCAACTGCAAGAGTATTGCAATTACTTCACATGGATTTATTTGGACCTATTACCCCTGTGAGCATCAGTGGAAAGAAGTATACACTAATAGTAGTGGATGACTTCTCAAGATACACTTGGGTAATATTCATGCTAAAGTAGAAGGAGACTCAACAGAAGCTGCCAAAACTTATGAAGAAAATTACAAATGAGAAAGGCTTGAGCATTGTGAAGATCAGATCAGACAAAGGAACAGAATTCATCAACTCTTACATAAATGAATACTGTCAAGCAAATGGAATCACTCATGAGACTTCATCAGCTAGAACACCTCAACAAAATGGTGTAGCAGAAAGGAGAGTTAGAACACTCAAGGAAGCTGGAAGAACCATGATAGCAGAAGCAAAGATTCCAAAGAGATTTTGGGCAGAAGCAATCAATACTGCTTGTCACACCCAAAATAGATCCATGCTAACAAAGGAACAAGGAAAAACTCCTTATGAACTCTTCAAAGGGAGAAAACCAAGAATCTCTTACTTTCACATTTTTGGATGTACATGTTTCATTCACAATAATGGGAAGCAACAATTAAAAACATTTGATAGCAAAGCAGATGAAGGAATCTTTCTAGGATATTTTTCATCTAGCAAAGCTTTCAGAGTTTATAATTGTAGAACTCTTATTGTTGAAGAAACACCTCATGTTATCTTTGATGAGTTTTCTTTCAAGCACAGGACCTCAAACAAAGAAGACAAATCCCATGGTGAAATCAACACAAGGGTAACAAGGCTAAGAGACGGTGAAAGAAAAGAATCGGTATTTACTGATGTACATTATCCTGACTTGGACAACCTCAAGATATCCAACATATCTGAAGCCAATCAAGATAAAGACAACTTACCTGAAGCCAACATTCCTGAGGAAAACTGCAATGTTGAGTTGAATGAACCCACTCAACCCGAGGTAAGTTCTCCCAATGAAGAAGCTGGTAATGCTGAGGGAGTACAAGGATCAAATGATTTAGGGGGAACTCAATCTGAGAATACCAATGTCAATGACATGGACAACACCCCTGAATATGAAACTGATCCAGCTTTTAATTTTCCTGAATTCTATGTTGAATTAAATGTTGAACCAGATGAGACTAACTCTTCTGTAAATGATCAGTCTAGAAGGACATGGCTAGATGCTCATCCTCCAGACCAGATTATTGGTGATCCTACTAGTGGTGTAATCACTAGGAGACAACATGGAGAGAGTGCTTTATTTTGTTGTTTTCTTTCTGAAACAGAACCCACAACCATTGAAGAAGCAATGGAAGACTCCAACTAGATTACGACAATGCAAGAGGAACTAAATCAGTTCAAAAGAAATGATGTTTGGGAGCTGGTAGACAGACCAACACATCAGGATGTTGTAGGAGCTAAATGGGTTTACAAGAACAAAAAGAATGAAAATGATGTTATAGTTAGAAACAAAGCCAGACTAGTTGCCAAAGGTTATAGTCAACATGAAGGAATAGACTATGATGAGACCTTTGCCCCAGTAGCTAGGTTAGAAGCAATTAGGCTGTTCTTAGCATATGCAGCTCATATGAAGTTCAAGGTATACCAAATGGATGTGAAGAGTGCATTTATGAATGGTGTACTTAAAGAAGAGGTATATGTGGAGCAGCCACCTGGTTTTGAAGAAGGAGACAAAGTGTATAGATTGAAGAAAGCACTTTATGGTCTCAAACAAGCACCAAGAGCTTGGTATGAGACACTATCACAATTCCTTTTGGACAATGGATTTGTGAAAGGCACGGTTGATAGGACCTTATTTAGGATAAGTGAAGGAAATGATATTCTGTTAGTACAGATATATGTTGATGATATCATTTTTGGTTCACCTAATGAGGATATGTGCAAGAAATTTTCAACTCTCATGCAAGGAAAGTTTGAAATGTCAATGATGGGATTGATGAACTTTTTCCTAGGTTTACAAGTCAAACGATCAGAGAAAGGAATATTCATCAATCAAGCTAAGTATACTAGAGAAATGATCAAGAAGTTTGATTGTGAAAATAGCAAACCAGTTAGGATTCCTATGTGTTGGGATATGAATCCTATAAACAATGTTCTAATTGATGATTGTATGTTTTGATGGCCAAAAGTAACTTTAGAGTTAATGATATATGTGATTATATGTTTGTATATGTGAGATACATGATATAAGATTACTGATCTTAATGTGTTATGTTGTTTAAGTTTACTGATCTTAGTATATTACTAATCTGATATATGAACTGTTTAAGAACTAAGCTGATGGAAGTATTGTATAGACAGCTTATAGTATAGGACTTAGTTATACTCATCTGTATGTAGTTCAGTTGATGTATATATATGTTTTATATTTGTAAAAGTTGTATTCTATTGTATTCAGCATTGTAATAGTTAGAACAGTAGATTAGATGGAAGTCAGATGACTAAGAAGACTACTTCAGAGAATGAAGAAATCAAGTGAAGTATTTGAAAGAAGCTGAACAGTTTTGAAGAACTGTGCTGACCAAGAGCAGTAAAACTAAGAAGAGTAGTTTACTGTGCTGAGTTGGTTTATTTGAAGAATAAGTTTGGATAACTTATTTAAGGCGTAACTGAAGATATATATGAAGATAAGCTGACTTGGAAAGATAAGATAAGTTGGTTACAAAAAGAAAGAAGTTACAAAACAAGAAACGGTTATGAGTTAGTTGAGAGTTAGTTCACAAACTGCTAACTGTCTTACTAATGCTTATAAATACCGTATGATCTTCTACTTGAAAAGACTACTGAAACTACTACTACTCAAAGTGTTCAAGAATCATTCAAGTATTCAAGCACTCACAGAGTTGAAGATTGAAGAACTGAAGAAAAGCCACAGATCTGATTTGAAGAAACAAAGGCTATCATCAAGAGAAGTTTTACTTTTCATTTTAAGTTTGTATTGTTGTAAACAAGTGTGCTAGTTACTTGTGAAATTACTAGTTGATCGAAGATATACCTGGTGGTGTAATCGACAAGATCGAAGTCTTAATCTTGGGACTCTAAGCTACAAGTACTCAAGTGGAAAAGAGTAATAAAACATCGCAACTGGAGTTGTGAGAGTGGATGTAGACATTTGTCGAACCACTATAAAAATCTTGTGTTCTTTACTGTTTATGTTTTGATTAACTGTTGATATATTTGTTGAATAAGAACAGTAAGTTTTCTAAAGAAAAGATTTAAAGAAAAGTTGAGTATAAAAGCTAACTGTTTAGTACTGAGCTGATTTTAAGAACAGTACTGTACAGAACACATTTCCGCACTAAAAACTCTGATATTTTGATAGAATTTGAAAAGTCTATTCACCCCTCCCCTCTAGACTTTTTCTTAGCTCACTCAATCTTAACTCAACTTTTGGGACCAACAAGTGGTATCAGAGCAGTAGTTCTTTGGACTGCTGTTTCTTGATAACCTTGTAGACTTTGGGGAAAGTCTAATTGTCTCTCATTACTGATACTTGTTTCTTGATCTTACTTGTCTTTCTTGACCTATCTGTCATACTACTGATCTTAATTGCCTACTCTATCATGGAAGAAACTAACATCAATAAACTTCCAAAGTTCAAAGTTGCAGATTACGATTACTGGAAACTAAGGATGGAGGCCATCTTTATTTCAACCCATGATCTAATGATGTCTGTGATCAAAGAAGGGCCTATTACTACCATGATACCCAACACTGCAAATCTGGAGCCTTCAAAAGCCATTGGTGTTCTCGTGCCAAAACCCAGGTTAGATTTAACTGCTGAAGAGATGGGGCAGAACAATCTAGACAGCTTGGCAAAGAATTATATTTTGCACACCCTTCCCAACGAGTATCTTGGGAAAGTGGTTAAATGTAAATCAGCCAAAGAGATGTGGGACAAGTTAGCTATCATTTGTGAGGGAACTTCTCTTATAAAGGAAAGCAAACTATCCACTGCTGTCCAGAAGTTCGAATCATTTAAAATTAAGCCTGGTGAAACAATAGACCAGCTCGATACTCGTTTTACCAAGATTATGAATGATCTGGATGTTTTAGGCAAGTCTTATACCAATAGGGAGATCAATTTACGTATCCTTAAAGCCTTAGATGAAAGGTGGAAAATGGTCACACTGATCATTAAAAACACTCAGGATATAGATAACTGGTCTGCTGAAACTACCTTCCAAACCCTTCAGGCACATGAGTTCGAATTGGATGAAGAGGATCCAATAGTTAGTGGTGATAGGGTTAAGGAAATCTCCAAGAACATTGCACTTAAGGCATCTACCTCTAAGAAGCCTAGATCATCTGTGTCTAAGTCCTCAAGCATAAAAGATGAACTAGAGAGTACTGATCTTGATCTTAAGGATCAGTTGAACTTAATGATTAAGAGGTTTGACAAACTTAACAAGAGGTATGGTAGATACAAAAGATTCTATAAGGACACTCAGGGCTCTAATAACAGGGACTCTTCTAGGACCAGAAGGGATCACAAATCTTCTGAAAGGAGAGATGAGATCTCTAATGAGAAAAGAAGAGATAGGAACTCTGCTGATAGAAAGGATAGGAACTCTACTGATAGAAAGGACAGGAACCGATATCACTCTCCTACTAAACGTTCTACTAATGAACCTCTGTGTTATAACTGTGAAAAGCCAGGTCATTACATCCATGAATGTCCTGATCTGAGTGCTGAAGACAGAAGAGAAAGGAAAGCAAGGAGAGATCGCAAATATGCAAAGGGTAAGAGGGCAATGGTGGCTAACAATGAATCTGATACGGATTCAGATGAGTTGCCATCCTCCTCCTCTGATTACCCTTCCAGCAGTGAGAAAGAAGTCTTCATTGCAGATGATGGACTGGTCATGATGGCAAAAATAGATCAAGAGGTATCATCTGTCACATCTTTTCAATCTTGTGATGAATCAGATTCTGATTCTGATTTATGTGACACTGCTGATAGTAGTGTAGGGAGTAGTCCCCACCATTCCAATGGAATGGATGAAGAAGACCTCCTACCAGCTAACAAAGCATTCATAGAAATCAGTGATGAGAACATATCTTTAAGACAAGAAATCATGAGTCTTAGAGAAGCTCAAATAAAAGTGGATCCTAATATAACTATTCTAAATGCACGACTATCAGAAGAGTTGTCCCAACTCAAAGATAAATATGCATCTATGGACAAGTTGTATCAGGGTATGCTTCATACACAAGCTAAAGAGACAAATGAGTTCAATGACTTAAAGATTAAATGTGAAAAACTTGAAGAGCGCAATAGATTCTTAGAATCTGAAGTACTGAGCTTGGATCTGAAGCTATATGATATGATTAACTCTTCTAAGATTAATCAAACATTATCAGACAGATACAGAGCTCCTTATGATAAGAGTGGAATAGGTACTGATCTGCCTAGTCCCTCTACTTCAGGCATTAAGAACACTACTGGAGCAAGTTCAAGTTCTTTGCAACTAGATAAAGGAAAAGAACCTATGATTTATGATAATGAACCAAACTCCAAAGTACAGTCTAAATACATTCCTCCTAATGCCAAGAATGGTAAACAGAAGAATGGATCTAGACCAGTACAGTCAAGACCGTACCAGAAGAGTTCTACTCCTCTGACCAGAGCTGAAAAGTCCTGGAATCAGAAGAGGCAGACTCAGAACAGTAGGTCAAGACAAACTCAGGCAAGTTGGAAACAGCCTAGACCTCCTTTCATAAGGCAGTCTCAGCTGTACTCAACTAAACCTAGGAAATTTGTGCCTCATTATCATAACAAACCTGTTCTTTATCCTCCACCTTTATCTTATGATATCATTGGAGAAGAAAGACCAAAACACATCTATAAGCCGTATGGTCCACAGGCTTTTAGGCCATATGCAAACTATTACAGACATACTGATCTTCCTGAAAAAGGGATAGAACCAAGGAAAGGCTATCTCAGAAAAATAGATCCTAAGTCTGCTGATAATTTAGATAAGGTCAATAAAGTACTGTTCTGTGATAAGCATGGTAGAAAATTTAAGAGGTCTCAATTATTCAAAACTTCAATGTTTATTTGGATACCTCTTACTGCTAACCCCCAAGGACCCCAATAAAGAAAGGGTACCTAAATTATTAAGATCACTACTTGCAGGGTCGACTGGATCTTTACAAGAAAGGTGGTTCAGTTGGAGAAACTTGGTACATAGACAGTGGGTGTTCTCACCACATGACTGGTACCAAGACCTTCCTTTCTGACTATCATGAGAAGGAAGGACCAAAGGTGATCTTTGGAGATAGTTCTATGGCAATCACAAAAGGATTTGGATACATCAAGAATGGAGATGTAGAGATTCAAGATGTCTCTTATGTTGAAGGTCTGAAATATAATTTGTTATCTGTCTCTCAATTTTGTGACAGGGGTTACAAAGTTTACTTCAAAAGCACCAAATGTGAAATTTGGGATAAAAGAACACATACAATTCTACTAGTTGGAGTTAGACAGGGCAGTGTCTACATTGTAAATTGGAATAGTTGTCCTAGGGATGCTTGCCTTCTTTCTAAAAGTCCTAAAGAAATCAGTTGGCTATGGCACAGACGCTTATGCCATCTGAACTTTAAGACTATTAACAAGATTGCAAGAAACTACCTTGTTGAAGGTATCCCTAATGAAATCTATTTCAAATCACAAGTGTGTGATGCATGCCAAAAAGGTAAACAACATTTGACAAGTGCAGCCAGGACACCCCAACAAAATGGTGTAGCTGAGAGAAGAAACAGAACACTAAAAGAAGCATGCAGAACCATGCTTGCTGAGTACAACACACCACAGAAGTTCTGGGCTGAGGCAATCAACACTGCCTGTCACACTCAGAACAGATGTGCATTCAACAAAGTACATGGTAAAACTCCTTATGAGGTATGGAAAGGTAGAAAACCAAGAATTTCATATTTTCATATCTTTGGATGTAAGTGCTTTATTCATAACAATGGAAAGAGCAAATTAAATGCTTTTGATGCCAAAGCTGATCAAGGAATATTCTT
This sequence comes from Galeopsis tetrahit, assembly GCA_963675135.1. Taxonomy (NCBI): domain Eukaryota; kingdom Viridiplantae; phylum Streptophyta; class Magnoliopsida; order Lamiales; family Lamiaceae; genus Galeopsis; species Galeopsis tetrahit. The sequence continues at coordinate 59,498,255 of OY776133.1, forward strand.
AGGATATTCTTCTACAAGCAAGGCATTTAGAGTATTTAATTACTCTACTCTATGTGTAGAAGAAACACCCCATGTTGTCTTTGATGAAGTTGTACAGGACTCTGCTGATCATCAGATCAGTAAGAAAATTGATGATCTGACCATTCAAACTGATAAAGACAGTGAAGAGACTGAACTCTATGAATCTGTACAAGCCTACAATCCATTTCTGAATGTTCTAAACAAAGATGATGATGTAGAAAAGGTAAAAGACAATGGTAAGTCTTCTAGACCAACTGACATGCCTGAATTGGTTGACTGTTCTCCTGTGAATAAACCTGCTGAAAATGATAATATTGATATTGATGATTCTGTTATACATGATGTGGATGATGAAAGTATTCCTGTTAAGACTAGAAAAACATGGAAATCTGCTCATTCCACTGATCTGATTATTGGTGAATCCAATAAAGGTGTTAAGACCAGAAGACAACTGTTTGATTCTAAGCCTGAACCCAGTAATTCTCTATTTTGTTGGTGTTGCTTCTTATCTTCTATTGAGCCTGCTAATGTGAAAGAAGCTTTATCTGGCAGTAACTGGATTATTGCTATGCAAGAAGAATTAAATCAGTTTACTCGAAATGATGTATGGGAACTCGTAGAGAGACCTACTGATCACAATGTGGTAGGTACAAAGTGGATTTTCAAAAATAAGAAAGATGAGAATGATCTTGTTGTGAGAAACAAAGCCAGATTAGTGGCTCAGGGCTACTCTCAAGCTGAGGGTATTGACTATGATGAAACATTTGCCCCTGTAGCTAGATTAGAAGCTATAAGATTGTTTCTTGCTTATGCTGCTTATATGAAATTCACTTTGTATCAAATGGATGTGAAAAGTGCATTTTTAAATGGTATACTTGTTGAAGAAGTTTATGTAGAACAACCTCCTGGATTTGAGGTAAGTGGTAATCAAGTATACAGGTTGAAGAAAGCAATATATGGTCTGAAACAAGCTCCAAGAGCCTGGTATGACACTCTTTCACTATTCTTAGTTGAAAATGGATTTACTAAGGGCAAAGTGGATCGAACTTTGTTCAGAAGACAAGAAGGTACAGACATTTTATTAGTCCAAATTTATGTTGATGATATAATATTTGGATCTCCTAACAAGAGCATGAGTGAGAGCTTTTCAAAACTCATGCAAAGCAAGTTTGAAATGTCAATGATGGGAGAAATGACCTATTTTCTTGGACTTCAAGTAAAACAATCATCTGATGGTATCTTTATCAATCAAGCAAAATATACAAGAAATTTGTTAGATAAATTTGGTATCAAGACTTCTAAAACAGTTGGAGTACCTATGCTGCCAACATACAGAATGGATCCTGATGATCAAGGTAAGTCTGCTGACCAATCCTATTACAGAGCTCTAATTGGTTCTCTACTCTATTTAACTGCTAGTAGGCCAGACATTGCATTTGCAGTAGGTGTATGTGCTAGATTTCAGGCCAACCCCAAAGAAAGTCATGTGGAGACTGCTAAAAGGATATTGAAATATCTAAAGGGTACCATTAATCGAGGTTTGTGGTATTCTGCAGACGATGATCTATCCTTAAGTGGTTATTAAGATTCTGACTTTGGTGGTTGCAGGATAGATAGAAAATCAACTTCTGGTTCATGCCAATTTCTAGGTTCTAAGCTCATATCATGGTTTTCAAAGAAACAAACAAGTGTGGCAACATCTACCACTGAGGCAGAATATATGGCTGCAGGAAGTTGTTGTAGTCAGCTTCTTTGGCTAATGCAACAACTTAGACACTACAACATTGTGGAATCCAATGTACCTATATTCTGTGACAGCAATAGTGCAATTGCCATCACTCAAAATCCCGTTTTACATACTAGATGCAAGCATGTAGATGTTAGGCATCATTTTATTAGGGATCATGTTGAAAAGAAAAACATTAGAATGGAAAAGATCCGTACTGATATCCAGAGAGCTGACATTTTCACAAAACCTTTGGCTGAAACTAGATTTGGAGAGCTATGCATAAGTCTAGGATTGATAGATATGGATCCTGCTTGTATGTAGAGCTGTATACTAACATTTCAGGTACTGAGCTGATATCAAGATCAGTTCACCAAGAAGGATAATTCTGAAGAACAGACCATGTCACGACCTCTACATTCATCACAATCAGGTAAAAAGGTTACTAAGGTGCCTAATTCCCGATGAGGAAGCTGGTAAAGCTGAGGGAATTGAGAATACACATTTAAGGGGGAATCTATGATTTCTGAAAAATCCTGTATGTTGACTCACAGCACAAGTCACCTTAGAACAAGCCCTATATAGACCTATTTTAATTATTCTTTACTATTCTGTACTGTATTTCACCATTTATGCTTGAACTAACACTTCTACCAAGGTGAAACAGGCACATAAGAGGTGTTCTCCACTAGAGGGGGAACTGATCTGATTACAGATTTGATCTGTCTACAAATCTGATCTGATTACAGTACAAATCTGTCTACAGACATGTTCTGACTATTGAATTGGCTGGTCTACAGGACTGTTCTGATTACAAAGTTAATTTGTCTACAAAACCTTTCTGACTACAATACCATTCTCTCTACAGAACTGATCTGATTACTGATTATAACTGTCTACAGAGCTTATTTGATTACAGGAAAATTTGTCTACAGAATATTTTCAGTACTGATCTGAGAAAGTACTGTGCTGGTATCAAAAAGGTGAAAATCAGAAGAGTTGGGGAACTGATCTGATGACTACTGAGCTGACCCAACTACTGAGCGGATCTTCAAAAGAGTACTCAGCTGATCACAGTACTCAGCTGAACCCAGATAAGTAAAATTCCATATAGTAGTAATAAGAAATTGAAGTATAGTGTGTATGGAAAACAACTGTGCTGATACACATCAGAACAGTATCCTGTCTTAGAATTCTTCTAAGTCAAGGACTGTTCAAAGTTAGATTACTTATAGAGAAGATTAATATACTCCTCTATTTTTAACCTAATTTAAAAGGTGTATTCATCAACACAAGTTGGCTCCAAATTGGAATTGAGATGTTATGAATCTGGAACGTTTCTCCCAATTTACAACTCAATCCAAACCACACAACGTGGAAATCAAAATCAATCCAAGTCCTAGATTTGCCTTGATTTTTTATTTACACGATCACATTAACTTCTTCTTCTCCATTACTCTAAATCTTTCTGCTAAATTCTCTAAGCTCAAGCATTTTCGATTCTTCCTACTCTTGCAACTACACTTCTCTATTTCTCTCCTATGGCGATTATCGATATTCTTAACGAAGAAAATGAAGTCGCAGGAACTTTTGATTCAACTAGATGGATGAGAGAGAAAGGAATCTTCGTCGAAAACTCCGTTTACTTCACCGGACGTCAGAAAGCTGAGAATCAAGCCATTCTCACCATGTGTGAAGAATGTGGGCTACGTAAATACCTAGAATCATATCCTGAAAAGGTTTATGAACCTGAGGCGATGGAATTCTTTCTTCAGGTACAGGGTGACTCAAACAGCATTCGTTCGATCATTTCTGGCCACAGGGTTGTCATTTCTAAAGAAACCCTTGGAATCGCATTCAATCTACCAGACGGGCCAATAGACATTCTGAGCTATATGGCAGGGCAAGAGAAAGTTCGCGTGGGCAGATGGTTGAATGTTGACCCAGCGACGTTATCAAATTTGAAGAAGGACATTCTTCCAGAGGGTATGCAATTGTTGATGGATATTGCTGGAAAATGCTTGTTAGGGCAACATTTCAGTCAAGACGCTCTCACCAATCTCAAGATTCGCATTATGGCTGCAATCACTGATCGTGTTGATGGTGATTGGCAAGGATTTCTGCTTGGCAGATTATTGGCTGAAAGAGAGAAAGTGGTATTTGATGAGGTCTCAAGAGAATTTTCCATTAAATCCATGATGGGTTTTGGAAGTAAATTGAGCATACTGTTGCCTCAATTAGCTGAAAGGAAGATGGATTGGAGTCGTCCAAAAAGATTTCACCAGGGCAAATTCTTGTTCAAGAAGGAGTCCACTTTGTTTGAACAAAGCCAGAGGAATCAACCACAAGAATCTGGTGGTTCTATGTTCCGTTCTGACAATGATGAGCCGGAGTTGAGAACAAAGGCTAGGCATGATCCTCACCGATCTGGATTAAGAAGAGGTCGATCAGCTAGGACTGTTCCTGAAAAGTCAGAAGAGTCAGTTGCCAATGTGAAGGAGTCTTCTGTGGAAGAGGTAAGTTCTCAAAGTCTTATCCTTTCACACAAGAGAACTAAAGTTTCTGGTGTTCTTAGACCCAGAAGAGTCCTCAAGAACACTACCCCTTCTCCCTCAACCTCTCATTCTATTCAAGCCCAACCCCATGAAGCTGAGCCTTCCTGTTCTGAGGAGTCAGTTCACTACTCTCCTATTCATCAGAACACTCCTCCCTCAACCCCTCAGAACACTTCTTTTCATTCCACTCCTCAAGCTAATCCTCACCATACCCCTACTCCTCTTTTTTTCTCCTGAATTTGAAACCGAACCAGTTCATGATCACTCTACTGAGCATGAACATATACCTTCGTCTGAACCAATTGAAATTACCTCTTCTCCCGAAACTGAATTCATACAGCCAGAATCAGTGTTCTTGATGGATTATCCTGTTTGTGATAAGGAAGAGAGGATCCGATTTAAGTTGAGAAATGCTCTTCTCAAAAGTTTTCATGGATTAGATGACAGCACTAGAACCTTTGAGCAACTTCTAAGGATAGGTACTTGGGTATATCTTAGAAGTATAGGTCTAGATCAGCTGATGGTTGTTGCTGAAGGTATGGGTGGTCTTTCTGTGTTTCATGATTGGGAACAAGAACAGAAAGAAGCTGCAGATGTTAATTCTTATACTGAGTTATCAAATTTGGAATCTGTTATTCAGTTGATTGAAAGAATAACTGGTTGCAAATATTCCATTGTTAAGTCTCCTGATGTGGATGTTGATACTGATGTCAACATGGATGCGGATGATGCTGAAGTTAAACATTCTGATAATCAAGCTGATGTTGAAGCTGATGTTGAAGCTGATTATGAAGCTGATATGGAAGCTGATTATGAAGCTGATACTAATGCAACTGAGATGTTTGAGAACACAGTTGTAGCTGAAGACACTGAGGTCTTAAAGGAACAATCTTTGGCTGCTAATGAGTTGGAGAGCACACCAATTGATGTTGATCAGAATACTGTGCTTGATGATGTTCAAGAGACAGTAAGAACAGTTCCTTCTGAGACAGCTCAAGAGAACTCTAGCTTTGAATTGTTGAAAAAGCATAATGAAGAATTACAAAGTAAGTTGAATGATACTTTGAAGAGGTTTCAACAAGCCACTGAAAAGTTGGAAAGTTTGACTGCTGCAAATTCTTATGACAAGATAATGGAATTCACTATGAATAAAATCTATGATCTGCATAGATTACAAGAAAAGTCACTTTCTACTGAGCTGCAAAAGAAAGTAGAGATACTTTTAACACCCTTGAAGGAATGGCAAGATGAAGCCAAAAAGGGGGAAGTAAAAGTAATGAAAGTGATGGAACAAACTCAATCACAACAAGCTCAATTGGTTGTGAGTCAAGATGAGTTGAAAGTCAGCATTGATGATTTGAAAGAAGAAATCATCAGTCTGAAGCTAAAGTTACAAAATCCTGATTCTGTTACTCAAGAAACAACAGCTACTCAGAAACATGTTGCTGAATCTTCTTCTGGAAAAAGAAAAAGAAAATTTATTGATGATGAAGAAGAGACTGAACAGATTGGTAGAATTACCAGGTCTAAAAGCAAGCTAAAACATGGTGATACTGAAAATAGACCAAGTGATGTGCTGATAGCTGAATCAGTTGAAAAGCATAATCAGATGCTTGCTCAGAAGAAAATTGAAATGACTGAGAAAAGATCTGCTGAACAGATTAGAAAACAAAAGATGAAAGATGCAGAAGCTACAAGAAAGAAGTTTGATAATAGAGTTGCTGCATTGAAAAAGAAAATGAAGTCTAAATCTGTTGGAACTGTTCTAGATGAACAATTCATGGAATTTGTTGTGGATCCAGAAGATATGGAGTTCTGGAATAACTTGAAAAAGAAATGGCAGATTGCAAATTTTATTGTGAAGAAATTTGGTAACCATTCAAGCAAGGAAGATGAATATTCTGACTTTGATGCATTCATGATGAATATCTCAAGAGAATTTTGGGAACATATTCTGTTGTTAGCTGCTAGTACAGGTATACAGATCTTATGTCCTGAAGAACCAGTTTGGGATCCTCCAAGGCTTGAAAATGGTGAACCAGATTACTCAGAGATCAGAAACATAATTTCACAAATCATTAAAGATGAAGGAATCACTGATCATAAGCACATGATGGATATCAAGAACAGATTGTACTTGGCATTCAGAATTCCTGATAGAGACTGAAGATGAAGGACTATGCTGAAGAAGATAACATTTCTAAACCTTATCTTTATTTCTTTATTTCTGTGATTATGTGACTTAGTTGTAATATGTGATATATTTGATCTTATTTTGGATTAGAATCTTAATCTGATGTTTTGAATTGATGAACTAATATGATTAACTATATATCTTAACTACTGATCTATTAATGTTTAAGTAGTTTTGGCTTCATCAAAAAGGGGGAAATTGTTGGGATATGAATCCTATAAACAATGTTCTAATTGATGATTGTATGTTTTGATGGCCAAAAGTAACTTTAGAGTTAATGATATATGTGATTATATGTTTGTATATGTGAGATACATGATATAAGATTACTGATCTTAATGTGTTATGTTGTTTAAGTTTACTGATCTTAGTATATTACTAATCTGATATATGAACTGTTTAAGAACTAAGCTGATGGAAGTATTGTATAGACAGCTTATAGTATAGGACTTAGTTATACTCATCTGTATGTAGTTCAGTTGATGTATATATAGGTTTTATATTTGTAAAAGTTGTATTCTATTGTATTCAGCATTGTAATAGTTAGAACAGTAGATTAGATGGAAGTCAGATGACTAAGAAGACTACTTCAGAGAATGAAGAAATCAAGTGAAGTATTTGAAAGAAGCTGAACAGTTTTGAAGAACTGTGCTGACCAAGAGCAGTAAAACTAAGAAGAGTAGTTTACTGTGCTGAGTTGGTTTATTTGAAGAATAAGTTTGGATAACTTATTTAAGGCGTAACTGAAGATATATATGAAGATAAGCTGACTTGGAAAGATAAGATAAGTTGGTTACAAAAAGAAAGAAGTTACAAAACAAGAAACGGTTATGAGTTAGTTGAGAGTTAGTTCACAAACTGCTAACTGTCTTACTAATGCTTATAAATACCGTATGATCTTCTACTTGAAAAGACTACTGAAACTACTACTACTCAAAGTGTTCAAGAAGCATTCAAGTATTCAAGCACTCACAGAGTTGAAGATTGAAGAACTGAAGAAAAGCCACAGATCTGATTTGAAGAAACAAAGGCTATCATCAAGAGAAGTTTTACTTTTCATTTTAAGTTTGTATTGTTGTAAACAAGTGTGCTAGTTACTTGTGAAATTACTAGTTGATCGAAGATATACCTGGTGGTGTAATCGACAAGATCGAAGTCTTAATCTTGGGACTCTAAGCTACAAGTACTCAAGTGGAAAAGAGTAATAAAACATCGCAACTGGAGTTGTGAGAGTGGATGTAGACATTTGTCGAACCACTATAAAAATCTTGTGTTCTTTACTGTTTATGTTTTGATTAACTGTTGATATATTTGTTGAATAAGAACAGTAAGTTTTCTAAAGAAAAGATTTAAAGAAAAGTTGAGTATAAAAGCTAACTGTTTAGTACTGAGCTGATTTTAAGAACAATACTGTACAGAACACATTTCCGCACTAAAAACTCTGATATTTTGGTAGAATTTGAAAAGTCTATTCACCCCTCCCCTCTAGCCTTTTTCTTAGCTTACTCAATCTTAACTCAACTTTTGGGACCAACACTATGAATACAAATTGGAAAATGGATCCTGACATTGATGGAATAGATACCAACCCCACTGAATATAGAGCAATAATAGGTTCATTATTATATCTAACTGCAAGCAGACCTGATATTACTTTTGCAGTTGGTGTGTGTGCTAGATTTCAGTCAAATCCAAAGAAAAGTCACTTAGAGGCTGCCAAAAGAATACTTAGGTATTTAAAAGGCACAGTGAACTTAGGATTGTGGTATCCATCTGAAGACAATATTTGAGTTGACTGGTTATTCTGATGCTGACTATGGAGGATGTAGGATAGACAGAAAATCAACTACTGGCACTTGTCAATTCCTAGGAAGCAAATTGATTTCATGGTTTTCTAAGAAGCAAACTTCTGTAGTTACTTCAACCACAGAGGCTGAATACATGGCTGCTGGAAGCTGTTGTGGTCAAATCCTATGGCTCAAACAACAGCTAAGAGATTATAAAGTTGTCACAAAAGATGTACCTATCTATTGTGATAATAATAGTGCCATAGCTATTACTCAAAATCCAGTGTTACACACAAGGTGTAAACATGTGGATATTACACATCACTTCATAAGAGATCATGTTGAGAAAAAAGACATCAGAATGGAAAAGATTCATACTGATAAGCAAAAGGCTGATATTCTTACAAAACCCCTAGCTGAAACAAGGTTCAAGGAACTTTCAATGGAACTTGGTTTATTAGATCCTGGAGAGAATGTTTAAAGTATAAGGAATCACTTTATTCATGCCAGAGATACTAGTATTAATCCAAGGGGGAACTTAGAGTGAAGTTTTAGGAAGGATAAGTTAGATGAGACAATTCAAAGTTCATTAATTTATTTTTCACATATTGATATTATTTTCAAGAATTTTCATGCAGGAAACTTGGACAAAGTACATGGCATTCTTGAGTAAAATCAAGGAAAGATACTTGACAAGTACGAGGAAAACTACAAAGGACAACGTAGAGGATGACAAAGTACATGAGAAACTTCAATAGAAGTTGTCAAGGGTTATTCAGTCAAGTTGTCACTTGACTGTAGATAAGTTTACTTTTTCATAAAAGTTAAACTTTGTTCATCATTATAGTACGCATTTAATGCTCATAATCGACAAACAAGAGATCTTTGCTAAAAGACGATCAATTGCACGATCTTTTGAAAAAGCAACTCACTGTGCGCAGGACACGACATTTGCGTCCTTTGGTGTAACAGAATTGATCTAAACCATTAAATTTTATCAATTCAATCTCAGCCCTACACCTAACACTTTTCAAATTGTACAGTTGAGGAGATATAAAAGCATAACTTAGAATTTTTCACAATTTACGTTTTCAAAAATTTCTGAAAAAGCCCTCAAGCTCATCTACAAGTTTTGCTCAAAGCTCTATTACGTTAACAAAAATGTCTTTGGAAATGGGTTAGTATTTCTCATAATTATCTGTTTAAAAACATGCATATATATATCAAGCTTTCAAGAAACGCAACATGCTCTGTTTTTAGCTCTAATGACTCTGTTTAAATTCTTTAGATGCTATATTTACGGATTAGTCATTTATTGAATGATATGTTGTTAGATACATGTTGTGATACTTAAAATCGTGTTAATATCTTAGAATCATACATATATTGTGTCTAGAGATTATAGTTACAAGCTTAAAACATTGTTGGATATGGTATTATGATGCTATGAACATGTTCTGTAAATCTATCCACAATAAATCTTAGACATAAAATGCAAGATATTGTTTAAAGATAGCCTAATCACATGATTCAGTAGTTATATGGAAACATTTTGATATTCAACCATACTAATACTGTATATTGGCTATATTTTTTAGTTGACTTCAATCACCCTGATTTGGACATCAACTGGAACTATCTGAGTGAAGCAACAATGCTCCACTTTGAGAAAACAGTGTGTTTTGATAATCTGGCAAATAAACACACAAGAAGGATAGTTACTTGGTTGGAGCAAGCTGGATTGAGGAAATGGCTCGAGGTCATCCCCAAAACATGCCTGGAACTTTCAATCACTCAGTTCTTAGGCACATTTACTCAGAAAAGCTCAGGATCTGGTTACATTATGACTCATGAACCAGATACAAGCAAAAGGACTGCTGGAAAATTTGAGTTTACTGAAGAAGACTTTGATGATTTCTTTGGTTTGAATGCTACTGGAGAGGATCCTGAAGAATATATGAGGCATAATGAACAAGAAGTTGCCAACCAATGGATGGATGATCTAGTACCTCTCAAATCTAGTCTACACAAGAGAGTTCTGAAAGAGGACTATCAATTATTGCTAGATGTGGTTGCAATGACTGTGATGTGCACCACAGGCAGCTATGATCAGATCAGCAGATCAAAGGTGAGATTGATGAAAGCAGTCATTGATAGAGGAAAGAAGCCAATGAACTGGAAAGGTTATTTTCTGAAGAAACTTGCAGAAGAGAAAGAAAAGTTTAAAATTGTGGATGTAAGGAAAGTAGCTATCAAGAAGACACTAGCCTTCTGTGCAAAAGTTGTTGCCTTCTTATATGAGAAAGGACCTGAGGACATTGTTGAAGATGGAGTTAAGTTCAACACAACCAAGATATTGTTCAGACAACTATCTGTGAGAACTCAGAAAAGATTGGGGCTGGAGATCAAGTCACCAAAAGCCTCAACAAGGAAGCAAGTTAAGACTGCCAAGCAAAAGAGTGAAGAAGCAACACAAATGGTGATCAGTATTCTTGAAAAAACCAAGAAGAAAGGTAAAGGAAAGGAGGTTGAGACAGCCTCAAAAACCAAGAAGAAGAGGGTCATGTCAAGCCCTAGTTTAAGTGGAGAAGAAACTGAAGAGGAGTATGTTGATACTTCTGAGGAAGAGATGGATGTTGATGAGCAAGTTGAACTAGAAGGTTCAGATGATGATGATGAAGAAAGAGTATCACCTGGAAACCTAGATTTGAATGATCCAGTACCATCAGCTATTGAGACTACCCCTCACTTGAATGATCCAACCATTCTTAAAATTGCCTACAAGTCTGATACCCCCTTACCCATTTTTTTGTATGAACCCCAACCCTCATCCAAGTCAGATACAGCCCCTGAATACACCTATGAAATGTCTTTGAGAGATGAATCCAAATTTTTCCTAAACCAACTTTACCCCCAACTTGCCAAATATCCTAATTTAAGATCAACCTTTTATGATCTTAGATTAATTGTTGACATAAGGAAGAAATCAATGTATGACATTGGGAAAGTTATTGAGTCCAAGGGACTGGACTGGTGGGAAAATGAGAAGGCAAGATTGACAGAATTTGCTGAGGTGGAATCAACTTTTGAATTGACAGATGAAAGATTGTTTGCCAACCTGGTGAACATTAAGATTCAGAAGGAAGCTATTCAATCCATTATTGCTGGGATTGATCTGAATCTTGAAGACATGATGGAGGAGGATGTTGAGATGTCCAAGCAAGCTGAGGACAAGACAGATGTTGAGATGTCCAAGGAAGCTGAGGAAAAGACAGATGTTGAGATGTCCAAGCAAGCTGAGGACAAGACAGAGGAGATGTCCAAGAGCACTGAGGACAAGACTGAAGAAGATTCCAAGACAGTTGAGGACAAAAATGATGAAAAGAATGTCGCCATAGAGGTAGACACCACTAAAGAAGGAAATCAAGGTCAAAAGTCTGCTGTGAAAGATTACTTTGATGGAGTTGAGACTGCCATTGAAGAAATAAATAATGGAGAGACCAGTGAAGGAGAGAAGATTGATGAAATTGACCAAAGTCAATTGATTGAAAATATTGAAGAAGAAGCACAACCAACTGTTGAAACCACTGAATCTATGGAGATTGTCATTGTTGAAACTCCAACTGAGAAAACTGCTGAAAATCCTAACATTCATGATGCTGAGTTGATTGAGTCAACTCCTGCTGAAGTCACTGAAGCTGAGGCCAAGAAAGATGGAGTGGAGGCCAATACTGCTCAAGAAGATGCTGTGAAAACTGAGGAAGCAGCTGCTATGAAGAAGCCCTTGGAAAATGAGGCAATAGCTTCAGCACCATCAACTTCGATGGAGTTCCCAATTCACCTAGATGCTCTTCCACTGACTGAAGTCTGCATCGTTGATAAGGAGTATGAAAGAATGAAAGTTGTGCAGGATGAGTTCAATTCTCAGATTGAACAAATTGATGAAGTTGAGAAGAAAAGACTGGAGAATGTTGTTGGTCTCTGCTTAAACATGGGAAAGTATGTCAGAGATAGTTTGGATGAAACTATCATTCCCACAAATGAAGCCCAGCACATGTCATTACTCAATTTGAACACAAAGGCAAGGAGGATGACAAGAAGGATGGAGAACTTGGAGGAAACTGTTGATAATAATGTTATGGATTTATGTATCAAGGTTGAGAGTTTGGAAGAGAAGATGAACTCTACAACTATCAAGTTAGAAGTTGTTGAAAAAGGTTTTGAGACCTTTGATAAAAAGATGGACAATGTGGGAAAGGAAGTGAAGGACTCTACCCTCAAAATTGGAGAGTCATCAAAGATTATGTCAGATGCTGTTACCACATACTTCCACACTGAGAAAGAGTTGATCAACAAGGACAGGGAGGAAATTCTGAGGCTAAATGATGATGTTGCCAAGGAAAAGTGTTACGATTGTCAATGATAATTCGACTCCGATTAGACGTCTCCAATCACAAGCAAAATAATCGGCCAATATTCAATCCAACGAAAGCATGGCAATTCACAAATATAAACGAAAACGAAAAAACAGAGCACAAGAAGATTTAAGTGGTTCGATCAACGTGATCTACATCCACTGGACACACGACTTCAATTTGATTAGTTCAAGAGATGTTTACACACTCATCACTCGGAAAGGGATTTATCCTCACTTCGCTCGTGAACTCTCAACTCTCAAAACGAATGCTCGTACGCGCCAAGAATTACAATTACAAGTAATGGGGTATTTATAGGATTCAAGGTGATTGCAGCGTGTGTTGAAAGCGTGCTTTGTTGCCACGTGGATTCTGTTACAATCGTGTAACAAACTCACACCTTCAGCGTGACTCAATCTGAATTGACCTCCTTGCCCTTCACTTGTCTTCGCAAGACAAGACGACTCCATACTTAACCAAAAATTAACCCTGCTAACAGAACTCAACTAGTCTGGTCAGACCTCTACTTGTCTGGTCTTCCCAACTCGTCTTGTCCTTCGCAACACCCATCTCATCTGTTTGGACTCCTCCAACTCATCTGATCTGGTCTGAGCTAACTTGTCTGACTCCACCAGCTGATACGCCCAACAGCTGAGTCCTTCAGAAGACTTCTATCAACTAAGTACCTCGACTGATCTGCCCAACAGACGAGTACAGTAGTAGAGTAGAATCTACCTGATCTTCACAAGACGAGTAGCACTCGTCTAGTCTAGGAGATTTGAGATAAACCTCACAATTCTCCACCTTTAGCTCAAAATCTCCACCTTGAACTAAACAGCTCCGATCTATCCTTCTCAAAGGACAGACTCTACTACTAATCTGCCGCCACCAGACTAGTAGCCTTCTCCGCAGAGGTCGCTAATGCAAACCAACTAACCTAAGACATAAACCAAACTTCTCCTTTGGTAACGCCTTAGTAAATGCATCGGCAGGGTTCTCCTCAGTAGCTATCTTAACCACCTGGACGCTCCCCTTCTCCACAATGTCTCTCACAAAGTACAGTTTCACATCAATGTGCTTGGTTCGTTCATGATACCCCTGATGCTTTGCGAGATGAATTGCGCTTTGATTATCACAGAAGACAGTCACACTGTTCTGAGATAAACCAAATTCCTTAAGAATCCCTTTCAGCCATATGCTTTCCTTAACTGCCTTAGTCAAGGCCACGTACTCCGCTTCAGTAGTAGACAATGCAACTACGGATTGATGAATAGACCTCCACGACACTGTCGTACCAAATAGAGTGAACACATATCCTGTTAAGGATTTTCGAGTGTCAACATTGGCTGCGTAATCGGCATCAATGTATCCCACAAGTGCATCCCCCTCACTTGGCATCTTCTGAAATTTCAGACCCGTCTGTGCTGATCCCAGAACATATCTCATAACCCACTTAACCGTTTCCCAATGGCTTAAGCCTGGATCACTCATAGCATGAGTCAAGTCTGGTCTACAACACACCATAGCATACATTAAACTCCCTACAGCACTGGCATAAGGTATCTTGCTCATCTGAGTTCGCTCTTGGCTGTTCCTGGGACTCATCTGATTGGACAATTGATGATGTTGGCCAATAGGAGTAGAGACAGTCTTTGCCTTATGCATTCTGAACCTCTCTAACACCTTCTGAAGATAAGTAGGCTGACTCAACAGAATAGACCCGTCTAGTCTACTGATCTCCATCCCAAGAATCACTTTGGCTTCACCAAGATCTTTCATCTCAAACTCCTGTTTGAGGATCTCCTTAACTTGATTAACACTGTCAATAGACTCGCCTGCTATTAACATGTCATCAACATACAACAGAAGATAGGTAACACCAGTCCCAACCCGTCTGAAATAGACACAGTTGTCGTACAAGCTCCTTGTAAAACCAGCTGAGCAAATGTACTCATCAAATCTCAAGTACCATTGTCTAGGGCTTTGTTTGAGGCCATGGAGGGACTTCTTCAATAAACAGACCTTGTCTTCCCCTTCTTCTATGTCCAACCCTTCTGGTAACTTCATGTAGATCCTCTCGTCTAGAGATCCATGTAAGAAAGTTGTGGTCACATCCATCTGATGTAGCTCCAATTCGAATTGAGCAACCATAGCTAACAAGATTCTGATGCTACAATGCTTCACAACAGGTGAGAAGATTTCATTGAAATCGATACCTTCTTTCTGTGTAAATCCCTTAGCTACAAGCCTCGCCTTGTATCTAAGTCTGCCACCCCTCTGAGCCTCCACCTTCTTTTTATAGATCCACTTGCACCCAACCAACTTCTTGTTCTTGGGCCTCTGAACAATCTCCCATGTCTGGTTCTTGTTCAGAGAAAGCAGCTCCTCCTCCATAGCAACTATCCACTTCTCCTTGTCGTGGCAGCTGATGGCTTCTGAATAAGATTTCGGCTCTAGAGACTCCACCTCAAGAGCTGCACATAATGCAAATGAGACTATGTCAGCTTGACCATACCTCTGAGGTGGGTGGACTTCTCGTCTGGTTCTGTCCCGTGCCAACTGATAATGTTGAAGATCATTCTCACTTTGAGGATCGCCCTCCTCATCTGGATCAATATCATCTCCAACTGGTCTTGTGGAGTCAACTTGCTCCACCTCGACTTGTGTCTCGTCTGGTTGGTTATCAGCTGCACTAGTACTCGTACTAGTCTGTTCTGATAGAGGCATCCGACTCTCATCAAACATAACATCTCTACTGATTATGCATTTCTGCATCCCAGCTTCGAGGCACCATAACCTGTATCCTTTCATGCCTGAAGGATACCCAACAAACACGCATCGCAATGCTCGAGGCTCAAGCTTATCTTGCTTGACATGAGCATAAGCTTGACATCCAAACACCTTCAAATGATTGTAATCGGCTGCACGTCCAGACCACAACTCCTCTGGGGTTTTGTATTGCACAGCCGAGGAAGGACTTCTGTTTATCAAATAGGCTGCAGTAGACACAGCCTCTCCCCAAAACACCTTCGGCAGACAAGAACTGTTCAACATACACCTGACTCTCTCAAGTAGTGTCTGGTTCATCCTCTCAGCTACTCCGTTTTGCTGAGGGGTCCCTGGCACAGTCCTATGCCGTACTATTCCTTTCGATTTGTAGAACGCATTGAACTCGTCTGATAGGTACTCTAGACCATTATCAGTTCTCAAATGTTTGAGAGTCTTGCCTGTGACATTTTCACATTCAATGAGCCATTCCTTGAATTTCTCAAATGCTTCTGACTTCGACTTGAGAATAGACACCCACACCTTTCTTGAGTAGTCGTCTATGATAGACAGGAAGTATTTTCCACCAGACCTCGTCTGATTCCTCGCTGGCCCCCATAGATCAGAATGGACATAGTCCATGATCCCATTGGTAGAGTGAACACTCTTACCAAACTTAAATCTCTTGGACTTACCAAGGATACAAGACTCACACAAGTCGAGTTGAGTGATCTTGTCTTTGCCAAGCAGACCTTGTTTAGACAACTCCACTAGGCCCTTCTCGCCTACGTGAGCTAGTCTTTTGTGCCACAACATCGAGTTATCTTGCACCTCCGCTACATCTGATCTACCAGCTACTGTTTCTCCCTTAAGAAAGTAGAGATCACTTCTTCTCTCACCTTTCAGGACAGTCAGCTCCCCTTTTGACACACTGAGCTCTCCATCAGCAGACTGGAATTTATAGCCCATAGAATCCAGCATCCCAAGTGAGATCAAATTCCTCTTGAGTTCAGGTACGTACCTAACACTCTTGAGTATTCTTACTACCCCATCGAACATCTTCAGGTGAACACTACCTTCTCCAAAAACTTTGCAAGTGTGATCATTCCCAAGCAGAACAGAACCGCCCTTCTGTTGCTTGAAGTCATGAAACCAGTCTCGTCTTGGAGTCATATGGAAAGAACACCCTGAATCAAGGATCCATGCTTGCTGTTCTGTAGAGGATGTGATGGTTAGCGCTTGAGCAGACTCATAGCCTTCATGCTCCTTCTCAACTTGAGTCTGATTAGCTTGATTCTTGTCATTAGATTTAGAGGTATTGGCACCAGATTTCCTCAAGAACTGCTTGTATTTATGACAAGCATTCTTATAGTGCCCAGACTTGTTGCAATGGTAGCACACTGCTTCACCTTGATTGGACACAACTGATTTTCCCTTATCAGCTCCTTTGGGTTGACTAGACCCCTTCTTGGCACCAGATCGCTTCTGGCCACCTCTGATTGCCAATCCTTCTCCGCTACTGACCTTGTCTACTTGAGACGTCTTGTTGTTCAGCAGCTTGGACTTGACAGCCAGCATTACATCCTCCAATGTAATACTTTCCTTCCTACCATACAAGATGGTATCCTTTAAGATTTCAAAGGATTTAGGGAGAGCACTCAATAGAATCAGAGCCTTATCCTCTTCCTCTAACTTGAAATCTAAATTCTCTAGATCATCAAGAATTCTATTGAACTCATCAAGCTGATCCGGAATGGGTTTGTCATCCACCATTCTGAAGGCATACAACTTCTGTTTCGAATAGAGACGGTTAGCTAAGGTTTTAACCATATAAAGTTTACCTAGCTTGTCCCAGACCTCTTTCGCGGTTTTCTCTTTAACAACTTCTCTCAAAAACATATCACCAAGGTAGAGCAGAATATTACTTCGAGCTTTCCTGAGCATCTTGCTCCTTTCAGCAGCAACTGTTGCAGATTCACCAGCTGGGGCTGTAGACTCTTCGAGCACGTCGAACAAGCCTTGCTGTTCTAGGAGAGCCTGCATCTTGACTCTCCACAGCCCAAAGTCACCTGTGCCTGAGAACTTCTCAATATTATACTTGGTCGAATTCTCCATCTTCGAACTGGCAGTTGATTAATGGCTGACAATCGATTCCTCTCGATCCCGATAGGACGGTGCCAATTGTTACGATTGTCAATGATAATTCGACTCCGATTAGACGTCTCCAATCACAAGCAAAATAATCGGCCAATATTCAATCCAACGAAAGCATGGCAATTCATAAATATAAACGAAAATGAAAAAACAGAGCACAAGAAGATTTAAGTGGTTCGATCAACGTGATCTACATCCACTGGACACACGACTTCAATTTGATTAGTTCAAGAGATGTTTACACACTCATCACTCGGAAAGGGATTTATCCTCACTTCGCTCGTGAACTCTCAACTCTCAAAACGAATGCTCGTACGCGGCAAGAATTACAATTACAAGTAATGGGGTATTTATAGGATTCAAGGTGATTGCAGCGTGTGTTGAAAGCGTGCTCTGTTGCCACGTGGATTCTGTTACAATCGTGTAACAAACTCACACCTTCAGCGTGACTCAATCTGAATTGATCTCCTTGCCCGTCACTTGTCTTCGCAAGACAAGACGACTCCATACTTAGCCAAAAATTAACCTTGCTAACAGAACTCAACTAGTCTGGTCAGACCTCTACTTGTCTAGTCTTCCCAACTTGTCTTGTCCTTCGCAACACCCATTTCATCTGTTTGGACTCCTCCAACTCATCTGATCTGGTCTGAGCTAACTTGTCTGACTCCACCAGCTGATACGCCCAACAGCTGAGTCCTTCAGAAGACTTCTATCAACTAAGTACCTCGACTGATCTGCCCAACAGACGAGTACAGTAGTAGAGTAGAATCTACCTGATCTTCACAAGACGAGTAGCACTCGTCTAGTCTAGGAGATTTGAGATAAACCTCACAAAAAGGAAGAGATTTCCCAGATGCTGTCAAAGGACATTGAAAAAGCTGACTCAATCAATGGGGAGTCAAAGAGATCAACTGATTAGAGAAACCATCAAGAGTTCATTGAATGTTGCTTCTGATCTATTCAAAGATAACTTGGAGGGTATAATCAAGATGATGAGGACCCAAGTTGATCAAGCTGTGAAGAAGCAAGTGGAAGAGTCTGTAAGTTCCACTATTTATGCCTTTCTGTTAAATCATGTTGACCCCATTTCTGCTCAGATGAAAAGGATGGACACCTATCAACAAGAACTCTCACTTACTGTGGCTAAGATTGATGCCAACCCTGCTGACCCCATCAACCTTGAGGCATGTGATGATGCCAAAAAGGGGGAAAATAAGAAAAAGGGGGAAGATCTGATGAAGGGGGAAGGTAGCAAAGGAAAGGGGAAAGCAAAAGTTTTGGAAATTACTAATGTGACAGAGGAGGAGGACTGTCCGAAAACTAGAAGTGGAAAGATAACGAAACCCAATCTGAAGAGAAAGAAGCTTGTTAATATTTCTGATCAAGAGAAAAGCAAGAAGTACAAGTCCAGTGAACCAGATGATGATGAGGAAATGGAAATTTCAACACTGATTAGAAGGGAAGATAAGTTGTCTGTTAGAAGAGTTTCTCCTGAAGTTACTGCTGCTGATCTTGTGAAAGACAAAGCTCATGTGTTTGAAGAAGTTGCAAACATCTTTGCAGAAGGAGCTGGACAAGATGCAGAGACTATAAAAGGAGTAAGAAAGCTTGTAATTGAAGAAAAGACTAAAATTTTCAAAGATGCTGAAGAGTGCAGGTTGAAGAGGCACAAAGATTTTAATCCAGGTAATTCAAAGTCTTACAAGAGTTCTTATGCTCTGATGATGGAGAACAGAGCCAAGAGGAAGTCTGAAACCTTGAAAAGAATCCCTCATACTGACAGCTGGGTTCCTGCTGAACTCAATGGTGCTTGGGAAGAAGTCAATCGAGTATGGGATCATCTCTTCTTTTTTGTTAAGAGATGGGGAGACTTTGAAGACATTGATGGTCTTTATGAAGGTTTTATAATGGAGAATTATCCAGAATTGTACACAAAGATTCTTGGAGCTGCTCAGAAGGAGAAAGTGATTGTCAAGGCTCCTGAACAGATTTTCTGGACTCCACCAATGAATACTAATGGAAATGGCATTGATAGGAACGCAATTACTGATGAGTTTGTGCAACTTGTCAAGGATGAAGACTTAATTGGGAAGAACGAGGAAGTCATGGCCTTGAAGAATAGGCACTTTGCATCATATGGGTTGACTCTACTGTTCAAGGAACTCCCAACCTTCTTGAAGAAGAAGTCAGATGCAGCCAAGTGATGAAGCTGTTGAAGGTCAAGTCAAGATTCAATTTCAGATTATCATGAACTATTTTAATA
Organism: Galeopsis tetrahit; assembly: GCA_963675135.1. NCBI lineage: Eukaryota > Viridiplantae > Streptophyta > Magnoliopsida > Lamiales > Lamiaceae > Galeopsis > Galeopsis tetrahit. Next base: position 59,518,136 of record OY776133.1, read on the forward strand.
TATGTTTATTTTTAATTTCCAGACAATTGTTGCTCCTTAAGAACTAGAACTTACAACTTTCTGCTCTTACTATGTGTTTTTTTTATGTGGATGATGATTATGTATTTCATGCACTGGACAACAATTTTTGAGTCTTTATACTTGTGTTATTTTTGTCTAAAAATAGGCTCTAGCAAATTATTTTAAAATTTTAATTCTTGCTTAGATCAAGTTTTATAGAAATCAGAGAACTTAGCCCTTTTAGGTTAACAATCTGAATTTATTTTGTAAATTTTTTCTAAGTATAGAAAATACATGCTAGTTGTCCTGTTTTTGTCAAATCTACTGAAAAAGAAATTCCTATGGATCTTTTGAAGTAAGTAGGTTTTGGCATCATAAAAAAGGGGGAAATTGTTGGGATATGGTTTATATTAATAAAAGAAAATTTGATTTTGATTTGATACCAAAACCCTAAGTAAAACCCCAAGTATGATGATTTGCCAAGTCTAGATTTTCAGGTTAGAAAAAGCTCATACATGTTAGGGAGCTTTAATTTTTATTAGGTAGATTATTCTTTGAATCTATGACAAATGACCTGAAAGCACAAAGCACATGAAGACAAGTATCATTGAAGACAAGGAGCTGAAGTGTTATGAAGAAAGTGACAAGGATTCATGAAGACAAGTATGTTGAATGACGAAAAGTCAAGTATGATGAATTTGGATATTCATATACCTTGGACTTGGCATACTTATGGTCAAAGACGATGAATGACTAGGCACTTTATCCAGTACGAGGCCGTTAGCGGGAAGGACAGAATTATTTCAAATTAGCCAAAGAATTAGTGCCACCTGTCACTGCGCATAACAAATTCCGAGAATGGAATGCAAAATGCAGAATGGACGTGAATGCAAGTACTATTTGCATGCAGGCCCCTGAACAATTTGAAAGTTTAAATTTATGGATAAGTTTGCTATCTCCACCAACGGATAGTTTGCGTCATCTATAAATAGGCCACATCTTGAATCATTTCAAAATTACGGGACATACATCAAGACACAAGCCATACGCATTCTAGCAATATTTTAGCATTCAAAAGTATTCAAAACACTCGAGATATTAAAGCTTTTAAGCATATTCATTTGTGAGTGTTATCTTTAGTCCTCACTAGGCAAGCTTATTGTTTTGATTATCCAAAGCCTAGACAGTGATATCCAAGCCTTTACATTCGTTCTTAAATTGTAAAGGATATCACACTTAGTTGGTACAAGAACAAAACCCTACTTTCACCTTGAGAGATAGTTTGAGAGTATTGCTGAGTTCGTAGAAGTGTTGAGAGTATTGCAACGAGAGAAGGTTGTAAGAAATCAAGAGAAGAGAAGAAGAAGAAGTAGAGTGCACCTTGGCACTATAAAAACAAGTTAATTCCGAAGAGATTAAGGAATTATCCTATTAAATTAGGAGAGTGGACGTAGGAGCAGTTTAGTCTCCGAACCACTATACATCTTGTGTTCTTACTTACTGCATTTATCTTATTGCTTTAGCTTTTGTGTTGTTATAATTGCTTACTGCTATTTGATAATATAGTATTTGAGTGCATATTATTTAAGGAGTATAATAGGGTCTATCATTTATTCCGCATACAAGTTGCATACTGTTAAAATCTGTTAGAATTTACTGTTTAGTATTTTCATAAGACTTGACATACTGTGTAACTTATTTGACTCTGATTATTTGTGTTGATTACTTGCAAAAGTTTTTGAAAAACACATACACGTGTATCCCCCCCCCCTACAATGATATTAATATACAATGAGGAAAACATCTATATAACGATCAATTAACCGGAAAACGATGATTGCTTAATACGAGGCATTGCTTAATAGTTTAACTATATAAGATGATAAAAATTAATTGACTACTTTTTAAAAATGAAATAAATTCACATATCTTAAAATTAATAAAAATGATTAAAATTATAATACAACAAACTTGAATTCCACAACAGACCATAAACATACAATAAGCAACTTAAAAAATATTATATTGAATAAAAAAATCGAATAATTAAGGATTTAGATGAGAATAAAATTAATTGATAAATATCGACTTAAATTTGAAATTATAATTAAAATTTTGTAAAATTGATCTTAATTAAATTTCATTAATAATTGTGGATTTCATTAATAAATACAGGAGCATTTCGAAGTACAATTAGCAATATTTAAGGAATTGGTTACAAAATGATTGTATTGAGAAAAATTAAGATTGACTACAATTTTAAATTAGTACTAAGATGGTTAAAATAGTGTAACTAAGATGACAAACATTAATTGACTATTTTTTTAAAATGAAATAATTTCACATATCTTCAAATTAATAAAAATTATTAAAATTGTAATTCAACAAACTTGAATTTCACAACCGATCATAAACATACAATAAGAAACAATAAAAAAAAACATATACTATAACAAATTAAATAATTAAGAATTTAGATAAAAATATAATTAATTAATAAATATAAATATTGACTTTTTTTAGAGTAATATAAATATTGACTTAAATTTGAAATTATATTTAAAATTTTGTTAAATTAATCTTATCAACAATTAATTAAATTTCATCAATAATTGTGGATATAATTAATAAATTAAATTCGGGAGTATTTGATGGTAAAATTAACAATATTTAAGGAATCGATTATAAATTAATAGTAAGGACAAAAATCTAGAGACAAAATCCCACACCAACCCCCAACTAGGGACAAAAAAATAGAAGCAATACAATTAGGGACAAATCATCAATCTAAAACCCCAATTTACCCTCTCCAAGAAAATATTTGAATCTTGTTAATTTTAAATATGTAAAACTCATCCCTAATTATAGGAAGGTATAGTAACCTTTCCATTTCTTAAAATCAAAATTGTTCCTCAATTGAAAATCCATACAGCTGCAGATTTTAAATTCGGTTGAATATTCTTCCCTAATTTCAATTTATCTTTTTTTAATTTTAAATATTTAAAACCCATCCCTAATTATAGGAAGGTATAGTTTGACCTTTCCATTTCTTAAAATCAAAATCGTTCCTCAATTGAAAATCCATATAGCTGCCGATTTTTTATTCGGTTGAATATTCTTCCCCAATTTCAATTTATCATTTTCTTCTGAATACTGATTATGTTCATATGCAAAGTCCTTCGAATTGTTTGATTTTACATTCGTGCATACATATCTATCCTTCGATCATAGTATTCATATTTTCTCAATTAAAAATCAATGGATTACACTTGCATTCTGAAGATTGATTTCGAAAGCAACAATAAATTGATACCGGTAACCGGGGGTTCATCTGTCAAGGACATTATTGATAAAATTGCTGGTACATGGTCCAAACTTTCCCCAGGTAATTTCTCTATTTTATACTCTGTTGGTGATGTTAAAAATTGTTATTTGAAGACCGATTCGGACTTGATCGGTCTGATTGAATACTGTAAGATGTTAGCGCATAAATTAGTAAGCATATCTATTGATTTTGCATTAGCGCATAATCAATCTGATGGCAATGTCATGCAATTTAATAGTGTTGCTGTTAGTACTATTTCGCATGAAATAGATGCAGAATCGTTCAGGCAAGCAATTCGGAAAAAGTCAGTGACAAACCCATTGTTCTTAATGATTCTCAAACATCTAGTTCAACTGAATTTGTGGGTGTGGGTCGTATTCCCCAATTTGATATATGCCCAATTGAGAAAAAGAAATCATACTTGTCTGATCACTGGAGTGATATAATGAAAGCAGGAGTAATTTTTGCTGGTGGTGCTCCTGAATTTAGGATTGAGCTCGTAAAGTACTCCACCAAATTGAATTTTAAGCACACCTACATAAAAAATTGTCCAAGGTATGTTTACGCAGAATGCAAAAAGAAGACTGATGTTAATTGTGGTTGGTTCATTAAAGTCAAACAAACTCCTATGAATTCTGGCTTTATTGTTCATAAAGCAAACTTAGTGCACACATGTGTTGGAAACTTATTAGTTGAAGATAAGACTCGTTTTGGTCCTAAGATTATAAAAGATCTTGTTATTCAAAGTGTTAAGTCTAATCCCAACATAAGTGGAAAAAGGGTTGTTGATGATATCAATGAAGAATACGGATTCAAAATACCTTACTATAAAGCATGGCGTGGAGTAGAAGCAGCTAGGGATGATATTTTTGGTAGTTACCATGATTCTTACGACCAACTACGTTGGTATAGTGAAGCGGTAAAACGCACCAACCCTGGGAGTGTAGTTGATCTAGAGAAAAACAACACCACTCAACATTTTGAACGTATCTTTGTATCCTTCTATATGCTTGTAAGGAAGGATTCAAACATTGTAGACCTATGCTTTTCATCGATGGAACTTTCATGAAGGGTCGATCTAAAGGTGTCTTACTTGCAGCAACTGCGAAGGATGGAGACAATGGTACGATATTTTATACCGTATGTATACGTAGTTATTTGAATTCACAATCATTCTTCTTTATGCATGCTTATGGTCAAAGACGATGAATGACTAGGCATTTTACCCAGTACGAGGCTGTTAGCGGGAAGGACAGAATTATTCCAAATTAGTTAAAGAATAAGTGCCACCTGTCACTGCGCATAACAAATTCTAAGAATAGAATGCAAAATGCAGAATGGACGTGAATGCATGTACTATTTGCATGCAGGCCCCTGAACAATTTGAAAGTTTAAATTTATGGATAAGTTTGCTATCTCCACCAACGGATAGTTTGCTTCATCTATAAATAGGCCACATCTTGAATCATTTCAAGATTACGAGACATACATCAAGACACAAGCCATACGCATTCTAGCAATATTTTTAGTATTCAAAAGTGTTCAAAACACTCGGGAGATTAAAGCTTTTAAGCATATTTACTTGTGAGTGTTATCTTTAGTCCCCACTAGGCAAGCTTATTGTTTGATTATCCAAAGCCTAGACAGTGATATCCTAGCCTTTACATTCGCTCATTAAATTGTAAAGGATATCACACTTAGTTGGTACAAGAACAAAACCCTACTTTCACCTTTAGTGATAGTTTGAGAGTATTGTTGAGTTCGAAGTAGTGTTGAGAGTATTGCAACGAGAGAAGGTTGTAAGAAATCAAGAGAAGAGAAGAAGAAGAAGTAGAGTGCACCTTGGCACTGTAAAAACAAGTTAATTCCAAGAGATTAAGGAATTATCCTATTAAATTAGGAGAGTGGACGTAGGAGCAGTTTAGCCTCCGAACCACTATACATTTTGTGTTCTTATTTACTGCATTTATCTTATTGCTTTAGCTTTTGTGTTGTTATAATTGCTTATTGCTACTTGATGATATAGTATTTGAGTGCATATTACTTAAGGAGTATAATAGGGCCTATCTTTATTCCGCATACAAGTTGCCTACTGTTAAGATCTGTTAGAATACATTGTTAAGTATTTTCATAGGACTTGACATACTGTGTAACTTATTTGACTCTGATTTTAAGTGTTGATTACTTGCAAAAGTTTTTAAAAACACATACACGTGTATTCCCCCCCCCCCCATACACGTGTCACACTCCTTTTTGGGACCAACAGGCCAGATGGATGAATATCCCAAATACTTTGTTATTGAGCACAGCAGGTTAAACCTGATGACTCGTCGATCCCGGACACTCGTCAGTATCCCTGGATATTAGAAACTTTGTAAGTCGAATAACATGCTCACATTAACTTTTACAATGGAGTATTATGCACGCATTAACTTTGACAATTGAATAACATGCACACATTTAATTCATGTAGCAATCACTCAAACAATTTATTTAAAACATTTAATAAAGAATAACAAATGCATTAAAAAATCTAGAGAATTTTTATAAAAAATGCCATTCATAGTCTTCCCTTCTTAATAAAGGACCACAAATATAATCTTTTTAAATAAGGACAAAAACATATGTTAATAACCCATTATGCTCTTATATTTAAATATGAAGATTCATTTATTAATTTAATAATTAAATGATCAAGTCGTACTCTTCCTTAATTTTCGCCATCTATTCAACCACATTCCAATTCATAAAGATTCCTTCATTTTAATATCACTGTTATATAAATAATAATTTGACCTTCCTTATTCGTATGCAATCTTCAGAATTGATAGAAATTTTCAATTAAATGAATTGTAATTTCCCAAAAAGAACCCTAACCCAGCACTTAATCTGTGACGACGACGACGAATTGGAGAGCCGCATCACCGCCGCAGCTTATGCAGCAGAACATGTAATCGAAACCCGTATTGTGGATCAAATTCATGATGCTACATCTGCAACTGATTTGTATAGAGATCTACAGAGAGTGATAGCAGATATGAATTTGATCTAGAAAGAGGCCATGGAGATAATCATTAAACCCAAGAACAGGGGAGCCCAATTATGTAACAATTAACCCTCTGCATATTCCTCTGTTTCAAATGTTTCAACTTCGAGCAGCACCATGGTGGGGTTTGATGATTTCTTAGTCAATCAACTCTTGGATCAGCTCTCCGAACTCTCGCCCCATACGTTTCAGATTAGGATCAATGGATTACTGCGTTATACTAAAGATCGAGTTCGATCTTGTAGATTCGATTGCATTGTTAATTCATTGATGCCCTAAAAATTCTCTAATTATATCTGCATATATTTGCGAATCTCACGAATGGAGACTGATTTTTAATTGTTTCTACATGGCAGATCTTCCTTGCCGCCCCCCCACCCAATCTCATTCGCGGCGACGTGACAATACAGACACGGTGCAAGTGACTGGTTCAATTTTTGTTATTATTATAGGGTTTTCTGATAAATAACAGTGAAAGTGTGTTGGTATGAATTGTTTAAGTTTAAGTAGAATAATGTTGTACTAAATGTTGTGACAAATTGTACAACACTGACTCTAACAGAATATCAGAAATTAAGATTCATAGCGGAAGACTTGAAACACTAAAAACAAACGTGACACAATGGAAATAATTTTTCACATAGATTTTATAAATAAAAATATATGCGAGCCTTACGGCGAAATTCAATACTTATCTTCAAGTACAAATGTTGTGTGAAATGTTACAGCAATAACCTTCACAACTGAAACTACAAACGAGGCAGGTGCCTTGTTCTAAAAACGAACTAAGTGTATAAAGTATACACTGTCGAAATGCCTAGTCTATCTATGATTACACTCTCAATAGATAAGAAGACACACAGCCATACGGGTGGGATACTTCGTATGATCTAAAAGGTAAAACTACTGGCCACAATTCCTAACAGGGATGAACGCTCGGTCTAGAAAATTGATCGAATAGAATACACTGAATTGAGAAGCCTTCAATCGGTATTTATAGAAGTGGGGTGCTGATTCTAGAGGCTTCCATATTGAGATCCTATTTTTTAGGAACTCAACTTCCATGATCTTTCTAAATCCTTCTTGAATGCTCCAGGTCGTTCTAAATGGTTCCAGGCTGTTCTAGCATGTTCTTCAATGTTCTGGAATCTTCCAAGTTCCAGATCCTTGTAAAAGCTTCTAGATCCTGCCAGAAATGCGACAACATTTAGATCAACATTTAATGTAGCATTTCAGAAAAGACTTAGAAAAAATCTCGGAAGGTCAAATTAAGATGTTGTTGATAATGTTAAGGCATTTAAGGATTAACAACATCTACAAACAGATTATCAATCAATGGATTATTTCGTGATACTCAAGATAGAATTCGATGGGAAAACCAAGTTGGTTCGTGCTAATCAATCTTCAACATTTCTAGAAGTCTTGAATCAAGTGACTGGTATGTGGCCTACATTAATAGACGCATTTTATTATTGCAGATCAAATTTGCATTAAAGTCATTTTTCTGCATAATGATATTTGCATATGCACATAATTTACTGAACACTTCTGCATTATTAATATTCTTATGCAACTTTAGTATTTTTTTTTGCTCGTGCTTTTTCTCTTCTTTACTCGTACACTCATCATTTGTTCAATGCAATTCAGAGATGGACTTATTCAAGACTATGTCTTCACCACACGGGATTTTGCTTGTGGGCTTTCCTTGGTGAAGCGGATGATTCAAGAAAAGATCTAATTTACATTAAATTCATTTTTCTGCATAATGATATTTGTATATGCACATAATGTACTGCACACTTCTGCATTATTTATATGTTAATGCAACTTTAATTCTGCATTATTTATATGCTCATGCAATTTTAGTTTTTTTTTTCTGCATTCAGCGATTTTCCTGCAGATCTTTCTGCATAATCAAGTCAGAGATTTTTCTAGAGAAAATATCTAATTTGATTTGACGATTTTTGTGCAGATCTTCAAGTCCGACAATGAAATTGAATATCAGAGCTTTGGGAAAATGCGATATTTGTAAAAGACTTGAATATTAGAGATTTGGGGAAGAATTGAATACCATATCTTTGGGAAAGTCCTAAAATTGGGGATGTAGAATAATCATACAAAGATTTCTTCCCCAAAATTCTGCAAATCATTTAATTGATTGACCGGAGCTGTTGAGAGGACCGGAGCTGTTGAGAGGTTTTAATTTTGGAAGGTGTTAATTCATTAGCGTAATTCACGGAGTTGATAGACATTGATTTAAATATAAAAAATTTATTGACTTTCTCTATATTAATTCCGAAAATTAGATAGTAAGGGCATGATGGTACATTTATGTTACATTTTGTCCTTAATTTGAAACTATTTTAAATCAGGTCCTTATTTATTTTAAAAAACACTAGTTGAAAAGACCTTTTATGTGAAATCCTCAAATATATCAACCATTATAAAGTATAAAGCAATAAAAATCTCTCCTCACAAAGACAGCTGCTAGAAGAATTTAATACTTCGTAAACTTAGAAGAATAATTTAAGCACACTGATGAACTAGGGAAAGGTTGAGTATGAGTATTTTCTGTAATTTAGGTCTAAAATCGAATTATGTGTATTTGTAAAATAATATATAGATTGAGAATGAGAGTTAAATAGTTCACGTCGTTTGAATGGTGAGAATACGGAGTATGGATAATGTCCGTAAATCTAATTTAGAGGATTAACGTGATTCAAAATTTAAGATAATCTGCAAAGAGAAAATTGTAGCAATGAATAATTTTATTTAATATAAATATATATATATTTATTGTTCAAGATTTTATATCCTATGGTGTAAAATTCTCTGATTCTTTAAAAAATTGTCTTTGAAATTAGTTTAATACCTTAATTTTGTCAGGTAAAAACTTGAACTCCACCTCCGTGACTTCCATCTTGAATGTCACGTCCTGATTGTATCTTAATTATTTCTGATGGTTATTTTATAGAATATTTTGGAAAGTTTTAATTATTTCTGATGGTTATTTTATAGAATATTTTGGAAAGATTTAATGTATCATAGATTATAAAATTCAGTTGCATATAATGGAAAAGTTGTTATTCACTAGAATTTCAATTTACCAATAATTATAGGGTTGGTCTGCTATGGACTCGAGTGCATGTTTTGCACCCTAGTCCATGTTGCACTTTTCAGCTTTACTGACTTACATTTTTTGGTAAATGGTGTTGCACTTTTCAATTATTAAATTGTATAATAATATTTTTAGTAATAATTGAAAAGTGCAATACCATTTACCAAAAAGTGTAAGTCAGTAAAGCTGAAAAGTGCAACATGGACTAGGGTACATAACATGCACTTGAGTGCATACTAGAATTTACCATAATTATAATAGATATCAATCTCAACATAACATGATATTCATTCATAGTTCAAATAAGTGGAAATAAGTGGGGTGGTGGTGGATAATATATAATTTATCAACAAACAAATAATAAGCATACCAAAAAAATACCTCAATCTAATTATTTAAATAAGAAATAAATTAGAGTAAATCCTAATAAATTATAGTAGTAAGATAAAAAAAAATGCCTCAAAATTATAGTAAGATAATTGATCAAAGCGCATAGTAAAATGAAAAAAATGCCTCAAAATATTATAGTAAAATGATTGATCAAATTGCAAGAACTACATAACTAGTGTGGTTGAATTACTCCATATTTTTATTAATTGGCCCACGAGAAACGTTGAGAAATAACTCATCAATATAAAAATTGAGTGTTTCAGAAATAACTCATCAATATAAAAATTATTATTGATATTTGAATTATTGTTACAAATTGATATTGAGTTGTATAGTGTTTTGTGTATTAGCTTAATTTAAGTTATGGGGTGAGTTGTTGGTATACAAATGTGTTTATTATATTTTAATTCGTCTAGGGAGGGTTAATCATATTAGAACCCGAGACATTAATTACTTCAATTGTTATTTGAGTAGTTTATGAATATTAGGAATGAGTCTTATTATCGGGTTTGAGAATACCTCGTAAGGTTACAGTACCCGCAGGAAAACATTTATCATCCTAGCATCTTGATGCTCTTAGTAAATTCAAATTGGAGCATAAACACGGTATAAACAATATCACTTGATTTCACTAGGTAGAGAACACCCGAGGTATTCACCCACCCTTGCACTTCTCCAAATTTAGTTTGTAGTTGTTACTTACTTTTTATTGTCATGTTCTTGTTTTCTTAATTAGTAGTTAATTAACTTATTAGGATTGTGTTTAGTTTAATTTATGGTCTTTGACTTTTGCTTAACTTTACCTCGAGTTACACCCGAAACCCGTAGCTACACTAGGTATGACAACACACAGCTTTAGGGAACCATTGCACTAGTCCACTTCCCATGGTTCGATAACTACTTGGTCTAAATACTTTGATGTATACTATTACGACCCCTTATGCTTGAGGGGAAGTAGTTAGTAAAATCAAATTTACTAAAAAGTTTGTTCAAGCCAGAGTCAAGTTATTCTAAATTAAATATTAAAAACGAGCGTAGTGCTCGTGTATTACGCGGATTATTTTTAAACGATAAAACTTAAAGGAATAATACAATATATTTAATTATAAAAATAATAATAGATGTATTACAAATGATTAAATTTGTATTATATATATAATGATGATATTTGTGAAAAATATAATTAGTAGTAAACATAAAATAAAATAAATATGTAAAAATGTTTTGAAAATTTTGTAAATTTTAAATAAATAAGAATAAAATTTTAAATAAATAAGAATAAAATTTTAAAAAATAAATTAGATCAAGATTATGAATTCTAGGTAATTACGTATATACACAATTTATAATACTATATATAACTCCTTAAACTATTTCATATAATAGTGTGAAACGTCATCATTTTTAATAAGAAAAACTCAATAAATAATTGACACCTAATAATTACCATATACTATCACCCCCTACAAAAATGACACATCAACTTTTTAAGACTCATTATTAATAGTATAGGGGATTATTTTGAAAAATGTGTAAATTTTAAATAAATAACAATAAAATTTTGAAAAATAAATTACATCAAGATTATGAATTTTAGATAATTATTTATATACAATTATAAATGGTGAGAATTTATAATATTATATATAACTCCTTAAACTATTTCATATAATAGTGTGACACGTAGAGCCGGCAATTTGGGCCCGACCCGATGGGCCGGGCCGGCCAACCCGAAACCTAGTATGGACTGGGCTCTAAAATTAGAGGCCCATATAAAACTGGGCATATTTGGCCCGACCCCATGGGCCCGACGGGCCTAATGGGCTAGGCTGAATTTGGCCCGCCGGCCCATGGGCAGCCCATTTGGCCCGATTAATTTTTTTCTTTAGACAAATAAATAATTAAAATAAGTAAAGTACATTAATTTAAAATATTAGGGTAGGTCTCTTGTAGACTCAATTCCTTATAAAGAATTGAGTAAATTTTAAAAAATTGGTAGGATTGATAATAAAAATAACATACGCAAAAAATATGTGTGATAATTTACGTAGTTTAAATGGTTGAGAATAGTTTTTTTTTATGTTGAGGTCTAGTGTTCAACTCTTACATCTAACAATTTTCACATATATTTTTTTTTAATTATAAAAGTGCATGTTTTTTTTTTCGACACCAAGGCAATCTATGGATTATTATTGCAACGGTACGAAAAATTGGGAGGCCCGTCCACAAACACCGGAGGGTCGCTCCAACAGTGAGACTCCCCATAGTAACGGGAAACTCGAGCAAAATCGTGTGCCAATGCGTTGGCACCCCTTTTGACGAAAGAAATAGAGGCATTATTGAAAGCATGAAGAAGTGTTTTACAATAGTCTATGTAATCACCCAAAATTGTGTTTTGGATGGAGGGTGAGTTAATAGCATCTATCACTGATTTGGCGTCTCCTTCGAATATAATGTTGTCCCAGTTTAAATCTTTTGCCCATGATAATGCTTCCGCGATCCCTGCGGCTTCGCCCTCGTCAACCCGCATAGTTCCTTGGAATAGCTTCGATTTTGCTCTATTGAACATGCCCTGAGGGTCGCGAGCAACAAATCCCACTCCGGTTTCTTGCGTATCTTCAAAGAAAGCTGCATCGATGTTAATTTTCATCCAACCTGTGGGGGGCGGGTGCCACTCTTCGCATGTTGTGTTTGGTCGTGCTGCTCCAGAGTGTACAACCCGTCTCTTTCCTTCATTTGCCGCCTTCCACTCCACCCAAGCTGCGGCGGATAGGTGCACGGCTTCAGCAGGGGAGGCGCATACGTTGGACCATAATTTGTTGTTCCTTTCTTTCCATATTTGCCATAAGACCATAGCAAAACTGGCCGCGAGAGGTTTACTTGGGCTTTTCAGCATACTGAAGAGAAGGTCATGAAAACTGGTCGTCTCTCCCTTTACTAAATCAATTTTCGATCGCAGACCAGACGCGTTCCAGCAGGAGCTCGCATAAGCACAGTCTACAAAGATGTGCCAATTGTCTTCGGAGTCCGCGTCGCACAGCACACAGCTCTCATCCGTGATCACGTGCCGTCGATAGAGGTTCGACCGATTGGGGAGAACATTTCTCCCTGCTCTCCAGGCGAAATCCTTTACCTTCGGGGGGACAGTCAGGCCCCAGATGAGACCCCAGTCACCCTCGTGTTGTTGAGACGAGGAAGGTAATGCCCGTGCAGCGATTCTATACGTCGTTCGAACTGTGTAATTTCCGCTTCTGTCCATATTCCACATCAGCCTATCGGAGGCCCCTTCAGGCGGAAGTGTGGTGTTCAAAATGCGGCCGAGGTCGTCCGGGAGGAGTTCTTGTATAAGTGGGCGATCCCATGCTCTGTGTTCGGTGTCAATGAGCGCCGAGACTTTCATATCTTCCAGTCCGGGGATTTCAGGGGTTGTAACATAGTAGTTGCTATCGTCACGGACCCAGGGAGTGTGCCAAATGTTTATATTGTCCCCTGAGCCTACCTTCCAACAGAGCCCTTCTTTAATAACTTCTTGGGCAGCGTGGATGCTCGACCATGTGTAACTCGGATTCCAGCCCGGTCGAGCTTTGAGGAAGTCGCTATTCGGGAAATAACGAGCCTTGAGCACTTTGCAGACTAACGACTGAGTGTCCGTGAGTAATCGCCAGCCCATTTTGCCGAGGAGCGCAAGGTTGAAAGCGTGGAGGTTCCGAAAACCACGGCCTCCTTCCGGCTTGCTCAAACATAAGTTTTCCCATTTTAGCCAGTTCATACCCTTGGATGCGTCTCGTTTACTCCCCCACCAGAATTTGTTGAGCATAGTGTGGAATTCATCTAGCAGAGTCGATGGCAAGAGGAATGTGGTCATGCAGAAAGTGGGTATGGCTTGTGCTGCGGCTTTTATGAGTATTTCCTTTCCTGCTTTAGAGAGGTTTCTCTTGTTCCACCCTTGCAACTTTGTCCATAATCTATCTTTAATGTATCGAAAGATATCCTTTTTTTTCCTCCCTATCAAAGATGGAAGCCCCAAGTATTTCCCTGTATTAATAGGGTTGTGAACGCCAAGGAGATTTCTGATAAGGCCCCTGCTATTATCATCCACATTTTTACTGAAACTCCTGATTTGGAGTAGTTCACTGCTAGGCCTGAGACCCGTTCAAAGTCATCCAGAATTCGGTGGAGATGTGTTGCTTCCTCACGGGTGGCACGATAAAATAGAAGGCTGCCGTCGGCGAACAGGAGGTGGGAAATTTGAGGTGCATTCCTACTAACTTGAGACCCATGGAGACTGCCCCTTTGGGTCGCTTTATTGAGTGCGGCTGAGAGACCTTCGGCGCAAATGATAAATAAATAGGGTGAGAGGGGGTCCCCTTGGCGAAGGCCCCGATGAGGGATAATAGGGCCCACTAGATCTTCGTTGACCTGTATAGAATAGGTGACTGACCGGACACACATCATCATCCATTCAACCCATATGGCATCAAACCCCAGCTTTTTTAAGATGTCCTCGAGGTACCCCCAATCGAGTCTGTCGTATGCTTTTTGTATGTCTATTTTCAAGCAGACGTCGCCTCGTTTTCCTTTTCTTTTGTTCTTCATCATGTGCAAAGTCTCAAAAGCTATGAGGATGTTGTCTTGGATAATTCGGTGTGACACAAAAGCCGATTGGGCTTGGTCGATCAGACCCGGAAGGACCCCTTTGAGCCTGTTACATAGGACCTTCGATACAATCTTGTACAACACATTGCATAGCGAGATGGGGTGGAGATCGCGTACCTTTTGTGGGTTTTCCACCTTGGGGAGCAGTACAATGTTGGTATTGTTTAGGGGTATGGGCAGCTCCTTCCTATTCAACCAATCCAAGGCTGTAGTGAAAACGTCATTACCAGCCAGGTTCCAAAACTTTTGGTAGAAAGTCGTGTTGAAACCGTCAGGGCCTGGAGCCGTATCCGCCTTCATTTGTTTGACTGCTGTTGCAAACTCTTCAATTTCAAAAGGCCTTGTGAGTGTAGCGTTTTGTTCTGGCGAGATCATAGCGGGAACTGGTTCCAGGAATTCCGAGTCCTCAATTCTATTTGTATTTGCATTGAATATCTTTACAAAATAGTCACGAATAGTGGTGCATAGATCCCCCTGTGCCTCAATCCATTGGCCCTCGTCGGTTTGCAGCCTCTCGATTCTCTTCCTGTTCTTCCTAGTGGTGGCGGTTTGGTGGAAAAATCGAGTGTTCAAATCCCCTTCACTAAGCCAATGCATTTTTGCTCTTTGACGCATATTGTTTCTTCGCCTCTAAGCAGCTCACCCAGGTGTTTTCTCGCTGCGGCATAGGCTGCTCGCCCACCCGTGCTCATGTTCCCTTGTAACTGTTTTATATTTTTTTCAGCCAATTTTTATAAAAGTGCATGTTGAAAATAAGGAAAAGTGTAACATGCAATTTACAATTTTTTAGCATGTTATTTTGCAATATTTGCAATAATAATTTCAGCTATAATGACATACACTTGTTAGTGATGTTATGTTACACATATTTTGTTGCACTTTTCAGTTGTAGTGACTTACTATTTTTTATAATATTTTTTAGTTATATTGACTTACACTTTTTAGTAATGTTATGCTACACCTTTTAGTCATATTTTATTGCACTTTTCAGTTGTAGTGACTTACAATTTTCAATAATATGTTCAGTTATAGTGACTTACACTTTTTAGTAATGTTATGTTACACTTTTTACTCGTATTTTATTACACTTTTCAGTTATAATAACTTACGCTTTTCATTAAAAATTGTGTTGCACTTTTCAAGTATAGTGACTTACACTTTATAATAAAAAAATGTGTTACACTTTTTAGTAATATTGTGTTACACTTTTTAGTAATATTAACTTACACTTTTCAACACAAACAATTTCGAAAAAAAATTATCAATAAAAAAAAATTACAAAAAAAATAGTAATAATAAAAAAAAATTAACTGAGTCAAAAATTTTATTCACAATAATCTTGAATATTTAGGATTCACAATATTCTTAAATATTTAAAATTTAAGTTGATCAAGTCAACTCAATTTCTTATAAGGAATTGATTCTATATAAGACCAATCCAAAATATTATTGTGTTTTTTTATTTTATTTTGACTTTAAAATTTGAACTTATGAATTATTTATATAGTGTAATGTTATACTTATGACCGTTTATGAATTATGTATAATTAATACATTAGTAATATATATTTTAAATTATAATTTTTGTTAAAAATATTTCATGGGCTGGGCCAGCCCGCTAGCCCAGCGGGTTAGGGTGGGCTAGGTTGGACTCAAATTTTATAGGCCCGACTAATTCATGGGCCGGCCCGACCCAGCCCACGAACATCGCTTGGCCCGATGGGCTAGGCTGGGCTGGACCGGGCGGTCCGATTTGCCAGTTCTAGTGACATGTCGTCATTTTTAATAAGAAAAACTCCCTAAATACTTGACCTAATAATTACCATATACTCTCACTTCCTAAAAAAATGACACATCATCCAAATTCATAAGAATTCGACACATCACTTTTTAAGACTCGCTATTAGTAATATAGGGGATAGGGGATAAACATTCAAGTCATTAACGTTAAAAATAAATCGAATTTGCATATGTATTTTACCAACGTTAAATTAAACATATATACTTTGTCAGCGTTAAAAAGTAAACACATATATTTTGTCAATATTAAAGTAAACACATATACTTTGTCATTGTGCACAACGGGTTAAATCCGAGGACCCATCGATCCCATTTTTTGGGAATTCCTAAAACATGTCATGGATCTATTCGGGACGTAATTTAAATACGAATTATAATAAATCTAATTCTATTATTTAAACAAATTAAACCAAACAATTCATGTAATGAATATACGGTAAAACAAATAAATCCATAAACATGCGGAACTAAATAAGGGATTACGCGTTTACCTCTGAATTTGAGAGACACTGTTGAGAAGAGTAACAATTAGTAACAAATTCAACCTAACAACCTTCTCAGGTATTCCCGAAACCCTAGTCCATTGTTCTCGTGGGAGATCTCACGAACTATCTAACTCTCAAGAAAGATTTTTTTCTCTCTTGTTGTACTCTTGTATTTTTTAAAAGCACAATTGTTGTAGTACACTTTGGGGCGGAAAATTCAGCCCCTATTTATAACAAGGGTGATCGAAATTTTTATGGAAAATTTGGAGATATGAAAAGATTTTATTCTCCATGAGATATAATCTTCTTTCGATATATATCTTTTTCCATAAAATTTATGGAAAATATAGAGATATGGAAATATTTTATTCTCCAATAGATATTACTCCCTCCGTCCCGTGATTACTTGCACACATTTTTTTATTGGGAAGTCCCAAAATTACTTGCACACTCTTTATATGGAAATACCCCACAAAATTTATAACCTCACAACATCATTTTATTTTTAAATTTACACTCATTTTTTCCATACATTTCACTTTACACATCATCAAATCCACTTTACACATCATCAAATTAACTAAAATACCCCTCATTTATCTTACATCATCAACCACTAAATCCACTTTTCTTAAACAACGTGCCGGTCAAACTATGCAAATTAAGTATCTTATTTCAATATATCTTCTTCCATATATATATTTTTTTTTCATCAAATTTCCATGTTTTTCTTTATTTCTTTCAACAAAATTAATCCTTATTTTCAATCACCTTAGTTAATGGACTTTTATTGAGATACTTGAGGGGGCTTTAGGAGAATTAGGATTGGGCCTCTCAATGGACCCAAAAATCAATATTGAGCCACAATATTTTTCCAGCTCATTAATATTAATTCATTTCACTATAGAATTATATTGCACTATTCATCTAACTCATATTACGAAATATGGATCCCGAATATTTCCCGTATTTAAGATTCAATGTCCATTAATTAATTTAAGCTACTAGATGTTTTAATTAATTAATACTCCCTCCATTTTTTTAATAAGTGTCAATTGGGCTTTTTAACTAATTTTAAAGTAGGTCTCATTCTAGGTTTTTTTTCTTTCATTTTGACTATTTTAACCTCCAATTTCAATGAATGTAGAAGCATAAATCATGGAAAATCATAAATATTGTTTATACCAAAATTAATTTGGTTTATGAATATTAGCTACATTCTTGACCATATTCTTTATCAAATAAAATTTATATATCAAAATTAGTTATAATTAATGAAGGGTAATATAGACCACAATTTATAATCTTAATTTGTTGAAAAAAGTTATAGTGACACTTATCAAAAAATGGAGGGAGTATATTTTATTCCTTGGGGTAAGGAAGTAAGGGAGTAAAGACCGTTCAAAATTATTATCATACCAAAAATTAATTCCACTAATTAGATTTGATATGATAAATCTTTTGAGCCCACCAAAGGGACATAATCAACTTGTCACTTCAAGACACGATTCTTCGTAAAGTAGGAAAATAATTTTAATACGGTGATGAACGAGGGAAAGGTTGAGTATGAGTATTTTATGTAATTTAGGGTTGAATTAGAATGGCGTGTATTTGTAGAATGAGATATTGATTCAGCATGAGAGTTGGATAGTTCATGTCGTTTGAATGGTAAGAAGATCGAGTATAGATAGAGTGTGGAAGGATGATTTAGTTGAGAAAAATAAGGTATCCGTGAGAGTAAAATGCACTTTTGGTCCCACCATCCACGGGCACTCATGATTGTGGTCCTAACATTCTGAATTTTGGTCCCGAAAAAGAAAAACTTGACACATTTGGTCCCAAAGTCGAAAAAGCTAACACATTTGGTCCCACCCACGTTAAATGTTGACGGAATGACTCACATGCGTGTCACGTGGTTATACGCACACACGACTTTATTGAGGACACCCACCGAGAATTTTTTTTGAACATTAAAATGCCAGTTCTACCCCTCATCCGTGATTAGTACACCTACCTCCCATTTCATTACAAAATCACCTCCATCGTCTTCGTCTTCATCACTTCGCCTTCTTCATCTCTCCAGCGGACGACAGCGACGGCAAGGGCAGCAACAACCACAGATTCAGATCTCTTCGTCTTCTTCATCTCTCCGGTAGAGAGCAGCAACGGAGAAAAGCTTTATAGCAGCAGTTGCGGCGGCGGTGATGGAGCCTCGTTGGCCAAAGGCCACCATCTTCGTTGGAAAAAGCTTTATAGCAGCAACGGCGGCGGCGGCTATGAAGGCTCGGCGGCGGCGATGGAGCCTCGATGGCCAAAGGCCACCATCTTCGTCGGAAAAAACTTTATAGCAGCAGCGGCGGCGGCTATGGAGGCTCGGCGGCGGCGATGGAGCCTCGATGACCAAAGGCCACCATCTTTGTCGGAGAAAAGCTTTATAGCAGCAGCGGCGGTGGCTATGGAGGCTCGGCGGCGGCGATGGAGCCTCGATGTAGTAACTCACATTATAATACGTAGTAACATATATTATCGCATGTAGTAAACACAATAGCCATGTTGTAATGCAAATCATTTGATAAAGTTACATATAATAACAAACGCGTATTCAATGTAGTAATTCAAACTGTAGTGTGTAGTAACATATAATTTTTTATATAGTAATACCGATTCTTTTATGTAGTATTTTTTTCTAGAATTTTTATTAATTAAGTAACTTACACTATAACATATAGTAACATATATTATTGCATGTAGTAATATAAAATAACCTTAATCCATAATAATTATTAAAGAATATTTAAAGAAATAGAAAATATTTAAAGATTAAGGTCGTCGTAAATTGCAGCGTTCGGCCGCGGTCTGGGGTGGCCGAAAACTGCTCGGAGAAGACGACTAAGTACAATTTTTGCTAGTGGGTGTATTTATAAAAAATATGAATGTGAATTAAACTGTCAGTGGGTGTATTTATAAAAAATGTGGGTTAAGTTGTTGGTGGGTGTATTTATAAAGAATGTGAGTGTGAATAGCTGAAATGCATATATGCAATATTTCACATAAAACTAGCCCATATTTATTTTCAAAATTAAAATTACAAAATATTGTGTTATGAATAAAATATAAATTCTAAACACTACTTATGTAAATAAAATGCATTAATTGAAAAAATAAAATAATCAGCGAAAAGATTAATCTACTCAACAAAAATTCAAATTCAAAGTCTCGCAAAAAATTGTAGAAAAATAATGAAAGTAAAAAAAAAATATATATAATAAGTAGATAAAAAATCTATGACATGAAATTGCAAGAACACACGTAAGAACCTATGAGATGAAATTGAAAAAAGAAGTAAAACAAAAAATATGAAGATAAAGATAAAGAATGCAAATCTTTTTTCTATGATACTCTCTCCGTCCACAAAAATAGTCTCATTTGCCTTATATTCTTTGTCCATCAAATGTAGTCACATACACTTTATGAAAACTGTCACCCTTCAACCATCACTTAATTACTCAATTTGTCATCAACTTTATTCACAAACAATCACTTTATTCACAATGGACCCCACAATACCCTATAATACCCTTACTTTATCTACTTTATCTACTTTTTTCTTAAAACTTGTGCCCCTCTTCCATGTGACTACATTTGGTGGATGGAGGGAGTATGAAATTGCAGGAATTCTGAAACAACCCACCTTTTTAAAACATTTCAAAATAATGTACGTACCGATATATATGATGATTTTATCTATGAGATAAAATTGTAGGAAAAAAAAAATGAAAGCAAAAAAAATTAATTAGTGAAGATGAGAAAAAATTGAAGAAAAAAAAATGGAAGCAAAGCAAAAATAAAAAGGAATAAGAAATTGAAGAAGACTAAATAAGAACTAAAAAATATATATATATTCTAAAATCCAAAGTCTCATACTATAATCCTCCCTCATTTCTATGAGATTGTAGGTCCCCAAAGTTGAGTTAATAACGAGTAAGCTAGTGAAAATGTCTAGAGGGGGGTGAATAGACTTTTCAAAAATTTATCGAAATATCAGAATACAATATGCGGAAATACGAAATTAACAATGAGCCCAATTCAAGTTTATACTCAACTTCTTAATTCGAGAACTCTGTTCTATACTCAACTTGTCTAGTTCAGTTATGTATGTTTAAACAATTAGTCAGTTAATCAATTAAAACAAACAAAACAGTAAAGTAAACAACACACAACGATTTATAGTGGTTCGACAACTTGTCTACATCCACTCTCACAAACCCAGTTGTGATGTTTCCACTAAACTCTTCCAATCGAGTACAAAGTGTATGTTCCTGTGATTTTAAGTCCCAAGAAGAAGACTTAGATCTTCAAAGAATATACCACCAGATATATCTATGATCTAACTAGCTATTTAACAAGCAACTAGCAACTTGATAAAAACAACAATAAAACTTCTCTGTTCTTCAGTAGTAGCCTCCTGGATCCTTCACTTGTCTTCTGGCTTCTTTCTGAACTTCAATAAACTCTGAGAGTAATTCTCTTTTTGAATGCTTCGATAATGCTTCACTTGAGTATGAACGTCAGTGTATCAGTAGTCTTCAATTGATCAACACCATGAAGTATTTATAGACTTCAATCTTCAAGAACTTAGGTAGTTGTAACCAACTTTTCTTGAAAACTAACTTTAACTGAATCTTCTTATCAATCCACGCGTTTCTTGTTACGAATTAGTTATTCCCATAACTAACTTATTCATCCTTATCTTTCCACGCGTATTTGTAACTAACTTCAAGTTGACCTGTCTTGTGTAGTATAGTAGATGCACTCGTCTTTGTCTTGTAGTCCATCTGTCTTGAGTAGTAGACTCCAAGTCTTCTTGTCTGGTCTTCTCATGCAATCTTTAGTAGTAGACTATACTAATCTATCAAGACTTATTACATTACTTTAAGCTTTTATAAAACAAGCTTAGTCAACTTATAATCTATACAATGAATCTATCTATTACATTCAAAATCATGAGCTCTATACAACATTTATCATAGCTCAATAACAATCTAACAAATACAAATAGCATATATGAAGTACTTATAAATCTGTACTTATCTTTAATATAAAACAGTACTTGTCTTTCATGTGAACTCTACTGGTCTTGTTCAAGATGACTTAACTCAACTAGACTAGATCAGTCAACACTTAGAAAATATTCAAACTACTTTTGGCTTATCAAAACTTCATCTTTTATCTTTTCATCATGTAGGACTTGTTCTAGGATTCATATCCCAACAATTTCCCCCTTTTTTGATGAAGCCAAAACTACTTGAATCTTTTCATAATAGTAGACTAGTTAAGTAGTTATCTTGTCTTAACATCAAAAGTTGTTATCTTTTCATTCATTCAAAAATAAGATCAGTAGATTACACTTACTTCAAAATATAATGAGAGCAAAAAAAACTATCAAATAAAACATAAAAACAACTAATCTGACATAGTACCTCCTTCAAGATTTGGAACGTTGAATGCATCTAGGAGTCTTCTGTGAATAATACTGATATGATCTTCATCATCAATCTTCTCTTTCTCTAGCAACTCTTCTTCAAATTTCTTGATTTGATTCATATCAACTCTTCTTCCTGAGCTGGTCATAGGACACTTCCATCTTGGAAATATAGGAACAAGAATGTTAAAGTTTGCACCTGCAGATATCCTTATGATCAAATTCCATAGCATCCTATGCTGTCCTTCCATGAACTTATCAAATACTGAGTACAAATCTTCAGAATTATCAGAATCTCCAAACTTCCTGGTAATCCAGTGATCTAGTTCCCATTGCCTTTTCACTTTTACCCATTCTTGACGATGTTCTTTGTCAATGAAATGGTCAATGAACTTGTCTTCCATAAGCTCTTCATCAGACTTCAGCTTCAGCAAATTCTCTATGTGTCGTCCAATTTTCTTTTGACTAGCATAGTGAGTTTCATCACTTGGATCAACAACCTTTTGTTTCTTCATGACTGTTGTCTCAGGAGTAGGTTCTTCTATAACAATAGACTTCCTTTTCGATACCTGTCTTGTCTGAACTTCAACTTCAGGAGATGCAATAGCCTTGCCCTTCTCCCTTTTCAACAACTCATCTGCTTCAGCCTTAGCTTGCTTAGCTTGTTCAAGTTCAGCAGTTTTCACCAACCTGCCTTTGCCTCTCTTAGTCCTTCTAAGATCTTGAATGGCTTCAGCAGCATCTTTAGCCTCTGGTTCAGCACTAGACTTGTCTTTATCATCAACTCGACTCATCTCTTCCCCCTTTTTGGCTTCATCAGATGCCTTGAGAGAGAATAGAGAAGTGAACCGAGTCATCTCTTCCAGCATAGCTTGCTTCATCAGAATTGTAGCTTTCTCGATCTGTCTTTGATGAGAACCATCTTGACTCAACTTATCTAGCTTGGTTGCCACCAACTCCAGCTTTTGAGTAGACAAGTTCAACTCATTCTTAAAATGGGTTGCAGTCAAACGGAGCTTCCGGTTCTCTTCAGTCATAGCACTGATAATCTCTCTAGCTTGTGCTAACTGATCAAAGGCTTCCTTTCTTTGGACGTCAGCTACTTCGATTTTAGCTCTATAGACTCTTTCCATCTTTCTGGATTCAGTAGCTAGAACTCGAGCAAAATCGACTGAGCTCTTCTCCGAATATTCTACTTGATTATGGAGAAATTCTTCAATTTGATTAAACATCTCTCGTCTGAAATCGTTGTCCAGCTGGTTGACTTCATTCATGATCATCTCTTTTGAACTTGTCACAAGGACACTATTCTGTTCAACAAGAGTCTTCTTAAGTTCGGTCTTGAGAAACTCATCAATAGACGACTTGATAACAGCCTTCAAGTCCTCTTTCAACTCATCTATTGAAGCAGCTGGGATAGCTTGAGACGACTGTCCAGCTTCAATATGAGTGGCTTCAACCATGACCTCATCTTCAGCATCAGCAAGAGAAACAACTTCAACCAACTGACCTTCTGGAGCAGTAGCTAAGACCTCGTCTTCTACTACTTCAGCAACAAACACACTTCCAGCAATCGCCTTCAGACTAGGCAGAGGACAATAAGGCACCATAGCTAACTTAGCTTCCTTAGTCCGTCTTTCAGCGTCAGCAATGTCTTTCTTTAATAAGGCGTGCAGCTTCCCCATATATCCACAAAATTCAATGGGAAGCAATGGATCAGTGTATCGATTAATAAACTTGAAATCTG
Source organism: Galeopsis tetrahit (assembly GCA_963675135.1). Lineage (NCBI taxonomy): Eukaryota > Viridiplantae > Streptophyta > Magnoliopsida > Lamiales > Lamiaceae > Galeopsis > Galeopsis tetrahit. The sequence goes on from OY776133.1 coordinate 59,542,185, forward strand.
ACCTCGGACTGTCAGCATGATCCATTTGAAATTTGAACACAATGCCTCTCAACTGGTTTGAGACATTGTCTAGCTCTACGACCGAATCAGTGGACTGGATCAACTCAGCTTGTCCAGCTTCAATCATCTCAATGTCTTGCACAAAGTCAGATTCTGAAACCTGAACACCAACATCAAACTTGAATTCTGAACACATTAAGTCATCAGAGATACCCAGTAGCCTCTTAGCAAGAGCAGTGATAGCATGATTTGGGAAAAGCTCTTAGTGGTCACGAACACCACTATTCTCCTTCTGCTCCATTTCCCAATCCATGAAGTTAGAGATACCACCTTTCCCTAAGATGACTTCGAAGAGATCATATGTACTTGACTTCTTCAAGGCCACCCAAGTGCATATTCTAACCAGTTTCTCAAACTGTTCTGAAGAGTAGTCGACTTCGACAGATGAGAGCTGTATCTTCAAATTCTTGCTCATCTTCGAACGGATTCGCTTCTCTCGTAGACACATAGGATAGTAGACCAGGGATTCGAATCTAACTTCAGACGGGGTCTGAGTAGATGGGGTCTCTATCTCAGTTGTTGCAGTGGCAACTGTTGTCTTATCTGAAGTAGATGGGATATTAGGATCAACATATTCTGTTGAGAGTAAGGATAGAATTTGGTCTGTGGTTTCTTGGGGCATTGATGTGTCTTGGTTTGGTGTGATAACTGTAGGAGTATCAGTTATATCCATTTTGGGAGTGTTTTCGGGTAGGCTGACTCTCAGCGGATGTGTTGGCAGCACTTGTGAGGTTGAGGTAATAGGTCTTGGCCTAGATCGATGAGATCTTGCCTTGGTTCGAACAGAAGGGAGAGAGAGAGGAATCGATAAATCATGAGAAGAGGAACCAACCTGGTGACTCAACTCGTCTGGTGGAGGAGGTGTTCCGATTCGCACTAGTTTGTATAACTCTGGAACTTGACAACTTGGATCTAACTCCTCTTCCGACTGAGTCTTCTCAGAATCATCTGCACTAGACGAGTCTTGTGCAGCTTCCTTTGACTCTTCTCCAGCAGACTCATCTTCTGAAGAACCAGACGCACCAGCATACGGCAAGGCTTCCATGGGGTCAATTTTAGCTTGCCTAGGTGCAGCTGGCCTGGCAGCACCTTGCTTTCTCACTGCCTCCTTCTTAAGGTAGAATTTCAAAGGATGGAATGGCTTTCCTTTACTCCATTCCGTTTTGTTTGGCATTAAGAGAGGGAAAAGGATACTTAGCTTATTACCGTATCCAACCGCTGTAGACACCACCCAATTGTGAGTGTGGTCATCTACTCGAACACTTCTTTCAAAATACATGATTCGGTCTGCAATTAGTTTGAACCAATCACCTTCAGTAATACCATCGTATATCGCAGCCATAACCCTTGTCTTTGCAAAAGTCACAGAGTCATGAGAACCAGTAGAACTTAGCAAAATTTTGCTGGCTATATCCAGTAGTGTGCGATACTTTTCTAGAAGATCTGCCTTCTTGACTGCAGCATACTTACCATCTGGTTTCGGTTTCAGCTTCCTGCCACAGAAAATGCTCAAATATCGAACTTCTTGCCCTAGAGCGTAATTCTCAATATTAATCGTTCCGGTGGGCAGCTTTAGATGTTTGAACATCGCTTCTCGAGTAATTTGCACACGATCTTCACCAATGAAAGACTCGATAATATCACCTCGTCTGGTGACATTCGCATAAAACTCTAGCACCTCTTCCTCCAAGACGACTTGAGGAAATGCTTCTAAATACGGCTTTAGCCCACATCTGGTGCATTTGGTCAGGATCTCGGTATTCTCATCTGTGTGCTGTCCTTTGAAAAATACAGATGGTTCAACATTCACTTTATTATCGGAGATGTACCGGCCTAGGTCGAATGTGACCTGCATGTTGGTTCTTAGATCGAAAACTGATCGAGTAGACATAGTGTTTTACGAGTATAAGCAGATAATCTTGAAGAATAGCAAAACAAATCGAATGCTTAGTAGTAGAGGAGTTAAGAAATTGTGAGGCAAGACGTGTGAGAGTGTTTGGGTTTTGTTCAAAACTGAATTTTAGATCCAATGGTCAAGATCGAAGGATTAGATCCAACGGTTGAGACTTTTGGAATTCGGTTACGGAATCGAGAATATTATGTGATTTGATATTGTAAAATTTGAAATCCGCCACTTCTTAGTTAGGTTAGAGGAGTGAACTTATCTGACCTATTGTAGATGAGTGTGAACTAGATGTATACACCACTTAAATGGGAGTGTACAAATCTAATTCGAGGGTTTTCAACTTATCAATACCTAATTACTATAATATCCTTAATCCGTTTTGATTAAAACACTTAGCATGTAGAATCAAAAGAACACTTAGCTTGTCTGTTCGAGTCTATCCAGAACAGACGAGTAGACTTAAGCTTCACAAGACGAGTAAACTTAAGCACACAAGACGAGTTCCCCCTTCGCCTGTGCATGTCTATTCTGAACATCGAACGACTTCATGTACCTTTCTTATGATTTGCAATGTGTAATCATTGGTACAAGTGGAGTATAATAAATAAGATGAATATCAATCGAAAGCAATGATCAAGGTTTCGAACAAGATGACCTTTTAACAAACATAAGAGTCAACATAAGGATATTTAAGAAATCAAAGATTCCCCCTTAAATGTTTATTCCCTTAGTATTACCCTCAGCTTTACCAGCTTCCTCATCGGGTTGTTTGGTCATCTAGTCTAGCCTTGTATACCTGTCTGTTGCGTGAGTAGTCGAGTGCTCTGTTCTTGTCTCCTTTTCTTTGATGTACCTGACTGGTTAGTGCATAGCTATAGGCAAGTAGGATCTAAATCAATTAGCCCTAGACTAATGCATAACTCACGAAATCGTGCCTCAGCTAATGGTTTTGTAAAAATATCAGCTCTTTGAAAATCAGTATGAATCTTTTCCATGCGGATGTCCTTCTTTTCTACATGATCACGTATGAAATGATGCTTCACATCAACATGCTTACAACGTGTGTGCAAAACAGGATTTTGTGTAATGGCAATTGCACTATTACTATCACAGAAAATAGGAACATTTGATTCATATATGTTGTAATCTCTAAGTTGTTGTCTGAGCCAGAGTAGTTGACTACAGCAGCTACCAGCAGCCATGTACTCGGCTTCAGTAGTAGAAGTAGCAACACTAGTCTGCTTTTTAGAAAACCATGAGATGAGTTTTGTGCCTAAGAATTGACAAGAACCAGAAGTAGATTTCCTATCTATTCTATAGCCTCCAAAGTCTGAGTCTGAATACCCACTTAAGGATAGATCATCATTTGAGGGATACCATATACCACGATTGATGGTCCCTTTCAAATATTTCAAGATCCTTTTGGTGGTTTCCAAGTGACTTTCTTTTGGATTGGCTTGGAATCGAGCACAAACACCAACAGAGAATGCAATGTCTGGCCTACTAGCAGTTAGATACAGTAAGGAACCAATTAAGCCACGGTAATAGGATTGGTCAGCACATTTACCGTTCTCATCTGGATC